>OY997262.1:199937996-201137996 GCA_963921465.1 Triticum timopheevii
TAGTGTGTAGGTTGCATGGACATAATAAAACTGACAAACTCCATTAATTAATGGATATGGTTTTCTTAATTATGTATATGTTTCTTGTGTGTCCAATAGGAAGTCAATATGAGTGAACGTGCATGGATGTACACCGGTTACACTAGTCAGAAAGTTTGAACCAAGGAATGGTTAACAAAAACCAAGGGGTTTGTTAAAGACGCATTTGCAAATGGCCAGGAATTAAGCTGGTGCCCCTGTGCCCGGTGCGACAACTATAAAAAGAGGGACGAGCTTGAAATGAGTAAAGACCTGCAAAAATTTGGTTTTACGCCTGATTACACGGTCTGGACATTACATGGTGAGTCTGCCCAACATGCCAGAGACGAGGTGGTTCGTCGTCGCACGGACAAGCATGGTACCGGCACTGCAGACATGGTGCAAGACTTTGACGATGCTCGGGACTCGGACGAGGAGATGGAGGAATCTGCAAAGGCCTTCAATGAAATGTTGGAGTCCTCAAAACGTTCTCTCCACGAGCACACTAAGCTTTGTCAGCTGGATACCATCTCACAAATAATGGCTTTGAAGGCTCAATTCAACTTGGGCAGAGAATGGCAGACGATTTCTACCCAAAGGCCATGTGCTACCTCCAAAGTTGTACCAGTCAGACAAAATCCTCTGTGCTCTTAAGATGCCCTATGAGAAGATACATGCCTGTGAGAAAGGATGTGTCTTATTTAGGCTTCAGTATGAGGACTTGAACTATTGTCCCATTTGCAATTCTTCCAGGTATGTTGTGGTAGACAACGGTATTGGTGAGAAGACGCAGACCAAAATACCCATTAATGTTCTTCGGTATATGCCAATCTTTTCATGGTCGAAGAGGCGGCCAGACAGATGACATGGCACAAAACGAGAAAAAGAACCGAACTAGATGCAGATGGGAATGTGATGATGGTGCACACATCGGATGGTGAAGCGTGGAAGCGCTTCGATGGATTACATAAGGAAAAAAATGGCAGATCCAAGGCATCCTCGAGTCGCCGTCAGCACAGATGGGTTAAGTGTGTTTGGTCAGATGGTAGCCCCGTACAGCTATTGGCCCATGTTTGTCATTCCACTCAATCCCCCCCCCCTCCCGGGGCAGATTATGCAAAGAAAGAACATTTTCCTGACGTTGATAAATCTAGGGCCCAACTATCCGGGGAAGAATATGAATGTGTACATGCATTGCTTAAGGACGAATTGCAAGAAGCTTGGGATAATGTTATTGGTTCCAGCACAGGGAGACTAGAAGGACTCATGAACATATAGGGCTAGTCAAAATCAAACAAAGCACCCATTTGGATGTTCCCGATGTCCATATTACGGCTCAACAGGCAACCCAAGTTTTCTATCTACCGTGGGCCTGTCAAAGTGATCCAAATCTCAGTGGTTGGGATGTCGTTTATGAAGTGCCGCCACGTGTTAGACCACCTCCCCCCCAATGAAGAGGATTATGAACGTCACATTAACCAAGACACATATGACGAAGGAGAATTCTTCCAAGAAACACGTCTTGCCAAAAATACATTTCAAGAACCGCTCTACTCCACCCCAGAACATTGCAGTAGACAACGATAGTGAATTCGACCCTGAGCCGGAACAAGAAGAACCGGAAGAAGAAGAAGTTACTGCTGCAGATGACCTGTCAATGCTTGAACGATTACGTTAAGGTGGCCTTCCACATGATGATGCATTTATTAATGATGACGATGAGCATGTCATTACCGATAGTGATGATGATGATGCATTTACTAATGATGATGATGAGCATGTCATTACCGATAGTGATTATTAGGTATTCAAATTTTATGTTGTACTTTGTAAGATTTATATAGTTGGTATGTATAATTTTCTTACTTTGTATGATTGTTTCTTATACATAGTGCCATGGTCTTGATGTCCATCCCCGTCGGCCCTCGCCCGCTTTATGATTCGGATGTGGTAAATTCTCTTTCATAATTATTTGTTGCATTTCGCATTTATGACAATTATGGCTATCAAGTTGACATAGAGATATTTTAATCTAGGAGGTATGTGAACCAGAATTTGAAGCCGACCCTCTTGTCGACAAGTTAAATTTAGTTGAAAAAGAAAATGAGTATTTGAAAGAAAAAATTAAAAGAATTGAAGAAGAGAAGATGACATTGGAGTTGTATGTTGTCGATGTCATCGATGATCACAAGATGAAGATAAATGCAATGCGCTTGAAGATGGATGCAATGCGCCTGAAGCTTAAGAAGATTAGAAAATATGCCATTGGTAATGAGGCTTGGTATCATTATGCCGTTGGATCAATTGTTACCTTAGTTGCGACCTTCATCATATTTGTTGTGATGAGGGTAAGTTTTCTCTAATGTTTTGCCTTACAAATGGATACTTAGCTTATTTTCCTCCTAAATGGCATAATTACCTAAGTTAGATAAAAATGAGCTATACTTAGCTTATTCAGTTCATTTATGACATACTTAGCATACTTAGGTCAAAATGGCATCATAATATTTGTTGCCTCCAAAATGATATGGACTTAGCTTATTTTCCTCGAAAATGACAGAATAACCTTACTAAGCTCCAAAATGACCTATTTACCTAGCTTAGGTCTAAAATGACCTACACTTAGCATTTTTACCTAGCTTAGCAATAAAATTGCATTTTTACTTACCTTAGTTAGAAGAAGAAGAAGATAAAGAAGAGGAGAGGAGAAAAAGAAAGAGAAGAAAAAAAATCTTCTTCTTCTTCTTCTTTTTCTTCTTCTAACTAGTCTTCTTCTTCTAACTAGTCTTCTTCTTCTTCTTCTTCTTCTTCTTCTTCTTCTTCTTCTTCTTCTTCTAACTTTCATCTTTCCCAATTTGCAGATTTGCTTTACATGAGGAAGGCTTGGATTCATGGAGTTTACTATTCTTCTAGTGCTTCCTTGTTGTTTATGAAAACTTGTTTGGATATGTATGTCTATATGGATATGTTGTTGGAAACTTGTTTGTGCTTATGTATATATGGATATGTTGGACTTTATTACTATGTTGTTGGATTTGATGAAATATGTTGTTGGACATGCTGTTGGATATGTATGCATGTATATCTGTGTTTGAAACCATGTCTAATTAATTGGATTAAAATAAAAACAGGGGATGTATAGCCTCTTTGCCGTCCGCTAGCCGACGGCAAAGAGCTTTGCCGTCCGCTAGCAGACGACAAAGAGGACACATGGCAATCACCTGTGCAAACTGGGAACACTGGCTGTCTATTTGGTCATTTTGCCGTCTGCAAGCGGACGGCAAAGTGACCAAATAGGCCTGGCAAGCAGGGCCATCTATGTCGTCTGCTGGCAGACAGCATAGCTGGCCACGTGGCAGCTTCCCAGTGCTTCCCTACCTAAGCTCTTTGTCGTCTGTCAGCGGAAGGCAAAGAGCACCGTTAACCCCCTAACGGCTCTCACCCCACACCGCTGTCGTCCGTCATCGTTGCCGTCAGCTGGCCTCGGATGGCGGATGGCACAATCCGTTGTCGTCCGTTTCTACGAAGCGGACGACAAAGAAGGCCTTTGCTGGCACGTGTTCAGCTGGACTGTTTGTCGTCCATTGGCTGACGGCAAAGGACTTTGCCGTCTGGGATCTGTGCCTTTGCCATCCGCCATGGCAGACGGCAAAGAAGCTGATTCCAGTAGTGACATTGGCAAAAGGTCAAGACTCTACATTTTAATTTTCATGATCCAAGATCACATTGAGTCCATAGGAAAAGCCAATACTATTAAACGGGGATGAGGTGTTGCTTAATGGCTTGCTTGCTCAAAATGCTTAGTGATATGCTCAAAAATCCCTCAACCACTTTCTCATTTCCACATATGTCCTAAACCTAAAGTCAAACTCGGTACCACCAAGTTCACTTGACATAGCCATATCCACAAACCCTAAACAGTTCGGTCTAACCGATAGGGATCTCGGTCTCACTGAGATGGGTATGCAAACTCTTAGTTTCCCTTCGTCACATTTCGGTCTAACCGAAGTGAGCAATCGGTCCCACTGAGATGGCATTCCAAACTCCCTGTTTCCTTTTCGTCACGTTTTCGGTCTAATCGAGATAAGCGATCGGTCCCATCGAGTTTGCTTGACAAAGTCTCATGTTTTCTTCTTACTGAAACCAGTCTAACCGAGTTCATGTGATCGGTTTCACCGAGATGAGGTTTTGCCCTAACCCTAGCGCATCGGTCTCACCGAGTTGATGTTGTCGGTCCCACCGAAATGCCTAACATTCACATTTTGAACCAAGTCGGTCTGGCCAAGTTTAATAATTCAGTCCCACTGAGTTTGGGAATTTGTGTGTAACGGTTAGATTTTGTGTGGAGGCTATATATACCCCTCCACCCTTTTCTCCATTCGTGCGAGATCCATCAGAACGTGCCTACACTTCCACTACTCATTTTTTGAGAGAGAACCACCTACTCATGTGTTGAGACCAAGACATTCCAATCCAACCACAAGAATCTTGATCTCTAGCCTTCCCTAAGTTGCTTTCCACTCAAATCATCTTTCCACCATAGCCAAATCTGAGAGAGAGAGAGTTGAGTGTTGGGGAGACTATCATTTGAAGCACAAGAGCAAGGAGTTCCTCATCAACACACCATCTATTACCTTTTGGAGAGTGGTGTCTCCTAGATTGGTTAGGTGTCACTTGAGAGCCTCTGTCAAGATTGTGGAATTGAACCAAGGAGTTTGTAAGGGCAAGGAGATCGCCTACTTCGTGAAGACCTACCCAAGTGAGGCAAGTCCTTTGTGGGCGATGGCCATGGTGGGATAGACAAGGTTGCTTCTTCGTGGACCCTTCGTGGGTGGAGCCCTTCATGGACTCGCGCAGCCGTTACCCTTCTTGGGTTGAAGTATCCATCAATGTGGATGTATGGTAGCACCACCTATCAGAACAATGCCAAAAATCTCCGTGTCTACATTGCGTTTGCTCCCTCCAAACTCCTCCCCTTTACCTTCATATGCAATGATTTACATTCCGCTGCTATACTCTTAGTGTCGGAGTAATGGGCCACGGGTAGGCTAACCCGAGCCCCAGAACCTTTCAAGACATCGGGACAGACTGCGCCCCTCAAGCACCTACGGCGACTCCAAGATAAGCCGAGTCCCAGAGGCGACTCCAAGAGGGCCGACTACGGAAGTCGGCCTGCGACTCCAACCACACTGTTATTTAAGGGCAGGTATGGCCACAGTGCGCCGTACTCGCGGAGATCTCCGCCCGGCGCGGCACTGTTGCCATGCCGGCCCTAACATCAGCTCCTGGGGGCGAGGCCCTGTGCCCACGACGGTCTGTCTGTACGGCCTGAGACGGCGGGCCCACCAGTCAGCGAGGGTACTGAAGACGGCGAGAGCACCAAGAGACGGACCCGCTGGGAGTCGGCCCCCAGGAGTCGGCCGGCCCCTCCCACGGGCCCCACAAGCCATTAACCAGACGCGACAGGGGAATGGCAACAGTGATCGCCCGACAGGCGGCGACACTGTTGCCATAACCCCATGACCAAGCCCGCGTCATTAGAAGCACGGCTACAGTAATCTGCAGCCGGCACGACCCGCCCGCGGCGGACAAGGGCTGACGCCCTCGTACCAGGCCAGTCGGCGGGACCCACCAGTCGGCGGGCCCCAGGAGTCGGCGGAGAAGACGGCGCCTGAGAGACAGACGGCTGGGACTCGCGCCCAGCCGGTTTTACCATTGTACCCCTGGGGGGTAGGCCTATATAAACCCCCCAGGGCACCCATGCAAAGGGTTCGCATCCATTAGCATTAGACAGACCCCATAGGAAGGAGAGAGCTAGCCTTGCCCTCTCCTGCCTCCAGAAACAGCTCTAGGAGCAAGCTTGTATTCACTTTGCCATACTGACCATGCGAAGACCCCGCAGAGCAGAAGTAGGGGTGTTATCTCCTCGGAGAGCCCTGAAGCTGGGTAAGATCCGCCGGCGTGCATGTCTTCGCCTCATCCCGTTTCCAGGCACCGGCGACGTCCTACTCGCCCCCACCATGATAAGCCATCCCTTGGCATATGTCGCTCCCAACCCCCGACACTTAGAATTGCATATGTAGGTTGGTTGCTTGACTTGTGCTAGGTTGCTAAAATCTGCCAAGACATAAAATTGGGAAAAGGCTAGATTTTTATTTGGTCACATAGTCTAATCACCCCCCCCCCTCTAGACATACTTTCGATCCTACAAATATAATCGTATGAAACAATCAAAAACTATAGATACGTTGGAGACGTGATGCGGAGCATCCCACGATCATCCCCATGGACGTATCTACATATCCCACGACACTACTTGGACCTATGATAAGAGCTCTAGCAAAGGCTATCGAAGATAAGGTGAACTCGCTTCTCTCCGAACTACCACTTTCTACCTATGAGACATGGCTACTACCTCATGCGGAGACCCTATGTGTGATCTGGTATTTGGAGGGAAGCCATGGACCAGCTACACCCAACGGACAAGACGACGAGGACACCAAGTTCAATGGACAAGAAGAAGGAACGCTCGAATCTCCCAGTCATCAAACGACTGACGCCTTTCAGACGTCCGATGCCTAGAGGCCCCAACCGACCAGCCAAGTCCAGCCTTTGCACGCTACAGCGGTCGGATGATCGACGCCGACCGGACGTCCGACAACTCCCAGTGCCCGGACGATCGAGCCTATCCGGACGACCAACACCACCACACCCGAGCCAAAACATCGTAAGAACGAAGACTACCAGACGACCAGACGGCCGGACGACCGACCCCAACCGGACGACTGACAATGCCTGACCAGAGCCGAAACATCAGACGCCCGACCGACACCGGACGTCCGAACCCTCACGAGCCTTTGGACGACCGATGACCGTCGAACGTCCGATGCCTGTGTGACCGCCCGTGTGTTGGGCTGAAGCCACTTACCCTTTCATCCACTTAGACTATAAATAGACCTCCTCCTCCCTCTTTCTAGGGTTAGCATTGTGATAGCTCATTTGCGAGATAAAGCCTCGCTCATCCATCTGGATTTGCTCCTTCGAGAGAAACCGTGCCTCTCCGGAGAAGATCCACTTGGATTCAAGGGCCCTAACAGGAAGAACTCAAGACCTCCTCTCGGAGAAGAACCGGTTACCCTATGTATCGTCCCTTGTTGGATTCGGATCGTGTATCTTATTGTGTTTCGAGAATATAGCACATGTGTGATTGATCTTGTTGGTTGAGTGTTTTCTCTTGTGTTTCCCTCGTTTCCCACTCATGTTCTTCATGTTCTTGGTAGGATTCCCTCCAAACGTGAAAGATCGAGCATCTAGGGTTCTACCCTACATCATCTTGGTATCATGAGCCACGTTGATCGCGTTTTTGGAGCCCCTACCCTTTGTTTTCTATCTTGATTTTGTTGATTTTCATCCTAATCCGAAAATCCCCACCAAAAATAGCCCCAATTTTTTGTGATTTGTTGGTGTGATGAAGTTTTGTTGGATTTGATCCATGGATTTGCTTTGCCACGTGTGGATCTAGCTTTCCCCCGTCTTCTCCACCATTTCCATCCACAAAATCGCTCTGATTTGACCTCTCCACCTTCCTCCTCCTCGAACCCGAGTGTTCATCCCGTGCCCGAAATCGCCCAGGCATCAGACGTCCGACCGTCACCGGACATCCGAGGACTTTCAGTCGTCCGACCACAATCGATCGTTTGACCATCCCTGACGAAACTGAATATTTTTAGTTTGTTTTCCCCATCGTTCCACCACCACTTCCGCATACACACTTGCATACCACCACCGTTTTCCACAACCACCATTGCTCACCTGTTTCACGCTCCCACAAATTTTTGACACATTTTGGTCTTTGAGAATTTGAGTTGTGGTTCCCGTGTCCTATTGAGTTTCGTCTATATAGGTACGGTTCGACATCAACATCACCATCGCTCATCTTCGCCTAGGACTCGTCATCACCAACAACCGTCCATGCTTACAAAAGACTACCGCGGCGGTAACCTCGACGACATCTTTGTCTTTCCATGTCATTTGCATTGATAACCACATAGCCTTACTTTTTGCGTTGCTTACCCATCGAGACTAGCCTTGAGTATTGCCGGCAACGTGACTTCTGCACATTAGTGATCTTACTCTCCATAGAATACATACCATATCATTGTAGTGCATATCTTCATATCATCTTTGGTGTCACAAAGTTGTCATCGCATACACAATTGCTATCTTGGTTTGTGAAGTTTTGCATGAGAAAAGAGCTCAAAAGTGAAAGAGCCAAACAAGCTTTTAAGCAAAGACGAAAAGATAAGCAAAGAGCTTATAAGCAAGAACCATGGCATCATAATACATTAAGATTGTCATATCCAATTGAGGGAGTCCTAGATTAAGGAGTCCTCAGACAGCCGGACTATATGCGTAATCCGGATTATTGGACTATGAAGATACAAGATAGAAGACTTTGTCCCGTGTCCAGATGGGACTCTCCTTTGCATGGAAGGCAAGCTTGGCGATTCGGATATGAAGATTCCTTTCTCTATAACCGACTCTGTGTAACCCTAGCCCCCTCCAGTGTCTATATAAACCGGAGAGTTTAGTCCGTAGGACAACAACAATCATAATCATTGGCTAGCTTCTAGGTTTTAGCCTCTATGATCTCGTGGTAGATCAACTCTTGTAATACTCATATCATCAAGATCAATCAAGTAGGAAGTAGGGTATTACCTCCATCGAGAGGGCCCGAACCAGGGTAAACATTGTGTCCCCCGCCTCCTGTTACCATTAGCCTTAGACACACAGTTCGAGACCCCCTACCCGAGATCTGCCGGTTTTGACACCGACATTGGTGCTTTCATTTAGAGTTCCACTGTGACGTCGAAGATAGGGTTGATGTCTCGCCTTGTTATCAAGAACAGCATCATCACCGGGGGAGCTCTGGCCTCAGGCAAAGCCCTCCGATTGGGCGGCTTCGTCTTGATCGCTCATTCGGCCGTCGGGCCGACAATGACTTCTCGGGTCATCGAAAATCGTCTCCACGTCAGCTCGGAATACGCCAAGTAGATGGATCCAACGGAGTTATCATCTCTCAATGGGCTCCTGGATCGCATCGCTGCTTTGGGAATCGCTTCGGTCTATGATCGCACTGCACTTAAACCCGATCAGAGAGAGATTGAATCTCCGCCGATCACCCATCAGATAGCGGTGGTGGAGGAGCAATGCAAAAACTCTTCCCCTATATTGAGGACGAAATATGTCCGGATTTCCGAGCTCACCGAGCCAAATACCTGCCTACGGGAAGACATGACCGAACTAGGAACTTAGAATCGGACTGTGGGCCAGAAAAATTGGTTGACATCTTGGAACCGGAACTATTAAGTTCGGAAACCCCTCAAGCTCTGGGTCACAGATCGGATCAGGGTTCGGACTTAAATCCACCCACGCACCCAGACTCAAGCGATCTTTCCCGCATCAGACAACAGTCCCAAGAGATGGTACATCACTTTTGGGCATAATACCTCCTTGTCAAGGACAAGGTCAAAGACTGTTGCGATGAAGACGCAATCTCATTATTCTGCAAAAATTGCACGGACAAGGGATTCCTTAACGCCATAAATCGCCATCACGTATCACACTTCGATGACTTGGCGATCATAGTACAGAAGTACTGTGCGATGGAAAGCACCTGGAAAACTCAGGAAGCCTTTTGGGATCCACTGACTCTCGCTAAACCCCTCGTCCGAACAAAAAGGGTGTACCCTCGTAGGTCGCCCGATCTAGTCACGAAGAAATCGAAGCCCACTACAGGGTGCGCAACCGTTTTGTAGGGGTGCCTCGATCGGCCATGCAAAATACACACCACATCGGATACCGTACCAACACATAGCCTTAGATCATGCTGGATACTTCGACAGGTGGCCAAGAGCAGTGAGGATCTCCTCATAAAAAACACCGCAGAGCAACATCCCACAGAACACAACACTACAGTATTGACAGTCTTTGAGACTTTCGCCTTAGGTAATAGGCGCAAGAGAGCACTCCGCGGCCTCGCTGAAGTCTGCCAAGTCGCAACAATAAACCCCTGGAATGACACGGCCATAACTTTCAGTGCCAGTGACGAACCGCAATTCAGAACAGTCCAGGCACCAACTGCTTTGGTCCTCAGTCCAATCGTGGATGGCTTCCGGCTTACCAAAGTGCTCATGGACGGCGGTGTGGACTAAACCTCATTTACGAGGAAACTCTCAACAAAATGGAAATAGATAGGAGCCGCATTGAGAAAAGTAGCACAACCTTCCGAGGAATTATTCCCAGCCGGGAGGCACGATGTGCGGGAAAAATCACACTTGATGTGGTATTCGGCCCGCCGGAGAACTATCGGTCCAAAGAGATAACCTTTCAGGTGGCCCCTTTCACTAGTGGATATCACGCCTTGTTGGGGCGGGATGCGTTTGCGAGCTTTCAAGCTATACCCCATTATGGGTACATGAAGCTCAAGATGCCCGAGCCCAATGGAATTATCACTCTTGCCAGTGATCCGGACACAACACTCCGCACTGAAAACAAAACTGTTGCCTTGGCTCTCGAAGCATTGTCTGAAGCCCTCGCGGCCGAAGAATTAACTGCATTATGCTCCACAGTGGATAAGGACGATGTGATACTTGATAAATGATCAAGTCCCCCTCCTTTAAACCAGCGGATGAAATAGTCAAATTCGGAGTCCACCCAACGGACTCCACAAAGACAGCATTCATCGGGGCACAGCTGGACCCCACAATCGACGCTGCACTGCGGGCGTTCCTATGCGAGAATTGGGATATCTTCGCCTGGCACCCTTCTGATATGCCGGGGATCCCACGTAGGCTGGCCGAACACAGTCTCAACATATTGAAGGGATATAAGCCGGTCAAGCAAACACTATGGTGTTGGAAATATGCCCTAGAGGCAATAATAGAAGTATTATTGTATTTCCTTGTTCTTGATAATTGTCTTTTATTCATGCTATAACTGTATTATCCGGAAATCGTAATACACGTGTGAATACATAGACCACAGCATGTCCCTAGTGAGCCTCTAGTTGACTAGCTCGTTGTGATCAACAGATAGTCATGGTTTCCTGGCTATGGACATTGGATGTCATTGATAACGGGATCACATCATTAGGAGAATGATGTGATGGACAAGACCCAATCCTAAGCATAGCACAAAGATCGTGTAGTTCGTTTGCTAGAGCTTTTCCAATGTCAAGTATCTTTTCCTTAGACCATGAGATCGTGTAACTCCCGGATACCGTAGGAGTGCTTTGGGTGTACCAAACGTCACAACGTAACTGGGTGACTATAAAGGTGCACTACAGGTATCTCCGAAAGTGTTTGTTGGGTTAACACGGATCGAGACTGGGATTTGTCACTCCGTATGACGGAGAGGTATCTCTGGGCCCACTCGGTAATGCATCATCATAATGAGCTCAAAGTGACCAAGTGGTTGGTCACAGGATCATGCATTGCGGTACGAGTAAAGTGACTTGCCGGTAACGAGACTGAACAAGGTATTGGGATACCGACGATCGAGTCTCGGGCAAGTAACATACCGATTGACAAAGGAAATTTTATACGGGATTGTTTAATCCTCGACATCGTGGTTCATCCAATGAAATCATCGAGGAGCATGTGGGAGACAACATGGGTATCCAGATCCTGCTGTTGGTTATTGCCCGAGAGTCATCTCGGTCATGTCTGCGTGTCTCCCGAACCCGTAGGGTCTACACACTTAAGGTTCGTTGACGCTAGGGTTGTATGAATACGAGTATGCAGTATACCGAATGTTGTTCGGAGTCCCGGATGAGATCCCGGACATCACGAGGAGTTTCGGAATGGTCCGGAGGTAAAGAATTATATATAGGAAGTGGTATTTCGGCCATCGGGAAAGTTTCGGGGTCACCCGGTAATGTACCGGGACCACCGGAAGGGTCCCGGGGGTCCACCGGGTGGGGACACCCATCCCGGAGGGCCCCATGGTCTGAAGTGGGAGGGGAGCCAGCCCATAGTGGGCTGGTGCGCCCCCCTAGGCCCACCCCCTGCGCCTAGGGTTGAAACCCTAGGGTGGGGGGGGGGGGGCGCACCACATGCCTTGGGGGGCACTCCTCCCCCCTTGGACGCCGCCCCCTTGGGAGATTCAATCTCCCAGGGCCGGCGCCCCCCCTGGGGGCCTATACAAAGGAGGGGGAGGGGGAGGGCAGCCGCACCCTTGTGCTTGGCGCCTCCCTCCCCCTGCTACACCTCGTCCTCCTCCTGTAGTCGCTTGGCGAAGCCCTGCTGGAGTTCTGCTGCATCCACCACCACGCCGTCGTGCTGCTGGATCATCATCAACCTCTCCTTCCCCCTTGCTGGATCAAGAAGGAGGAGACGTCTCCCGTCCCGTACGTGTGTTGAACGCGGAGGTGCTGTCCGTTCAGCACTTGGTCATCGGTGATCTGAATCACGGCGAGTACGACTCCATCATCACCATCCCCTTGAACGCTCCTGCACTCGATCTACAAGTGGTATGTAGATGCAAACTCACTCTCTTGACTCGTTGCTTAGATGAACTCATAGATGGATCTTGGTGAAACCGTAGGAAAAATTTTAATTTTCTGCAACGTTCCCCAACAGTGGCATCATGAGCTAGGTCTATGCGTAGTTCTCTATTGCACGAGTAGAACACAATTTTGTTGTGGGCGTAGATCTTGTCAACTTGCTTGCCGCTACTAGTCTTATCTTGCTTCAGTGGTATTGTGGGATGAAGCGGCCCGGACCAACCTTACACGTACGCTTACGTGAGACCGGTTCCACCGACTGACATGCACTAGTTGCATAAGGTGGCTGGTGGGTGTCTGTCTCTCCCACTTTAGTTGGAGCGGATTCGATGAAAAGGGTCCTTATGAAGGGTAAATAGAAGTTGACAAAAAATCACGTTGTGGTTATTCGCAGGTAAGAAAACGTTCTTGCTAGAACCCAATTGCAGCCACGTAAAAGATGCAACAACAATTAGAGGACGTCTAACTTGTTTTTGCAGCAATTGTCATGTGATGTGATATGGCCATAAGTTGTGATGAATGATGAATGACATATTGTGATGTATGAGATCATGTTCTTGTAATAGGAATCACGACTTGCATGTCGATGAGTATGACAACCGGCAGGAGCCATAGAAGTTGTCTTTATTTTTGTATGACCTGTGTGTCATTGAAGAACGCCATGTAACTTACTTTACTTTATTGCTAAACGCGTTAGCCATAGAAGTAGAAGTAGTCGTTGGCGTGACAACTTCATGAAGACACGATGATGGAGATCATGATGATGGAGATCATGGTGTCATGCCGGTGACAAGATGATCATGGAGCCCCGAAGATGGAGATCAATGGAGCTATATGATATTGGCCATATCATGTCACTACTATATATAATTGCATGTGATGTTTCTTATGTTTATGCATCTTATTTACTTAGAACGACGGTAGTAAATAAGATGATCCCTTACAACAATTTCAAGAAGTGTTCTCCCCTAACTGTGCACCGTTGCTAAAGTTCGTCGCTTCTAAGCACCACGTGATGATCGGGTGTGATGGATTCTTACGTTCACATACAACGGGTGTAAGACAGATTTACACACGCAAAACACTTAGGGTTAACTTGACGAGCCTAGCATGTACAGACATGGCCTCGGAACACGGAGACCGAAAGGTCGAACACGAGTCGTATGGAAGATACGATCAACATGAGAATGTTCACCGACGATGACTAGTCCGTCTCACGTGATGATCGGACACGGCCTAGTCGACTCGGATCGTGTAACACTTAGATGACTAGAGGGATGTCTAATCTAAGTGGGAGTTCATTATAATAATTTGATTAGATGAACTTAATTATCATGAACTTAGTCTAAAACCTTTGCAAAATATGTCTTGTAGATCAAATGGCCAATGCTCATGTCAACATGAACTTCAACGCGTTCCTAGAGAAAACCAAGCTGAAAGATGATGGCAGCAACTATACGGACTGGGTCCGGAACCTGAGGATCATCCTCATAGCAGCCAAGAAAGCATATGTCCTAGATGAACCGCTAGGTGAAGCACCCATCCCACAGAACCAAGACGTTATGAACGTTTGGCAGACACGTGCTAATGATTACTCCCTCGTTCAGTGCGGCATGCTTTACAGCTTAGAACCGGGGCTCCAAAAGCGTTTTGAGCATCACGGAGCATATGAGATGTTTGAGGAGCTGAAACTAGTTTTCCAAGCGCATGCCCGGGTCGAGAGATATGACGTCTCCGACAAGTTCTATAGTTGTAAGATGGAGGAAAATAGTTCTGTCAGTGAGCACATACTCAAGATGTCTGGGTTGCACAACCGTATGACCCAGCTGAATATTAACCTCCCTGATGAGGCGGTCATTGACAGAATCCTTCAGTCGCTCCCACCAAGCTACAAGAGCTTTGTGATGAACTACAATATGCAGGGGATGGTAAAGACCATTCCTGAAGTATTTTCTATGCTGAAGTCAGCAGAGGTTGAAATCAAGAAAGAACATCAAGTGTTGATGGTCAATAAGACCACTAAGTTCAAGAAGGGCAAGGGCAAGAAAAACTTCAAGAAGGACGGCAAGGATGTTGCCGCGCCTGGTAAGCCAGTTACCCGGAAGAAGTCAAAGAATGGACCCAAGCCTGAGACTGAGTGCTTTTATTGCAAGGGGAAGGGTCACTGGAAGCGGAACTGCCCCAAATACTTAGCGGATAAGAAGGCCGGCAACACCAAAGGTATATTTGATATACATGTAATTGATGTGTACCTTACCAGTACTCGTAGTAACTCCTGGGTATTTGATATCGGTGCTGTTGCTCATATTTGTAACTCACAGCAGGAGCTGCGGAATAAGCGGAGACTGGCGAAGGACGAGGTGATGATGCGCGTCGGGAATGGTTCCAGGGTCGATGTGATCGCCGTCGGCACGCTACCTCTACATTTACGTACGGGATTAGTTTTGAACCTTAATAATTTTTATTTGGTGCCAAGTTTGAGCATGAACATTGTATCTGGATCTTGTTTAATACGAGATGGCTACTCATTTAAATCCGAGAATAATGGTTGTTCTATTTATATGAGAGATATGTTTTATGGTCATGCTCCGATGGTCAATGGTTTATTCTTAATGAATCTCGAGCGTAATGTTACACATATTCATAGCGTGAATACCAAAAGATGTAAAGTTGATAACGATAGTCCCACATACTTGTGGCACTGCCGCCTTGGTCACATTGGTGTCAAGCGCATGAAGAAGCTCCATGCTGATGGACTTTTGGAGTCTCTCGATTATGAATCATTTGACACATGCGAACCATGCCTCATGGGCAAGATGACCAAGACTCCGTTCTCCGGAACAATGGAGCGAGCAACCAACTTGTTGGAAATCATACATACCGATGTGTGCGGTCCAATGAGCGTTGAGGCTCGCGGAGGATATCGTTATGTTCTCACTCTCACTGATGACTTGAGTAGATATGGGTATGTCTACTTAATGAAACACAAGTCTGAGACCTTTGAAAAGTTCAAGGAATTTCAGAATGAGGTAGAGAATCAACGTGACCGAAAGATAAAATTCCTACGATCAGATCGTGGAGGAGAATAATTAAGTCACGAATTTGGTACACACTTAAGGAAATGTGGAATCGTTTCACAACTCACGCCGCCTGGAACACCTTAGCGTAACGGTGTGTCCGAACATCGTAATCGCACTCTATTGGATATGGTGCGGTCTATGATGTCTCTTACCGATTTACCGCTATCATTTTGGGGATACGCTCTAGAGACAGCTACATTCACTTTAAATAGGGCACCGTCTAAATCCGTTGAGATGACACCGTATGAATTATGGTTTGGGAAGAAACCTAAGCTGTCGTTTCTAAAAGTTTGGGGATGTGATGCTTATGTCAAGAAACTTCAACCTGAAAAGCTCGAACCCAAGTCGGAAAAATGCGTCTTCATAGGATACCCTAAGGAAACCGTTGGGTATACCTTCTACTTAAGATCCGAAGGCAAGATCTTTGTTGCCAAGAACGGATCCTTTTTGGAAAAAGAGTTTCTCTCGAAAGAAGTAAGTGGGAGGAAAGTAGAACTCGATGAAGTAATACCTCTTGAATGGGATAGTGGTGCAACTCAGGAAAATGTTCCTATGATGCCTACACCAACTGAAGAGGAAAATAATGATAATGATTAAGGTACTTCAGATCTAGTTGCTACTGAACTTCGTAGGTCCACAAGGACACGTTCCGCACCAGAGTCGTATGGCAACCCTGTCCTGGAAATCATGTTGCTAGACAACGGTGAACCTTCGAACTATGAAGAAGCGATGGCGGGCCCAGATTCCAACAAATGGCTTGAAGCCATGAAATCCGAGATAGAATCCATGTATGAAAACAAAGTGTGGACTTTGACAGACTTGCCGATGATCGGCGAGCGATAGAAAACAAATGGATCTTTAAGAAGAAGACGGACGCGGATGGAAATGTTACCATCTATAAAGCTCGACTTGTCGCTAAGGGTTATCGACAAGTTCAAGGGATTGACTACGACGAGACATTCTCTCCCGTAGCAAAGCTAAAGTCCATCCGAATCATGTTAGCAATTGCCGCATACTATGATTGTGAGATATGGCAGATGGACGTCAAAACGGCATTCCTTAACGGGCATCTTAAGGAAGAACTGTATATGATGCAGCCAGAGGGTTTTGTCGATCCTAAAAATGCTAACAAAGTATGCAAGCTCTAGCGATCCATTTATAGACTGGTGCAAGCATCTCGGAGTTGGAACATTCGCTTTGATGAGATGATCAAAGCGTTTGGCTTTATGCAGACTTATGGAGAAGCCTGCGTTTACAAGAAAGTGAGTGGGAGCTCTGTAGCATTTCTCATATTATATGTAGATGACATACTCTTGATGGGAAATGATATAGAACTTTTGGACAGCATTAAGGCCTACTTGAATAAGTGTTTTTCAATGAAGGACCTTGGAGAAGCTGCTTATATATTAGGCATCAAGATCTATAGAGATAGATTAAGACGCCTCATAGGTCTTTCACAAAGCACATACCTTGATAAGATTTTGAAGAAGTTCAAAATGGATCAGTCCAAGAAGGGGTTCTTGCCTGTATTGCAAGGTGTGAGATTGAGCTCGGCTCAATGCCCGACCACGGCAAAAGATAAAGAAGAGATGAGTGTCATCCCCTATGCTTCAGCCATAGGATCTATTATGTATGCCATGCTGTGTACCAGACCTGATGTAAACCTTGTCGTAAGTTTGGTAGGTAGGTACCAAAGTAATCCTGGCAAGGAACACTGGACAGCGGTCAAGAATATCCTGAAGTACCTGAAAAGGACAAAGGACATGTTTCTCGTTTATGGAGGTGACGAAGAGCTCGTCATAAAGGGTTACGTTGATGCTAGCTTCGACACAGATCTGGATGACTCTAAGTCACAAACCAGATACGTATATATGTTGAATGGTGGAGCAGTAAGCTGGTGCAGCTGCAAGCAGAGCGTGGTGGCGGGATCCACATGTGAAGCGGAGTACATGGCAGCCTCGGAGGTAGCACATGAAGCTATTTGGGTGAAGGAGTTCATCACCGACCTAGGAGTCATACCCAATGCGTCGGGGCCGATCAAACTCTTCTGTGACAACACTGGAGCTATTGCCCTTGCCAAGGAGCCCAGGTTTCACAAGAAGACCAAGCACATCAAGCGTCGTTTCAACTCCATCCGTGAAAATGTTCAAGATGGAGATATAGATATTTGCAAAGTACATACGGATCTGAATGTCGCAGATCCGTTGACTAAACCTCTCTCGCGAGCAAAACATGATCAACACCAGAACTCTATGGGTGTTCGATTCATCACAATGTAACTAGATTATTGACTCTAGTGCAAGTGGGAGACTGTTGGAAATATGCCCTAGAGGCAATAATAAAAGTATTATTATATTTCCTTGTTCTTGATAATTGTCTTTTATTCATGCTATAACTGTATTATCCGGAAATCGTAATACACATGTGAATACATAGACCACAGCATGTCCCTAGTGAGCCTCTAGTTGACTAGCTCGTTGTGATCAACAGATTGTCATGGTTTCCTGGCTATGGACATTGGATGTCGTTGATAACAGGATCACATCATTAGGAGAATGATGTGATGGACAAGACCCAATCCTAAGCATAGCACAAAGATCGTGTAGTTCGTTTGCTAGAGCTTTTCCAATGTCAAGTCTCTTTTCCTTAGACCATGAGATTGTGTAACTCCCGGATACCGTAGGAGTGCTTTGGGTGCACCAAACGTCACAATGTAACCGGGTGACTATAAAGGTGCACTACAGGTATCTCTGAAAATGTCTGTTGGGTTGACACGGATCGAGACTGGGATTTGTCACTCCGTATGACAGAGAGGTATCTCTGGGCCCACTCGGTAATGCATCATCATAATGAGCTCAAAGTGACCAAGTGGTTGGTCACAGGATCATGCATTGCGGTACGAGTAAAGTGACTTGCCGGTAACGAGACTGAACAAGGTATTGGGATACCGACGATCGAGTCTCGGACAAGTAACGTACCGATTGACAAAGGGAATTGTATACGGGATTGTTTAATCCTCGACATTGTGGTTCATCCGATGAAATCATCGAGGAGCATGTGGGAGCCAACATGGGTATCCAGATCCCGCTATTGGTTATTGCCCGAGAGTCGTCTCGGTCATGTCTGCGTGTCTCCCGAACCCGTAGGGTCTACACACTTAAGGTTTGGTGATGCTAGGGTTGTATGAATACGAGTATGCAGTATACCGAATGTTGTTCGGAGTCCCGGATGAGATCCCGGACGTCACGAGGAGTTTCAGAATGGTCCGGAGGTAAAGAATTATATATAGGAAGTGGCATTTCGGCCATCGGGAAAGTTTCGGGGTCACCCGGTAATGTACCGGGACCACCGGAAGGGTCCCGGGGGTCCACCGGGTGAGGCCACCCATCCCGGAGGGCCCCATGGGCTGAAGTGGGAGGGGAGCCAGTCCATAGTGGGCTGGAGCGCCCCCCTAGGCCCACCCCCTACGCCTAGGGTTGAAACCCTAGGGTGGGGGGGCGCACCACATGCCTTGGGGGGCACTCCTCCCCCCTTGGCCGCCGCCCCCTTGGAAGATTCAATCTCCCAGGGCCGGCGCCCCCCTGGGGGCCTATATAAAGGAGGGCAAGGGGGAGGGAAGCCGCACCCTTGTGCTTGGCGCCTCCCTCCCCCTGCTACACCTCGTCCTCCTCCCGTAGTCGCTTGGCGAAGCCCTGCTGGAGTTCTGCTGCATCCACCACCACGCCGTCGTGCTGCTGGATCATCATCAACCTCTCCTTCCCCCTTGCTGGGTCAAGAAGGAGGAGACGTCTCCCGTCCCGTACGTGTGTTGAACGCGGAGGTGCTGTCCATTCAGCACTTGGTCATCGGTGATCCGAATCACGGCGAGTACGACTCCATCATCACCATCCCCTTGAACACTTCCACACTCGATCTACAAGTGGTATGTAGATGCAAACTCACTCCCTTGACTCATTGCTTAGATGAACTCATAGATGGATCTTGGTGAAACCGTAGGAAAAATTTTAATTTTCTGCAACGTTCCCCAACATATGGCGCTTTTCAGAACCCAAACGACAAGCTATGGGAGAGGAACTAGCCAAGTTACTCGAGGCCAGATTCATCAGAGAAATAAAACACCCGGATTGGCTAGCAAACCTGGTGATGCTACCAAAGAAGGATAACTCCTGGCGCCTATGTGTCGATTTCAAAGACCTCAACAAGGCTTGCCCTATGGATCCCTTCCCTCTCCCACGCATAGACCAGATTATCAATGCTACCGCGGGACACGACTCATTGTGTTTCCTCGACGCATACTCCGGATACCATCAAATCAACATGACGGAGTCCGGTCAAGTAGCAACGGCATTTATCGCCCCATACGGGCCTTTCTGCTTCAACACTATGCCTTTCGGGCTTAAAAATGCTAGTGCCACCTACCAACGCACGATTCAAACATGCCTAGAGAAACAAATCAGCAAAATAGTTGAAGCATATGTCGACGACATAGTCATCAAGACCAGACATGCCGAATCTTTAATAGACGATCTAAGTCTCACGTTCGACCACCTACGAACATATGACATTAAGCTCAATCCGGGAAAATGTGTTTTCCGCGTTCCCGCCGGAAAGCTGTTGGGCTTCATCTTTTCCAATAGAGGAACTGAAGCAAACCCATCTAAATCTGAGCTTTGTCACAGTTGGCTACCCCAACAGTTCTCAAACAAATCCAGAAGCTAACTGGATGCGTGGCAGCTTTAAGCCGCTTTATCTCCGGATTAGGAGAAAAGGCATTGCCACTTTATCGCCTTCTTCGACGAACCGAACACTTCAAGTGGACGGACGCAGTGACGGCCGGCCTGGAGTAAATAAAGGCTCTTTTAGCAAGCAACCCAATCCTGGCCGTGCCGAACATTGGCGAGGCCATGTTGTTATACATAGCCGTAACGCACCAAGTTGTGAGTGTGGTGCTCGTCATCGAACGAGAGGAGGACGGACACAAATTTCCGGTTTAGAAGCCGGTATACTATGTATCTACTGTTCCGGTACCCACATTATCAAAAAATAGCATACGTGGTCTTCATGGCATCCCGGAAACTACGACACTACTTTCAAGAGTGTTCAATCACGATGGCCTCTGAAGTACCACTCAACGACATAATAAACAACCATGATGCCATGAGCCAGATTGCCAAGTGGGCCATCGAGCTCCTCCCATTCGACATCACATATAAACCACGGCGAGCCATTAAATCCCAAGTACTGGCGGACTTCGTCGCCGAATGGACAGAGGCCGAACTCCCTAAAGAGTACGGCACATACTCCAACGGGATCATGCACTTCGACGGCTCTAAAATGCTGGCAGGTCTGGGAGTAGGTGTTGTCCTAACATCCCCCGGTGGAGATACAGTCCAATACATACTCCAAATATTATACATAGACTCCAACAATGCAGCCGAATACGAGGCTCTGTTGCATGGTCTTTGGATGGTCGTCTCCATGGGCATTCAGTGCCTAGAAGTGCGTGGGGATTCAAACCTCTCAATATCACAAATAAATGGAGACTTTGATGCCAAAGATCCGAAAATGGTGGCTATCATAATGCCGTCCTTAAGATGTCAGCTCGGTTCGAGGGGCTCAAATTTCATCATGTGGTTCGAGAAAATAATCAAGCGGCGGATGTCCTCGCCAGCATCGGCGCCAAGCGTGACCCCATCCCACCTAACATCTTTTTGGAAAGGCTTTTCAAGCCATCCGCAGTGTGGCAAGGGGAGACCGTTAACATCAGTCCGGATCCAACCACAACCCCAGACTCCGAACACACTGACATAATCGAGGGCTCTGCAACCGAAATAACCCTTCGGCACATCTCATCATGGTTGTTATCGCCCCATGGACCGAACCCTTCTTGGCCTACCTCAATAGGCACGAACTCCCCGAGGATCAAAATGAGGCACGCTGCATTGTGCGGCGCTCTAAAGCCTACAAAGTCCATGAGGGAGAGCTTTATAAGAAAAGCGCTACCGGGGTACTTCAAATATGTATCTTCGAGGAGGAAGGGCGGCGGCTCTTGGCTGAAATTCATGCCGGCCTCGGCGGTCACCATGCCGTAGCTCAGGCCCTTGTAAGCAAGGCCTTCCGTATAGGTTTCTACTGGCCGACGGCCCGAGCAGACGCACAAGACCTTGTCCAACATTGCGTCGGATGCTAGCTTTTCGCCAACCAAAGCCATATGCCACCCACTGCCCTACAAACAATCCCCATAACCTAGCCTTTCATGGTCTGGGGGCTTGGTATGGTTGGACCCCTTAAAGGAGGAAGCCATAAGAAAAAATACTTGTTGGTCATGGTGGATAAATTCACCAAATGGATAGAAGCCAAACCAGTTAAAATGGCCGAATCCGGACCCGTGATAGACTTCATATCGGGTGTTGTGCACCATTATGGTGTCCCCCACAACATCATCACCGACAATGGCTCCAATTTCACAGCCGATGAGGTGAAAACTTGGTGCGGCAACATGGCCATTAAGCTTGATTACGCATCCGTCTATCACCCTCAAACAAATGGTCAAGTCGAACGAGCCAATGGTCTTATTATGAGCGGCATCAAACCTAGACTAGTGCGATCCTTAAAAGAATCAGACACGCATTGGGTTGAGGAGCTTGACTCCGTACTATGGGGGCTGCGGACCATGCCAAATCGCACTATCAGACACACCCTTCTTCATGGTGTACAGCGCAGAGGCTAAGCTGCCATGCGATATTATTCATGACTCACCTCGAGTGCGCACGTACGAAGAGAGAGAGGACAAGCTCGATTGGCAGGATAGTTTAGATGCCCTACAAGAGGAGCGCGACGTTGCAAAAGCCCGTTCCGCATTCTATCAGCAACAGGCTTGCAGGTATCAAAGCAGAGAAGTACGGGCCAAAACTTATAATATTGGCGAACTCGTTCTACGTATACCGGAGAAGAAAAAGGACAAACTTAAGCCCAAATTGGAGGGTCCCTTCATTATTGACAAAGTTATCACCGGAGGAGCGTACCGACTGCGTGATGCATTCGATAATCGCCTCGAGCCGAACCCATGGAACGCGGCCAGACTCCGAAGATTCTATGCCTAGCACCGAACTCCCTGTTTGTCTCCTTCCCTCCATTCCTTTTTATTTACTTTTCAGCTCTGTTCCTGCCTTCTCTTTTGAAAAGCTCTAAAGCTTTAGTGTGGCTAGACTACACACTTGTGACGCACTAATCTTCAAGTATGTGCGCTCATTATACCTGGGGGCTTCTTATACAGAAGCTTAATATAATTATCTTCTGGGCATCAAGCCCCCTGCATATGCGTCCTTTTTCCATATGTACCTTTTCTTCGCCATTATATGCATCGATATGACTTAAGTTTTGGCCAAGCTGGGTTGCCTGGCTCCTATTCTTATGCCCTACGTTCCCGTTAGTTCGGCTAGGGCATAAAGGGAGCACCTCTGCGATTGTTACTGCCAGGTACTCCGGACGTGTACCTCAGACTGGGTGAAGCCGAAAGCTAGCATTCTTAAGGGAATATTCGGCCGGTGGACTAAAGATGTTTTTACCTATCAGAATATAAACCCCCATATGTTACATATACTACGCTTTTTGATCGCAGTTTGGACATGCACGTTAATGCATCCGTACCCAGGGAAAGGAACCCTTAACGGAACTATTCTCTCTGGAAGATGTTTCTTACTATCCATGTAATATAGCATAGCTAGTTGGGTACTTGTCTGTTAAAGCAATTATGACCCCTACGCCTGGTTTCCATGCATACCCTGGTTTATATTACCGAGCGGGTATTCGGAAACACTCCGGACTGTCGGGTCCAGAGGCTGAAGCGAAAAGGTCCGCCATGACAAATGTTTTACAATCCGGCTAGGGACAAATATGTCAATTGAAGTACATAGTCATTTAGACTCAAATGCTTCTTCTTCTATGCCATCCAACAAGTTGTCTAGCCTACAATCCTGTTGGCAATATTTTGCGGCTAATCCTACCTAGTCATATACCAGACTAACGGGAATTTCTTTCCCATCTGACCCTACAGGTCCGACCCGGGCCATATGATTCGGATCGAGCTTGGTATACCGTGTTTTCACCATGGCCAAAGCCTCTCTCGCACCTTCTCGATAGGCAGATATCTTCCATAGTCGGAAACTCCGCTGCGCTCCCTTGAAAAGCTGTACAAGCTCCCCCATACTGTCGAATTTCGGGTTCCGGCGGACCCTTGAGGTTCAAACACTGGGGTGCGTGCGGAGATTTCGCCCTCTACCTACCTGTTCCTCGCCGGCTCGCTAAGATCTAAACTACGGAAGGAACAACACAAGAGACACAAAGTTTATACTGGTTCAGGCCACCATTGTGGTGTAATACCCTACTTCAGTGTGTGGTGTGGTGGATTGCCTCTTGGGCTGATGATGAACAATACAAGGAAGAACAGCCTCGCGAGGGTCTGCTCTTGGCTGGTGAGATGAACTGCTAGGAGGAGTTCAGTCGCTCTCTCTATTGGTTTCTTGGTGAGGATTCTCGATGCCTTCCAGATGCCTCTACCCTGGGGGTGGCTAGTCCTATTTATAGGCAAAGACCCTGGGCCTCTTCCCAAATATTGAGCGGGAAGGGCGCCAACAATTGCCATTTTGAAGGGGAACATTGGGTACACTTATCCTAACTAAAGTTGGTCCTCGCCTGTCAAAGGCTCTGGTGGTGACGCCTGCTTGGGCTCCACAATGACTTCCTCCCTGCCGTTGGGCTGGTCTTGGTCTTGTTGCACCGAAATGGATGCCTTTGCTTGATGCTCTCGCCTACGCTTGCTCCCTTTGCACCAAAGAGGAAAGGAGGACACTGCGCGGGCTGGCGCCCGACTGGCGCCCTTGGTCGTCATGCTTGCGTCATGGGCACCTCGCGAGGTACCCCCGCCTTGAAGTCTCTGCCTCCTCGTGAGCCAGCCTGATGAGGCCGTGCCTGAGGGAGCTCCTTGTCGTCCGCCCCATGAGGCTTGGCCCCTCGCGAGGGTCTTGAGCTTGTGTTGATGAAGATGGGCCGTGTTGGGCCCCCCTTTGAGCCACGCCGCAGGCCGCTGGCAGGCAAGTCTGGGGACCCCCGTTCCCAGAACGCCGACAGTAGCCCCCGGGCCCAAGGCGCCCGGACTTGGCCGAGCGGAGAGGCGAAAGGGCAAGTGCGAAGCGCCGCGGGCCCTAACAGCCTGCGGCCTTGGGCGCCGCATGGCGGTTGATTGGACGTGGGTGTCTCCACTTCCCCACGATGCTTGGGCGACTGCACGAATTGACAAGTCCTTGCATGCCAAGCGGGTCATGATTACCTGCGATCGTGGAGGTCAGCGGTTGGCCTCCTCTGGCTTTAAGTACGGCGTGGCGCGTGCCCTTCTAGTCTATCTCTTCTTGCTTCTCCTTCTTCCCGATCCTTGCTCCGTCTTGCTGCTATGGCTCCGATCTGCCGGTTCTCTGCGGCAGAGAAGGGAAAGGCTCCCCGAGAGGATCCTGACCTGCTTCCGCCGAAGAAGTGGCTAGCCCTCTGCCATCGGGGTGAGGGCCCCCGCCAGGAAGTGTTGGGGCCCTGGTGTGAGCGGCCACCACCAGGATTCCCGCTTCCCTTGTACGCCCACATTGAGGGATCTGAAGGAGTCGATGCCGAACGCCACGGGCGGCGCCGGCGCTGGCGCCGGCGGGTCACGAAGGTGTGCGTCTTTCCCCCTGGAGTCCACGCGGAGGGCTCCTCCCGAGAGTTCGTGCTCCACGCCGCCATGCCTCCTCATTCTTGGATTCGCCTTCCTCCTTTCTTCGCCTCTGTCATCCCGCAGGGGGAACTCCTGGGGCTTTGGCTGCAGCACGCCGGCTGCAGCACCCTCGCAACCGGGGCAGAGGTCACGGTCGTTACCCCGGGCGAGGTCTTCATGACTCGAGGCTAGGGCGAGATCGCCCGGGTCAACAGGACAAGGGGTGCCCTCGCGATCCACCTGGAGTAAAACAGTGCTTCGGTGATGTTCTTCAAGGTCTTCGATGCGAAGGGTCGCCGACTGGAGTGCTGCCACGGGAGAGGTGGTCGGGGCCCCGCTACGGCAAGGCCGAGGCCAGCTAACCGCTCCCTTGGCAGCTCCTCAGGCGATGGAGGCGCCGGAGGATCCAGCGACTCCGCCGAGCTCTTCGCGACTCCGGAGACGAGCGACGACAACTACGAGCCCCCGAGCCTGCGCCGCTCCCGGAGCAGGGCAGGCTCGTCAGGCCATCGCCGCCCCTGATCTGGATGGGGTTGGCGCCGGTGCCTGGCGGCCCACTGTTGATGATGGCGTCTGCCGTGATGGTTCCTGTAGTTAGGACTCCTTAGGATACGCGTCTTTTGTTCCTGCGAGGAGCCAAGAATATACCCCGTGGGGGCTTGTAAGGTGTTTGTAGCTCCGTTTGTCAATATGATCCTCATCGTGAAGTAGTGCGAGATGCTTATTCCGTCTTAGCTTAGTTTCTTCCTTTCGGACCTCACGAGGGCTTGGCGGTCTGCGCTGACAGGTCCCGGTCCCAAGGCGGCTTCAGCCGTCGCTGGTATGCCAGGTCGCGATGCCGTGGTCAAGGCCAGGAGGTGAGCGGCCCGGGGTCCAGTAAGAGCCCCTGAGTCGCGATGCTCAGGAGGTCCCCTTTAGCGCTCAAGCAGCCATCATTCGGTGAGAAAGGAATGCGATGTTGCTAACACGGGATCGAATTGGATGCGGTGACGGTGCTGTGATAGCTAGTGCTTCCGGAGAGTGACTTATCTCAAGAATCAGGGACCGCTCCCTGGTGTATCGCCGGGTCCATGCATCTGCATGCGAGGGGTTGCTTGGCGAGGTCCTCGTGGACTTTTCCCCTCTCTCCTTCGCTCCCCTTTCTGCTCTATGTCCTCGGGTCCCGGCCCTCGAGCGAGTCTCAGCCATCGCTGGTATGCTAGGTCGCGATGTCGTGGACAAGGCCATAGGGTGAGGGCTGGAGAGCCATTAGGAGCTCTGAGTCGCGATGCTCAGGTACCCCCCCCCCTTAATGTGCAAGCGGTTTGCGCAGACGACAATGAAGAAGACACCGTGAAGGCCTCGCCTGATGCTGCTCCTTGAAGAGATCATGCAGGCCTACCACAAAAAGAGAAAAAGTCCGCTATGACAAGCGGCGGTCAGCCGTTAGTTGCTTTGGAGAGGCGGCGAGGCACGAAAGGCCTGGCGAGGTGTATTGGGGCACCCGTGAGCCAGCGCGGGACTCGCGGGGCCCTACCCCAAGGCGGGTTGCGCCTGGCACTGGGCCTTATCTTGGGATGTGTTCCTGCAAATTTGGTTAGATGCCGACGCTCTACGTCCTCGGGTCCTGGCCCTCGAGCTGGTCTCAGCCGTCGCTGGTATGCCACGTCGCGATGTCGTGGACAAGGCCAGAGGGTGAGGGCTGGAGAGCCGGTAGGAGCCCTGAGTCGCGATGCTCAGGTACCCCCCCCCCCTTAACGCGCAAGCTTGGTTAGATGTCGAAACTCCACGTCCTTGGGTCCCGGCCCTCGAGCTTGTCTGAGCCATCGCTGGTATGCCAGGTCGCGATGCCATGGACAAGGCCAGAGGGTGAGGGCTAGAGAGCCGGTAGGAGCCCTGAGTCACGATGCTCAGGTACCCCCCCTTTAACGCGCAAGCTAGGTTAGATGTCGAAACTCTACGTCCTCGGGTCCCGGCCCTCGAGCTGGTCTCAACCGTCGCTGGTATGCCAGGTCGCGATGTCGTGGACAAGGCCAGAGGGTGAGGGCTGGAGAGCCGGTACGAGCCCTAAGTCACGATGCTCAGGTACCCCCCCCCCCCCCTTTAACGCGCAAGCTTCCAACATCCAGGAAGAAAAGGTGCCACGGACAGGCACCAAATAACAAGCATGATGGGTCGAAAGCATGGCCCTAAGATAAATGCAAGAAGGGTACATGCCGCTGGGTCTGACTCGAGCGACTTGGGGATGATGCAGCCGAGGGTCACCCCCCAACAAAGTAAGCTAAAAACACGAGCAAAAGGGATACACGCCGCCAGGACGGACCCATGCGGCCTGGGAATGATGCAGCCCTGAGGGCGCTCCCAGCTGGAAATGAAACTTGAAAGATGTCACCTGATAGTGTTGACGACGAAGGGGTGTTGGTGTAGCAGACTCGGTGGGCTGCGGGAGCTGATCCTCATGAGCCCCCAGGCCCTGGGGCCTCGGGAGGCTCCGGAGGCGCTGGTGGCTCCTCGCGGACCATCTCCATCTCCGCCAGGGCTGCGGAACGCCTGACCCCTTGAGCCTCTAGGATGCCCCTCATGAGGCGCTGGTATGTGGCAGCCGCGTTCGGCAGGCCATAAGGCATGCAAACGTAGCTGTGGGGTGCACCTTCCCAGCGCCCCACTTGCGAGGGCCAGAGGCGCTCCTGAGAGGCGGCTCGGTTGAGCCCTGGTATGTCGATGCAGACGCGCAGCCCACCATCCTCGCCTGGATGGGGGGGCCACAGCGGGTAAGCGGCGGCTGCCTCTCATGACTCTTGACTCCTGTAGCTCCTGAATGGCCTTTCTGACGAAATCCTGAGGGTTTGGCCCACCTTGCCTTGCTCCTTCTTGAGGGAAACTGAAAGTGCAACTATCCCTAGGTGGTTTTGGTAATTAATAACAACATATAGCTCATTGAGCTAATACTATTCCAAGACTATTATTTCAGGAAAGCTCAATGAATGGCATGGCATGGATGATGAAAGTGGATCCCTCAAAATACTAAGGACAAAGGATTGGCTCAAGCTCAAAAGCTCAAGACTCTTCATTTTACATTTTAGTGATCCAAGATCACATTGAGTCTATAGGAAAAGCCAATACTATCAAGGAGGGATGAGGTGTTGCTTAATGAGCCTCTTGCTTCATGTGCTTAGTGATATGCTCCAAAACCCTCAACTACTTTCCCACATCCACATATGACCTAAACACAAAGCCAAAATCGGTCACACCGAAACTTCCTATCCGGCGCCACCGATTCCAAAAGTCATCGCCACTGCCACAAACCCTAAGCAAATCGGTCTTACCGATAGGGATCTCGGTCTCACCGAGATGGGGTTGCAATCTCTCTGTTTCCCTTCGTAACATTTCGGTCTAACCGAAGTAAGCGATCGGTCCCACCGAGATTGCAATGTAAACTCTCTGTTTCCTTTTTGTAACATTTCAGTCTCACCGAAAAGAGCAAATCGGTCCCACCGAGTTTACCTGACCAACTCTCTGGAAAGCTTATTACCAAATCGGTCTCACCGAGTTTGTGTAATCGGTCTTACCGAGATTACGTTATGCCCTAACCCTAACTAAATCGGTCTCACCGAGATGCATGTCGGTCCCACCGAAAATCACTAACGGTCACTAGGTTTACTAAATCGGTTCGACCGAGTTTAACAATTCGGTCCCACCGAGTTTGGTAAATTGTGTGTAACGGTTAGATTTTGTGTGGAGGCTATATATACCCCTCCACCTCCTCTTCATTCGTGGAGAGAGCCATCAGAATGAACCTACACTTCCAACTTACCATTTCTGAGAGAGAACCACCTACTCATGTGTTGAGACCAAGATATTCCATTCCTACCATATGAATCTTGATCTCTAGCCTTCCCCAAGTTGCTTTTCACTCAAATCTTCTATCCACCAGATCCAAACCCATTGAGAGAGAGTTGAGTGTTGGGGAGACTATCATTTGAAGCACAAGAGCAAGGAGTTCATCATCAACGCACCATTTGTTACTTCTTGGAGAGTGGTGTCTCCTAGATTGGCTAGGTGTCACTTGGGAGCCTCCGACAAGATTGTGGAGTTGAACCAAGGAGTTTGTAAGGGCAAGGAGATCGCCTACTTCGTGAAGATCTACCGCTAGTGAGGCAAGTCCTTCGTGGGCGACGGCCATGGTGGGATAGACAAGGTTGCTTCGTCGTGGACCCTTCTTGGGTGGAGCCCTCCGTGGACTCACGCAGTCGTTACCCTTTGTGGGTTGAAGTCTCCATCAACGTGGATGTACGATAGCACCACCTATCGGAACCACGCCAAAAACATCCGTGTCTCCAATTGCGTTTGAATCCTCCAAACCCTCCCTTTACTTTCTTGCAAGTTGCATGCTTTGATTTCCGTTGCCTATATACTCTTTGCATGGTTGCTTGAATTGTGTGATGATTGCTTGACTTGTCCTAAAGTAGCTAAAATCTTCCAAACTCTAAAATTGGGAAAAGGTTAAGTTTTTATTGGTCAAGTAGTCTAATCACCCCCCCTCTAGACATACTTCATGGTCCTACAGAAACGTGATTCGAAACACACCTCCAAGTGGTGCCCAAGCGCCTCCCTCGTGACCCTGGCGAGGTCAGCGACCCTCCAGGGGAGAGCCCCCGAGCCCTTCCTGAGGAGGGCGCCGGGCGCGCTTCCCTATGCGATAGAAGGAGGTTCCCCCTGAGTAGGTGCGGGCCCTGAGGGGCCTGCCTCTTGAGGGGTCGTCCGGACGATGTCTTCTTCTTCTTGGGGGCGGTCTCGGGAAGCCTCCTGCTTCCACGATCCGGGTCTTCCAGTGATGCGGCCTGAAAGGCTTGTTCCAGGGAGCACACCGCGTCTTTCTCTTCGCAGGGCACCATGATGACTCCGCCACTTTCTGGCATCTTGAGGATGTTGTAGCCGTGGTGGGTTACGGCCATGAGCTTGGCCAGTGCTGGGTACCCGAGGATGGCGTTGTATGGCAGGCGAATGTGGGCGACGTCGAAGTCGATGAGCTCGGTGCGGTAGTTGTCATGTGCCCTGAAGGTGACAGGGAGGCGGACCTGCCCAATCGGGACAGTGGAGCCGTTGGTGACTCCGGAGAAAGGCTTGGTTGGCTGAAGCTGATTGTAGGGCACTTGGAGATTATTGAATGTTTCCACGGACAGGACGTTGAGCCCTGCCCCTCCATCGATGAGGGTCCTGGTGACTAGCACATTGCTGATGATTGGGGAACAAAGCATTGGGAGAACTCCGGATGTGGCCGCGCACTTGAGCTGATCCGCCGAGCTGAACGTGATGGTGCACACCAACCACCTAAGAGGGCGCGTGGCCCCGAGCTTGGGGAGGACTGCATTTACTTCGCAGGCAAACTGCTTGAAGATGCATTGAGAGGCTGGGGCTTGAGCTCCGCCCAGGATGCAGGCGATCGCACGTGGTTCCTCGAAGAACCCAGCCCCCTCGTCCTGATGACAGTCCTCATTTCTCCTTGGCTGCGGCGGCAGCGGAGGGAGGCCTGCGTTACCTTGCGAGCGATCCTCGTGAGGCTGATCCCTCTAGGCTCCCTCGCGAGGTGTGTCCTGCCAGCGATCCTCGCGAGGTTGGTCGCGCCACCCTTGGCGAGGGCCGCGGTCTTCCCAGCGTCCTGCATTCCTTCCACCTCCTCGGCCGTAGCCCCGGTCGCTGCGGTCGGGACGTCGGCCGACCCTTCCTTCACACATGGCTCGGAGCTCTTGGCATTCATTGGTGTTGTGGGTGTGGAGGTCATGGTACACGCAGTACCGACTGCCCTTGGAAGATTCGGGCCAATCTCTGCCCCGCTTGGTGTCTGGTTCTGCCGCGAGCACGGCAGCCCCCTTGCGCTTCACGTCCTTGGCCTTGGGCTTCTTGTCTTCTGGGTCTACGGCAGGCAGCTCGAGGAGGGAGAGACGCCCTTCCTTAGCCCTGGTGCACTTGGTCGCCAAGTTGAACAGCTCCAAGGAAGTGCACAGGTCTTCATGCATCGCCAGCTCCTCCTTCATCTTGAGGTCGCGCACACTGTCGGAGAAGGCTAAGATGATGGCCTCCTCGGTCACCTTGGGAATCTTGAGGCGCGCGTTGTTGAAGCGCTGGATGTACTTCTGCAGGGTTTCCCCTGGTTGCTGCTTGATACGGCGCATGTCGCTCACGGTGGGTGGCCGGTCGCGAGTGCCCTGGAAGTTGGCGATGAAGCGGGTGCGCATCTCGTCCCAGGAGGAGATCATGCCTGGGGCCAGGTTCAAGAGCCAGGTGCGGGGCCCGTCCTTGAGTGCCATGGGAAACCAGTTCGCCATGACCTTCTCGTCTCCGTTGGCAGCTTTGATGCCCACCTCGTAGAGCCGGAGGAACTCTGCAGGGTCAGCCGTACCGTCGTAGCAAGGAGGCAGGTCTGGCTTGAACTTGCCAGGCCACGCGACGCTGCGCAGCTCGGTAATGAAGGCGCGGCAGCCCGCTGTGGCCACGGGAGGCCTTGGGTGACGAAGAGCTTGGTCTTGCGGGTCCCCATGCGCTGCAGCTGGGAGCAGCGCGGGGTCTTGACATGCTGGAGCAGGAAGTGCTCGGGCAGCTTCTCGCGGGCGAGGGACTTCTTGGCAGCTCTGCTCTTGCCGCGCTGGCGCCTGACGGAGCGGGTTCCGTCCAGGGGCCACGCGCATTGGGGCCAGGGCGCCTTCTTGAGGGGGAGGCGGCAGAGGCGCCCCCAAAGCTTCATTGCCCGCGCAGGGCGGGGCGCGGTGTAGCGAGAAGGACGGCACGGGGGAGCCCCCAGCGGCGCGGACGAGCCCGGCGACTCGGTCAAGCCACTCTTCATAGACGTCGTCGACTGGGCGGTAGCGCAGGAGCTCGTTTGCCGCGATGAGCGCAGCTCGAGCCTCCATGGCCGTGTGGGGCGCACGGGACGAAGAACCAGCTGGGTTGAGTGAGGGTGTAGCAGTGCGGCCGTCTCGCCTCACGGAGGGATGCTGGGACGATGCTTGCTGCTTGTTCCCTGCCGGGCCGGTGGCGGCGTTGACGGCAAGCGACGGGGAACGACGAGGGCGCCCGCCGACGGGAGCCGTCTGGGCGACGCGGGAACCGAGGGCGGCTCGGCGCTCGGCGCGAGCCCGACGAGCGTCAGACATGGATGCGATGGTCGGAGAAGAACAGGGCGACGGAAGACGAACTCCGTCGCACCCCTACCTGGCGCGCCAAATGTCGGATTTCAGGTTCCGGCAGACCCTTGAGGTTCAAACACTGGGGTGCGCGTGGAGATTTCGCCCTCTACCTACCTGTTCCTCGCCGGCTCGCTAAGATCTAAACTACGGAAGGAACAACACAAGAGACACAGAGTTTATACTGGTTCAGGCCACCATTGTGGTGTAATACCCTACTCCAGTGTGTGGTGTGGTGGATTGCCTCTTGGGCTGATGATGAACAATACAAGGAAGAACAGCCTCGCGAGGGTCTGCTCTTGGCTGGTGCGATGAACTGCTAAGAGGAGTTCAGTCGCTCTCTCTATTGGTTTCTTGGTGAGGATTCTCGATGCCTTCCAGATGCCTCTACCCTGGGGGTGGCTAGTCCTATTTATAGGCAAAGGCCCTGGGCCTCTTCCCAAATATTGAGCGGGAAGGGCGCCAACAATTAGCCATTTTGAAGGGGAACATCGGGTACACTTATCCTAACTAAAGTTGGTCCTCGCCTGTCAAAGGCTCTGGTGGTGACGCCTGCTTGGGCTCCACAATGACTTCCTCCCTGTCGTTGGGCTGGTCTTGGTCTTGTTGCACCGAAATGGATGCCTTTGCTTGATGCTCTCGCCTGCGCTTGCTCCCTTTGCACCAAAGAGGAAAGGAGGACACTGCACGGGCTGGCGCCCGACTGGCGCCCTTGGTCGTCATGGCTTGCGTCATGGGCACCTCGCGAGGTACCCCGCCTTGAACTCTCCGCCTCCTCGTGAGCCAGCCTGATGATGCCGTGCCTGAGGGAGCTCCTTGTCGTCCGCCCCATGAGGCTTGGCCCCTCGCGAGGGTCTTGAGCTTGTGTTGATGAAGATGGGCCGTGCTGGGCCCCCCTTTGAGCCATGCCGCAGACCGCAGGCAGGCAAGTCTGGGGACCCCCGTTCCCAGAACGTCGACACATACTTCATGGTAGGGAGGCGGATGTCCACAAGGCCTTGGCAACACTCCGCATGACCTGCCGAACTTGCTCGTGCAGTTGTGAAAGATTTTGTAGCAGATCGCCTGAGGATCCAGGCATCTCCTCTTCGGGACGGCCAGTCAGCATACCTACAGACATAACTCTGTTAGTTCCTATCTTTGCCGAACTATATAAATGTTCGTTTGAGCACATACTAAAAATGCCACGTTGAAGCCTCTTATTTTCCTTCACGGAGTCAGCCAGCTGGGCTCGAACATCATTCAATTCTTCACCCAGCTGGGTATTGGCATCTCGGAGTTTGTTTTTCTCCTATATGACCCGTGTAAGTACACGCTCGCCAGCGACTGCTTGCCGTTGCGCTCCTTGTTCACCTTCTTGTGGGATTCCCGGATTCTGTTCCAGATTATCTGAGGATTTGGTCATCAGATATTGTTAGCATTACTGGGTTATACATACAATATTGTTTTTTCTCAATTCGGGAATACATACCAGTTGATGCCTTTTCGGATCTTGACAGATCGGCCATAGCGACCTTTAGCTGGGTTCGACATTCTTCCAGCTCCTGAGACAACAGGTTGTTCTTCTCCGAGAGAACCTATTAATACAATGATCCTTAAATCAGTTGTATCAACTGCTTCAAGTCTCAGGGGCTACTGATATACATAATTATCAGATTTTTATACTTACCCATATATCTTTCAAATACTGGTCCGTGGCTCTAGCAAGCCCATCCTGAGCGGCTCGGATGTATGCATCACCCGAGTTGAAGGCATTAAAAGCCTCTTCTGAAAAACCAGGGTCGTGGAGTGCGGCCCGCCGGCGCCGATGATTCATGGCGCTCTCCACTTCAGAATTTGTAACGGACATTCTATCTGAATTCTCTGTATGAGGACAGTCCGGTGTCACTTCCGTGCTGGCCTCCGTCCTCGAGACCGGGTCCGAAATCCGGCTAGTAGAGGCACGGTTAGCAGGATCCCCGAACATAGTCCGGTGGATGTTCTTTCTGCTAAAACACAATGGATAGTGTCATACTTTAAGATGACAACCACGGAGCGTGTTTAAAACCATACCTCCTTGATGATGGCTCCGTCGTGTTTCTGTTCGCCTTTCTTTTTTAAGGCCGACCCAGCACGAGCGCCCCTTGTTGGCGAGTCGCCTCGGGTTCGGCTTGGTGCACCGATCGTTTTCCCTTTAGAGCATAAGAATTGTGGGGTGGGTAAGACGGAGGGAGTAAATCCTTTCCGAAAGATGAGCCTCTTGTTTACTTACATGCGTTATTTTCCGCCATTCCTGTTATAAATGGACGGAGTAAATACTTATAAAAAGAAAAAACTTAGGGAATGAATAGAGTAGAGTGATGGATGGCAGCTCACCCAGCTAGGAGGGTTGTACATGGAAAATCCATCCCGTGGCTTAATGCGGATGAACTCCTCTCTTTCTCCCTTGTACAAATTAGACAGTATTTCCACCAGAGCGGTGGTGGAGTCCGGACCCTTCCGACCGCAGCGGGTGGCGCCGTCTTCTCCATTGAAGTGCCACATGGGATGCCCTCGGTATTGGAGTGGTTGAACCCCCCGTATTATGGATATCGCCATAACCTCGACTATTGATAATCTGGACTGAGCAAGCATTCTTATCTTGCTCATCAACTGAAGGACCTCCCGGCTACCTTCCTCTTTGAGGCTCCGGGGACGCCAGTTGAGGCGTTTTCTCAACGGAGCATTTGTAAACTCAGGAAGACCCATTCAGATTGGGTCGGGGAGGGAGACATCCTCAATATAAAACCACTCGGAAGGCCATTCTTTGGATGCCTTCTTCGGTGTGTCGGATAAGTATCCGGTCCCGGCGATGCGCCATATCTCGGCTCCGCCCACTTGGAATATTGATCCCCCTTGATTACGGGGGACGAGGCAGAATAGCTTCTTCCATAGCTTGAACTGGGCTTCGCAACCCAGAAATAGCTTGCAAAGAGCGACGTATCCTGCAATGTGCAGGATTGAGGCAGGTGTGAAGTTATGCAGCTGGAGACCGTAGAACTCCAGAAGCCCGCAGAGGAATAGATGGATTGGAAATCCGGCACCCCTCAGTAAGTAGTAAACAAGGCATACTCGCTCCCCCCTGGATGGGTTGGGAAAGTTCTCCGCTTGCTCCCCGCCATCGAAGGAAGCCAATCCGGCTCGAAAGGGGACTAGATATGCAGGAGGTACAAACCCTTGGGTCTGCAACTTCACTAATCGGCCGTGGGATACGGTACACTTCTCCCAATCACCCGGCTTGGTGTTGCGAGAGCGGGAGGAAGAGCTACGAGCGTTGGCCATATTGGAGTGGTTTTTTCGGGCACGCTCTAATGATTCCTAGCTTGGGGAAGATGGTGTGGATTGGATCCGAAGATCCCCGTCTCTTTAATAGACAATTTATTTATATGGTTAGGATGGTAAATGTAAAAATGCCCCGACTTCTCGCATTCGTTTGACACATGGAGGCTGAGACTATTAAGGTGCAGAAGCCGATGAGCATAACATTAAATGGGAAGCCGGACACCGCTATTTACAACATGTACTTTGAAGAGTTCGAAGAAGGAATCCGCCTTGCAATGCCGAAGACAATCTGCGCGCCGGACTCATCGTCATTGAAGCCTGGTTCAGGGGCTACTGAGGGAGTCCTGGATTAAGGGGTCCTCGGACAGCCGGACTATATGAATATGTCAGACTGTTGGACTATGAAGATACAAGATAGAAGACTTCGTCCCGTGTCCGGATGGGACTCTCCTTTGCGTGGAAGGCAAGCTTGGCGATTCGGATATGAAGATTCATTTCTCTGTAACCGTCTCTGTGTAACCCTAGCCCCCTTCGGTGTCTATATAAACCGGAGGGTTTAGTCCGTAGGACAACAACAATCATAATCATAGGCTAGCTTCTAGGGTTTACCCTCTACGATCTCATGGTAGATCAACTCTTGTAATACTCATATCATCAAGATCAATAAGGCAGGAAGTAGGGTATTACCTCCATCGATAGGGCCCGAACCTAGGTAAACATTGTGTCCCCCGCCTCGTGTTACCACTAGCCTTAGACGCACAGTTCGGGACCCCCTACCCGAGATCCGCCGGTTTTGACACGGACACCGATCATCTTGGATCATACCATCAGAACACCATACATATAGCATACTTGGGATAGAAGTCGTTGCATTTTTGCCTGGTAGGTTGTGCACAAGTTCTGTATCCTCCTATCGTGCAATTGTGCTAGCGTCTCTCTAGTGTTGTGCAACACAAGCATTTTCGTGGATTCCACATTTTGGCTCATTCCTTGGTTGCACAACCCCACTTATCTATTTGCATGTGTATTTCCGTGCACCACATCTTGCTATTGGTCTCCTTGTTGCATTTGCAAATTTGTGAATCTTTTCCAACATTATTGAAGCTCACTAACAATTGCATCAAATTTTGTGCCACCATCCTAACCGAGCTCCACCATAAGCTTTTACTTGTGTAAGTGTGAGAACCGACAACAATTGGTACCAATTGTGCTATTTCCTTGTTACGCATTTGAGTGATCATTGATCCATCTTCAACATCGGTCAAGGTACATTTGGTATAAGTTCTTCTCTTTCTCCCACTCACATTTTTGCTTGGAATGATGGATAGGCCAAGTTCTTCTACTAATCCACTCTTCATCGAGCAAGACGACGACATGTCATCCTACGTCACCAAGAGCCACCTCTTCGGTGCACAACGAGCTTTGCATCAAGAACAACAAGCAACGAGTCACCGCATCGACAATCTCGCCACCGACTTGCGACTCTTCGAGCAACGAACAAGAGACTACTTCGATAACAAGCTCGACACTCAGAAACAAGAGAACGATGCAAGAATGGACGAGATTCATGACTTGTTGGTGAACCGCCATTCTTCCACTTCTTCATCCTCAAGACGGAGCCGCTCAAGTCGACACACTGACAACACCTTCTCCAGCTCAAGTACACCGACATCAAACACTCTACGTCGAGCCGCGCGCCAAGACCGTCAAGCATCTCGCAATCCTCTACATGGCAATCATCCATAAGAGAAAGTCGACGAGCAAGCACATCGTCATCGACCAAACCAAGTCCCTCTCGCACAAGCACAATAATGACAATGTCAACATCTCCAAGAGGAAGAGCGAGCACGACAACATCACGACGAACAGGACGCCGAGGCCGAACATCAAGAACACCGACTACATGAAGCACAAGCTCTTGAGGCGCAACGTGCCCTTCAAGAATCAAGTTGAGCCATTGCCAACCGCAACCGAGAAAGGCGCAATAACGAGTAAGCACTTCGCGAAGAAGTTCAAGAGCGATGCTACCAAGGAAGAGTGCATCGACAAGTTCCTCAAGCTCCTCCACAAGCTCGACAAGATCCTACACAACCTCAAGTTCATCAAGAGCAAGACAAAATTGGAAATCCTCCATGCCAAGAGCAACATGAGGTTGATAATCCTCCACGTCAAGGGCGTCATCATCACCCTCGACCCCAACACAATGAAGAGCAACGCTATGGCAAGATCAAGTTCACCATGCCCAAGTTCAATGGAAGCAATGATCCTGAAGAGTACCTATCTCCGGCATTGAAGGTCAACAAAATCTTTTGCTTGCACAACTATAAGGAAGAGAAGAAGATCGCTATGGCATCCCTTGAGTTCCAAGACTATGTGCTCATATGGTGGGAACAAGTCCTTGAGCGCGGAGAAGCAAGACGTGAACCACCAATCACCACATGGGAGGAAATGAAAGATGTCATGCATGCACGCTTTGTGCCCAGCTACTACAACCGCGATCTCTTCAAGAAGCTCCAACTACTCAAGCAAGGAACAAAGAGCGTTGAAGAATACTACAAGGAAATGGAGATTGCCATGATAAGAGCCAATGTCATGGAAGTTGATGAGCAAACTATGGCACATTTCTTGAATGGCCTCAATCATCCCATCAAGAAGATTGCCGACTTCCAACCCTAATCCAACCTCATTGAGCTCCTGCATCAAGATACCAAAGCAGAACGTCAAGTGAAACATGGCTTCAAGTACGCCAAGTACTCGTCCAAGAGCTACGGCTTCTCCAACACCCAAGCTTCAATGACTCCTCCAACTTCTACCTCAACCAAGCCATTTACAACCAACGGCGACAAGTCAAGTTACAAGAAAACTTCGACAACCTCAAGTCATCCTCCTCCTACTACAAGCAACTTCAAGCCGCGTGCTTCATCATCTACTCCAACCGATGAGACCGTCAAGACATGTTCTTTCAAGTGTTTCACTTGCGGCGGCCGAGGCCACAACTCCTTCGAGTGTACCAACAAGCGCACCATGATCCTCTATGACGACGGAACCTATGACTCCATGAGTGAAGAGGAGATGGAAGCCCTTGAGAAAGTGGCCATGCATCGGTGCGTGAATGAAGATGAAGATGATCAATTCTTTTGTGATGAGGATTCGAGCCCTGCTCTCGTTGTCTCCAAAGTCTTAACTCTTCAACATCAACAAGACAAAGACCAAAGATGCCACATCTTCCACACAAAGGCTGGCATCAATGGAAGGTCCGTCAAGGTCATCAACGATGGAGGTAGTTGTCACAACTTGGCAAGTGAAGAACTATGCTCCAAGCACCAATTGGTCAAGATGAAGCACCCGCACCCCTACAAGGTCCAATGGCTAAGCAATTCCGGCACTATACAAGTTGAGCATACGGTCAAAGTCTCCTTCAAAATTGGATCATATGAAGACACTTTGGAGTGTGATGTTGTCCCGATGTCCGTTTGCCACCTCCTTCTTGGCCGGCCATGGCAATTTGACCACGGCGTCATCCACAACGAGCATACCAATCATTATAGCTTCAAGATGAAAGGAAAGGAATATGTGCTACGACCTATGTCTCCAAGTCAAGTGATCACCGACAAGCAAGCCACCCATCATGGAGAAAAGAGTGAGAGAGTGATCCACCCAAAAGAAAGTGAGCGCCACAAGCCAAAATTGAGTGCCTTGATGATGAGCAACAAGAAAAACTTAGTCCTATTTTCCACCAAGCGTGAGATGACAGAAGTGTGTGAGAACCCATCAAGTGTTATGCACTATGTCCTTGTGTGCAAGGACGAAGCACCAAAAACTAACACCTCTCACAATCTACCTTTAGTGTTGTCTTCTCTTTTGCAGGAATTCCAAGATGTTTTCCCCGATGAGCTACCGTAGGGTCTACCTCCACTACGAGGCATTGAGCATCGAATTGAACTCATCCCCGGAGCACCTCTTCCTAATAAGGCTCACTACCGCATCAACCCCAAGGAAACTAAGGAGATCCAACGGCAAGTACAACAACTCATCAACAACGGTCAAGTATGTGAAAGCTTAAGCCCTTGTGTCGTTTCGGTCATACTTGTTCCAAAGAAAGATGGTACTTATCGCATGGTTTCTGATTTTTGTCCCATTAATGCTATCACCGTCAGATATCGCTACCCTATTCCACGCTTAGATGATATGCTTGATGAGCTTAGCAGAGCCGCCATTTTCTCTAAGATTGACCTTAAGAGTGGCTACTATCAAATACACATCCAAGAAGGTGATGAATGGAAAACCGCATTTAAGACCAAATTTGGCTTATATGAATGGCTAGTTATGATAATGGGTTTATCTGAAGCACCCGGTACTTTCATGCGAGTCATGCACTTTGTTCTTCGTTCCTATATTGGTGTATTTGTTGTGGTCTATTTTGATGATATTCTTGTCTTTAGAAAATCTCTCAAAGATCGTGTCACCCATCTTAGAACCATGTTGCAAACCCTTAGGAAAGAGCGCCTTTATGCTAATGTGGACAAATTCCTTTTTGGTGTTGATAATCTTGTTTTCTTGGGTTTTGTTGTGTCTTCTAAGGGTGTTCATGTAGATGAATCTAAGATCAATGCTATTAAAACTTGGCCCCAACCAACCAACTTGTAACAAGTGTGTAGTTTTCTTGGTTTAGCTGGTTTCTATCGTCGCTTTGTGAAGGATTTTGGCACCATTGCTTCACCTTTACATTCCTTGAGTAAGAAAAATGCACTATTTGTTTGGGGACCATCCCAAGATATCGCATTTAATGAGCTTAAGAATTTGCTTACTCATGCTCCTGTGCTTGCATTACCAAACTTTGACAAACCTTTTGAGATTAATTGTGATGCTAGTGGTCATGGCATAGGAGGTGTGTTAACGCAAGAGAAGCGCCTCATAGCATATTTTAGTAAGAAACTTTCCGGAGCGCAACTCAATTACCCCCATCTATGACAAAGAGCTATATGCTTTAGTGCGAGTTTTGCATGCATGGGAACATTATCTTCGCCCTCATGAATTTATCATTCATACCAATCATGAAACACTTAAGTACTTAAAAGGTCAAACTAAGTTGAACAAGCATCATGCTAAATGGAGTGAATTCATAGAATCTTTTCCTTATGTCATCAAGTACATCAAGGGTAAGGAAAATGTAGTGGCAGATGCCCTTTCCCGCATATGCATGCTTGTTACTAAACTTGAATTGCATGTCATTGGCTTTGAGCACGTAAAAGACTTGCATGTGCATGATCCTACTTTTGCTATTACTTATGCCCAGTGTTTGACCCATACATCTCGGGAACGATATTACATCAAGGATGATTATCTTATGAGATCTAACAAACTTTGCATTCCCGAGTCTTCTCTTCGTTTGCTCCTTTTGCAAGAGGCTCATGGAGGCAGGCTCATGGGACACTTTGGACGCGACAAGACATTCGCCACGCTCTCCAAGAACTACTTTTGGCCCAAGATGTTCTGCGACGTCTCACGCTTCACCAACCGATGCTCTACATGTCGCAAAGCTAAGTCAAAAGCTCAATCCCATGGTCTTTACATGCCTCTTCCTATTCCTTATCAACCCTGGAAAGACATTAGCATGGATTTTGTACTTGTTTTGCCTAGAACTCAAAATGGAAAGGATTCCGTGTTTGTTGTTGTGGACCGATTCTCTAAAATGGCTCATTTTATTCCATGCAACAAGATGGACGATGCTTCACATATTGTGAATATCTTTTGTAGGGAAATCTTGCGCCTACATGGAGTGCCCAAAACTATTGTCTCGGACCGCGACGTCAAGTTCTTGAGTTACTTTTGGAAGACTCTATGTGCCAACCTCGGAATCAAGCTCTTGTTATCTTTGGCATGCCATCCCCAAACCGACGGCCAAACAGAGGTGACAAACCATACACTCTCCACTCTACTTCGCGTGTTGATCAAGAGGAACATCAAGGAGTGGGAGGAGTGCCTACCCATCACCGAGTACGCCTACAATCGCGCAAGACATCCGACTACCGGCAAGTCCCCCTTCGAGGTCATCTACGGTTTCAACCCGTTGTCCCATTGGACATTCTACCTCTTCCACTATAAGAGCGCACCAACATGGACGTGAGTGCACGAGCAAGCTACCTCAATAAGTTGCATGAACATACAAGGCACACCATCGAGCGCCAAGTACAACGACTCGCGATCAAGCTCAACACCAACAAGCAACCCATGATATTCAACATTGGAGATTTCATGTGGCTACACTTTGCAAGGACCGCTTACCCAACGAACGCAAGTCCAAACTTCTTCCTCAAGCCGATGGACCATTCAAGGTGCTAGAACGCTACAACAACAACGCTTACAAGATCGACCTCCCAAGCGACAAGTACAACATGAGCGACATCTTCAATGTCTAAGACCTCTTGCCATACCATGGTGATGAAGCTTTCGATCTGAGGTCGGATCTTTCCCAAGGGGGGGAGATGATACGGAGCATCGCACAATCATCCCCATGGATGTATCTACATCTCCCGCGACACCACTTGGACCTATGACAAGAGCTCGAGCAAAGGCTATCAAAGATAAGGTGAAGTTGCTCCTCTCCGAACTACCACTTTCTACCTATGAGACATGGCTACTACCTCATGCGGAGACCCTATGTGTGATCAGTATTTGGAGGGAAGCCATGGACCAGCTGCACCCAATGGAAAAGACGACGAGGACACCAAGTTCGATGGACAAGAAGAAGGAACGCTCGAAACTTCCAGTCATCGAACAACCCATGCCTCTCGGACGTCCGACGCTTGGAGGCCCCAACCGACCAGCCAAGTTCCAGCCTTCGCATGCTACAGCGGCCAGACAACCGACACCGACAGGACGTCCGAAACCTCCCAGCGCCCAGATGACCGAGCCTCTCTGAGGGAGTCCTGGACTAGGGGGTGTCCGGATAGCCAGATCACCATCATCGGTCGAACTATCATCGGCCGGACTATCATCATCGGCCGGACACCAAGACTATGAAGATACAAGATTGAAGACTTCGTCCCGTGTCCGGAGGGGACTTTCCTTGGCGTGGAAGGCAAGCTTGGCGATACGGATATGTAGATCTCCTACCATTGTAACCGACTCTATGTAACCCTAGCCCTCTCCGGTGTCTATATAAACCGGATGGCTTTAGTCCGTAGGACACAACAACAACCATTACAATCATACCATAGGCTAGCTTCTAGGGTATAGCCTCCTTGATCTCGTGGTAGATCCACTCTTGTAAACATCCACAATATCAATATCAATCAAGCAGGACGTAGGGTTTTACCTCCATCAAGAGGGCCCGAACCTGGGTAAAACATCGTGTCCCTTGTCTCCTGTTACCATCCGCCTAGACGCACAGTTCGGGACCCCCTACCCGAGATCCGCCGGTTTTGACACCGACATTGGTGCTTTCATTGAGAGTTCCTCTGTGTCGTCACCGATAGGATTGATGGCCTCTTCAATCAACAACGACGCAGTCCTGGGTGAGACTTTTCTCCCCGGACAGATCTTCGTATTCGGCGGCTTTGCACTGCGGGCCAACTCACTTGGCCATCTGGAGCAGATCGAAAGCTACGCCCCTGGACGTCAGGTCAGGTTTGGAAGCCTAAACTTCACGGCCGATATCCGCGGGGACTTGATCTTCGATGGATCAGAGCCATAGTCGAGCGTGTCGTGCTGTCACGATGGGCACGACCAAACTCTGCCGCCGGACAGCGCCTTGGAGGCCGCACACGAATCCGCTCCGACTCATGGTCCGGAGCCAATCGTGCAGATCGAGGACGGGTGGCTGGACACCGCCTCGGGAGCTGCAACTTTCACGGCGTTGGAGCCAAACACTGACCTTGTCCCCTATAAAGCTCATGACTCCGAGGCGCCGGACTCCCTTCCGGACTCCAAACCTCCTGCGCCCCTGCCGACCGAATCCGATTGGATGCCGATCATGGAGTTCACCGCTGCGGACATCTTTTAGCACTCACCCTTCGGCGACATCTTAAATTCACTGAAGCACCTCTCGCTATCCGGAGAGCCCTGGCCGGACTACGGCCAGGATGGTTGGGATGTGGACGACGAAGAAATTCAAAACCCACCCACCACACACTTCGTAGCCATTGTCGACGATCTAACCGATGTGCTAAACTACGACTCCGAAGACATCGACGGTATGGACGACGATGCCGGAGACGATCAAGAACCAGTGCCTACAGGGCACTAGAAGGCCACCTCGTCACATGATATATATATGGTGGACACCCCAAAAGGAAGCAATAACGAGGAACAACGGGACGCGGCAGAGGATAATCCCGCCGATAAACAACCAAAACGGCGACGTAGACGCCGCCCTAAGTCCCGCCTCGATCAAAGAAGCATTCCTAACGACCCAGCAATAGAGCAGGGCAAACCAGTGGACGACAAACATGCAACCGAGCAACCGTCCGAACAGGACAAACCGGATAATCAACCCCTTCCCGGAGCAACCAACAGTCCGGACACACCACCGGAGCATAAGAACCTTCACAAAAGACTCGTCGCCACTGCAAGAAGTTTGAAGAAGAAAAAACGGAAGCTCAAAACAGCGGAAGACATACTCAGAATGAAGCGGAGCAAAGTACTCAAGACCGCAGACAAGTATGGCAATGGCCATCAAACAAAGAGCTACCCGAAGCGCAAGCTGCTGCCAGAATTTCACGAGGAAGCCATAGAGCCCTCACAATCAAAAAATAAAGAGGCCGCCTGGCCGGATAGACGGCCAGATGACAGGCCAAAAGAGACAAGCGGCGCCGCACACAAGCCGACTTATGATCCTGGGAAGATAGACGGCCCAACTAGGTCCATCTACGGGCCAAAAAAGAGGGCCCCAGGAAGTAACACAACACGACAAGTGTTCGAAGACAGCGGCACACCAAAATACAGGGGCGCTGCACACCCGCTATGTTTCACCGATGAGGTGCTGGATCATGAATTTCCAGCAGGATTCAAACCCATAAACATAGAGACATACGACGGCACAACAGACCCCGGAGTCTGGATAGAAGATTACATACTACACATACACATGGCTAGAGGAGATGATCTCCACGCCATAAAATATCTACCCCTCAAGCTCAAAGGGCCAGCTCGGCATTGGCTCAAAAGCCTCCTAGAAAACACTGTTGGAAGTTGGGAAGAGCTTGAGGACGCGTTTAGAGCGAATTTTCAAGGGACTTATGTCCGCCCTCTGGATGCAGACGATCTAAGTCATATAACTCAACAGCCCGGAGAGTCAGCGCGCAAATTCTGGAACAGGTTCCTTACCAAAAAGAACCAAATAGTCGACTGTCCGGACACGGAAGCCTTAGCAGCTTTTAAACACAACGTCCGAGATGAATGGCTCACCAGACACCTCGGCCAAGAAAAGCCAACAACAATGGCCGCGCTAACAAGCCTCATGACGCGCTTTTGCGCAGGAGAAGACAGCTGGCTAGCAAGATGCAGCACCAGCGACCCGAGTACATCCGAGATCAGAGATGGAAACGGAAAATCACGGCGCAGGAAAGATCAGCGCCGGAATAAAGAAAAAAGCCCAAAGAGCACGGCGGTCAACGCCGGATTCAAAAGCTTGCGGCCAAACAATAAAACACTGCCTCTTAAGGACAACAGTGACGAACTATCCAACCTAAACAAAATTTTAGATCGGATATGTCAAATCCACAGTACCTCTCGAAGGCCTGCAAACCATACCAACCAAAATTGTTGGGTTTTTAAACAATCCGGCAGACTCAACGTCGAACACAAGGGGATCGATGCGCCAAGCGAGGACGATGACGAACCCCACCAGCAGAGCACTGGAAGTCAGAAGACTTTCCCACAAGAAGTCAAAACAGTAAACTCACTTCATGTGATAGTACGGGAATACAACACGGCACTCGCTAGGACAAGTGTCACACGGTCCACCCCAGCGGAACACCGAGATTGGATGTCAAAACCAATCACTTTCGACCATCTGGATTATTCCAGAAGTATCCGTAACGCAGGATGGACTGCTCTGATAGTGGATCCCATAATAGACGGACTGCAATTTACGCAAGTTCTGATGGACGGCGGCAGTGACTTAAACCTGCTATATCCGGACACAATTCGCAAGTTGGGGATAGACCCTACTACAATTCGACGTAGCCGCACTTCCTTCAAAGGAGTGGCGCCAGGCCCTTACGCCAGGTGCACAGGTTCATTATTACTAGAAGTTGTGTTCGGGTCACCTGACAACTTCCGACGAGAAGAGCTAACCTTTCATGTCGCCCCATTCAAAAGTAGCTATCAAGCACTACTGGGACGTGAAGCTTTCGTCCGCTTTAACGCAATACCACACTACGCGTCTCTTACGCTTAAAATGCCCAGTCCACGTGGCATCATTTCATTAAAAGGTCGTCTAAGACCCCGGACACGGCTGGACGGGTCCGGAATAAATAAGCTAGGGGCCACCTAGCCGCACACCCCTTCACAAGGGTTTGTGTATATAAGCTACAATGAGCTAGCATAGGCTCAGCTTTCTAAATTTATATTTCAATTTTTATGTACTTTTTCGCACAATTTCTTTTCAAGCTAAGTTCCTCTCTTTTTACAGATGAACAACATGCACACCCGTCTAGGATATGGCACAACGGAGACACAGGCGCAGACGTGCAGTAGGGACCCGTTTCAAGGATTCTTTTCAGACTAAGACCCTACATAAACCTTTCTTACTGTCTCTTGTTGCTATAATCCCCTGGTTTCTCATTATAACCAGAGTGGAGGCTGGCGTTTTGGCATCGGCCGCGCTAGAGGAACTTGCCCGTACCTGGACACAAGGGGCTTAGGGCATTGTTCTGCCTGTCATTATAAAGACCGAACACCTTCGGGAGTGTTCGGCGTCTCGAGTTAGGCCTTATATGCATCAGCTCCGAATCATGTCTTGGGTCAAATGTTGGGTTTGCCCGGCTCCTGTGTTTTGCGTCCTTACGTTCCGTATCATCGGCTAACGCGGCACCAGGAGAACTACTGCGATTGTGCCCCAGTTCGGTTGGGCGAGCACCTCAGTAGAGAAAGCCGAAAACTGACTATCATGATACAGCGAGAGACTGGTCAACCACTCGATCGACCAAGGGAATGTTTAGAATTCCCCCGCTTTGACGAAGGGCCGTTTCCCGGTCAGGCACATACGCGCCCCAAATTTGGAGAGCGCGGTGCCCCCAGGGGCTATGTCGTAGCCCCACCCTCGAACTCCCATGGCTAAGTGAAAGTGATAAAGCATTATAGTCCGGTTGCCTCGTTTGCTACGCTACCACCTCCTTTACAGGACCGAGACGTCGGATTAAGTGTGAAAACGCGCTATTTTTGCAAACACCCCCGCACCTTGTGCGTGGGGGCTGAAGCCGACAACTGCCATCTTTCAGGTTATACACACGTATACATGAACGAACGCATAGGAGATATTCCATTACTTGAACGCACAAGTATAAAAGGTGCTTACATCATAAATATTGTTTTAAAACATAAAAAGGTTCATTTGAACGTAACATTTTTTGAGCATTGCGACTCTATTACACGAGCACCACGCAGCACTTCGCCAAAATAGTGCTCGGCGGGTAACCGGCTATCGTCCGAACCCGGGGTCGCAACAGCGGTGGCATCCATCTCTGTCCAATGTGTCTTCACACGGGCGAGTGCCATCCACGCACCCTCTATGCAGGCCGACCGCTTCATCGCCTTGATATGCGGCACCGCCCCAAGAAATTGCTGCAATAAGCCAAAGTAACTCTTCGGCTTGGACCTGTTCGGCCAGACATGGGTCACAATATCCGTCATGGCAAGCCTGGATAACCTATTTAGCTCAGCCCACTCGGCCAAACGGTCGGTCAGCGGAAGTGAACGCTCTGGACTATGGAATTGAGACCAAAACAGCTCTTCCGTCTTGTGATCCTTCTGGCTTCGAAAATGCACAATGGCATCCGCCGCACTCGCTGCTAAGTCCATATAATGGTCCTCTGGACCCCACAGTTGGCCCAGCTGAGCATACTTTGGATCCGTAAACCTTCGGCGCAACAGAAAAGGCTTGCCGGCTACAATGTCTCCGGCCTGGCGCAGCTCTTCCTTTATAGCCCGCATTGCAGAGCGGGCATCCTTGGCTTCGGCGGTGGCCTTCCCCAGGTCTTCTTGCCCCGCTAGGCGCTCCTTCCCAAGAGCCTCATTGCGGTCGGTAGCATCTTTTAACTTCACGGCCATTTCGGCCATCTCTTCCCTGCTTCGGCAGTGTGCGGCCCTCTCGGCCGCTAACTCTTCGGCCGCCCTCAAGGCCGCCGCATTACTCCTTCTGGCCTGCTCCTTGGCTTGAGCAAGTTCGGCCCGAAGGCTCTTCACAACAGCGGCACTACCTGCATTTCACACACATGTTGTAAGGAGCTGGCTTCGGCTCCCTTACCAAGTGACCGCACAGAAACACTTACCCTGCGACTCATCAAGTCGCCTGTTGACCAGCGTGATGTCCGCATCCGCAATGGTGAGTTGCCGCTTTAGTTCAGCAACTCCATCAGTCCGGCTGGCCCCCGGACGACCCGCCACCTACATAGGCACGGCGAAAATTTAAACCTGCGATTTTGATCCTCGGCACGCTGTCGCTTTCGACAACCTACCGAGTCTCAGGGGCTACTATCTTTATAGGGCGCATTCTATATGCAAAACTGTCAAAAGGTGTGTCATTTTTACGTACCTCAAACCCCGCCAGCAAACTCCTGACGGCATTATGCAACCCGCCTTTGGCGGACGAAATCCTTTCAATCACCATACTCAACAATGCGTGGTGATCTCCTGAGATAGACGCCTTCTCAAGCAGATCCTTCAGCCGTACACTAGTTGGCGCCGAACTATCCGGCTTTGCCAAACCCGGGGGCTCCCTCCGTGACGACACTTCAGGCTCGTCCGCCCTATCCGACGGCGCCCCGGACGAAGGCGTTTCGCTCTCCACCATCTCCGGACGAAGGTCCCCCGAAGACGAGCTCATTTGCGAAGGACGGAGATCCGAACTACAAGGTAAAAACTTTAGTTATCCTTAGAAGCACAAATAGGGATGTCCTTTATTATAAAACTCCTTTCTTTCTACTTACGGCTCATTGGAGGGCTGATTCTTTAAGGGAGACTGTGCGGCCGGGGCCTCCCCGGACGCAGGACCCTCTGGCGAAGATTTCTTCCCCCGTTTAGGGGCTTTGGCCCCCGGGTCCTCGGAGGCAGTCCTCTTCTCCCCTTGGAGGGAGGGATCCTCGATCCCCCCTCTTTCAAGAGCCTCCTTAGGCGAGGCAGTAGCTTTTCTATTTTCCCCTTCGCCTTCCTCTGGAGGCGCAAGCTCCAGCATCCGGACCAGCGCGGAATCCGACGCGGTCTCTGGGAGGGGGGCCGGACACCATATCAATTTTGCTTCCGCTATCCACTCCTGTTTAGAAGGAAATTGGTCATAAGGCGAATCATCGAAAGGCAAACAAACGGTATGTCCGGACTTGGAACTACTTACTTGAGTATCCGGGCGATTGCAGCTTAGGCCAGCATCCTCGGTCAATTCCGGACGCGCCTCTTGCAATCCGAAGAACAATTTGTACATCTCCAGGGGTGTCATACCCATGAAGTGTTGAAGAATCCGTGGACCCTCCGGATTAAACTCCCATAGCCGGAGAGGGCGGCGTTTGCAGGGCAGGAGACGCCTAATCAGCATGACCTGCATTACCACCACCATATCAACCTCCCTCATTTGGAGATCTCGAATCCGGCCCTGCAGTAGGGGCACGTCCTTTGATGGCCCCCAGTTGAGCCCTTGGTTGACCCACGACATCAACCGTCGTGGAGGTCCCGGGCAGAATAAGGGTGGCGGCTTTTGTCTGCTGCCCCTCAGAACGGTAATATAGAACCACTCTTGCTGCCACAGGCCGAGCTCCTCTTGGAAGGAGCCCGCGGGCCACGGGGCATCGGCCCTCCTATTTACGGCCGCCCAGCCGCACTCCGCTTGACGCCCCCCGATCATCTTCGGCGCCACATAGAAGGTCTTCAGCCACAGGCCGAAGTGAGGGGTGACGTAGAGGAAGGCTTCGCAGACGACAATAAATGCGGAGATATGGAGGATGGACTCCGGAGCCAAGTCGTGGAATTCCAACCCATAGTAAAACATGAGCCCTCTCACAAAAGGATCCATCGAGAAGCCTAAACCCCGACGGAGGTGGGATACAAAAACGACATACTCGCCGGGCTCGGGGGTGGGAATGGCCTGCCCTTCGGCGGGTAACCTGTGCGAAATCTCGTAAGTCAGGTACTTGGCCTCCCGCAGCTTTAGCACGTCCTCCTCCGTGACGGAGGAGGGCATCCACCGGCCCTGGAGGTTAGAACCGGACATCGTTGAAGGTCCGAAGCGCTCGAATCTGGGGCTCTAGGTGCTGGAACTTGGAGCAGGGAGAGGATTCGATGGAGGATTGAAGAAAAGAAACGAGCCTTGGTCACGTTATAAAGAGGGAGAATACCGAGAGCCGTCTCCGTGACCGTTTGGGACTCGCCTTCGATAGAGGGGGCGTGAAGACGGGCGCGGTTGGGTTACCCACGTCCGTATTGATGAGAATCCCGGAATAAGGGGGAACACGATATCTGCTTCGACAAGACGTGCCAAGGAAACCGCTTCGCTAAGTGCGCTGAGGTGGTAAAGTAAAAAACGATTCAAATGATGGCTTGGTAGTGGTGTGACGTCATGCCGCAAAAAACGTCAGCAGATTGAACTTGTGTATATATTATTCTCTCTATGGTGGAATGTGGAATTTATTTTGCAGAGTCGGACACTGTCCTGGTGTTCACAATCTTCTACGAATTATTCGGAGGAGGAACCCGCCTTGCAATGCCGAACAATATGCGCGCCGGACTCATCGTCATTGAAGCCTGGTTCAGGGGCTACTGAGGGAGTCCTGGACTAGGGGGTGTCCGGATAACCGGATCACCATCATCGGCCGAACTATCATCGGCCGGACTCCAAGACTATGAAGATACAAGATTGAAGACTTCGTCCCGTGTCTGGAGGGGACTTTCCTTGGCGTGGAAGGCAAGCTTGGCGATACGGATATGTAGATCTCCTACCATTGTAACCGACTCTATGTAACCCTAGCCCTCTCCGGTGTCTATATAAACCGGATGGCTTTAGTCCGTAGGACACAACAACAACCATTACAATCATACCATAGGCTAGCTTCTAGGGTTTATCCTCCTTGATCTCGTGGTAGATCCACTCTTGTAAACATCCACAATATCAATATCAGTCAAGCAGGACGTAGGGTTTTACCTCCATCAAGAGGGCCCGAACCTGGGTAAAACATCGTGTCCCTTGTCTCCTGTTACCATCCGCCTAGACGCACAGTTCGGGACCCCCTACCCGAGATCCGCCGGTTTTGACACCGACACTCTCCGGATGACCGACACCACCACACCCGAGCCAAAACATCGGAAGAACGGAGACTTCTGGATGACCGGACGACCGGATGACCGACCCCGATCGGACGACCGACAATGCCTGACCAGAGCCGAAACATCAAACGCCCGACCAGCACCGGACGTCCGGACCCTCGCGAGCCTTCGGGCGACCAGTGACCGTCGGACGTCCGACGCATGTGTGACTGCCCATGTGTTGGGATGAAGCCACTTACCCTTTCGTCCACTTAGACTATAAATAGACCTCCTCCTCCCTCTTTCTAGGGTTAGCATTGTGATAGCTCATTTGTGAGATAGATCCTCGCTCATCCATCCGGATCTGCTCCTCCGAGAGAGATCGTGCCTCTACGGAGAAGATCCACTTGGATTCAAGGCCCCTAACGGGAAGAACTCAAGACTTCCTCTCAGAGAAGAACCGGTTACCCTATGTATCGTCCCTTGTTGGATTCGGATCGTGTATCTCATTGTGTTTCGAGAATCTAGCACATGTGTGATTGATCTTGTTGGTTGAGTGTTTTCTCTTGTGTTTCCCTCGTTTCCCACTCGTGTTCTTCGTGTTCTTGGTAAATTCCCTCCAAATGTGAAAGATCGGGCATCTAGGGTTCTACCCTACATCAAAACGTATCATCCAGCACCTCCGCGTCGATCCGCCGTCCCCTGGTCGCAGCCACGGGACCGCCGGCCGAGGTAACCCCCACCTCCAGGGAGCCAGATCACAGGAGCCCCCTTGGACATCATCAGCGGATTCCCTGGATGAGCAGCCATCCACGCCTCTGTGCCGCCGCAGTGTGCCACCACAGATCACGCGCGAGTCCCCGCCACCAGGCCGTGCCCCGCGTCGCCACACCCGGACGAGAGGAGCAAGATGTCGCCCCGCCGCCGGTGGCGCCGCACGGGCTTTTCCCTGCGACACCCTCAGACGGCGGAGGGAGGAGAAGGAGGATGGGCAGTGGAGTTGTCGGCGGTGTCGCCTAGAGTATCTCGCGGGCCGCCCGCGTGGGAGCAACATGGGAGCGTTCGAATAAGGAAAACATGGCGACTAGCCACAATGGAGAGTAACATACACATATCCCTAAACTATGTTACTACCTTCATAGTGGGTAGTAACATTAAGTGTGGTAACATGCAAAGCTTCATTTATTAGGTTATAGACTCATATTGCATTGGGACGTGTGATGTTACAGTAACTAGCTAAGTTACTCAAACTACCTCTCTCCTCATTAACTCATTGCCATATAAGTAAATTTGCTGAGTTGGACTCGATGTTACTGTTGAAGTTACACTCACTATGGCTAGTCTAAATGACTGCCTTTGAGTGTGTGTGCCGCGCGCAGTGTGTTAGTCGGAGCGTCCGTTGTTGTGGCTTACTACCTCCGTCCGGGTTTATTGGGCCCCTTCGTATTTTGAGTCAGATTTTGACCATCTATAGACTACTAAAATATAAAGTATATGCTATAAAAAAATAATACTATGGGATTTGTATTTGAAAGAGCTTTCCGACATTATCATTTTTGTGACATATAGTTAACATTTTGTAAGGTAAAATTTTAGGTCGAACTTCAGCCCAAAATAAGAGGGGGCCTAATAAACCCGGACGGAGGGAGTATTAGGTTGTTGGCCTCTGAGTCGGATTATGGTGGGTACCTCTCATGGGATGTTCCTATGCATTAATGTAGTTAGTTGATAACTGAACAATCCATTCAGCAATCCGAGGTCCAAGGTAGTTAGTTGCTGGAAAACACTAGTTACCAAGAAAGCAAATACTGATCTAAACGATCTTATGTTTCTTTACCGAAAAAGGCTTTCACCCCGCTTTATATTATAAAGCCAACCGCACAACAAGCATCCAACAAGTTCCAACACACAAACATGCACACACACACGGAGGTCCACAGGGACAAATAGTACAAGACAGGGTCAATGCCGAGGGCACAACACAACAAGCCCTAAACCCAAAAACACACGCCACAATCCACATAGCCGCCAGGTGGTCTAGTCAGGCTCAGGTGGAGGAGGCGGCAACAGGGGAGCCACGCGGAGCGCCATCGAGCAGAGATTGGAGAGGAGGGCGGTGATGACGTCCCGGTCCTGGGGGTGGCTAAGCAGCCGCCAAAGCTGCAGGTAACCACACAATTTGAAGATTGCATCAGTCGCACGACGAAGGGGCCCTTTCTAAATAACAAGCTTATTTTGAATGTGCCAAAGCGTCCAGGCGAGAACCCCAATGCACAGCCATCTAATATGGCGGTAGCGGGCAGGGCAGGCGTTAAGCTCGGCAAGCAGGTCGGGGAAGTTGGTATTACACCACTGTCCGCCAACCGTTTCGCGGAAGCAGGCCCAAAGGAACTGGGCAGAGTGGCACGAGAAAAAGATGTGGTTAGCATCCTCAATCGTGCCACAGATGGGGCACATCCCATCACCCGGGCCATTACGCTTGAGGACCTCAACACCAGAGGGGAGGCGGCCACGGATCCATTGCCATAGGAAGATCCTGATCTTCAGCGGGAGACGGATGTCCCAGATCAGGCTAAATGGTTCCGGGGCCGTCGAGGGAGCAATGGCGCCGTACAGGGACTTTGTGGAGAAATGTCCAGAGGGCTCGAGGCGCCAGGACGGAACATCCCGGTCCTCCGCCACGTCCATCGGCAAAAGTGCGATGTCTTGGAGGAGGGAATCCCAGGCGCCCACCTCAAGGGGGACAAAGGGGCGCCGGAAGGTGAGACGCCCTAAGTCAATAAGGGTCGTCTCGAAAGAGACCCGAGGGTCAGCCGCAATGGCAAAAAGTTCTGGGAAACGCGCCGCCAGGGGGGCGTCCCCTAGCCAGCGGTCGAACCAAAATAAGGTCGAGGCTTCGGAGCCAACTGAGATGGATGTGCCGATGCGTAGTACGGGCAGAAGCTGGATCACTGACTGCCAGAACTGGGAACCGCCCGTACGTTGGCAAAAGGCTAGAGGTTGGCCATGGAGGTACTCATTACGAATGATGGTGAGCCAGAAGCCTCCCTCCCTGTTGGCAATACACCACAGCCATCGGGTCAGGAGGGCAATGTTCATGCGTCGGGAAGATAGGATCCCAAGGCCCCCTGGTCTTTGGGTTGCAGATGTTGGGCCAGCTCACCATATGGTACTTCTGCTTGTCGCCCTCGCCAGCCCAGAAGAACCTTGACTGGTACTTGGCCACCTCCTAGTGGAGGGTCTCATGTAGGCTGTAGAAGCTCATGAGAAACCAGAGAAGGCTAGCAAGCGAGGAGTTGATAAGGATCACCCTGGCGGCTTTCGACAGCCAGCGTCCCCTCTAGGGTTCAACCTGTTGGGTTTCGCAGTAATTTCAAAAAATTTCCTACGCACACGCAAGATCATGTGATGCATAGCAACGAGGGGAGAGTGTTGTCTACGTACCCAACGCAGACCGACTGCGGAAGCGATGACACGACGTAGAGGAAGTAGTCGTACGTCTTCACGATCCAACCGATCAAGCACCGAAACTACGGCACCTCCGAGTTCGAGCACACGTTCAGCTCGATGACGATCCCCGGACTCCGATCCAGCAAAGTGTCGAGGAAGAGTTCCGTCAGCACGACGGCGTGGTGACGATCTTGATGAACTACAGCAGCAGGGCTTCACCTAAACTCCGCTACAGTATTATCGAGGTATATGGTGGCAGGGGGCACCGCACACGGCTAAGGAATAGATCACGTGGATCAACTTGTGTGTTTAGAGGTTCCCCTGCCTCCGTATATAAAGGAGGATAGGAGGGGAGGCTGGCCGGCCAAGGAGGGGAGGCGCAGGAGAGTCCTACTCCCTCTGGGAGTAGGATTCCTCCCCCCAATCCTAGTCCAACTAGGATTCCTCGGGGGGGAAGGGAGAGATGGGGGCCGGCCACCTTCTCCTAGTCCTATTAGGACTAGGGGAGGGGGAAGTGGCGCAGCCACCTTGGGCTGCCCCTTTCTCCTTTCCACTAAGGCCCATGAAGGCCCATATGGCTCCCGGGGGGTTCCGGTAACCTCCCGGTAACCCGGTAAAATCCCGATTTCACCCGGAACACTTCCGATGTCCAAAATTAGGCTTCCAATATATCAATCTTTACGTCTCGACCATTTAGAGACTCCTCGTCATGTCCGTGATCACATCCGGGACTCCGAACAACCTTCGGTACATCAAAATGCATAAACTCATAATGTAACTGTCATCGTAACCTTAAGCGTGCGGACCCTACGGGTTCGAGAACAATGTAGACAGGACCGAGACACGTCTCCGGTCAATAACCAATAGCGGGACCTGGATGCCCATATTGGCTCCTACGCATTCTACGAAGATCTTTATCGGTCAGACCGCATAACGACATACGTTGTTCCCTTTGTCATCGGTATGTTACTTGCCCGAGATTTGATCGTCGATATCCAATATCTAGTTCAATCTCGTTACCGGCAAGTCTCTTTACTCGTTCCGTAATACATCATCTCACAACTAACATATTAGTTGTAATGCTTGCAAGGCTTATGTGATGTGTATTACCGAGAGGGCCCAGAGATACCTCTCCGACAATCGGAGTGACAAATCCTAATCTCGAAATACGCCAACCCAACATCTACCTTTGGAGACACCTGTAATGCTCCTTTATAATCACCCAGTTACGTTGTGACGTTTGGTAGCACCCAAAGTGTTCCTCTGGTAAACGGGAGTTGCATAATCTCATAGTCATAGGAACATGTATAAGTCATGAAGAAAGCATTAGCAACATACTAAACGATCGTGTGCTAAGCTAATGGAATGTGTCATGTCAATCAGATCATTCAACTAATGATGTGACCTCGTTAATCAAATAACAACTCTTTGTTCATGGTTAGGAAACATAACCATCTTTGATTAACGAGCTAGTCAAGTAGAGGCATACTAGTGACACTTTGTTTGTCTATGTATTCACACATGTATTATGTTTCCGGTTAATACAATTCTAGCATGAATAATAAACATTTATCATGATAATAAGGAAATAAATAATAACTTTATTATTGCCTCTAGGGCATATTTCCTTCAGTCTCCCACTTGCACTAGAGTCAATAATCTAGATTACACTGTAATGAATCTAACACCCATGGAGCTTTGGTGCTGATCATGTTTTGCTCGTGGAAGAGGCTTAGTCAACGGGTCTGCAACATTCAGATCCGTATGTATCTTGCAAATCTCTATGTCTCCCACCTGGACTAGATCCCGGATGGAGTTGAAGCGTCTCTTGATGTGTTTGGTCCTTTTGTGAAATCTAGATTCCTTTGCCAAGGCAATTGCACCAGTATTGTCACAAAAGATTTTCATTGGACCCGATGCATTAGGTATGACACCTAGATCGGATATGAACTCCTTCATCCAGACTCCTTCGTTCGCTGCTTCCAAAGAAGCTATGTACTCCTCTTCACATGTAGATCCCGCTACGACGCTTTGTTTAGAACTACACCAACTGACAGCTCCACCGTTTAATGTAAACACGTATCCGGTTTGCGATTTAGAATCGTCCGGATCAGTGTCAAAGCTTGCATCAACGTAACCTTTTACGGTGAGCTCTTTGTCACCTCCATATACGAGAAACATATCCTTAGTCCTTTTCAGGTATTTCAGGATGTTCTTGACCGCTGTCCAGTGATCCACTCCTGGATTACTTTGGTACCTCCCTGCTAAACTTATAGCAAGGCACACATCAGGTCTGGTACACAGCATTGCATACATGATAGAGCCTATGGCTGATGCATAGGGAACATCTTTCATATTCTCTCTATCTTCTGCAGTGGTCGGGCATTGAGTCTTACTCAACTTCACACCTTGTAATACAGGCAAGAATCCTTTCTTTGCTTGATCCATTTTGAATTTCTTCAAAATCTTGTCAAGGTATGTGCTTTGTGAAAGTCCAATTAAGCGTCTTGATCTATCTCTATAGATCTTAATGCCTAATATGTAAGCAGCTTCACCGAGGTCTTTCATTGAAAAACTTTTATTCAAGTATCCCTTTATGCTATCCAGAAATTATATATCATTTCCAATCAGCAATATGTCATCCACATATAATATCAGAAATGCTACAGAGCTCCCACTCACTTTCTTGTAAATACAGGCTTCTCCAAAAGTCTGTATAAAACCAAATGCTTTGATCACACTATCAAAACGTTTATTCCAACTCCGAGAGGCTTGCACCAGTCCATAAATGGATCGCTGGAGCTTGCATACTTTGTTAGCTCCTTTTGGATCGACAAAACCTTCCGGTTGCATCATATACAACTCTTCTTCCAGAAATCCATTCAGGAATGCAGTTTTGACATCCATCTGCCAAATTTCATAATCATAAAATGCGGCAATTGCTAACATGATTCGGACAGACTTAAGCATCGCTACGGGTGAGAAGGTCTCATCGTAGTCAATCCCTTGAACTTGCCGAAAACCTTTTGCGACAAGTCGAGCTTTGTAGACAGTAACATTACCATCAGCGTCAGTCTTCTTCTTAAAGATCCATTTATTCTCAATTGCTTGCCGATCATCGGGCAAGTCAACCAAAGTCCATACTTTGTTCTCATACATGGATCCCATCTCAGATTTCATGGCTTCAAGCCACTTTGCGGAATCTGGGCTCACCATCGCTTCTTCATAGTTCGTAGGTTCATCATGATCTAGTATCATGACTTCCAGAATAGGATTACCGTACCACTCTGGTGCGGATCTTACTCTGGTTGATCTACGAGGTTCAGCAGTACCTTGATCTGAAGTTTCATGATCATTATCATTGGCTTCTTCACTAACTGGTGTAGGTGTCACTGAAACAGTTTTCTGTGATGAACTACTTTCCAGTAAGGGAGCAGGTACAGTTACCTCGTCAAGTTCTACTTTCCTCCCACTCACTTCTTTCGAGAGAAACTCCTTCTCCAGAAAGGATCCATTCTTAGCAACGAATGTCTTGCCTTCGGATCTGTGATAGAAGGTGTACCCAATAGTCTCCTTTGGGTATCCTATGAAGACACATTTCTCCGATTTGGGTTCGAGCTTATCAGGTTGAAGCTTTTTCACATAAGCATCGCAGCCCCAAACTTTAAGAAACGACAACTTTGGTTTCCTGCCAAACCACAGTTCATAAGGCGTCGTTTCAACGGATTTTGATGGTGCCCTACTTAACGTGAATGCGGCCGTCTCTAAAGCATATCCCCAAAATGATAGCGGTAAATCAGTAAGAGACATCATAGATCGCACCATATCTAATAAAGTACGATTACGACGTTCGGACACACCATTACGCTGTGGTGTTCCGGGTGGCGTGAGTTGCGAAACTATTCCACAGTTTTTCAAATGTACACCAAACTCGTAACTCAAATATTCTCCTCCACGATCAGATCGTAGAAACTTTATTTTCTTGTTACGATGATTTTCAACTTCACTCTGAAATTCTTTGAACTTTTCAAATGTTTCAGACTTATGTTTCATTAAGTAGATATACCCATATCTGCTTAAATCATCTGTGAAGGTGAGAAAATAACGATATCCGCCACGAGCCTCAATATTCATCGGGCCACATACATCGGTATGTATGATTTCCAACAAATCTGTTGCTCTCTCCATAGTACCGGAGAACGGTGTTTTAGTCATCTTGCCCATGAGGCACGGTTCGCAAGTACCAAGTGATTCATAATCAAGTGGCTCCAAAAGTCCATCAGTATGGAGTTTCTTCATGCACTTTATACTGATATGACCTAAACGACAGTGCCACAAATAAGTTGCACTTTCATTATCAACTCTGCATCTTTTGGCTTCAACATTATGAATATGTGTATTACTACTATCGAGATTCAATAAGAATAGACCACTCTTCAAGGGTGCATGACCATAAAAGATATTACTCATATAAATAGAACAACCATTATTCTCTGATTTAAATGAATAACCGTTTCGCATTAAACAAGATCCAGATATAATGTTCATGCTCAACGCTGGCACCAAATAACAATTATTTAGGTCTAATATTAATCCCGAAGGTAGATGTAGAGGTAGCGTGCCGACCGCGATCATATCAACTTTGGAACCATTTCCCACGCGCATCGTCACCTCGTCCTTTGCCAGTGCCCGCTTATTCCGTAGTCCCTGTTTCGAGTTGCAAATATTAGCAACAGAACCAGTATCAAATACCCAGGTGCTACTGCGAGCTCTAGTAAGGTACACATCAATAACATGTATATCACATATAGCTTTGTTCACCTTGCCATCCTTTTTATCCGCCAAATACTTGGGGCAGTTCCGCTTCCAGTGACCAGTCTGCTTGCAGTAGAAGCACTCAGTTTCAGGCTTAGGTCCAGACTTGGGTTTCTTCTCTTGAGTAGCAACTAGCTTGCCGTTCCTTTTGAAGTTCCCCTTCTTCTTCCCTTTTCCCTTTTTCTTGAAACTAGTGGTCTTGTTAACCATCAACACTTGATGCTCCTTTTTGATTTCTACCTCCGCAGCTTTCAGCATTGCGAAGAGCTCGGGAATAGTCTTGTTCATCCCTTGCATATTATAGTTCATCACGAAGCTCTTGTAGCTTGGTGGCAGTGATTGGAGAATTCTGTCAATGACGCAATCATCCGGAAGATTAACTCCCAATTGAATCAAGTGATTATTATACCCCAGACATTTTGAGTATATGCTCACTGACAGAACTGTTCTCCTCCATCTTGCAGCTATAGAACTTATTGGAGACTTCATATCTCTCAATTCGGGCATTTGCTTGAAATATTAACTTCAACTCCTGGAACATCTCATATGCTCCATGACGTTCAAAACGTCGTTGAAGTCCCGATTCTAAGCCGTAAAGCATGGCACACTGAACTATCGAGTAGTCATCAGCTTTGCTCTGCCAGACATTCATAACATCTGGTGTTGCTCCAGCAGCAGGCCTGGCACCCAGCGGTGCTTCCAGGACGTCATTCTTCTGAGCAGCAATGAGGATAATCCTCAAGTTACGGACCCAGTCCGTGTAATTGCTACCATCATCTTTCAACTTTGCTTTCTCAAGGAACGCATTAAAATTCAACGGAACAACAGCACGATCCATCTATCTACAATCAACATAAACAAGCAAGATACTATCAGGTACTAAGTTCATGATAAATTTAGGTTCAATTAATCATATTACTTAAGAACTCCCACTTAGATAGACATCCCTCTAATCTTCTAAGTGATTACGTGATCTAAATCAACTAAACCATAACCGATCATCACGTGAAATGGAGTAGCTTTCAATGATGAACATTGTTTATGTTGATCATATCTACTATATGATTCACGCTCGACCTTTCGGTCTCCGTGTTCCGAGGCCATATCTGCATATGCTAGGCTCGTCAAGTTTAACCTGAGTATTCTGCGTGTGCAAAACTGGCTTGCACCCGTTGTAGATGGACGTAGAGCTTATCACACCCGATCATCACGTGGTGTCTGGGCACGACGAACATTGGCAACGGTGCATACTCAAGGAGAACACTTCTTGATAATTTAGTGAGAGATCATCTTATAATGCTACCGTCAATCAAAGCAAGATAAGATGCATAAAAGGATAAACATCACATGCAATCAATATAAGTGATATGATATGGCCATCATCATCTTGTGCTTGTGATCTCCATCTCCGAAGCACCGTCATGATCACCATCGTCACCGGCGCGACACCTTGATCTCCATCGTAGCATCGTTGTCGTCTCGCCAATCTTATGCTTCCACGACTATCACTACCGTTTAGTAATAAAGTAAAGCATTACATCGCAATTGCATTGCATACAATAAAGCGACAACCATATGGCTCCTGCCAGTTGCCGATAACTCGGTTACAAAACACGATCATCTCATACAATAAAATTCAGCATCATGCCTTGACCATATCACATCACAACATGCCCTGCAAAAACAAGTTAGACGTCCTCTACTTTGTTGTTGCATGTTTTACGTGGCTGCTACGGGCTTAAGTAAGAACCAATCTCACCTACGCATCAAAACCACAACGATAGTTTGTCAAATAGACTCCGTTTTAACCTTCTCAAGGACCGGGCGTAGCCATACTTGGTTCAACTAAAGTTGGAGAGACAGTCGCCCGCAAGCCATCTATGTGCAAAGCACGTCGAGGGAACCGGTCTCGCGTAAGCGTACGCGTAAGGTTGGTCCGGGTCGTCTCGTCCAACAATACCGCCGAACCAAAGTATGACATGCTGGTAGGCAGTATGACTTGTATCGTCCACAACTCACTTGTGTTCTACTCGTGCATATAACATCAACATAAATAACCTGGCTCGGATACCACTGTTGGGTTTCGTAGTAATTTCAAAAAATTTCCTACGCACACGCAAGATCATGTGATGCATAGCAACGAGGGGAGAGTGTTGTCTACGTACCCAACGCAGACCGACTGCGGAAGCGATGACACGACGTAGAGGAAGTAGTCGTACGTCTTCACGATCCAACCGATCAAGCACCGAAACTACGGCACCTCCGAGTTCGAGCACACGTTCAGCTCGATGACGATCCCCGGACTCCGATCCAGCAAAGTGTCGGGGAAGAGTTCCGTCAGCACGACGGCGTGGTGACGATCTTGATGAACTACAGCAGCAGGGCTTCACCTAAACTCCACTACAGTATTATCGAGGTATATGGTGGCAGGGGGCACCGCACACGGCTAAGGAATAGATCACGTGGATCAACTTGTGTGTTTAGAGGTGCCCCTGCCTCCGTATATAAAGGAGGAGAGGAGGGGAGGCTGGCCGGCCAAGGAGGGGAGGCGCAGGAGAGTCCTACTCCCTCTGGGAGTAGGATTCCTCCCCCCAATCCTAGTCCAACTAGGATTCCTCGGAGGGGAAGGGAGAGAGGGGGGCCGGCCACCTTCTCCTAGTCCTAATAGGACTAGGGGAGGGGGAAGTGGCGTAGCCACCTTGGGCTGCCCCTTTCTCCTTTCCACTAAGGCCCATGAAGGCCCATATGGCTCCCGGGGGGTTCCGGTAACCTCCCGGTAACCCGGTAAAATGCCGATTTCACCTGGAACACTTCCGATGTCCAAACATAGGCTTCCAATATATCAATCTTTACGTCTCGACCATTTCGAGACTCCTCGTCTTGTCCGTGATCACATCCGGGACTCCGAACAACCTTCGGTACATGAAAATGCATAAACACATAATGTAACTGTCATCGTAACCTTAAGCGTGCGGACCCTACGGGTTCGAGAACAATGTAGACATGACCAAGACACGTCTCCGGTCAATAACCAATAGCGGGACCTGGATGCCCATATTGGCTCCTACACATTCTATGAAGATCTTTATCGGTCAGACCGCATAATGACATACGTTGTTCCCTTTGTCATCGGTATGTTACTTGCCCGAGATTCGATCGTCGATATCCAATATCTAGTTCAATCTCGTTACCGGCAAGTCTCTTTACTCGTTCCGTAATACATCATCTCACAACTAACATATTAGTTGTAATGCTTGCAAGGCTTATGTGATGTGTATTACCGAGAGGGCCCAGAGATACCTCTCCGACAATCGGAGTGACAAATCCTAATCTCGAAATACGCCAACCCAACATCTACCTTTGGAGACACCTGTAATGCTCCTTTATAATCACCCAGTTACGTTGTGATGTTTGGTAGCACCCAAAGTGTTCCTCTGGTAAACGGGAGTTGCATAATCTCATAGTCATAGGAACATGTATAAGTCATGAAGAAAGCATTAGCAACATACTAAACGATCGTGTGCTAAGCTAATGGAATGGGTCATGTCAATCAGATCATTCAACTAATGATGTGACCTCGTTAATCAAATAACAACTCTTTGCTCATGGTTAGGAAACATAACCATCTTTGATTAACGAGCTAGTCAAGTAGAGGCATACTAGTGACACTTTGTTTGTCTATGTATTCACACATGTATTATGTTTCCGGTTAATACAATTCTAGCATGAATAATAAACATTTATCATGATTATAAGGAAATAAATAATAACTTTATTATTGCCTCTAGGGCATATTTCCTTCACAACCCTGTGCTGCATCCTAGTCACCGTCGGGAGAAGATCCGCGACGGTGAGTCTGGAGTCACTAATGGGCACCCCCAAGTAGGTGGTGGGGAAGGTGCCCAGGCGGCAGTTCAGCGGGTCCGCAATGGACAAGGCTTCATCCGGGGGGTAGCCAAGGACCATCACTTCGCTCTTGTCGAAGTTGATGGTGAGTCCCGACATTTGTTGGAAACACAGGAGGAGGAACTTCAGGTTGGTGATGTCGGACGCGGAGCCCTCCACCATGACAATGGTGTCGTCCGCATATCGGAGGAAGGAGACCCCTCCTCCGTCCACAAGGTGGGGGACAATGCCCCGGATATGACCACGGGCTTTGGCCTTATCCAGGATGACCGCAAGGGCATCGACAACCATGTTAAAGAGGAACGTGGAGAACGGGTCACCCTGGCGAACCCCACATAAGGTGGGGAAGTAAGGCCCGATCTCGCCATTAATGTTGACCGTCGTCGGGCCGCAGGTGACGAGTTGCATAACCGGTGTCACCCAGCAGTCATCAAAGCCTTTCTGAAGCAATACTTCCTGAAGGAAGGGCCAATGGACCGTGTCGTAGGCCTTGTGAAAATCGAGCTTAAGGAACACTGCGCGGTGGTGCTTGGATCGAACTTCGTGGAGGACTTCGTGAAAGACCAACACCCCATCCAAACTAAATCGACCTTGGATGAAGGCGGACTGGTTGGGGTGGGTAATAGAGTCTGCAAGAAGGGTCACCCTATTGGCGTACCCTTTGGCCAGGATCCTGAAGATCACGTTAATCATGGTGATCGGGCGGAACTGGCGGATGTCCGAGGCCCCAGGAACCTTTGGGATAAGGGTAATGATCCCATAGTTCAGGCGCCCAAGGTCCATGGTCCCAGAGAAGAACTCGTCCAAGAGGGCCATGACTTCCGGTTTGATGGTTTCCCAGAATGTTTTAAAGAACAATATTGGCAATCCATTCGGGCTCGGAGCCGAGGAGGGGTTCATTCCTTTGATCGCCGCAAGGACCTCCTCCTCCGAGAAAGGCGCCACTAAAGCGGCATTGGCCTCGGCGGAAACAAGCTGGGCACCCGACCAGGTATCGGGGGCCAGCGCAGCCGCACCCCGAGGGGTGGGTGTGAAAAGGGCTTTATAGAAGCCATCTACGTGGGCGCGGATGTCCGAGGGTCGAACAAGCTGAGTATCACCCGCCCACAGGGAGTGAATGGAGTTGCGACGACGCCGGCCGTTGGCAATCGCCTGGAAGTAGGCCGTGTTGGCATCGCCCTAGAGCACCCACCATTGGGTGCCGCTCAACCGCCAGTAGGCCTCCTTGTTGGTGTAAATGACTGGGAGCTGGTACTCGAGATCATATCTCAATATCCACTCATCCGGGGAGATCCCGGACAAGTCAGCACGGGCGTCCAGGGCCTGGATGGCGCTCAAGAGGGCCTTCTTGCGATCACGAATATCACGGCCAAGGTTCGCGCCCCAGCCCTTCATAAACTGGCGGGCTAGCTTGGCACAAAACTGCAAGGAGTCGACCGCGGACATGGCATGGTGGGGGAAGTCGCGTGCGGCGGTCCACATAGCCGCAACAGCCTCGCGGAACCCGGCTTGGTTGAGCTAGAAGAGCTCGAACAGAAACCGGGGGGAATGGGGTGGCGTTCATCAGTAGAGGAGAGGAGGAAGGGGACATGATCAGAGCCGATCCTGGTAATAGCCTGAACCGAGGCCAGGGGGCATCTGAGCTCCCAATCCGGGGAAACTAAGACGCGGTCTAGGACAGACTGCTTCAGGTTCGCCTGGCGGTTAGTCCAGGTGAACCGGGCCCCCGTGCGCTCGAGCTCACGGAGGCCAAACTCCGCGATGCAGTCGTTAAACATCTGCATCCGGGGGTGACTAACCCGGTCATTGTTCTTCTCGTCTGGGGAGCGGATGAGGTTAAAGTAACCACCCACCACAACAGGTAGGGTGGAAGCGGAGGTCTTCTGCTGTAGCTCGGCGAGGAAGGCCGGGAGTGGCTGTGATCCGCCGGTCCGTAGACGATGATGACCTCCCATTTGAAGTTGAGCGCACACTCGAAGATCTCCATACTAACGAAGAACTCACCCCGATCCATACCTCCCACCTCAAAGGTGGCATCCTTAACACCTAAGAGGATGCCACCCGAGTGGCCATTGTTCCCACTAGAAGGGAGCCAATGCCAAGCGAACAGGTGGGAGCTAAGGCTGTCAAGCTCGGGGAGACAAAAATCCGTGCGCATGGTTTCTTGGATGGCGATGATGTCGATGTGCTCGTCCCGGATGTACTCAACTAGCTGGCGGCGGCGGCCGTCATGGCCGAAGCCGCGGATGTTCCAGAAAAGGGCGCGCATCTAAACCGCCATTGAGGGGCTGCTTGACCCCAGGACGGTGGAAGCATTGTGGGCTCTAAGAGCGGCAGTGCGGGAGTGAGTGCGGCCACGGATCTCCTCGATCGGTGTCCCAAAGGGCTGGGGTGCCGGGGTGCGGAGGAGGCGGGCCCGTGTCTCGGCGAGTTTCCCGTCAAGGATCTCGCAAGCCTGGGTAGCCGCAATCTGCTCCAAGTGGGGGGGAAACCTCCCCCCTGAAAACTACGGACGAGTCAAGGGCCACCTTGGCAAGGCGGCCGAGCAGGACGGCTTCGAGCGCAGAAAATGAGCAGCTGTAAGAACTGGAAGGGATGTCGGTCGCACCTGTCTCGAGGTTCCGGGCCGCAGCCCGGATCTCAGCCCGCTCGGAGATGGACGACGCCTGGAGGCCGGCCGGGCGATCCGCATCGAGCCGGGCGCTGCAGCGGGAAGCCGTCACCGGGGTCGACGAGGCCCGAGCCCGGCAAACATAGGACACCGAGCGAGGCGGGTGGGAGGCGACGGGGATGACCACCTCCTCGAAGGCCACCAGCAGCAGACGATTCGGGGAAGCAGGCACCGGAGGGATCAAACGGGCACCAGACTCCGCCTGAGGAGAGGGCGGGTCCGTGGCCGGCGGATTCGGGGCCGGTGCGTCGTCAACCGGGGCCGGGGAGGGATCCGGGGAGGAGGCGGGCGGCGGCGGCGCATCCGCCCCAGGGGGGTCCATCAGGGGGGATCCGAGGGAGGGAGGCACCAACGTCGGCGAGGCCGGAGGCAGCAAAGACGCCGAGGTCGGAGACAAGGGGGCCGTGGCCACCACGGGAAGGACGCACAGCGAGCACGGCGAAGATGTCGGGAGGACGAGGAGACTGACGCTGGAGATGTCGCTGAGCTCGGCCGAGAAGGAAGGAGAGGAGACAGGCAGCATGGCGGGGGCGGCCTCGGAGGAGAGGGCCAACCCACGCGACCGGCCCGCACTCATGCCCCCACGCCCCGGAGGTGGAGAGGGGTCCTTGACGGGAAACTCGCCGAGACACGGCTGCGGCCAGAGCGGCTCGTCGTTGTCCTCCGGATCCTCGTGGCGGGAGGGGCGCGGACGGCTGTAGTGGGAGTCGTCGCGAGGGTCTGCGCCGCCCCCACCAAAGTGACCATCAGCGAAGTATCGAGGACGGCCGACGTGGTTGGGAGGCTCGGGGTAGATCTTGAGGTCGAATCCCTGGTCATTGAAGAACATTCGAACGGTGGCACAGAGGGTGGAGGAGTCCAAGCACTTGACCTTGACACGAACCTCCTACTCCTTGCGGAGGGAGAGCTCGTCCACCACCACCACCTTGCCCAGGAGCTTGGACATGCTTCGGATCACCTTCTCAGAGCAGGCAATGTCGGGGAGGCCCGCTATGAGGATCCAAGCAGTGTCCAGCACGGCAACCGCCTTGGGGTCCAACAGGGGCTCAGAGATGTTGACGACGAGTTTGTTGTGGGCGAGGGTGATGTTGTCGCGACGGGTGCAGAGGCCCAAGCTGAGAGCGTCAGGGAAGACCACGGTGAGGTAGCTATCAGAGGTCGGAGTCACCTGCCAGTCCCATACGCGACGGTAGAGGTGGTTAAGCTCTGCCTCGATCATCTCTGGCGAAGCGACCCCGGCCCCCACGATGGTCACGACAGCAAGGAGCAACGGAGACGGAGGGGGACGTCCTCCACCTCCATGTGGAAGAATCTGAGGCCCTCGATGCCATGGCCGTACATCATGAGCTCCTCCGTCATCGGTCGGTCAGGGCAGAGAACTGCGGGATGGCCCGACTCCTTGCAGAGGTAGCACGTCGGCTGGTTGGGGCATCTCAACCTGGTAGTGGCCGACAACACCGCAGTTGAAGCATGGAGGAGGGTCGCGAGGGGCACCGGAGATGGGCGCGGACGAGGACGCGAGGGACAGAGCCGCGGTAGAGGGGGTTCGAGCGGCACCCCTCTTCTTCTTCTTCTTCTTGGCACCTTGGCAGCCGCGGGCCCCGGGGCCACCATTGCCCGGAGGATGGCTTGGCTGGGTCTTGGGAGGCTGGTACCGGCGGGTGGCCGCGACGTCGGAGGGCGCGGTCTGAGGGGACGACGAGGAACGCCCATGCCGACGCGCGGGAGAGGGGGAGAGCCGGCTGTCGGCCCGCACCGGGGAGCAGCCCTCCGCGCGGCCAGGTGAGCAATGGTCGTGGTGGGGCGATGAGCGCCGAGAGTCGCGGGAAGGCGACCGGCGAGCGTCTCGGGAGGGGGAACGGCGGGGGTCACGCAGCGAGGAACGACGCGTGTCGCGGTCAGGAGACCGACGGGCGTCGCGGCCGTCGTGGTTGGCCAGCTGGCGGCGGAGGTCAGCCTCGCGCCGCTGGCCCTCCGGTGAGGCGCGCCCCAACGGACGAGGGTCCTCCAGGGGCCGCTTGGGGCGCCCGGAGCCGTCGCCCCAGGAGCGGGTCATGGGGAGGGACGGCGGCGTCGCAGGGGGGGAGGGGGAAGCCGTCGGCGGCGGGATCGGGGGAAGGAGGGAGCTAGGTCGGGCAGCGGGAGGGAGAGGCAGCTGAAGCGGAAACCCTTTCGGGAGCCAGATTCTACCCCGAGCGGGGGGTATCTTGGTCGAGGCCGCGGGGCAGCCGACAGGGGGGGTGGGCCGAGGCCGCTGGGCCGCCGCCCGGAGGCAGGGCCGGCCCGCAGATCCCAGGCCTCCCAGATGGGCCGGCCACGCGGGGGGGGGGGGGGGGGGAGCAGGCCCAGCTGGCACCCGGGGCCCGACACGGCGAGGCCTAGCCCAGGGACTGGCCCCGCTCCACCAGCTAGGGTTCCAGCCGCCGCCCCCGGAGAGGAGGACGCAGCGGACGGCCGGCCCGGTGGGCGAGGGACAGCTAGGCGGCGGGGGACGGGGTGCAACAGACTGTCGAAGAGCCGAAGAAGGCGATGAAGGGTCGAAAAGGCGCACGTTGGGACAGCAGAGGGACGCCGGCGTTCGATGACGGTGGTGGGGCGATCGGCCGAACTGGGGCGGGCCAGCCGGAGCCCTTCCAGGAGGCCAGGGTAGAGCTGAGGTCCGCCCGGCCAGCCACACCCCAGCCGGAGGAGCGCCGGCGGCGGCGGCCAGCCCCAGCCCCAAAGGCCGAGCCTTTCCCCGCGGTCACCGGCGAGGCGCGCGGCAACCGGCGGGGGGGGGGGGGGGGGGGGGGGCGAGCACACGCCCGGGCAGCCAAACTCCCACCCCCGGGAGTAAGGCCGCCGGCGGAGCGGGGCGGCGCTGGGCGAGCCGGGGCGGGCGAGGGGACGCGGCCGCGGCACTCCATCGGCCGGCCCGCGGCACGGTCGGCGTCCTCCGCCAAGTCCGCCCAAACCACCCGGCCGGGAGGTCCAGGGGACGGGAGGGAAGGGCCATCGGGGAGGAGGGAGCGACGGGGGTGGCGGAGGGGGAAACCGGCGGCGAGGGGGGCTCGGCAGGCGAGACGACCAGCGGGGCGGCGGAGGCGCCCGAGTCGCCAGAGCCCGAGCCTTCCATCGTTCTTGCCACTGTGAACTTATATTCATCTTATGTTTCTTTACAGAGTAAGTACCACTCCCTATGGTTGCATCGCTTCACGCCAGATGGAACAAAGTGTGTTGCCGACTGGTGGCCTCAGCTGGCGGAGGTGGTGCCGGCTGGTCAACAGAGACAAATGAACACAACCATCGGGGTGTTGCGTTACATTTGGCTAGAGCGAAACAGTCGTGTCCTCGAACGCAAGACATCCTTACCGGTCGATATCGTCGCACTGATTCGTGTTGAGCTCTGCCTGTGGACTCATGCTAGGGTAGCGAGTGGACATCCCTTTCAGATCCACTAAAGCGCCTCGAACGAAGACATCCTTACCGGCTGTCGCACTGATTCGTGTTGAGCTCCATCTGTGGACTCATGCTAGAGTAGCGGGTGGACATCCCTTTCAGATCCACTAAAGCGCCCCGTGGGCCATGGCCCTAGATGGCGGCTGTGCCACTGTAATGATCCTTGTACTGGAATCTCCCTCTTCTTCTTAGTGAAAAAGACATGCATTGCTCTTGAATGTTCTTGAAATAAAAATATAATAGCGTTTTAACATAACGCTCTTATATTATGAAACGAAGGGAGTATTTTTTTTAAACAGAGAAACCAAATACTAGTTCTTACAATGGATTCAACAATTAAAAGTCCTTATTTAGAGGTCCAGTGTTGGTTGAAAAACAATTCTACTCCCTCTGATCCGAATTAATTGACGCAACCACTATACAATACATAGAGGACACTGTATAGAGTTTGCGTTAATAAATTTGGATCGGAGGGAGTATATATTTTTTATGCGTGCGGAGGCTGTTTTAAACTGAATAGTGAACTTCAGTAGGGTTCAAGTCCTGGTGCTCACATTATCCTGGATTTATTTCAGAAATTCTAGCGATGCGCGTTCAGTGGGAGGAGACGTTTCCATCATAACGAGGCGTCTGTGGTGACTTTGTCAATCTTAAGATGATATGGTGGCTCAGTCTATCATAGGCAAGGTGTGTGTGCATTCATAGAGGTGAGTGTACGCGCATATATATATGAGCGCATGTGTCTGTACTGTGTTCTAGAAACAAACAAAGAGTGCTTTTTCACAAATGTATTTTTTTATTATTATTATATAAAGGGGTACACACATGCAAATGGGCCTAAGTGCCTAACCTGTGAGCATGTCACAAAATTAATCATTTTTCAATTAAAAATTAGAGTTTTCTTTTTCGTCACATGTCTTTGTTATTATCCATTTGCTTCTTATCTCTTTGACCACCATACAACTTCTGTTTTCTTCATTTAAGCGAAGTACCTAGTGAAAATGCATGTTCAGTGAACACTGAAAACCATCATATCAGATCAAGGACGTGCGGTACAAAGAGGGTGGGAATATAATCAGCCACTTAACCATAGTTTTGCAAATAACCCCTGCCCTAAATTCAGTAGCTTGGTAAAGATTTAGCCAAAAAAGGAAAATGAATCAACCCGTGGAAGGGCCGCTTTGAGGCAGCGGCGATTCGACGTGATCAATCTGTGCTGCGAAGCCTTGGCATGCGCCATCGCCATGTGCCCTAGTAAAAGGATCGAGATAGACATAGAGGGGGAGGGGGTGAATATGTACAATTATAAAATTTATTAGCAATTTTAGGAAATATTGCGGAATATGAAAGTGAGCCTAACAGTTGCAAAGGTGGTTCTACTGCTAAGCAAGATGAACAGATACAGGAAGTATTTAGTTAGTCAAGCACAATATAATGCAAGTAAAGACTAAGAGACAAGTAACCACAAGTAGTGAGCTAGGGCTAGGAATAGACACAACTCCGAGAGATGAGGATGTATGCCGATGTCCACTTTCTTTAGAGGGAAGTTACATCACCATTTAGAGACGTGGATGTTATCACGAAGACACACCAACGCCACGAAGGCTCGCCCTAATCTCTTTTTGAGATATCACCACAAAGGTGATTCTCAACCACTAGTGGTAGACCTTGGGGTGGTCTTCAAACCCTCACAAACTTTTCAGGGGTAATCACAACGGTTTGATTCCTCATCAAAGAACTCCTACTGCCTAGGAGTCTCCAACCTCCCAGAGTAACAAGAAAGGGAAATGCTCAAGACTTGCTCAAATCAGAAATTCCTTTGGTCACAAGAGGAGAAGGAGATGATCTATCTTTTGATTGGAGCAGCACTTAATAATCCTCACAAATGCACTCGGGATCTAGGATGTGGCGTAAGAATAAGAGAGTAGGAGCACTAGGGTTCTTGGGGATCTTTTTAATGTGTTAGTCAACTCTCTAACGGGTTGGTAGAGAGGTATATATAGTGGCAGTGTAAAAATGGTCGTAGGAGAAACTTAAGTTGAGAAGTTACCAGACGTTCGGGGAGCACCAATCGTCCGGAGCGAAAACTTAGAACGGACGTCTGACACAATTACCGGTCGTCCGGACGCTGGAAAGGTAACTGAGCAGTTGCAGAGACAAATAATGGAATAACTAGTCTATCAACGGACGTCCGGTAACTGTCGGTCATCTGGTAACTGTCTGTCGTCCGGAGAAGATCAAAAATATTTTAATTTCATAGTGTATGGTATCCACCAGATTTTCGGCCATAGTCGGACGTCCGATGACCGGACGTCTGGAGAACAATGTAAACCCACTATTTTCGTTCTGTGATAGAGACACTGGATTTCTTGTGAGAATGGGTCGTCCCGTGAGCAGAGATAGGCCGAACGTCCAGAGACCACCGGACGTCCGGAAAGGCAGAGGCAAAGAACACATCCCTAGGGAGATTTTGTGGACAAAGGTAAAGGTAGCCTAGGGGGTAACTGGAGGTGAACGAAAAAGGAAAAGGAGGTATCTGTGGGTTTTGAGCAAGTCTTTTACGAGAGCCAATTATACCCTCTAAATAGTGTTGGATCCCTATACTCAAGAGCAAACCAAAAAAGAGACTAAGCTATTTGTCTTGTTTCTCGGTTCTTGAGCAATTTAGATTCATTAGTCATGATCCAACAATAATCCTTGGGTATTAAACCTGAGATACACTTGACAAACATGATTAGTCCCCTATATGTATATTGTCATCAACATCAAAATATGATTAAGGGCATGATTGCACTTTCACCTAGCTATCCGGTGGCCCGATCCTTGAGCTCTCTTCCTCACCCTTTGTTGGCCCCGTACAACAGCGCTAGCCCTCTGTTGGCCCCATCGAACAGTGTGAGCATCCGTTAGACCTGATCCCTCGCCCTCCATCGGGACCATCCAACAATTCTAGCCCTCCGCCCGCCCTTTGTCGGCTTCGTCCAGCAGAGCGAGCCCTCTGCCGGCCTTGACCGTGAGCCCTTGCTCTATGTTGGTCGTGACTCGCTCTTCGGAGCATGCATCACTGCCTCTCATAATAAGCAAAAGTGTCGCCGCTCCTCTGTCCCCTACCATGCACCTCCTACCAGTAGTACTACACAAATAAGGAATGGATTTATTTGTTGGTTGTTTTCCTTCCTCCATTGATACAAACTGATCACGCCAACACCCATTGTTGCTTCTCTTAGCTTGTTGGTAATTAGGTTTTCCAAACCCATAATTGCATTGGGGAGCACAACATGATATGGAAATACATCCTTCCCCAATCAATTTGGATAGCTTCGGTAACACAAAAAAGAGCGGGACGGCCTACTATGTTGAGTTGATATGTTAGATTAATTTTAGGGGCTATTTTCTTATTGTATTTGTATGTTGTTCGTATTGTATTTATTATTTCCAAACAACCATTAGTGTTTCTATTTGTATTAACTTGTGTATAGGCAACAAGAAATGTGTAATGTTTATTTATAAATATGTGGGTTTTACGTAAAACATATGTGAAAGGTTCTGACTACAAAATTTGTCAATCTTTCAGAAATAGTCTGCATGCTTTCAAAATTATGCAAAAGGCCTATCAAGAGTAGATCGACAACTTCCAAATTCATCCACGAAGACTTTCAAAAGTAGTTTGAGCACTTTTAGGAATATTCAATAACACTTGTTAGGTTGTTTGAGCACTTTGAAAAAATGATTTTGAACACTTTCTGCATATGAATATTCAATGGCACTGTGTTGGTTGTTTGAACACTTTCAAAAACCCAAATGATGACGCCCATACGTCTGGCATATCTGCACTTCGCCCACACGTTTTGATATCCGTCTATTATGTTTTGCACGAATCTTGAAGTAATATGTTGGAATTTCAGTGCTACGTAGGCATAGCGTATTGTGTGGGCGTTAGAGCGCTCCCCCACACGACCCGCAGCGCGCGCTTGCCAGCTACGTTGTGTGGGTGAACAAGTTCCCGCCCACACAGTCACCACCCAGTCCACGCGCTTGTGGGCGAACTGCTCATTGCCCGCACGATGCTCGTACAATGATAGATGGCAATTGCGGTTGCGCGTATGTGGCAACTAGATAAACACACATGACAGCTATGATTCGTTGGTAGATGGCAATTGCAGTTGCGCGTATGTGGCAACCAGGTAAATACACATGGCAGCTATGATTAACCATACATGGCAACCATGGTTGGACTACACGTGACAATTAGGTAAACACACGTGGCAACTATTGTTTGACCACATGTGGCAAATAGTTAATCACACACGGCAACTATGATTTGATTGCACGCGGCTACTAACATAAATTAGACATGGCAACTATAGTTAACCAAAACAGAGAGAGTTGACATGCTTTTACAACTACATTCGCCATCCCGGATAACTAAAGTTGCCATGCTCAGGATAACTAAAGCGTCATCCCACGGGTAATTAACGTAGCTGCGCCAGACGTGTGGGTATATTTGCTTCGTGCCAGACGCCCGGGTTAGAAATGGGTAGTACTTGTTTGACGTGTGGCACGAAGTAGTTTCGACCACACGTGTGGGCAGTTTTAATGTTCACCCACATGTGGGCTACCTCCTAATTATGCCACACAGGCCGTGTGGGCGAATCTCTAATATGCCACACGTGTGGTAGATATCGATCTCCTTTTCAGAATTGTTTTGCAACTTAAAGAGCTTTTAAATTTTCCAAATTTAGGCCTCGATGGAAGGTCTAAAGCGATACGCACACATCAGCACCCGACAAGGACACTGCTATATCACCGACTCCGAGTCGCATCCCTGTTCACTTCTCGCAGCCTATTTAGCGACACGACTTGCCACGCCAGACTTGTCGCCGAGAAACAAAGGAGTGTAGACGTAGTAGTAGGTGCACCGCCTGCGTGGCCGGGCAATCGCCGAGACAGACATGGATACCGCGGCGCGAGCAAAGAGGCTCGAGATGGAGCGCGGGTGGACGCTGCCGGAGGAGATCATGGAGGACATCCTCTCCCGCCTGCCGGTCAGGTCGCTCCGCCGCTTCCGCTGCGTGAATCGCGCGTGGGACGCCCTCATCACCTCCCCCGCGTTCGAGGACCTCCACTCCGATCGGTCCCGCCGCCACCGCAGATTGTTCCTCAAGCCAAACTGTCAGAACGTCTTCTACGCATGGAAGCTCGATGGCCCAGTGGAGACCATCATGGACAATTGGAGATTGCCGCAGGGGAAGATCTTCCCCATCACCAAGTCTTGCCATGGCATCGTCCTCCTACGCTGCCTCGACTACGATCTGCACTACGTGTGGAACCCTTCAGCCAACGAGCTCTTGGCCCTGCCGGACAGAACACCGGCCAGGGTGGCCTGGGCCGGCGGCAGAACCCACATGATCTACGGCATGGGTTACTGCTCGATGACCAAGCAGTACAAAATAGTGCGCATGTAAAATTTTGACCGTGACCTCGGACTGCACGACACGGTGTGTGAGGTCTACACTCTGGACGAGTCCACGCACTGGAGGCCTGCTGCCACGCAGCCTCACTCATGCCAGCTACGAGTCAATGGGAGGCAGGGAGCCGTTCTCTGCAACGGCAATCTGCATTTCGTCCACAAGCATGGTCTAGACCTCCTCACCGTTTTCAATATCCACGCCGAGACGTTCAGCACGATGGTGCTGCCTCCGGAGATGAGATCATACTCGCTGGACTTCATGCTAACTGAGCTGGGCGGTTTCCTATGCGTCTACCACGCAAGACACAGAGAGCATCCCCCGCAAAAAAAAAAAACACAGAGAGCATCCGGAGTTTGCCGACCCTTACGACATCTGGCTGGTAAGAGACTACGAGGCAGGACAATGGGAAAGACTGCGGTGCATCAACTGGGGGAGCATGGGAGAAGCGGAGATCGCTCCGCTCAAGTCCTCCTGGATCGCCCCATTTGACATGTACCATGACCATGGCGCTCAGAAGAAGAAGATCCTGTTTGGCACGAGCGCATGCAAGGTGTTCGTGGTGGACCCTGACACCGGCGTCCCACAAGTTATATTCTCGCCGGAGGACACGATGATGGGAGATCAGGGCAACTGGGACAACGAATTCCCCACCATCGGGTTGTTTGAGGAGCGCCTCGCGTCCGTGGGCCGCACCAACGAGGAGATCATCTTCACTTCACCATGGGCACGAGCCGCGTCCTCGGTGCTCATGTATCTGCCAGCACGTACGGTTGGGCGCTTGAACCAGGTGTGCAAGGGTTGGCGTGCTATGATAAAGGCCGACTGCTTCATCGGTGCACATTTGTACCATGCAAGCCTTGATAAAATTCCCCACATTATGTTCACAGATGGAACGCCCTTCAGGTTCAAAGCCCTGGAGGATTTCATCAACACATCACACGCACTACCACCTTTGGTTGACGAGGGCTCACGAGTGGTTTACTCCAAGCCGTGCAATGGGTTGAACGCAGGGAGCTGGGCCAAGTATGACTTCGTGTGCAACCCATTGACAAAGTACTACCGAGCCATAAACTTGGGCAATGGTAAGAATGCTGCAACCTGTTTCAGTGAAATCCAGAGAACACCTCGTGTCGCCCTTCGGTATGCACCCAATATAGGAATGCATGTCTTGGTGAGTCTTGCGTATAAGGAAAAGAACTGGATGACATCGAGGGATTACAAACTCGAGTGCAAGATCCAGTTGATCCAACGGCGTGACTGGGTACAGATAGATCCTCCTTCAAGGCCTATGGCCGATGTGCCGCCGGTCTATGCAAGCGGCAAGCTCTATTGGATTGTAGACCCCGAGTTTGCTCCGACATCGGCTGGCAGCGAGATCATAATGCTTGATCTTAACACTTTAGAATTCCATGTCTTGGCAGGGCCACCTTGCGGCAAATACATATCCATCACAGAGCTCCAAGGAGAGGTATGCGTCACGTGCTCGAGACCAAGCACCAACACCATAGAGATATGGGACATGGATGGCATTGGCATGTGGTCCATGCGACTTTGTATAGAGCTGGCGAGTTTCTTTCCGGAGTACTCGTCGGAGAATACCACGCTGCTGGCCGTCAATCCCAAGGATGGAAGAATCTTACTCAGCACCGGGAGATCACTGGGTTACTATGCCTCCAAGACGGTTGAGCTGGAGACAATTTACCGTTTGGACTCGAGCATCCAAGGAAAGAAGTTTGTCCCTGCAATGGATAGCTTAGTTCAACCATGCGATGCAGTGGTGTAGATGTTCTTGCAAGTGGTACACTACCCACACTTCGGGTAGTTATTTTGTTTTTTCCTACCCTTAACGCTCTGTACCCCTTAATGCTTTGTAAGGAAGAAAAAATGATGCACTTACTTGTCACGGAAATGTATGTATTTCGATTTTTAGTTCTAAATAAATCTATCCCTATCCATTTTTACGACAAGAAATTTGGCATGGAGGAAGTACTATATACACTAGATAACTCGTTGCCTATTCTAGATGACCCGTTGCGCCATGACGCAAATGACAAATACATCCAAGAAGTTAGTTAACTGCATGGACACTTTTTATGAATGCAAAGTATGATCTGAAATTATGGCACGATAACCTGTAACAAGAACATATATTTTAACACGAGTCAATTACACTATAGGTGATTGAACTTGTCAAGAAAAGTCAGTTTGGCGCTAAAACTTGTGGTATCTACAGGTGCTTGAACCGGTGACAAAACTTGACTTAAGCGTGCATCTAAGGTGCTTATCACGTTTGTATACGATCATCATGCTGACGTGGCGCACCAAGGTGGCGTGGGACCCGCTGTTGGTGACCGGAAAGGCGGGATGGGAGTGACCTGGGCGTTTGCGAAAAACACACTGGAACTTTTTTCACCGCAAAAGAGACCCTTGATTTTTTTCCTAAAAAACCAGTGAGGCCCACCTGTCAGGAAACAGTACAAAGAGGAAACGAAGATGCAAAATTCAGGAGTTCCAACAAGCGACCTCACCAAACGAAGTCAAACCTGCTGTCTTGTTGGGATAGCTACACTAGTGACTCATATTTCTCTAAGGAAAAAACCTAATGACCCAGATGGGGCTTAAATGGGCTGCAGTGACCATGGCCCATTTTCCAATGATAGTGTTTTTAATTCATAAATACGATTATAATTCATATTTACTATTTCAATTATATAATTATTTTTAAATAATTCTTGAATATTATTAAGAATTACATAACAGTAGTTTAAACAATAATATTTCTCGGAAAGTGAGTACATGATTTTTTTTGCATGACATGAATATTTATTTGAATGCATACGACCTAAAAATACATGTATATTTTTAAGAATACGTTAATAATAAATTAATATTTTTCTGATCTACGAAAATGATTATAATTCATAAATATTATTTAACTATAAAAACATTTTGAAATAATACTTGAATATTTATTACAATAACATTAACATTCTTTTAAATAATAACATTTTTAGAATTAGGTGAACATTATTTTAAATATTACTCATATTTTTAGAATTACATGAAAATTATTTCAAATAGTAATATTTTTTAGAGTTACATGGCCATTATGTTAAATGAGAATATATGTTTAGAATTATATGTTTTGTTTTTTGTAATTACAATTTTTTTTTTAAATAAGTTACTTCCTCCGTCCCACAATATAAGAGTGTTTTTTACACTACACTAGTGTTAAATATGGTCTTATATTGTGAAATAGATGGAGTAATTTATTTATTTATTTGTGAATAGAATGGAGTAATTTATTTGTATGTATATTATTTTTAATTTACATATTTCTACAAAATTCTATGAAAAAAGTACTAACATGTGAAAATGGCCCGCGATGACTGCATTGTCTATAGGTCATTACGGGTAGAAAACCCACTTGTACAGAAAGTGATACGTGGTGTACACCTAAAGAAAGTGATAGGTGTGGTGGCTAGCCAGTCCGGGCTGGCGGTAACAAGTCTTGTTTTTGCTGTAATGTGCCCTGGCAGGTGGGGCACAAATTTCATAGTGATGTTTCAGGGTTATTTGATCTCGGTGATCCCATCACCGAGGATGAGGTTTTGGCGGCCATAAAAGCAATGCCGGGGGACAAGGCTCCCGGGCCGGATGGCTTCACGGGCATCTTCTTCAAACGTTGTTGGAAAATTATTAAGCATGATCTCATGCGGGTCATCCAGAACTTTGACTCGCTCCACACATCCCACTTGCAATGGCTCAACTCTGCCAATGTGGTGCTTTTGCCCAAGAAGAAGGGGGCGGAAGGCGTCTCTGACTATAGGCCTATTAGTCTTGTCCATGCTGTGGCCAAGATTATCGCCAAGATTCTTTCCCTGCGGCTTGCCCCTCACATGGACGTTCTCGTCTCCAATGCCCAAAGTGCTTTCATAAAAAAGAGGAGTATCCATGACAACTTCATGTATGTGCGCAATTTTGCAAGACGGTTGCACAACCGCAAGACTTCGGTCCTCCTCTTCAAGCTTGACATTAGAAAAGCTTTCGACTCGGTCAAATGGGAATACATCCTAGACTTATTACAACGCAAGGGGTTCCCTTGCAAATTCCGGAATTGGATCGCCGCTCTACTGTCATCTTCCTCTTCGCGCGTTCTCCTCAATGGGCTTCCGGGCCCCCCGATCAAGCACGGCCGCGGGTTTCGTCAAGGGGACCCAATTTCTCCTCTACTGTTCGTCCTTGCAATTGACCCCCTTCAACATATCCTCGACATCGCAACTCACAAGGGCATCATCCATAGGATACGCGGACGCGGCGTCATGATGAGAACCTCCCTCTATGCGGACGACGCGACCATCTTCATGGTCCCAATCAAGCAGGACATTGATAACCTCTCAGTCATCCTAAGGGGTTTCGGCGAGGTGACAGGACTCTGCACCAACTTCCGCAAGAGCTTGGTTGTGCCCATTCGATGCAACCACCTTCCTCTGGAGCATATTCTGAGTAGCATTCTGGCGACCCGCGCCGCTTTCCCAATCAAATATTTGGGCCTCTCGCTCTCAGTTCGACAACTTCGGAAGGTCGACTTCCAGTATCTTGAAGACAAGGCGGCCGGAAAATTAGTAACTTGGGAGGGACAAAGCATCACAACTATTGGGCGCACTACCCTTGTCAGATCGGTCATCACCTCTCAAGTGGTCTTCTCCATCACATCTCTCATTGTGCCACAGGGCACACTTCATAATATCAACAAGATTGAGAGGGCCTTCCTCTGGTCAGGGTCGGACAAGATGACTGGCGCAAAATGTAAGGTCAATTGGGACATGGTCTGCAGGCCTACGATCTATGGAGGCCTGGGCATCCTCAACACCAACAAGTTTGCTCGGGCCTTGCGACTAAGGTGGCCATGGTACGAATGGAAGGAGCCTACCAAGCTTTCGGTTGACTTGGGCAACCCGTGCACCGAGGAAGATATGGATTTCTTCTATGCCTCCACCACAATCATCGTTGGCAATGGTGCAAAAACACCATTCTGGGACTCCCCGTGGTTGCTTGGTCGCAAGCCCAAGGATATTGCCCCTCTTATTTTTCAAGCCTCAAAAAGGAAGAGATCGACGCTTCGTCAGGCCCTTCGAGGGAACGCTTGGATGACCCATGTCAAGCATGACACTATTGTCTCCGTCGCACACATCCGGGAACTTTTCTCGCTTTGGGCTCTTGTGCATGACTTCCATCTTGACGATCACGTTGAGGACGACATTGTTTGGAAACATGATGATGATGGGCAGTACTCGGCGGCCACAGCATATAAGGCGCAATTCCTTGGCCTGGCGCACTCGCCCATTCACCACATGGTTTGGAGAGCTTGGGCCCCCCCTAAGGTTAAATTCTTCGTCTGGTTGACCTTGCAAGACCGGAACTGGACCGCCGACCGGTTGGAGTGGCGTGGTTGGGATAATTGTGGGCTTTGCCCGCTTTGCAAACGTGAGCAAGAATCGGGCATCCACCTCTTCGTCAAGTGCCGCTTCTCCATTAGGCTCTGGCGATCGTTCATCGACAAGTTTGGTCTTGTGCACATGGACACCTCCAATTGACACCTTGAGGATTCCCTCATGCAATGGTGGGATAGAAGGACCGACATGCGAAACCCCAATAGACGAGCGATGGCCTCCCTCGCCATGCTCGTCTCTTGGACTATTTGGAACGAGAGAAACGCGCTGGTGTTTCGCAACAAGAGTGCGCCGCCGCCTATCCTGCTCCAAAATATCGTGCTCGAGGCAAAACTATGGGTTACGGCAGGTGCTAAGAAACTAGGGCGTATTGTTGTACGAGAGTAATTGCTATGCCGTTTTGCAAGGGCGCTTGTAAAAACTCGAAACTCTATTCTCCTCTTATTTAATGGATGAGGCAAATCTTTTGCCTCCGTTTCGAAAAAAAAAGAAAAGCAAAAAACAAGGGGCTTTTTGTGAGAAAAATAAAATATCCGGGTGTTTTCAAAAAAAGGCCACATGGCCGTCCCTGCCTTCCGGTCACTAACATTGGGTCTCACACCATGTTGGCACTGTTGGGGAACGTTGCAGAAAATAAAAAATTTCCTACGGTTTCACCAAGATCCATCTATGAGTTCATCTAAGCAACGAGTGAAAGAGAGATGCATCTACATACCACTTTGTAGATCGCGAGCGGAAGCGTTCAAAAGAACGGGGTTGAAGTAGTCGTTCTCGTCGTGATCCTATCACCGAAGATCCTAGAGCCGAACGGACGGCACCTCCGCGTTCAACACACGTACCGTCAGCGTGACGTCTCCTCCGTCTTGATCCAGCAAGGTGGAAGGAGAAGTTGAGGAAGATGGCTCTAGCAGCAGCACGACGGCGTGGTGGTGGTGGAGCAACAGTACTCCGGCAGGGCTTCGCCAAGCACATGACGGAGAAGGAAGAGGTTTAGCAGGGGGGAGGCGCCAGAACTTCAGGGTGCGGCTGCCCCCTCCCCCTCCCTTTATATAGGCCCCAGGGGGGCGCCGGCCCCTGGAGATCTGATCTCCCGGGGGGCGGCGGCCAGGGGGGTGGAGTACCCCCAAGGCAAGTGGGGCGCCCCCCCCCCACCCTAGGGTTTCAACCCTAGGCACAGAGGGTGGGCCAAGGGGGGCACACCAGCCCACTGTGGGCTGGTTCCCCTCCCCACTTTAGCCCATGGGGCCCTCCGGGATGGGTGGCCCCACCCGGTGGACCCCCGGGACCCTTCCGGTGGTCCCGGTACAATACTGGGTGACCCCGAAACTTTCCCGATGGCCGAAACAACACTTCCTATATATAATTCTTTATTTCCGGACCATTCCGGAACTCCTCGTGACGTCCGGGATCTCATCCGAGACTCCAAACAACATTCGGTTTACTGCATACTCATATTCATGCAACCCTAGCATCACCGAACCTTAAGTGTGTAGACCCTACGGGTTCGGGAGACACGTAGACATGACCGAGACGGCTCTCGGGCAATAACCAAAAGCGGGATCTGGATACCCATCTTGGCTCCCACATGCTCCTTGATGATCTCATCGGATGAACCACGATGTCGAGGATTCAAACAACCCCGTATACAATTCCCTTTGTCAATCGGTACGTTACTTGCCCGAGACTCGATCATCGGTATCCCAATACCTCGGTCAGTCTCGTTACCGGCAAGTCAGTTTACTCGTACCGTAATGCATGATCCCGTGACCAAACACTTGGTCACTTTGAGCTCATTATGATGATGCATTACCGAGTGGGCCCAGAGATACCTCTCCGTTGTACGGAGTGACAAATCCCAGTCTCCATCCGTGTCAACCCAACAGACACTTTCGGAGATACCTGTAGTGCACCTTTATAGTCACCCAGTTATATTGTGACGTTTGGTACACCCAAAGCACTCCTACGGTATCCGGGAGTTACACGATCTCATGGTCTAAGGAAAGGATACTTGTGTTGGGGAACGTAGTAATTTCAAAAAAATTCCTACGCACATGCAAGATCATGGTGATGGCATAGCAACGAGAGGGGAGAGTGTTCGTCCACGTACCCTCGTAGACTGTTAGCGGAAGCGTTATGACAACGCGGTTGATGTAGTCGTACATCTTCACGATCCGACCGATCCAAGCACCGTTACTCCGGCACCTCCGAGTCCTTGACACACGTACAGCTCAATGACGCACCCCGAGCTCCGATCCAGCAAAGCTTCGGGGAGGAGTTCCGTCAGCACGACTGCGTGGTGACGATCTTGATGTTCAACTGTCACAGGGCTTTGCCTAAGCACCGCTACAATATGACCGAGGTGTAATATCGTGGAGGGGGGCACCGCACACGGCTAAGGAACGATCACGAAGATCAACTTGTGTGTCCATGGGGTGCCCCCTGCCCCCGTATATAAAGGAGTGGAGGAGGGGAGGGCCGGCCCTCTCTATGGCGCGCCCTAGGGGAGTCCTACTCCCACCGGGAGTAGGATTCCCCCTTTCCTAGTCTAACTAGGAACCCTTCCATGTAGTAGGAGTAGGAGACAAGGAAGGGGAAGAGAGAAGGGAAGGAAGGAGGGGGTGCGGCCCCTCCCCCTAGTCCAATTCGGACTAGGCCATGGGGGGGCGCGCGGCCTGCCCTAGGCAGCCCCTCTCTCTTTCCCGTATGGCCCAATAAGGCCCAATACTTCTCCCCGGCGAATTCCCGTAACTCTCCGGTACTCCGATAAATACCCGAATCACTCGGAACCTTTCCGAACTCCGAATATAGTCGTCGAATATATCGATCTTTACGTCTCGACCATTTCGAGACTCCTCGTCATGTCCCCGATCTCATCCGGGACTCCGAACTCCTTCGGTACATCAAAACTCATAAACTCATAATATAACTGTCATCGAAACCTTAAGCGTGCGGACCCTACGGTTCGAGAACAATGTAGACATGACCGAGACACGTCTCCGGTCAATAACCAATAGCGGGACCTGGATGCCCATATTGGTTCCTACATATTCTACGAAGATCTTTATCGGTCAGACCGCATAACAACATACGTTGTTCCCTTTGTCATCGGTATGTTACTTGCCCGAGATTTGATCGTCGATATCCAATACCTAGTTCAATCTCGTTACCGGCAAGTCTCTTTACTCGTTCCGTAATACATCATCCCGCAACTAACTCATTAGTTGCAATGCTTGCAAGGCTTAAGTGATGTGCATTACCGAGAGGGCCCAGAGATACCTCTCCGACATTCGGAGTGACAAATCCTAATCTCGAAATACGCCAACCCAACATGTACTTTCGGAGACACCTGTAGAGCACCTTTATAATCACCCAATTACGTTGTGACGTTTGGTGGCACACAAAGTGTTCCTCCGGTAAACGGGAGTTGCATAATCTCATAGTCATAGGAACATGTATTAGTCATGAAGAAAGCAATAGCAACATACTAAATGATTGGGTGCTAAGCTAACGGAATGGATCATGTCAATCAGATCATTCAACTAATGATGTGATCTCGTTAATCAAATAACAACTCTTTGTCCATGGTTAGGAAACATAACCATCTTTGATTAACAGGCTAGTCAAGTAGAGGCATACTAGTGACATCCTGTTTGTCTATATATTCACACATGTATTATGTTTCCGGTTAATACAATTCTAGCATGAATAATAAACATTTATCATGAAATAAGGAAATAAATAATAACTTTATTATTGCCTCTAGGGCATATTTCCTTCAGTCTCCCACTTGCACTAGAGACAATAATCTAGATCACATCACCATGTGATTAACATCGATAGTTCACATCATCATGTGATTAACACCCATAGTTCACATTGCCATGTGACCAACACCCAAAGGGTTTACTAGATTCAGTAATCTAGTTCACATCGCTATGTGATTAACACCCAAAGAGTACTAAGGTGTGATCATGTTTTGCTTGTGAGAGAATCTTAGTCAACGGGTCTTTCACATTCAGATCCGTTATGTATTTTGCAATTTTCTATGTCTACAATGCTCTGCACGGAGCTACTCTAGCTAATTGCTCCCACTTTCAATATGTATCTAGATCGAGACTTAGAGTCATTCAGATCGGTGTCAAAACTTGCATCGACGTAACCCTTTACGACGAACCTTTTGTCACTTCCATAATCGAGAAACATATCTTTATTCTACTAAGGATAATTTTGACCGATGTCCAATGATCTACTCCTAGATCATTATTGTACTCCCTTGCCAAACTCAGTGTAGGGTATACAATAGATCTGGTACACAGCATGGCATACTTTATAGAACCTATGGCCAAGGTATAGGGAATGACTTTCATTCTCTTTCTATCTTCTGCCGTGGTCTGGTTTTGAGTCTTACTCAATTTCACACCTTGTAACACAGGCAAGAACTCTTTCTTTGACTGTTCCATTTTGAACTACTTCAAAATCTTGTCACGGTATGTACTCATTGAAAAAACTTATCAAGCGTCTTGATCTATCTCTATAGATCTTGATGCTCAATATGTAAGCAGCTTCACCGAGGTCTTTCTTCGAAAAACTCTTTTCAAACACCCCTTTATGCTTTGCAGAATAATTCTACATTATTTCCGATCTACAATATGTCATTCACATATACTTATCAGAAATGCTGTAGTGCTCCCACTCACTTTCTAGTAAATATAGGCTTCACCGCAAGTCTGTGTAAAACTATATGCTTTGATCAACTTATCAAAGCGTATATTCCAACTCCGAGATGCTTGCACCAGTCCATAGATGGATCGCTGGAGCTTGCGTATTTTGTCAGCACCTTTAGGATTGACAAAACCTTCTGGTTGCATCATATACAACTCTTCTTTAAATCCATTAAGGAATGTAGTTTTGTTTATCCATTTGCCAGATTTCATAAAAATGCGGCAATTGCTAACATGATTTGGACAGACTTAAGCATCGCTACGAGTGAGAAAATTTCATCGTAGTCAACACCTTGAACTTTGTCAAAAACCTTTTTCGACAAGTCTAGCTTTGTAGATAGTAACACTACTATCAACGTCTGTCTTCCTCTTGAAGATCCATTTATTTTCTATGGTTTGCCGATCATCTGCCAAATCCATCAAAGTCCATACTTTGTTCTCATACATGGATCATATCTTAGATTTCATGGCCTCAAACCATTTTGCGGAATCTGGGCTCATCATCGCTTCCTCAAAGTTCGCAAGTTCGTCATGGTCTAGTAACATGACTTCCAGAACAGGATTACCGTACCACTCTGGTGCGGATCTCACTCTGGTTTACCTACGAGATTCGGTAGTAACTTGATCTGAAGTTACATGATCATCATCATTAGCTTCCTCACTAATTGGTGTAGTAGTCACAGAAACAGATTTCTGTGATGAACTACTTTCCAATAAGGGAGAAGGTACAATTACCTTATCAAGTTTCAACTTTCCTCCCACTCACTTCTTTTGAGAGAAACTCCTTCTCTAGAAAAGGATCCATTCTTAGCAACGAATGTCTTGCCTTCGGATCTGTGATAGAAGGTGTACCCAACAGTCTCCTTTGGGTATCCTATGAAGACATATTTTTCCGATTTGGGTTTGAGCTTATCAGGATGAAATTTTTTCATATAAGCATCACAACCCCAAACTTTAAGAAACGACAACTTTGGTTTCTTGCCAAACCACAGTTCAAATTGTGACGTCTCAACGGATTTAGATGGTGCCCTTTTTTTAACGTGAATGCAGCTGTCTTTAATGCATGACCCCAAAACGATAGTGGTAAATCGGTAAGAAACATCATAAATTGTACGATATCCAATAAAGTACGGTTATGACGTTCGGACACACCATTATGCTGTGGTGTTCCAGGTGGCACGAATTTGTGAAACTATTTCACGTTGTTTTAACTGAAGACCAAACTCGTAACTCAAATATTTGTCTCCGCGATCAGATCGTAGAAACCTTATTTTCTTGTCACGATGATTTTCCACTTCACTCTGAAATTCTTTGAACTTTTCAAATGTTTCAGACTTATGTTTCATCAAGTAGATATACCCATATCTGCTTAAATCATCTGTGAAGGTCAGAAAATAATGATACCCGCTGCGAGCCTTAACACTCATCGGATCGCATACATCAGTATGTATTATTTCCAATAAGTCAGTTGCTCGCTCCACTGTTCCGGAGAACAGAGTCTTAGTCATCTTGCCCATGAGGCATGGTTCACAAGCATCAAGTCATTCATAATCAAGTGATTCCAAAATCCCATCAGCATGGAGTTTCTTCATGCGCTTTACACCAATATGACCTAAACGACAGTGCCACAAATAAGTTGCACTATCATTATTAACTTTGCATCTTTTGATTTCAATATTATGAATATGTGTATACTACGATCGAGATCCAATGAACCATTTTCATTGGGTGTGTAACCATATAAGGTTTTATTCATGTAAACAGAACAACAGTTTATTCTCTTACTTAAATGAATAACCGTATTGCAATAAACACGATCAAATCATATTCATTCTCAATGCAAACACCAAATAACATTTATTTAGGTTCAACACTAATCCCGAAAGTATATGGAGTGTGCGATGATGATCATATCAATCTTGAAACTACTTTCAACACACATCGTTACTTCACCCTTAACTAGTTTCTGTTTATTCTGCAACTCCCGTTTCAAGTTACTACTCTTAGCAACTGAACCAGTACCAAATACCGAGGGGTTGCTATAAACACTAGTAAAGTACACATCAATAACATGTATATCAAATATACCTTTGTTCACTTTGCCATCCTTCTTATCCGCCAAATACTTGGGGTAGTTCTGCTTCCAATGACCAGTCCCTTTGCAGTAGAAGCACTTAGTCTCAGGCTTAGGTCCAGACTTGGGCTTCTTCACTTGAGCAGCAACTTGCTTGCCGTTCTTCTTGAAGTTCCCTTCTATCCCTTTGCCCTTTTCTTGAAACTAGTGGTCTTGTTAACCATCAACACTTGATGTTCTTTCTTGATTTCTACCTTCATCAATTTCATCATCATGAAAAACTCGGGAATCATTTTCATCATCCCTTGCATACTATAGTTCATCACGAAGTTCTACTAACTCGGTGATGGTGACTAGAGAATTCTGTCAATCACTATCTTATTTGGAAGATTAACTCCCACTTGATTCAAGCGATTGTAGTACCCAGACAATCTGAGCACATGCTCACTAGTTGAGCGATTCTCCTCCATCTTTTAGCTACAGAACTTGTTGGAGACTTCATATCTCTCAACTCGGGTATTTGCTTGAAATATTAACTTCAACTCCTGGAACATCTCATATGGTCCATGACGTTCAAAACGTCTTTGAAGTCCCGATTCTAAGCCGTTAAGCATGGTGCACTAAACTATCAAGTAGTCATCATATTGAGCTAGCCAAACGTTCATAATGTTTGCATCTGTTCCTGCAATAGGTCTGTCACCTAGCGCTGTATCAAGGACATAATTCTTCTGTGCAGCAATGAGGATAAACCTCAGATCGCGGATCCAATCCGCATCATTGCTACTAACATTTTTCAACACAACTTTCTCTAGGAACATATCAAAATAAACATATGAAAGCAACAACGCAAGCTATTGATCTTACAACATAATTTGCAAAATACTACCAGGACTAAGTTCATGATAAATTTAAGTTCATTTAATCATATCACTTAGACAGACATCTCTCTAGTCATCTAAGTGATCACGTGATCCAAATCAACTAAACCATAACCGATCATCACGTGAAATGGAGTAGTTTTCAATGGTGAACATCACTATGTTGATCATATCTACTATATGATTCACGCTCGACCTTTCGGTCTCCGTGCTCCGAGGCCATATCTGCATATGCTAGGCTCGTCAAGTTTAACCTGAGTATTCCGCGTGTGCAAAACTGGCTTGCACCCGTTGTAGATGGACGTAGAGCTTATCACACCCAATCATCACGTGGTGTCTGGGCACGACGAACTTTGGCAACGGTGCATACTCAGGGAGAACACTTCTTGATAATTTTTAGTGAGAGATCATCTTAAAATGCTACCGTCAATCAAAGCAAGAATAAGATGTATAATAGATAAACATCATATGCAATCAAAATATGTTACATGATATGGCCATCATCATCTTGTGCCTTTGATCTCCATCTCCAAAGCATCGTCATGATTTCCATCGTCACCGGCATGACACCATGATCTCCATCATCTTGATCTATATCAATGTGTCGTCACATGGTCGTCTCGCCAACAATTGCTCTTGCAACTATTGCTATCGCATAGCGATAAAGTAAAGCAATTATTTGGCACTTGCATCTTATGCAACAAAGAGACATCCATAGGGCTTCTGCCAGTTGCCGATAACTTCAACAAAACATGATCATCTCATACAACAACTTATATCTCATCACGTCTTGACCATATCACATCACAACATGCCCTGCAAAAACAAGTTAGACGTCATCTACTTTGTTGTTGCAAGTTTTATGTGGCTGCTACGGGCTGAGCAAGAACCGTTCTTACCTACGCATCAAAACCACAACGATAGTTTGTCAAGTTGGTGTTGTTTTAACTTTCACAAGGACCGGGCGTAGCCACACTCGGTTCAACTAAAGTTGGAGAAACTGACACCCGTTAGTCACCTGTGTGCATAGCACGGCGGTAAAACCAGTCTCGCGTAAGCGTACACGTAATGTCGGTCCGGGCTGCTTCATCCAACAATACCGCCGAACCAAAGTATGACATGCTGGTAAGCAGTATGACTTATATCGCCCACAACTCACTTGTGTTCTACTCGTGCATATAACATCAATGCATAAAACCTGGCTCTGATACCACTGTTGGGGAACGTAGTAATTTCAAAAAAATTCCTACGCACATGCAAGATCATGGTGATGGCATAGCAACGAGAGGGGAGAGTGTTCGTCCATGTACCCTCGTAGACCGTTAGCGGAAGCGTTATGACAACGCGGTTGATGTAGTCGTACGTCTTCACGATCCGACCGATCCAAGCACCGTTACTCCGGCACCTCCGAGTCCTTGACACACGTACAGCTCGATGACGCACCCTGAGCTCCGATCCAGCAAAGCTTCGGGGAGGAGTTCCGTCAGCACGACGGCATGGTGACGATATTGATGTTCAACTATCGCAGGGCTTTGCCTAAGCACCGCTACAATATGACCGAGGTGTAATATCGTGGAGGGGGGCACTGCACACGGCTAAGGAACGATCACGAAGATCAACTTGTGTGTCCATGGGGTGCCCCCTGCCCCCGTATATAAAGGAGTGGAGGAGGGGAGGTCCGGCCCTCTCTATGGCGTGCCCTAGGGGAGTCCTACTCCCACCGGGAGTAGGAATCCCCCTTTCCTAGTCCAACTAGGAACCCTTCCATGTAGTAGGAGTAGGAGACAAGGAAGGGGAACAGAGAAGGGAAGGAAGGAGGGGGTGCGGCCCCTCCCCCTAGTCCAATTCGGACTAGGCCATGGGGGGGCGCGCGGCCTGCCCTAGGCAGCCCCTCTCTCTTTCCCATATGGCCCAATAAGGCCCAATACTTCTCCCCGGCGAATTCCCGTAACTCTCCGGTACTCCGATAAATACCCGAATCACTCGGAACCTTTCCGAACTCCGAATATAGTCGTCCAATATATCGATCTTTACGTCTCGACCATTTCGAGACTCCTCGTCATGTCCCCGATCTCATCCGGGACTCCGAACTCCTTCGGTACATCAAAATTCATAAACTCATAATATAACTATCATCGAAACCTTAAGCGTGCGGACCCTACGGTTCGAGAACATTGTAGACATGACCGAGACACGTCTCAGGTCAATAACCAATAGCGGGACCTGGATGCCCATATTGGTTCCTACATATTCTACGAAGATCTTTATCGGTCAGACCGCATAACAACATACGTTGTTCCCTTTGTCATCGGTATGTTACTTGCCCGAGATTCGATCGTCGGTATCCAATACCTAGTTCAATCTCGTTACCGGCAAGTCTCTTTACTCGTTCCGTAATACATCATCCCGCAACTAACTCATTAGTTGCAATGCTTGCAAGGCTTAAGTGATGTGCATTACCGAGAGGGCCCAGAGATACCTCTCCGACATTCGGAGTGACAAATCCTAATCTCGAAATACGCCAACCCAACAAGTACCTTCGGAGACACCTGTAGAGCACCTTTATAATCACCCAGTTACATTGCGACGTTTGGTGGCACACAAAGTGTTCCTCCGGTAAATGGGAGTTGCATAATCTCATAGTCATAGGAACATGTATAAGTCATGAAGAAAGCAATAGCAACATACTAAACGATCGGTGCTAAGCTAACGGAATGGATCATGTCAATCAGATCATTCAACTAATGATGTGATCCCGTTAATCAAATAACAACTCTTTGTCCATGGTTAGGAAACATAACCATTTTTGATTAACAGGCTAGTCAAGTAGAGGCATACTAGTGACATCCTGTTTGTCTATATATTCACAAATGTATTATGTTTCCGGTTAATACAATTCTAGCATGAATAATAAACATTTATCATGAAATAAGGAAATAAATAATAACTTTATTATTGCCTCTAGGGCATATTTCCTTCAACTTGACATTGGAAAAGCTCTAGCAAACGAACTACACGATCTTGTGCTATGCTTAGGATTGGGTCTTGTCCATCACATCATTCTCCTAATGATGTGATCCCGTTATCAACGACATCTAATGTCCATAGTTAGGAAACCATGACTATCTGTTGATCAACGAGCTAGTCAACTAGAGGCTTACTAGGGACGTATTATGGTCTATGTATTCACACGTGTATTACGATTTTCGGATAATACAGTTATAGCATGAATAAAGACAATTATCATGAACAAGGAAATATAATAATAATCCTTTTATTATTGCCTCTAGGGCATATTTCCAACAGGCACGCCTCGTCAGCACACAATGCGTGTACAAAACGTGATTAGCACACTGTGCGTGTACAAAACGTGATTAGCACAGTAGATGCACACCCAAATCAAGTTATGTCACTGGTTCAGTGTATACCAAAAGTTTTAGCACCAAACTGATTTTTCTTATCAAGTTCAGACACCTGTGGTGTAATTGACTCTTTTAACACCCATGACAATATACATCATACAGTTTATGTTGAACTTACACATGCAGGCAGTGTTTAAACCTGATAACTGCCACACATGTGACATATTAGAGATCCGCCCACACGCCTTGTGTGGCATAATCGGAGGCAGCCCGCACGAGCCACGTGTGGGCAAATATTAGAACTGTCCACAAGTGTGTGCGCAACTACTTCGTGTCACAAGCCGAGTGACCAGCGATGCCGAAGCTGTGATAGGCAAGCCAGAGGTTGGAGACGCGGTGAACGTGCGCCCCGACGTCGGACTACACCCCACGGTGGGAAATTTGCTGGCACCGGCCCACCTCAAGTGTTACAATCGTGACAAAATTTGCTAAAACCGACGAGCCTCAATGCTGCAAACTGCGTTGGTTTTTGCTACTACCAGTCATCGCGAGACCGCGGTGACGATGATTTTGCTACAACAGTAGTTGGTTTTTGTTACTACTGGCAAAGACAATTCCGACAATCATCCATGTTTTCTTTAGAATCGACAATCATCCATGTTGTTCATGCGACCCACGACAACGGCAGCCACGATTTCTTGACATCCATCGTCGACTTTTGCTATGACCGCATCACTTTTATGCTACAACCGGCATCTCGTTTTGCTATAACCCACAACTGACATCCTTTTTTGCTACAACCGGGTTGTTGTTTTGCTACAAGCAACCACAAAGCTACAAAACGGTGAGCGCGTTGCTATGATGGCGACGGGTGGCGGCATCAGTGAGCTATTGTTTTTGCTACAACCGGCGAGGTTTGTTTGCTATAGCCGGCTGCCATTTTAGTTGCTACTAGCAAATTGAGGGAGAGTGCATTTTTGCGAGCTCCTCGTGGGGGTGGGCGGCCGACCACCATCGCAACCCTATTGCGGCTGTCGCAATGAAGGGCTACAACCGGGGCACACGTTGTTGTATGCGCAGAGCCAGGGAGAAATGGAGAAGACGACGGTCGTGAGGGCAGTGGCCCACGGCGAAGGCGGCCACATGCGAGACGTTGCGGGCGGTGCTTCGAGGTTGACCGTGTCGCTCGTCCATGGCAGCGATGTTGAAGCTTTTTTTCTCAAAAAAGAAGGCATCAGGGGAAGAAAGAATAAGACCAAGTAAAATCAACGGTCCGCATGCACCAGATGAGACGACGCGCAGGCGACCCGCGGAAGTTCGGATGGGCCAGCCGGTTCCTAGAGCCAAGAACAAAAGTGTTTGCCTAGTCTCAACAAATTGTCACGTATATATCGCTCCAGGTTCGTGTACCGCACCGGCCGAGCCCTTGCATATACGTAATCAATGGAAAGGCACAATTCACGGCTGATTCACCGAGGACACCGATACACTTTTCACAAAATTGCACATATATACCTTTGCTATTCAAAACAGAGATACCGAATCTTCTTCTAGAAAAATGAAAAAAAAAGAATTGGAAAAAGACTTTGTCTCTAGTTTCAGAAGAAGAAAAAATTGCGGACTAGGGTACGTGTAGGTCCCGGATAATGACCACGATAGTAGACTATACAAGAGCAGGAGCCCTATGATCAAAATCGATCAGCCCCCGGAATCGATCCCATCTATACTTATTCGGAAATGTTAACGCCCACACGTGTGGGCGTTCACCACTCCGTCCACACGCAAGCATCGCCGTTGGTTTCATTTTGCACGAATCTTGGAGCAAAAGGGCTGGTTTTTGGCGCCACGTAGGACGATTCTAGTGTGCGGTGTGCGAGTGGGTTCGCCCGCATAGTAGTTGCCATCCCGCGGTCAGTGGTTGCCACTGAGAGGCGTGCGGTGGAACTGCCATGCGCCCGCACGCCACGGTCCGACCGCAGTTGACGTCAAACACGTCGCACACCCCTCCACCCTCTCCCTCACGGTTCCATTCACTCTCCCCCGCGTCGCATTTACTGGCACAACCCACTCGCATTACAGTCCACTGGAGGAGAAGGCGAGGGGAGAAGGCGACGGCGGAGGCGGGACAGTCGACGGTGTTCGCGAGCGTTGGTGGTGCTCGTCGGAGCGGAGCGGCGTCGTCGGAACGCGTGCGGGTCCAAGGTAATGCTCGCTTCATCTATCGCATACCCTCCCTGATTTTGTTCCCCTCTTTCCTCCCTGTTCGATTTCTAGATCCATTCCTAGAAATTCCGACGATTCGGCTTTGCGCCGGCGTTCCCGCCGCTGCGGCGGTGCGCCATAGTTGTGTGCCTGTCGTTGCTTCGTGGGAGTGGGTAGTTTCGTCGCCGCCGCTGCGGCGGCATCGTCGGTGAGGCTATGCCTGCTCGTAGGCAACACATTAGTCTTGCATTTGGATTTTGAGAGTTGTCCGCCGGGTTGTTTTGGTGCGGATTGGTTCGAAATTTGGGGTTGCAGCCATTTCGCGCGTGAATTGTAAGGGTGATTTTGAGGTTGAAGCAGTTGCCATTGAAACCTAGATCTAGTCTAGTTTTGGGGTTGAAACTGCAGACTGTGGCGAAATTGGCAGTATGATTGAACGTGAACAAATGTGCGGCAACTAAACTACCTGAAGAAACGTGGTAGTTGCCACAAACGTGTTCTCCCATGTGGCAACAGATTTCCGAAAATGACTGTCATAGTTGCCACCCCAAAACGAGGTGGCAACTAATTTCATTGAACTCCTGTGGCAGTTGCCACACGCATGCTCTTCCCATGTGGCAAATTTTAATTCTGCTGAACTTGTACGATAAGTAACCAGAAAAAATATGCTTTCTGAATGTGGCAACTATGGCAGTATGACCGAACGTGAACAGGTGTGTGGCAACTAAACTACATGAACAAATGTGGCAGTTGCCACAAATGTGTTCTCTTCTGCGGCAAGATATTTTCTGAAACTGACTGTCATAGTTGCCACAAATGTGTTCAAGCTCACACACAAGGGGGGCAACTAAAATTTACTGAATGAATGAGATAGTTGCCACATACACGCTCTTGAACGAGGCAAACTGATTTTTTGCTGAATTTACATAATAGTAACCTCAAACATTCTTTTTCATTTGTGAGACTTGTTTTTTTTTCTGAATTATTTGCGACAGTTTCCAAACTTTGATAGTTTCCACAATCGGTAGCACTGGACGGAACTAATGTGCACATCGAGTTGGCGTGTTTGCCACTTGGATTTTGTATAATCATGTTGCAATACAGTATGTGAACACAATGTCTGTTGCCACAATACAGATATGACAGTGTGGCAAACTGGCTGCATAGTATGGCAACCACATTTGCATTCAAATAGTTAACATTTTTCTGTTAGGTGGCAACTGCTTAATCATTGCATTTTACATTTTCGCCATTAACAATTTGGTCTGTTCCTACATCAGCAGAATGGCTCGTGGCGATCATCAAAGTGATGATGACGATTTCATGGATCCACCTCAACGTAACCAGGCAACTGGACGGAGAAAAGAGGGCGATGAGGTAACTGTCCGCACACCCGCCCCCTCCTCCTGATTTATGTTATTTGTTGGCAGCTAGATCTTTTTTATAGTCGTCCATCATGAACTAAATTTTCATAACATTGCAAAAACATGGCAACAGCTCAACACTTTTGTGTTTGTTTTTTGCAGAAGAAGAAATGTATTCGCAACAGAGCCTCCCAGGAACGTCTGACCGTGTTGATTGACAAATTCACTGACGATCAAAAGGGAGCTGCTGCTGAGATGGGTATGCAGGTTCTAATGGATGTCCGGTGTACGAACCTTGTCAACCCGGTATGCGACTGGCTTGGTGAGATATACGATCCTGCCTCCAGGGAATTCGTGATCCCGGGACGGGGAAGACTTCCATTGAATGAGGAATCCGTGTTCTGCACTTTGGGTGTGCCTCGGGGACATATCAAAGTCACGTATGAGGTTAATAATGAGATCGAGGAAGAGCTGTTCGCCCGTTTGTTTCCTGGGTTGGAGGCAATGCCGAACACGTCTGTACTGGCAGATTCTCTGCAGGACATGACGACGCACGGAGAAGTTTTCAAGATGAAGCTACTCATGTACCTCATCTCAGCTGTTTTCGCGCCGACCACTTCTCTTCGCCCAAGCAACAAATGTTTCCCCATCATGGTGAATGATCCATGCTTGCTACTACCAGTGTTTTCGTTGCGTTTCTTCCGTTTTGATTTCTGACGCGGCAAACTTTTTTGCCCTGAAATTTTGTGTGGTGCAGGCGAATCTGAAAAACGTGAAGAGTATGAACTGGTGTAAGTTTATTGCCGACTTTCTCCACGATGCTTTCAAAAACAAGATGTACCAGAAGGGTTGTCGTCTGCACTTAATGGTATTTATTTTCACCAGATCTCTGTGTGAACTCTTTGTTTATAACGTACTTTTATTCATGCATGACAATCTGGTCATAACAAGATGGCAACTGCCATAGTGACAATGTGGCAACTGCCATAATGACAACGTGGCAACTGTCATACTGACAATGTGGCAACTACCTTCATATTAGCATGGCAACTGCTATCACAGTAGGATGACAACTGCCATCATACTTTGATGGCAACTAACACATACATATTATCGTTGGATCATACATTATCCTGCTCTTTTTTTATTTTTGAACTACAAAGTAACCACGATGGCAACTGATATTTTCTTTTCTTTGCAAAATTGTTTTAAATCAGCTCATGTATGTCGACTCTCTTGATCTGTCCACCGTGGATTTCACCGGGGTAGGAGGCCCGCCGCCTACGCACAAGTTTGTTGTTTCTGCGTGGACCATCAGCGTTGTCAAGGCTGTGCTTGCCGCAGACAGGCAACTGATGGCACATATGGAAAACTACAGGTTAGTTTTTGTTTATGTCTTTTTCACACGGCATGCTTACAAATTTGACATGACACAACCGTCCGTGGTTTATAAGGCATGCTTACAATTTATTTTTTTGTTTTTCATAACTGATGGACAAGCATGCTATAGACTACATCGTGTTTGGGGGGCCTCAAAAATTTGAAAAGTGGATGGACGTGCACTCGGCTCCGTCTTGCCCTTCTGAGGTAATCAAAATGTCCACATCCACGGTTTGCCGTGGATTACATGTTGATGTCGCGGAAGCAAATGCAGTACGGGTGTGGTTTTGTTGATGCTTCTTGTTTTCGTGCACAGGCGAGGGCACTAGTGGAACATCTAATTGGGTAGTTTGCATCCGGAATGACCGGCCTGCTCGGGAAGTTGGTTGAGGGGTGGACGTCCCTCAGTGCCTCTGACAGCGACGCGGTTGCGAGGCAGTTCACTTCATTTGTCCCAGAACGTACACATCGGCCAACCGGTTGCCGTGGCCGGTATGACTACAACAGCTCCCAAGAGCCCGGTGACACACAGGATGATGTGGATGGAGACGCTGGCCTCAGCAAGGATGACGACGATGACACTGATGACGATGAACACGCTGAAGTTCGCACATGCGGCAACAAGGGAAAGGATGCAACAGGTGCCCACCCACCGGAGAAAGTGAAAGAACATACGGCTGCGAGAGGCGAGGGGGTGTTGCCATCAAGGAGGGGGAGGGCTCCAGAGGATGTTGGGCAGGGTTCTGCTGGCAAGAGGTCTAGGATCGATCCCGTAGCTGCCAGGAAGAGGTTCGACTCTCAATTTTAGTTTTCTGCCGTGTCTCTTTTCTTTGGAACAATCTCATCCATTTCTTTTGCACTTGTTTTTTGTCAAGCGCGGCAATTAGTTTGTTATCTGACAATTGCCACCTTCTTTTTTCCCTCCATCTGTTGCGTGCAGTGAGCCGACCGCTGGTGGACGAGCATCTACGAAGAAACAGGCGCCAACACCAACCCGTGTTTCTGCTCGCTTGAACAAAGGTGCCCCCATTGCCGGTGACATCCCTTCCACCAGGTCTTCTCCTCGTACGATGACGACCAACACCGGGGATCCTGTCGTGTTGCCAGACCTGAGGAAGGCAGTCAAGAAGTAGGTTTCTCCATGTGCTTTTCATTTGAGATAGCGGTTTTTTTCTTGATTTTTCAATGCAACTGGTCTGCTTTGTCACATGTTCTTCTGTTATCATCCCCCACGAGGCAACTGCTGTTTTTCCAAATGATTTCTTCCTTCATTTTTTAAATGTATGGCAACTCCTATTATCTTTACATGGCAACTGGCATCTAGGCCAAATGGCAACTATTTCTGTACCTAATGGCAACTGCCACCTTTTACCATTTGCTTCTGAGAGCTCACCCCACACCTAATTTTGAAATTGCATTCCTGACAGATCAGACATTTCTATCATTCCTTTCAATTTGCCTAACTTTGATAACTGCTGCTGTATGGCAACTGCTAACTGTGGCGCATGGCAACTCATGACCCCCTTACATGGCAACTACCAGCTTTTTCCACTTGTTTTTAGTTTTTTATTGCTTCTATCATTGCAAACATATTTTTTTGTCTATTTTTTTCATACCATTTTTCACGTGCTTTTTTTCCTTTGCAGGGTGAAGAAGACTACTATGCGCGGGGCCAAGCATATCAGTAGAGACCCACTCGAACGCCTGCATTCAAAGTTGTCAACAGGTGGCAACTCAGATGTACATGAGGCGCCAGGCGACAATACTGCTGCTGCACCGTCAACTGCTCCCACTAACTCTGATGCAAGTGGCCGACCATCTCCGCCGGCTGCAGATGTGCAGGCTAGAACAACAGGCATCCGTACATCGGGGAGTGACGAGTCGGTATCCGCCAGGACAGCTGAAATATTGCCAACTCTTCTGGCAATGAAGGATGCTGCTGTGAGCCATGCCACCCCATCAGCAAGCATCGAAGTGGATGCTCCCAAGACCAACCTAGGCAAGGAAGATTCCCGCTCATCTGACACTGATTCCAAGCGCGTGCCTGGTGGCACACCTGTGTCCATGACAGAAGCGGCTGAGGCGGCAGTTCACAAGGATATGCCATCTGCAGATGAGAGTCCTGGCACAACAGCTCCAGCTCCTGTCGGTGGAGATACTGCTAAGGCGACCGTTTCGCGTGCTGGTCTTCCACCTAGGCGTCGTAGCCCCCGCAAGCAATCAACAGACATACCCAACGCTCCGGCTGTAGCTAGGAGCAGGAGAGACGAATCTGGTTATGTTCCTGCGTCCACACTATTCCCGCCACCTGCAAAAATCAATGTGATGGAGAAACCGCAAGACCGGAGCACAACTGATGCAGGTGTCAAGTTGGGCACGAGTGACGCAGAGGAACGCCCGGAGCAGACTGTGCCTTCACCCGCAGCGGAAATCCCCAGCATAAATATGTGCACTTCCAGGCTCCCAGTCAATGTCGGTGTCCCGTACAGTCCAAACAAGAAGATTGTCATGAAAGCTGCGGTTGAGACCGCCGACAACACGCCCCGCCCTGCAAATAAGGCTGATCATTTTGTAGCGGCCGATTCAGATATGTTTGTCGATCTTTCACCCTTGGATTCTGCCCCGAAAGTCGTTCGTGGTCCGGCCAGTAGGAATGAGAGGCACCCAATGGCCTTTACCCCACTGAGCTTCAGCCTCGGCGTCAGTCAAGATCAACCGGTGGTGCACGATCCTATACCAGTTGCCTTTGCTTTCCCAGGAGGCATGCCCGCAATGATGGCGCAGCCAATGGTCGAGGGCAGGAAAGCTGTCAAGTTCGCAGAGCCAATTGTGCAAGGTACACTCATCACACACTTACGATTTTCTTGTATACATGTTTGTAGTTTGACTTTTGTCCCAATCATATTCTTTGGGGGTCCCCACTTGTGACGGCAACTGCCATGTGACGACATGGCAACTGGATTTGATGCACCATTTCACCTACGTTTTTTTCTTGCTGCCATGCTGCGTTTGACATTTGGGCAAGCACGTGGCAACTGAAGTTATTTCAACATGGCAACTGTAGTTGCTGTCACATGGAAAATACAGTTCAGTACACATGGCAACCGGATTTGCCACATCATGCCACTTGCATTTTTTCTACCATGCTGCATTTTTTCATACGGCAATCACATGGCAAGTGGAGCCGACACAACATGGCAACTGCAGTTGCTGTGACATGGTACCTACAGTACAACTAGATGGCAACTACAGTGCAACTATATGGCAATTGTATTTGCTATGTCATAGCGACTGTAGTTGGACCACCCATGGCAACTGCCCCACTTTTTCTACCTACATATCACATCATGGACCTTTACCTCCTCACAATCCATCTGTTTTTGCATTTTATATGTATCCTAACCCACTTTTTTTTATATTCATTGCAGCCACCCCTGAGGAGATTTCACCGTCACTTGATGAAGTTTACCGCATGATCGAGGAGACAGCATTGCAGAGGAGGTCCTCACGAGGGCAAGGGCAATCAAGTTCCAATGTGCCTGCAGATACGGTATCTGAGGATACCATTAGGAGTGTCACCCCTGGTCCTGTGAGGCAGCAGAGGGTAGTTCACCCACCCCCCGCGGAAGACTACGAGCCCGAATTCTGGGCCACTAAGGAACAGACCCAGCTGTACGATATCCTCAAGCGTTTTGGAAATGCGAGGACCAACAGCAAGCACATGAAGGAGCTGAAAGCGTAAATTACCATACCCCATAATCTCTCATCTTGCTTGCTCTTTTTACCATTTATCTACTTCGTACTTTTTATAAATGGTCCGCTTACGTTTTAGTTCTTTCATATATTTTTTTTACTTAGTAGGCATGATTCTTCCATGCTATATCGTTTTCATACAGCTCATGTTTGGACAGAACGAAAGTCATTCAGTGCGGAGCGACGTACGTCGACCTGGGTGATCTTGCCGAGTCCGTGAGGCCAAACGGAAAAATGTCGACGAATGTAGTTGCATGCGGGATCGACTACATCAACAATCACACCGATGTATGCGCCGACAAGATAATCATGCATTACAGTGTGACCTGCAGAATATGGGATGGTGACTTCCACCACAAAATCCTGAGGAACAATTTTTCACAACACGGTGACTTCAAGCTCACACTGAAGAAATATGTGAGTACTCCTTTCCTGTCTGCACCGTTTTTTCACATGGTGTGGTTTTTTGCCAGAACCTGTACTTGTGTTTGTGTGGCAGAAGTTTTCATGTGGCAACAGTTGCCGTGCACACTGACTTCTTGATTTTTTGCATCCCCGTGCAAACTATGTGGCAACTTGATAGTAAAATACATGGCTCATTTTGTTCATACAATGGACGGCAACTTTGTTTCAACTACTCCCACCCATAATTAAACATTCTACGTGATTCTAATTTTTTTGTCCCTCTGTTGTTCTCTTATGTGAACTTTGTATCTCATTTCTTCACTTTTTTAAATGCAGGTCATGTTCCCCATGTTCCAGGAGCTTGCACCACACGACCGACACGACAAGTGTGGTCACCACTATGCGGTCTGTCTTGACCTGAAGAACCAACGTATCGAGGTGCTTGATTCAATCCATTCGGAAGCTGATGCAGACCTTACTACGCATGCCGAATTCTTCATCAAGAACCTCAAAGATACTTGGAACCGTCACTACGAACATTCAAAGGTCCAGATCAGGCATTTCCCGACTGAGTATGTGGCGACTGTGAAGCAAGGGAACAGGTAATTTCTTTTAAACCGCTCCTTCATGTGCCATTTTTACATCAATCCACCCCCTCTTTTTGTTGACACATCTGAACTGAAGTCCATCTTTGCTGCAGCTGTCCTTTTTGCGTGTTCACCTGAACTCTTTTTCCTCGTGCAGGACGGACTGTGGCTTTCACGCGCTGGAATACTTTGCAAAGTGGGAAGGCAGAATTGTCCCCGCTATCACAGATGCAACGGTCGTTGAGCTCCGAAAAATCTGCACATGGAACTGGCTGACGAATGAAGATTTCAACAAGCGGTCCGGAGCACGCGAGTTCGTGGAGGAAGCTGTCAAGCAAGTCATCAAGAACTACAAGTGATCACGTGGCGTTACACACCAGACGCACACCTTACATTCTGTTGTTGAGGAATGTAAGGTACTATCTCTCTGTTCTTTGTCGAAAACTATGTTTTGTGTGCTACGTTATGACTGCAACCTCGTGTAGCCTACTATGTAATGGTGGCGTGTTAGCGACATTTTTGGTGTTTTCTGTAATACATGTGTGGACGTGAACCTATTTTAGGCGTTACATCAGATCTGTTTTTATGTTTATCATTACGACAGTGGTTTCGTCATTTCTAGCATCGTTTTTTGCTGTTTCGAATGCGTCTGTGATGTTTTCAAAAAAAAGATGGCAAATGTAGTTCAACAGACATGGTTAGTGAAAGTCATCGTCATTTTTTCATTTTTGGCTGTTTTGCTTGTTCTTTTTCATCGCTAATTGCACCGGCTAGCATTGGGTAGGTTTATCATGTAGCCATAACCTTTGCTGCGGTTTATGCACGTTTACGCTTTTTTTCCAACTTGTTTTCCATACATTGCACACAACACACTACGTGCTTCTAAACTGCATCGTATTTGTCATGGGGATATATGCCATGCAGAGTCATTACAAAAAGCATCCGGAAATTTTCAGTACAGCTAACATGGCAGATACAGCATAAATAACATGGCAGATCCAGTACAACTTACATGGCAAATCCAGTACAACTAACATGGCAGATCCAGTACAACTAACATGGCATATTTAGTATAAAGTAGCATGGCATATTTAGTATAAAATAGCATGGCTTATCTAGTATAAAATAGCATGGAATATTTGGTATAAAATAGCATGGCAGATTAACTACACATAACATGGCAGATTAAGTACCCATAACATGGCAAATGCATTTATCCATTCAATGAATTTTCCTTCTACTTCTGTCCCCCCTCAAGAGTCATTCTCCCAATTAAAAAAAATCCCATCGTACAGGGGTACAAAACAAAATGTCCACATGGACCATGTCACAGCGCCCCAATTTTTGCTCATGGATTGCCCGCCCCTTTCTTTGTTTTCTTGTGTTTTGCTTGAATCTCCAGGCCCGACTTGTACCTTATCTCTCTCGGACGACCCTTTGTGATGGAACGGGGTTGGTTCCTGACCTGGGTTTGTGTGCTTGCTGTTCCAGATCCTATCTCCGAGTTTTCAGACGATGGCCCCGTGGATGAAGGCACACTTGATGTGCGGGGGAACCGGTGTAAGGCTTCCTCGGCTTTCCTCTTTTTGATCTCATCAAGCTCTCTTTTCAGTGCCTTCCTGTGTTTTTCTGCGACTCTTGCTGTGTCATCACTCTTGCACGCTTCATCAATTAGCTCAGCATAGTTCTTTGTCAGCACAACGTGCCTCACGGCTTCCATGGTTGACTCAGGTCTCTCGTCATGCACAGCCAGAACTGCGTGTGTTGTCTGCGGCGCCAACGCGTCGTCAGCGTCCCAAGTCCATCGCCGCCTTATGAAATGGCGGGGCATGCGTGTCACAGCGTTCATGTCCATGACTTTTAGTATGTGACAGCACACAATGCCGTCCTGTTCAAATTTGCAGCATTGGCAGTAGTACTCGCCTTCGCCTATTGAGGCTCTGACGAAGTAGTTCCTTCCTTTGTCCGCGTCTTCAGGTTCTGAATCTGACATGCCCAAAATAGAACACACCTTGAACGTATGTTCGTCCACCCGGAAAGCCATGAACATGCTGGCACGCTTTATTTCTTCCTGGAATCTGCAAGTTTTGTGTGTTTTCTGTTAAACTTTCGTGCGATCTTTTTCTTGTATACCCTTATGTTGTCATGGAAATAGAAATACATTTTGTTTGAACATGGCAAACATAGTTCATTGAACATGGCAAATATATTACGTTGAACATGGCAAATGTAGTACACTACACATGGCAAATGCATTACAACATACATGGCAATTGCAGTACAATAGACATGGAAATTGCAGTACATTTTCAACTGGATATCGTCATTTCCACACCAACATTCCCCAATGGAAGCACATTGCATAAAACATGGCAACTGCATTTTTATTAAACATGGCATCTACAGCTGAGTAAACATGTCAATTGCATTTCAAAAAAAAGGGCAGATGCATTTCATTAAACATGGCAACTGCATTTCAGCATATGTGTCGCCAATATAACATTTTTTTAGCATTTTTTGACATTGGCATTTGCATGCCAACATGCTCCAATGGAAGCACAGCGCATAAAACATGGCAACTGCACTTCATTCAACAAGGGAAATGCACCCGAGCAAGTATGCCAAAACAAAATTTTCATTTTAACATGGCAACTGCATCTGAGTAAGCATGGCAAACAGTATTTCATTAAACATGGCAGCTGCATGTCATGGCAACTGCATTGCACTCTATAAGGCCCCTATTGACTTGGTGCTTTTTATGCAAATAAGACTGTAATGCAACTGACTTACTTGTTAAAGATCTTGTTGGTGTATATCTTGCTCATTTGCCTCTCCATCGGTAAATACGTTAGCAATTTTGGCTGCTTTAGGGCTGTGGTCGCTTCTTGCTGTAGCTCAGATCCCAGAATTTTTTGTTGCAAAGCTGTGTACTGCTTGGCAAACTGTAGCAATGAGTTGCCAGGGCTGACGTACCGCTTTAAAACAGCATTGAACCCCTCGCTGTGCTGCGTAGTCTGCAGAAAGGGGAAGAAGCACTGCATGAAGTAGGCCGGCACCCAGTACATTCGCTTCTCCCACAGGCTAACAAGAGTCTCGTTGTCCTGGACTTGATGTGTTTCAGTCATGGCCATCCAGCTCCTTTCAAACTCCTCCACCGTCAAGCTGTGGTCCACGCACAGCTCGAATGCCTTGTGCAGCTCTGGACGGTCGGCAAAGAACGGTCCTAGCGTCTCCTTAGCCTTCTTTATAATGTGCCACCTGCAGTGCCTGTGCACTGCCAACGGAAAGACCTCCTCTATGCCTGCACGCATGCTGAAATCTTGGTCCGTTATTATGTTCATCGGAGCAAGTCCATCCATGCACTCCAAGAAGGTCTTGAACAGCCAAACGTACCCATCTGTGTCTTCATTCCGGACGAGGCCGCATCCGAACTGCAACGACTGATTGTGGTTATTTATTCCTATGAACGGAGCGCATGGCATCTTGTACATATTGGTGAGGTACGTCGCGTCGAATGAAATGCAATCTCGAAAATGTTTGTAGGCTCTCCTTGCAGCACCATCCACCCAATACATGTTCCTGACACGGTCCTCATCGTCCACCCTTATCCTGTAGAAGAAATCTGGATCTTCCTTTGCTTTCGCATCGAAGTAGGCTATTGTGGCCTCTATGTCTGCCAACTTGCTCTCTCTATGGTACTTGGCCTGTAGGTTTGTGACGTCAGCTGGTATGTACGGCATGCTACTCAGAGTCCCCTTTTTGCTGTGGATGAGAGATAGTATTTGTACCATTCTTGATGGACCGACGTTACAATCATGTAGCAGCTTTACGAATTTCCATTCGACGGGGGTGAACCCTCTGTGGGCGGTCAGAAATTTCACCAGGTCGAACTTCTTTATGAGTTTGTGGTTGTGCTCGTCAAAATACTCATTGACCACCCATGTTGCTCCATCTACGTTTAGCTTACACCGGACAGGGCACCCCGTCTTGAGAATGATGCCTCTCTTTCGTTCCGGAACGACAGGCGCAACACCTTTCCCCTTCTTGTTCCTCCGTGCCTTGTGGCACCTCATCTCACCTCTGCTGTACTCATTAGTTTTCTTAATTTTCCTATGGTACTCGGTGTTGACCGCAAATCCATGGAACTTTGCGTATGCCTGGTAGTATTCCTTTGCTTCTGCGAACGATCCAAATCTCTGCCCAATGTATGGTGGCTGAGGTACCACGATCTCGGATTGCCCACCATCTTCATCCTCTTGTGCGTCGTCGTCAGTTTCATCATTCGCTTCAGTATCGGCGGCAGTTCCATCTACTCGAGTGTTGCTAGTGCTTGTGTTCAAAGGGGTGCTCGTCGGCATTGCTGGAATGATTGCCATTCCCGACTCTGACTCGAAATTGTTTGCGGCATGACAGTCTGCTGGCTGGTGGAACACGTCTTCCGTGCGCTCAGAGCTCCCCGCAGTAGATGTCCCCGCGCCGCTGTTCACTATAGTTATAGGTTCTGTAATAGAAAAAACAAGTACGAGAGTAAGATTTTTGGTTGAATAAGATGTGTATCGCAACGGATCACACCATCTTCGATTGATTTGGCACGACATATTTTCAAACAGCAAGCCGTGAGACTGCGTGTGGACATGTGTGGCAGCTGTACCTGTCCAGTCATGGCAGGTACTGTTCAACAAACATGGCAACTATTGTTTTGCCTACAAAAAACTACAAACAACAAATGTAGTGATGTTTTTTGTGGTTCAATTTTTTTCCTTACCTTGTTGTGCTGCATTTGGCCATCTTGTGTGGTCTGTGACACCAAAATGTCGTGCTCCACCTGCAATTTGTGAAGCTTGCCACGGGACGTTTGCCGTGTCACCACCAGCGTAATATGCTGTAAGCATAGTAGTGGTTGGTCAATTCATGGCAATTGCAGTTTGTGCTAGCACGGCAACTGCAGTCGCCCCTGATGTGGCAACTGCAGTTTTACTGGCATGGCAACTATAGTTGCATCGGCATGGCAACCGCAGTTGTTCCTCCATGGCAACTGCAGTTGCGATGACATGGTAACTGTAGTTGTTCTGGCATGGCAACTGCAGTTGTTTCTCCATGGCAACTGCAAGTGTCCACTGATGGCAACAACAGTTGTCCAGGGATGGCAAATGTAGTTTTAAATTCATGGCAATTGTAGAAGTCCAGTCATGGCAATTTGGAGCTGCCAACTATGCCCCTTCTGCTAATTGAACATCCGCAACTTCACTTTTTTTATGGACTGACCTGTGTATGACGTCGATGGCAGGTACATGGGTGCTGGCTGATGCCACGTGCTGCATGAAGGCTCTGCATTTTCACCCGTGATAACTCGTGAGTCCTCTTGCCAGTTTTTTTGCATGTCCATTTTTCACGTCCACAACAGTATGTGTTTTTTTTTTGGTTTTGCATTACCTTGATTAGCCATACTAGCTAGTTGAGGTTGGTTGCCCATACATATGTCAGTGTTAGCGCCTTGTGACTGAACTTGCCATGGGGGCCCCCTGGGAGTGTTTTGGTCATAAGAACCTGCAAAAAAATGGGAGTGTAGGACATAAGTAGAATGTCATCTTCATCGTTGCGAAGTTGGCAACTGCTCTCTTCTTTTTGTTACCACACATCATACCTACGCCTGCATACTGTTCTAGTAGTGGCAGCAACGGCCCTGCAGAGATGAGTTGACTATACTCTGCTGCATCCCAAGGCGGTGTTTCTGGCCTTTGAGAACCCCAAGCATCAGCGCCACCTTCGCGATTCATCCTTTCCGCGTCTCGATTCTTTTCCGACATGTTCTCAATCACTGGATGATCAAAAAGGCATCAATAATCCACAAGAATTGTATTCTTCTGCTGCTTGCACATGGAAGATAGGGATGGCAAGCAACAGGTCAAAATAGGTGGCAATTGTCATCATACACAAGTGGCAACTGTCGTTACACACAAGTGGCAATTATTTTTTCCCATCCTCTTCATTCAAAAAATCGTCCTTCCTGCCCTTTTTTAGGGATTCCTACTCATCAATTTCATACCCAACTACTTAAGTGCCTAAACTAGGCACCTAAGTTAACCTCAAACGTAGTACATGGCAGATCTGGTGTATTCTGCCTGGCAATTGCGAATATACACCGAACCATGCAGTGTTCTACCCCTATAGTATGGACCCAGTACAAGATCGGGAGATTTTCAGCCTTAAGGATGAGAGGGAAGGACGAGATCGAGAATTTTCACCTGGTTTTAGCTGATCGTGTCTGGAGGGCTGGATTGGAGTGGGGGGCTGGGGATGGGGAGGGTTAGGGTGTGGTTTGGGGTCTGAGCGCCCTACGGATCTGCCCTGGTTGCCATGGCAACCAGGGATGGCCGGCGACGGATGTCGGGGTTCGAGAGGTGGAGGACGATGGCGGCGTACGAGAGAGGGGATGGATCGGAGGCGTGGATCGGCTGGGTCGTGCGGGCAGCCGGTCTTCTGGCCCGGACGGGGCAGTGCGGGCGAGGTTGCCACACACCGGACGTGCGGGCCGTGCTTTTGTGCGCTCGGACGTGGTCGTGCGGGCCGATCCCCGTCTATGCCGCACGAGGCGTGCGGGCGGGTTCCTATCGACGCCACACGTGTGGCAGTTATTCGGACCCTACTTATTTTCCGCAACAAAATGGCGCTGTCGGGTTCGTCGAGCGTCCTCAGGGGGGCGGCGCCGCGGCCGTCGGGCTCGCGCCGGGAGCTGGGAGGATGGCAAGGAACGGAGGAGCAGAGGGGCTCTGCCGGTGCCGGGAGCTGCGGGAGATCAAGGAGGACCTGCTCACCCTGCAGCTGAACCTGATCGAGGCGCGGCTGCTGGACGACCGCCGCCATCAGGGCGTCGGCAGCCTGGCCGCTCCTCTCGTCACGATGCTCCTCCTATTTCTGATGTACTACTTGTGCGCACCGTTGCACGAGCAAGCGAGCGGGGCCGGTCAGCTTTGAGATCGCCGGCCGGATCCGTTTATCTTTGTTCCTATGGGTATGGCTTCGATCAAAATTCATGGCCGCCGGTGCTGATTGATGGATGAATGAAATCTTACGATGCAGATGCATGTTTGCTTGGTCAAATCGTACGCCGCTGTCCACTTTTCGTTACGCGCGCCCGGTTGTTGTGTAGTTTTTTTTTCAGGGGAAGTCGTTGTGCAGTTTGGGGCGTGTCGCTTCGCTGTTGCGTGGGACCTGCTGCCTGGATACACGTGTCGAAGGCATTCATTGCCATTGTCTCTCCGTTTCTCTCGTCGCGTGGCATGCATGCATGGCTCTGTTTTGTTGCTTCTTGTTTGGTGGCTCTTGAGCGCAAGGAAAATGATACTGAGTGACCAATTTGCCCGCTTTTCCGGCGACAGGATGCATGTTTCGAGGGGAGGCTGTTTGTTTTCAATTTCTTCCCGAAAGAAAATCCAATACATTGTTTTTCTTTTCTTCCAAGAAATACAATCGGTGTTCAAATCGTGATTCTTTGTAGGAAAAAAGAGCGACGGCACGGCAGCACCCACGTGGCACGTCGATGTGACGCAAGTTTTCTGAAAAACATCTTGCTTTTCTTGGCTGAAAATATATTGTTGTTGGAATCGTTTTTCTTGGCTGAAAAATAATTAAAGTACATAATTCTCAAATGCGGGAAGAGAAAATAATTCATAATAAGGGTGTAATGTATGGATATAATGGATTAGAAAACTACATGAATTCACATCAAACAACTCAAACAAGAAGTTTAGGTGGCTGGAAATTTTCCTTCAAAACACAGTGCATATTTTGATCCCAAATGGCTCCTGCACGGTTCATGCGACCACCCGGAGATGGACGGCAGCATGTTTTATATGACTCCAGTGGCTCATCTGACAGTGAGATTGTTCATAGCAAGCCTTCAGCCCTTGTGAAAGTTTCCAAAAGATTCCTAACAAGTTACCTTGAGTAGCCCCCGCAAAAAAAAAGTTACCTTGAGTAGGTCATAAGCATTGTCCAACACCCAACGATGGATGACATCAAAGGTAAATCCATCACACTAGTTTGAAAATCGTTGAACGAAGAATGGGTGAGGCTAGTCATAGTGGAAGTAACTTAGCTAGCGGGTTAAGACAAATTTATTTATGTGGTATGTATTTAATGAGGAGGGATTGTTTAGAGTAACATAAGTATGTTACTGTAACATAGCGTTTTCCAAGATGAGATGAGTCTACAAGCTAATAAATGAAGCCATCTATGACACTACTACTATGTTACTTTCCACTATGAAGATAATTACTTATACTAGTGTCATATGCATGATACTAGTATAAGTTATTCCTCACTATAACCAGCCTAAAGCTAAATGTTGGCGGCTCCTTCATGTTAATCAATACATGTGCTGGAATGGTGCTTCGCGACCACCTCAACAGCATAATTGTCCCTCCTTGCAGACATCTCCACACCTGCCATGATGTATGATAGCTCTCAAACATATCTATAATTTTACTTATGGAAAACACTTAAATTCAACCGGATGATTTTCTCGAAAGATCTGTGGTCCCATTCCCACACAAGCCTGTGCCCATATTGCTTAGTCAACACGAGATAACCCAGCCCATCCTTATCCTCTGGTGCTTTGCTTTCCCCACTGCTCATTCTTTCTTCCCCCAAATTCGTATAGCCATGGATGCGGGCAATGCGAGGAGCCCCAGTTGCTGCGAGCGGACGGCAACCACCATGTGTTGCCAGATAGCGACCGCCCCATGCCTTCTCCCGCTCCTACTGGCGGAGTTGTTGCTACTGCGAGGGGCACCGCTGTGCTGCAACGATGGGATGACCCCTCGCAGCAGGCAGGTTGCGGCCGGCCTTGTAGCACCAGTTGGCCATGGATCTCGCCTGGGCGGCAACGCTCATGGTGTTATAAAAGCGACGTCTGACGAAACACGCTCGTGGTGTTGTCGGCATCCTACGCAACATGCTTCGTAGCGGTGCTGGTGCTCCAATGAAGTGCGCCGAGGCTGCAATGGAGCGCCGCGCGGGTCGTTGAAGCTCCGTCGGGGCTGCAATGAAGCACGCTGGAGCTGCATTACAGCGCCACAGGGCCGTCGAAGCTCGTTGGCGGTTGCAATGGAGCGCCGCGCGTTTCTACCAAGGAACTTGTTGCGCTGAAGCTTTTTTGCCTCACTCAGAGTTGCCATTTGAGCAGCACCCAGACGGCTCCCCGGTGCTGCGATGCAGCGGTCGATGGTGGCTTTGGTGCTGCGAGGTCGCCGACGTGCGCCGATGCTGGATGATGCGCATGGTGGTTGGTAGAACATAGGAGGAAGATGATGACTCATTTTGTTACGATCGTATAACCACAATCCGTCAGATCGGGTGGCTGACTAGGTAGTTTAACTTTGTAACAAATGAGGCGACTGATTTGTAGTAGCCGCCGCTTTTATATCATAATGCATTGCATTGGCTTGAGTTCATATCATTTTCTGGACTAACCTATAAATGCGGTGCCATGAGTTGGTTGTTGTTTTATGTTGTTTTTGGACTTCTTCAAAAAAATAGTTTTTCGGGATGGAAAAATTCGGGAAAGAATACCACAAAAAAATTTAGATCATGACTCTTCTCGTAGACATCGTAGCCACAGGAGGGGGCCCCCATGGGCCACACGTGCCCTGCTACCTCTTGAGCACTGCGTTGGATTTTTCCGAAGAGGGGAGGATGATGCAGTAAAGTAGCGTAAGTATTTCCCTCAGTTTTTGAGAACCAAGGTATCAATCCAGTAGGAGACCATGCACAAGTCCCTCGTACCTGCACAACACGATAGCAACTCGCAACCAATGCTTAGGGGTTGTCAATCCCTTCACGGTCACTTACGAGAGTGAGATCAGATAGAGATAATATTTTTGGTATTTTTGATAAATAGATGCAGAGTAAAAAGTAAAGGCAAAGTAAAACAAAGCAAGTAAATAAAGTGATATAGATTGATATGATGAGAATAGACCCGGGGGCCATAGGTTTCAGTAGTGGCTTCTCTCAAGAGCATAAGTATTCTACGGTGGGTGAACAAATTACTGTTGAGCAATTGACAGAATTGAGCATAGTTATGAGTATATCTAGGCAATGATCATGTATATAGGCATCACGTCCGTGACAAGTAGATCGAAACGATTCTGCATCTACTACTATTACTCCACTCATCGACCGCTATCCAGCATGCATCTAGAGTATTAAGTTAAAAACAGAGTAATGCTTTAAGCAAGATGACATGATGTAGAGGGATAAATTCATGCAATATGATAAAAAACCCATCTTGTTATCCTCGATGGCAACAATACAATACGTGCCTTGCAACTCTTCTGTCACTGAGTAAGGACACCGCAAGATTGAACCCAAAGCCATGCACTTCTCCCATTGCAAGAACTACCAATCTAGTTGGCCAAACCAAACGGATAATTCGAAGAGACTTGCAAAGATAACTCAATCATACATAAAAGAATTCAGAGAAGAAACAAATATTTTCTATAGATAATACTGGATCATAAACCCACAATTCATCGGTCTCAACAAACACACCGCAAAAAAAGATTACGTCGAATAGACCTCCACAAGAGAGGGGGAGAACATTGTATTGAGATCCAAAAAGAGAGAAGAAGCCATCTAGCTTCTAGATATGGACCCGAAGGTCTGAAGCAAACTACTCACACTTCATCGGAGGGGCTATGGTGATGATGTAGAAGCCCTCCGTGGTGGATGCCCCTTCCGGCGGAGCTCCGGAACAGGCCCCAAGATGGGATCTCGTGGATACAGAAGGTTGCGGCGGTGGAATTAGGTTTTTGGCTCCCCCTTTGATCATACGGGGATACGTAGGTATATATAGGAGGAAGGAGTACGTCGGTGGAGCTCCGAGGGGCCCACGAGGTAGGGGGGCGCGCCCAGGGAGGGCGCGCCCTCCACCCTCGTGACCTCCTCGGAAGCTTCTTGGAGTAGGGTCCAAGTCTCCTGGATCACGTTCGGTTGGAAAATCACGATCCTGAAGGTTTCATTCCGTTTGGACTCCGTTTGATATTCTGTTTCTTTGAAATACTGAAAAAGGCAAAAAACAGCAATTCTGGGATGGGCCTCCGGTTAATAGGTTAGTCCCAGAAGTAATATAAAAGTGAAAAATAAAGCCCAATATAGTCCAAAACAGTAGATAAAGTAGCATGGAGCAATCAAAAATTATAGATACGTTGGAGACGTATCAAGCATCCCCAAGCTTAATTCCTGCTCGTCTTCGAGTAGGTAAATGATAAAAAAAGAATTTTTGATGCGGAGTGATACTTTGGCATAATTTCATTGTAAATCTTCTTAATTGTGATATGAATATTCAGATTCGAAAGATTCAAGACAAAAGTTCATATTGACACAAAAATAATAATACTTCAAGCATACTAATCAAAGCAATCATGTCTTCTTAAAATAACATGGCAAAAGAAAGTTCATCCCTACAAAATCATATAGTTAGGCTATGCTTCATTTTCGTCACACAAAGATGTTCCCAACTTCTATACCCCCGATGACAAGCCAAACAATTGTTTCATAATTAAATAATCTCAAACTTTTTCAACCTTCACGCAATACATGAGCGTGAGCCATGGATATAGCACTATGGGTGGAATAGAATATGACGAGGAGGATTGTGTGGAGAAGACAAAAAAGGAGAAAGTCTCACATCAACGAGGCTAATCAATGAGCTATGGAGATGCCCATCGATTGATGTTAATGCAAGAAGTAGGGATTGCCATGCAACGGATGCACTAGAGCTATGAATTCTCAACAAAAGAAAACTAGTGGGTGTGCATCCAACTTGCTTGCTCATGAAGACCTAGGGCATTTTGAGGAAGCCCATCGTAGGAATATACAAGCCAAGTTCTATAATGAAAAATTCCCACTAGTATGATCAAGACAACTTAAGAGACTCACTATATGAAAAACATGGTGCTACTTTGAAGCACAATATATGAGACTCACTACATGAAGAACAAGGTGCTACTTTGAAGCACAAGTGTGGAAAAAGAGATAGTAGCATTGCCCTTTATATATATATATATATATATATATATTATTTTTGGGCCTTTCTTCTTTTTTTTATTTTGGCCTTCCCCCCTTTTTTGGGGCCTTTTTTTGGCCTTTCTTTTTTTATTTGGGCAATGCTCTAATGATGATCATCACACTTTCATTACAACATATGAATTACAACTCGATACTAGAACAAGATATGACTCTATATGAATGCCTCCGGCGGTGTACCGGGATGGTGCAATGATTCAAGAGTGACATGTATGAAAAATAATGCATGGTGGCTTTGCCACAAATACGATGTCAACTACAAGATCATGCAATGGCAATATGACAAAAGTAATGCATGTCACGATGATGATGGTGAAAGTTGCATGGCAGTATATCTCGGAATGGCTATGGAAATGCCATGATAGGTAGGTATGGTGGCTGTTTTGAGGAAGATATAAGGAGGTTTATGTGTGATAGAGCGTATCGTATCACGGGGTTTGGATGCACCGGCGAAGTTTGCACCAACTCTCAAGGTGAGAAAGGGCAATGCATGGTACCGAAGAGGCTAGCAAAGGTGGAAAGGTGAGAGTGCGTATAATCCATGGACTCAACATTAGTCAAAAGAACTCATATACTTATTGCAAAAATTTAGAAGTCATCAAAAATCGAGTACTACGCGCATGCTCCTAGGGGGATAGATTGGTAGGAAACGACCATCGCTCGTCCCCGACCGCCACTCATAAGGATGCACAAGCCAGGTACACTTCATGTTTCAAATTTGTTACACAACTTTAACCATACGTGCATGCTACGGAACTTGCAAACTTCAACACAAGCATTCTTTGAATTCATAATCACCCAACTATCACAACTTTGATATTATCACCTCCATATCTCAAAACAATTATCAAGCATCAAACTTATCTTAGTATTCAATGCACTCAAAAGAAAGTTTCACATATCTTGAATACCAAGTATATTAACATTAAGCAAATTACCATGCTATTAAAGACTCTCAAAATAATCTAAGTGAAGCATGAGAGATCAAGTTTCTTTAAAACAAATCCACCATTGTGCTCTAAAAGATCTAAGTGAAGAACTATAGCAAAAATTATCAAGCTCAAAAGGATATAAGTGAAGCATTATGAGCAAAACTATCAAGCTCAAAAGATATAAGTGAAGCACATAGAGTATTCTAACAAATTTCAATTCATGTATGGCTCTCTCAAAAGGTGTGTAAAGAAAGGATGATTGTGGTAAACTAACAATCAAAGACACAAGTAATACAAGACGCTCCAAGCAAAACACATATCATGTTGGTGAATAAAAATATAGCTCCAAGTAAATTACCGATGGAAGTGGACGAAAGAGGGGATGCCTTCCGGGGCATCCCCAAGCTTTGACTTTTTGGTGTCCTTGGATTATCTTGGGGGTGACATGGGCATCCCCAAGCTTAGGCTCTTGACACTCCTTGTTCCATAATCCATCAAAAGAATTCACCCAAAACTTGAAAACTTCACAACACAAAACTCAACAGAAATCTCGTGAGCTCCGTTAGAGAAAGAAAACAAAAGACTACTTCAAGGTACTGTAATTAACTCATTCTTTATTTATGTTGGTGTTAAACCTACTGTATTCCAACTTCTATATGGTTTATAAACTAATTTACTAGCCATAGATTCATCAAAATAAGCAAACAACACACGAAAAACAGAATCTGTCAAAAACAGAACAGTCTATAGTAATATGTAACTAATGCAAACTTATGGAACTCTTAAAATTCTACCAAAATAGGAAGTTCTTGACAATTTGTTTATTGATCAGAAGCAAAAAGAATCAACACAAAATCACGTTTCTGTAATTTATCATAATTATATTCGTGTGTGCAAAGTTTCTGTTTTTCAGCAGAATCAAATCAACTATCATCGTAGGTCATCCTATAGGTCCTACTTGGCACAAACACTAATTAAAACATAAAACCACATCCAAACAGAAGGTAGATGGATTATTTATTCCTAAACAGAAGCAAAAACAAAAAAACAAAATAAAATTGGGTTGCCTCCCAACAAGCGCTATCGTTTAACGCTCCTAGCTAGGCATTAATAAATTTAATGATGCTCACATGAAAGACAAGATTTGAAGCGCAAAGAGAGCATCATGAAACACGTGACAAACACATCTAAGTCTAACATACTTCCTATGAATAGGCATATTATAAGAAAACAAATTTGCAAGGCAAGCAAAAACTAGCATATGTCAGGAAGAAGAACGAGACGATAGCAATCTCAACATGACGAGAGGTAATTTAGTGAGATAAAAATTTCTAAGACCATATTTTCCTCTCTCATAATAATTACATGTGGGATCTAAGCAAATTCAACAAAATAGCTATCACATAAAATATTTTCAACATGATCCACATGCATGCAAAGTTGACACTCTTCCAAAATAGTGGGATTAACATTAACTAAAGTCATGACCTCTCCAAACCCACTTTTATCAAAAATTTCATCAGATTGAACATTCTCCAAATATGTGGGATCTAAAGTTGACACTCTTCCAAACCCACTTTCAATAATATTGCAAACACTATTATCAATCTCGTATTTATCATGGGGTTAAATAAATTTTCAAGATCATAAGAAGAATCACCCCAATCATTACAACAAGTAGTAGACATAGCAAAACTAGCATCCCCAAGCTTAGGGTTTTGCATATTATTAGCACAATTGTCATCAAGAGAACTTATAGTAAAATCATTGCAATCATGCTTTTTATTCAAAGAGTTATCGTGAATCTCTTCATAAAGTACTTCATCACAATTTCTAGATTCACGAATTTCAAGCAAAACTTCATAAAGATAATCTAGTGCACAAAACTCACTAGCAATTGGTTCATCATAATTGGATCTCTTAAAAAGATTGGCAAGCGGATGAGGATCCATAAACTTTTAGCAAGCGAAGATGCAAGCAAAAAGAAGGTACAAGTAAACATAAGATCGAACAGAAGAAGGGCGAATCAAACGGCAAGGGTGAAGTGGGGGAGAGGAAAACGAGAGGCAAATGGCAAATAATGTAATGCGAGAGATAGGGATTGTGATGGGTACTTGGTATGTAGACTTTTGCGTAAGCCTCCCCGGCAACGGCGCCAGAAATCCTTCTTGCTACCTCTTGAGCACTGCGTTGGATTTCCCCGAAGAGGAGAGGATGATGTAGTAAAGTAGCGTAAGTATTTCCCTCAGTTTTCGAGAACCAAGGTATCAATCCAGTAGGAGACCACGCACAAGTCCCTTGTACCTGCACAACACGATAGCAACTCGCAACCAACGCTTAGGGGTTGTCAATCCCTTCATGGTCACTTACGAGAGTGAGATCTGATAGAGATAATATTTTTGGTATTTTTGATAAATAGATGCAAAGTAAAAAAGTAAAGGCAAAGTAAAAACAAAGCAAGTAAATAAAGTGACATAGATTGATATGATTAGAATAGACTCGGGGGCCATAGGTTTCACTAGTGGCTTCTCTCAAGAGCATAAGTATTCTACGGTGGGTGAACAAATTACTGTTGAGCAATTGACAGAATTGAGCATAGTTATGAGTATATCTAGGCAATGATCATGTATATAGGCATCACGTCCATGACAAGTAGATCGAAACAATTCTGCATCTACTACTATTACTCCACTCATCGACCGCTATCCAGCATGCATCTAGAGTATTAAGTTAAAAACAGAGTAACGCTTTAAGCAAGATGACATGATGTAGAGGGATAAATTCATGCAATATGATAAAAACCCCATCTTGTTATCCTCGATGGCAACAATACAATACGTGCCTTGCAACTCTTTCTGTCACTGAGTAAGGACACCGCAAGATTGAACCCAAAGCCATGCACTTCTCCCATTGCAAGAACTACCAATCTAGTTGGCCAAACCAAACGGATAATTCGAAGAGACTTGCAAAGATAACTCAATCATACATAAAAGAATTCAGAGAAGAATCAAATATTTTCCATAGATAACACTGGATCATAAACCCACAATTCATAGGTCTCAACAAACACACTGCAAAAAGAAGATTACATCGAATAGATCTCCACATGAGAGGGGGAGAACATTGTATTGAGATCCAAAAAGAGAGAAGAAGCCATCTGGCTACTAGCTATGGACCCGAAGGTCTGAAGCAAACTACTCACACTTCATCGGAGGGGCTATGGTGATGATGTAGAAGCCCTCCATGGTGGATGCCCCCTCCAGCGGAGCTCCGGAACAGGCCTGAAGATAGGATCTCGTGGATACAGAAGGTTGCGGTGGTGGAATTAGGTTTTTGGCTCCCCCTTTGATCATACAGGGATACCTAGGTATATATAGGAGGAAGGAGTACGTCGGTGGAGCTCCGAGGGGCCCACGAGGTAGGGGGCGCGCCCAGGAGGGGGCGCCCTCCACCCTTGTGACCTCCTCGGAAGCTTCTTGGAGTAGGGTCCAAGTCTCCTGGATCACGTTCGGTTGGAAAATCACGATCCCGAAGGTTTCATTCCGTTTGGACTCTGTTTGATATTTTGTTTCTTCGAAATACTGAAAAAGGCAAAAAAACAACAATTCTGGGCTGGGGCTCCGGTTAATAGGTTAGTCCCAAAAGTATTATAAAAGTGAAAAATAAAGCCCATTATTGTCCAAAACAGTAGATAAAGTAGCATGGAGCAATCAAAAATTATAGATACGTTGGAGACGTATCATGCCCCTGGCTCTCCTGCAGGGTTGAGACCGTAGAGTGGGGTCGTGTGGACCCCATGGAGGTTGCCTCCACCACCTATTTCCATTGCCTCCTTTATATACCCCAAAAGGTATCATCATATTTGTCAAGGAATTTCACACTTTTGTGTTCTGCAGCGATCCAATCTAGAGGTTTGTTCTGATACTCGGATGGAGGGGGAATCCTCAGAGCTATCTTCACAGACCTTGCTTCCTATTTGACCATGTGTGAGTAGTACTCCTTGGACTATGAGTCCATATAAGTAGCTAGATGACATCTTCTCTTCCTTAATATTCAAAACAAAGATCTCATATGTTGCCCTACATGATTGAGATCAATCCCATATAATTCTTGTTGTGTTTTTTGCAGTGCGACGAATTGTCACTTTATGATCAGGTATACTCATGACTTCTTTTGATGTTCCTTGTTGCATGATTTATATACATATATGTTCTCCGATTTTATTATTCTTGCACTAAGAGGGAGTTGTGTATGTTGGTTTGGTTCAGTCTTGCAAATAAACTACCACAATGACAGAAAGTGGAAAAGTCTTGTATTGTATTGTATTGTATTGTTTCCACTATGAATATAAAAGGTAGTTGTGCAGTTATCTTGGTAAAATATCATAAGTTAAAATCAATATACCATCAATGCTATGTCACCTTTGACGGTGCAGAAAACCAACAATGCCTTGGGTAGCGTGGAGAGCATAGCTGGAAGTACTAGGAGTAATGCTACATCCACGTAAATAAAGCTACGTGTTTTACATAGGCTGCCACATGGATAAGTGTGATTGGAGAAGAGGGGAAGGGGCCCCACCCACCTTAAATTCAAGGGGTGATAGAGTTGTTTAGGAAAGCTTACTTAAAAGGTTTTATAAAGCTTCATAGATGTAGGATTATCGAAATACTAGAGGGGAGTTCGCACAAGGTTTTCACCCAGGTTTCGGGTTGTCATGGTTGATATAATACTCTACTCCTCCTTTGTTTTGGATTTATGTGGGAGCACCTCATGCGAGGGGGTTATGAGTTGAGGACGCTGAATGCTACGATTTGTGTATCGGCATGGATGTCTCGAACTACCCCTAGCCTCACCTTATAAAGGGGCCATGAGGGATAGGGTTTACATAAATCCTATTCGACCTCGCCACAAGGACTTCTTGGCTTGCACACCAAGAACATACTTCATCTTCAAGCCGGGCCCTTGGACCGATCATTGGGAGAAGGCCGCCGCTATGCCTCCGAGGCCACCCCAGTATTGGGCATCCCAGTCGATGGGCCGCCCTCGGTATAATGTATCGACGGTAGCCCTTAGCATGTCTGGAGTTTTGGAGTCTTGCCCCCTTGAAAAGAAAATCCAAGCGGGTTGTTTGTGCCAAATGGCGTGTGTGCTGGAATTTTGTCTATTTGGGCCCATCCCAATAGCAGTTTCAGAAATTCCTAATAAATCCTAGAGGCCCATGCAGCCCATTTGCGCAAGGCAGGAGGTGGAACTAAAGTTTAGTCCCACATTGCTAGTTTAGAGGGAGTTGGACCTGTTTATAAGGGAGGTTCTTTCCCCACATGTATGAGCATGAGAATAAGAGGGACATCCACGTGCGCTCCTCCTCCGCCGCCCGCCTCGTCACGCCGCGCCGCGCCGCAGGTTGCGGGAATGAGCCGAGCCGATGCCTAAATGTTTTCCATGCACGACGGGTATACGAACGGTCACACGGGAGCTGAAACGTTTTGCTATAGTGGAGAATGAATACGAACGGCGCACCTCTTCGCGTGCTGCCTATTCACTTCGTCTCCCTACGTTGCTTCACCTCCCGTCGCAGCTTGTTCGCGTCCCTCTCCTGTGCCTATATAAGAGAGGTCGCTCCTCTCCAGAGAGACACATTAGAAGGTCCTCTTCCTCTCGCCACAAAGTTCCTGAGCATTGCGCCGCTGCTACAATCTTCTCCATCCCGGCTTGCGGCATGCACTGCAGGTCAGGACAGTAGGCCTCCGAAACCGCACCTTTTGAGTCCTGTATGGGAGAAGGGTGATAAGGTTTTTGGGGAGCGCTCGGCACGACTACTGACTTCTTTATCACGGACGCCACGGACTCCGACGACTACTTCCCCGACGACAACTTCTTCCCCGATGTTGACAGCCTCCTTGACGACATGGCTGGCAAGGACACCGACCCTAAGACCGATGCATCTGCTCCCGTTCCGTACGTTCTAATACTCTTCCTGTTAGAGGTTCTGTCACAACTTCTTGCTCTAGTGTCTGTTCTAGATGGGTTCGGTTCTAGTTCATATATGCAGATGCTATTTACCTTCTCTCTGTCAAATCACTCGACTTGTTTTATCACTGCTATATTAGTCATGCTTTATCTAGTATTTCTGTTAATAAAATCATTTAGTAAATTGCTCATATTTCCAACAATCCAATAACCTTATTATAGGCAATTTACCACGAGTGGTTTTGCTGCTTCCATGAGACCTCCTATGTTTGAGGGTATCCACTATAAGAGGTGGCGCGTGAGAGCGGTCTTATGGTTTCAAACCATGAGTTGCTATGACGCCACTCTTGGCAAACCTGAAGGAGAGCAAGATGCTCAATAGGCACAAGCTTTTCAGAAAATGGATACCTTGTTTAAGGCTGCTCTCTTGAGTGTTCTTGGTGAGAACATAGTTGATGCTTATGCGTCAATTGATAATGGAAAAGATATGTGGGACGCACTCGAGGCCAAGTTTGGGGTCTCGGATGCTGGCACTGAGCTGTACATCATGGAGAAATTCTATGACTACAGGATGACTGAAGAGCGCTCTGTGGTTGAGCAAGCTCATGAGATACAGTCATTTGCTAGAGAACTTGAGCACTTCAATTGTATCCTACCGGGCAAGTTTATTGCCGGAGGTATCATCACTAAGCTTCCTCCCACGTGGAGGAACTTTGCTACCTCACTGAAGCATAAGAGGCAGGAGTTTTCCATTCCGGATCTCATTGGTACTCTTGATGTGGAAGAAAAGGCGAGAGCAAAGGACAACCATGCTCGAGGTATTGAGGGAGGTTCTAGTGCCAATCTGGTACAGAAGAAGAACTTCCAGCCCCACAAGTTCAAGAACAAGGGCAAGTTTGATGGTAAAGCAAAGTTTGATGGGAAGAACAAGGCTGTGTAGCACACGAACTTCAAGAAGAAGAATGACAAGAAGAAAGGTATTTGTCATGTGTGTGGGGTCCTGATCATTGGGCTCCTAGTTGCCCTAACCGCTATGACAAGCGTCATCCTGGGAAAGGCGGCAAGACCGCTAATGTTGTCATTGGAGACACTGACATGAAGGATGTTGGGTATGGTATATTTCCCACTATTCTTTTAGTATGTCATTCTCCTGATTGGTTGATTGACACGTGTGCTAATGTGCATGTATGCGGTGATATTTCCATGTTTTCGTCTTATCAGACCACATGAACTTCAACCATGTTGATGGGAAATGGTTCAAGTGCTTCTGTTCGTGGTGTTGGCACGGTCGATCTGAAGTTTACTTCGGGGAAGATCCTGCGGCTGAAGAACGTGCATTATGTCCCCTCCGTCAATAGAAATCTTGTTAGCGGATCTCTTCTGTGTAGAGATAGCTACAAGCTTGTCTTTGAGTCGAATAAATTTGTAATTTCCAAGTATGGAACCTTTGTTGGTAAAGGCTATGAGTCAGGAGGCCTGTTTTGTTTATCCTTATCCGACGTTTGCAATAAATTTGTTAATCATGTTTGCAACAATAGTGAATCAAATGTGTGGCATTCACATCTCTATCATGTTAACTTTGGTTGCATGTCGCGACTAGCAAAGTAAAACTTAATCCCTAGTTTCACCACTGTCAAGGGATCTAAGTGTCAAGTGTGTGTGCAAGCTAAGCAACATCGTAAGTCTCATGTGACTGCAGAAACGAGAAATCTTGCACCATTGGAGCTCATACATTCAGATCTATGTGAAATGAATGGTGTTTTGACAAAAGGTGGAAAGAAGTATTTTATGATGTTAATTGATGACTCCACTAGATATTGTCATGTGTATCTTCTGAAATCTAAGGATGAGGCTTTGAACTATTTCAAGATCTATAAAGCTGAAGCGGAAAACCAACTTGATCAAAAGATCAAGAGGCTTAGGTCCGATAGTGGTGGAGAGTATTTCTCAAATGAATTTGATTCCTTTTGTGCGGAACATGGTATAATCCATGAGAGGACGCCTCCCTATTCACCTCAATCAAATGGGGTGGCCGAAAGAAAGAACCGTACTCTAACTGATTTGGTTAATGCCATGTTAGACACATCGGGTCTCTCCAAGGCATGGTGGGGGAGGCGATATTGACAGCATGTCATGTCCTAAACTGAGTTCCCACAAAGAACAAAGGGAGAAGAAAATTTTAAAGCTCTCTTATCTACGAAACTGGGTTGTTTGGCGAAAGTCAATGTGCCAATTCCAAAGAAGCGGAAGCTGGGACCAAAAACTGTGGACTGTGTTTTCCTAGGATATGCTTGTCATAGCATTGGTTATAGATTCTTGGTTATAAAATCTGAGGTACCTGACATGCATGTCGGTACGATCATGGAGTTGAATGATGGGACTTTCTTTGAAGATATCTTTCCCATGAAGGATATGGCTACCTCATCTAATCAAGAGATGCCTAGTTCATCGAATCAGGAACCAGTTACAATTACTGAATCTGCCATTTCGATGGAACACTTTGAAAGTCCTGTGGAGGAAAACAATGAAGCTCCTACTAGGAGCAAGAGACAGAGGACTGCAAAGTCCTTTGGTGATGATTTTCTTGTGTATCTCATAGATGACACTCCCAGTTCTATTTCAGAGGCCTATGCATCTGAAGATGCTGACTACTGGAAGGAAGCAATTCGTAGCGAGATGGATTCCATCTTGGCGAATGAAACTTGGGAGATAACTGATCGTCCTTATGGGTGCAAACCTATAGGATGCAAATGGGTATTCAAGAAGAAGCTTAAGCCTGATGGTACTATTGAAAAGTGCAAGGCTCGGCTCGTGGCTAAGGGTTATACCCAAAAGGAAGGTGAAGACTTCTTGATACTTACTCACCTTTGATACTTACTCACCTGTGGCTCGTAGGTTCATTGTTGTCTAGCAACATGACCTTCAAGACATGATTATTGTACCACTCTAAAGCAGTACACATCCTTGTCACCCTACGAGGTACGGTAGTGACTTGATCCGAAGTTTCATGATCACTATCATAAGCTTCTACTTCAATTGGTGTAGGTGCCACAGGAACAACTTCCTGTGCCCTGCTACACACTAGTTGTAGTGACGGTTCAATAACCATATCAAGTCTCCACCATCCTCCCACTCAACTTTTCGAGACAAACTTTTCCTCGAGAAAGGACCCGATTCAAGAAACAATCCCTATTGCTTTCGGATCTGAATTAGGAGGTATACCCAACTGTTTTGGGTGTCCTACGAAGATGCATTTTATCTGCTTTGGGTTTGAGCTTATCAACCTGAAACTTTTTCACATAAGCGTCGCAGCCCCAAACCTTTAAGAAATGACAGCTTAGGTTTCTCTAAACCATAGTTCATACGGTGTCATCTCAACGGAATTACGTGGTGCCCCATTAAAGTGAGTGCGGTTGTCTCTAATGCCTAACCCATGAACGATAGTGGTAATTCGATAAGAGACATCATGGTACGCACCATATCCAATAGGGTGCAACTATGATGTTCAGACACACCATCTCACTATGGTGTTCCAGGCGGTATTAATTGTGAAACAATTTCCACAATGTCTTAATTGCGTGCCAAAGCATGTAACTCAGATACTCATCTCTATGATCATATCATAGACATTTTATCCTCTTGTCACAATGATCTTCAACTTCACTCTGAAATTACTTGAACCATTCAATAATTCAGACTTATGTTTCATCAAGTAAATATACTCAACATCTACTCGAATCATCTGTGAAGTAAGAATATAACGATATTCACTGCATGCCTCAGCACTCATTGGACTGCACACATCAAAATGTGTTACTTCCAACAAGTTACTATCCTGTTCCATCTTACTAAAAACGAGGCTTCTCAGTCATCTTGCCCATGTGGTATGATTTGCATATCTCAAGTGATTCAAAATCAAGTGAGTCCAAACAATACATCTGCATGGAGTTTCTTCATGCGTATACACCAATATACGTGGTTCACATGTCTCAAACTTTTTCAAAAATGAGTGAGTCCAAAGATCCATCAACATGGAGCTTCTTCATGCGTTTTATACCAATATGACTTACATGGCAGTGCCACAAGTAAGTGGTACTATCATTACTATCTTATACCTTTTGGCATGAAAATGTGTATCACTACGATCGAGATTCAATAAACCATCCCTTTAGGTGCAAGACCATTGAAGGTATTATTCAAATAAATAGAGTAACCATTATTCTCCTTAAATGAATAACCGTATTGCGATAGACATAATCCAATCATGTCTATGCTCAACGCAAACACCAAATGACAATTATTCAGGTTTAATACTAATCTTGATGGTAGAGGGAGCGTGCGATGTTTGATCACATCAAACTTGGAAACACTTCCAACACATATTGTCATCTCACCTTTAGCTAGTCTCCGTTTATTCCGTAGCTCTTTTATTTCGAGTTAGTAACACTTAGCAACCGAACCGGTATGTTAATACCCTGGTGCTACTAGGAGTACTAGTAAAGTACACATTAACATAATGTATATCCAATATACTTCTATCGACCTTGCCAGCCTTCTCTTCTACCAAGTATCTAGGGTAATCCTGCTCCAGTGGTTGTTCCCCTGATTACAGAATCACTTAGTCTCGGGTTTGGGTTCAACCTTGGGTTTCTTCACTAGAGTAGCAGCTGATTTGCCGTTTCATGAAGTATCCCTTCTTGCCCTTGCCCTTCTTGAAACTAGTGGTTTCATCAACCATCAACAATTGATGATCCTTCTTGATTTCTACTTTCGCGGTGTCAAACATCGCGAACATCTCAAGGATCATCATATCTATCCCTGATATGTTATAGTTCATTACGAAGCTCTAGCAGCTTGGTGGCAATGACTTTGGAGAAACATCACTATCTTATCACTCGATTCAAGTGATTGTTGTACTCAGACAATCTGAGCACAAGCTCAACGATTGAGCTTTTCTCCCTTAGTTTGCAGGATAAGAAAATCGTCGGAGGTTTCATACCTCTTGACGTGAGCACGAGCCTGAAATCCCAATTTCCGCCCTCGAAACATCTCATATGTTCCGCAATGTTTCGAAAACATCTTTGGTGCCTCAACTCTAAACTGTTTAACTGAACTATCACGTAGTTATCAAAACGTGTATGTCCGATGTTCACAACATCCACAAACGACGTTTGGGGTTCAGCACACTGAGCGGTGCATTAAGGACATAAGCTTTCTATTGTCTGCATAATCACTACTTTCAACTTTCAACTATATTTCCTCTAGGAACATATCTAAACAGTGGAACTAAAGCGCGAGCTTACGACATAATCTGCAAAGATCTTTTGATTATGTTTAGGATAATTAAGTTCATCTTATGAACTCCCACTCTGATAGACATCCCTCTAGTCATCTAAATGATTACATGATCCGAGTCAACTAGGCCGTGTCCGATCATCACGTGAGACGGACTAGTCATCATCGGTGAACATCTTCATGTTGACCGTATCTACTATACGACTCATGCTCGACCTTTCGGTCTCTGTGTTCCGAGGCCATGTCTGTACATGCTAGGCTCGTCTAGTTAACCCTAAGTGTTTTGCATGTGTAAAACTGTCTTACACCCGTTGTATGTGAACGTAAGGATCTATCACACCCGATCATCACGTGGTGCTTCGAAACGACGAACTTTAGCAACGGTGCACAGTTAGGGGAGAACACTTCTTGAAATTGTTGTAAGGGATCATCTTATTTACTACCGTCGTTCTAAGCAAATAAGATGCATAAACATGATAAACATCACATGCAATCAAATAGTGACATGATATGGCCAATATCATTTTGCTCCTTTTGATCTCCATCTTCGGGGCTCCATGATCATCATCGTCACCGGCATGACACCATGATCTCCATCATCATGATCTCCATCATCGTGTCTCCATGAAGTTGTCTCGCCAACTTATTACTTCTACTACTATGGCTACCGGTTAGCAATAAAGTAAAGTAATTACATGGCGTTTGTTCAATGACACGCAGGTCATACAATAAATAAAGACAACTCCTATGGCTCCTGCCGGTTGTCATACTCATCGACATGCAAGTCGTGATTCCTATTACAAGAACATGATCAATCTCATACATCAGATATCATTCATCACATTCTTCTTGGCCATATCACATCACATAGCATACCCTGCAAAAACAAGTTAGACGTCCTCTAATTGTTGTTTGCATGTTTTACGTGGCTGCTATGGGTTTCTAGCAAGAACATTTCTTACCTACGCAAAACCACAACGTGATATGCTAATTGCTATTTACCCTTCATAAGGACCCTTTTCATCGAATCCGTTCCGACTAAAGTGGGAGAGACTGGCACCCGCTAGCCACCTTCTGCACCAAGTGCATGTCAGTCGGTGGAACCTGTCTCACGTAAGTGCACGTGTAAGGTCGGTCCGGGCCGCTTCATCCCACAATACCGTCGAAACAAGATTGGACTAGTAACGGTAAGCATATTGAACAAAATCAACGCCCACAACTACTTTGTGTTCTACTCGTGCAAAGAATCTACGCAATAGACCTAGCTCTGATGCCACTGTTGGGGAATGTAGCAGAAATTCAAAATTTTCCTACGTGTCACCAAGATCTATCTATGGAGAAACCAACAACGAGGGGAAGGAGAGTGCATCTACATACCCTTGTAGATCGCTAAGCGGAAGCGTTCAAGAGAACGGGGTTGAAGGAGTCGTACTCGTCGTGATCCAAATCACCGGAGATCCTAGTGCCGAACGGACGGCACCTCCGCGTTCAACACACGTACAGCCCGGTGACGTCTCCCACGCCTTGATCCAGCAAGGAGAGAGGGAGAGGTTGAGGAAGACTCCATCCAGCAGCAGCACAACGGCGTGGTGGTGATGGAGGAGCGTGGCTATCCTGCAGGGCTTCGCCAAGCACCACAGGAGAGGAGGAGTAAGAGAGGTAGGGCTGCGCCAAGAGGGAGAGGTTCTCGTGTGTTGGGCAGCCCCCAGACCTCAAGTATTTATAGGGGGAGGGGAGGGGGCTGCGCCCCCTCTAGGGTTCCCTCCCCAGGGGTGGCGGCAGCCCCAGATCCCATCTGGGTGGCGGCCACAAGGGGGAGAAGGGGGAGGCGCACCTAGGGTGGGCCTTAGGGCCCATCTGCCCTAGGGTTTGCCCCCTTCCCCACTTCCCTACGCCTTGGGCCCCTGTGGGAGGGCGCACCAGCCCACCTGGGGCTGGTCCCCTCCCACACTTGGCCCATGCAGCCCTCCGGGGTTGGTGGCCCCACTTGGTGGACCCCCGGGACCCTCCCGGTGGTCCAAGTACGTTATCGGAAAAACCCGAAACTTTTCCGGTGACCAAAACAGGACTTTCCATATATAAATCTTTACCTCCGGACTATTTCGGAACTCCTCATGACGTCCGGGATCTCATCCGGGACTCCGAAAAACATTTGGTAACCACATACAAACTTCCTTTATAACCCTAGCGTCATCGAACCTTAAGTGTGTAGACCCTACGGGTTCGGGACACATGTAGACATGACCGAGACGTTCTCCAGTCAATAACCAACAGCGAGATCTGGATACCCATGTTGGCTCCCACATGTTGCACGATGATCTCATCGGATGAACCATGATGTCAAGGACTCAATCGATCCCGTATACAATTCCCTTTGTCTAACGGTATTGTACTTGCCCGAGATTCGATCGTCGGTATACCGATACCTTGTTCAATCTCGTTACCGGCAAGTCTCTTTACTCGTTCCGTAACACATCATCCCGTGATCAACCCCTTGGTCACATTGTGCACATTATGATGATGTCCTACCGAGTGGGCCTAGAGATACCTCTCCGTTTACACGGAGTGACAAATCCCAGTCTCGATTCGTGCCAACCCAACAGACACTTTCGGAGATACCTGTAGTGCACCTTTATAGCCACCCAGTTACGTTGTGATGTTTGGTACAACCAAAGCATTCCTACAGTATCCGGGAGTTGCACAATCTCATGGTCTAAGGAAAAGATACTTGACATTAGAAAAGCTTTAGCATACGAACTACACGATCTCTGTGCTAGGCTTAGGATTGGGTCTTGTCCATCACATCATTCTCCTAATGATGTGATCCCGTTATCAACGACATCCAATGTCCATGGTCAGGAAACCGTAACCATCTATTGATCAACGAGCTAGTCAACTAGAGGCTTACTAGGGACATGGTGTTGTCTATATATCCACACATGTATCTGAGTTTCCTATCAATACAATTATAGCATGGATAATAAAAGATTATCATGAACAAGGAAATATAATAATAACCAATTTATTATTGCCTCTAGGGCATATTTCTAACAGTATCCCACTTGCACTAGAGTCAATAATCTAGTTCACATCACCATGTGATTAACACTCACAGGTCACATCGCCATGTGACCAACATCCAAAGAGTTTACTAGTGTCATTAAACTATTTCACATCATCATGTGATTAAGACTCAATGAGTTCTGGGGTTTGATCATGTTTTGCTTGTGAGAGAGGTTTTACTCAACGGGTCTGCAACATTCAGATCCGTATGTACTTCGCAAATCTCTAGGTCATATTGTAAATGCTGCTTCCACGCTCCACTTGGAGCTATTCCAAATGGTCTCTCCACTATACATATCCGGTTTGCTACTCAGAGTCACTCGGATAGGTGTTAAAGCTTGCATCGATGTAACCCTTTACGCCGAACTCTTTATCACCTCCATAATCGAGAAACATGTCCTTATTTACTAAGGATAATTTTGACCGCCATCTGGTGATCCACTCCTTGATCACCTTTGTACCCTCTTGCCAGACATGTGGCAAGGCACACATCAGGTGCGGTACTTAGCATAGCATACTGTAGAGCCTATGTCTAAAGCATAGGGGACGACCTTCGTCCTTTCTCTCTTTTCTGTCGTGGTCGAGCTTTAAGTCTTAACTTCATACCTTACAACTCAGGCAAGAACTCCTTCTTTGACTGATCTATCTTGAACACCTTCAAGATCATGTCAAGGTATATGCTCATTTGAAAGTATTATTAAGCATTTTGATCTATCCTTATAGATCTTGATGCTCAATTTTCAAGTAGCTTAATCTAGGTTTTCACTTGAAAAACACTTTTCAAATAACCCTATATGCTTTATAGAAAATTCTACATCATTTCGGATCAACAATATGTCAACAACATATACTCATCAGAAATTCTATAGTGCTCCCAGTTACTTCTTTGGAAATACAAGTTTCTCATAAACTTTGTATAAACCTAAAATCTTTGATCATCTTATCAAAGTGCACATTCCAACTCCAAGATGCTTACTCCAGTCCATGGAAGGATCGCTAGAGCTAGCTTACCTTTTAGCATCCTTAGGATCGACAAAACCTTTCTGATTGTATCACATACAACCTTTCCTTACAAAACTGGTAAGGAAACTCGTTTTGACATCCATCTGCCAGATTTCATAAATGTAGCTAATGCTAACATGATTCTGACGGACTTTAAGCATCGCTACGGATGAGAAAATCTCATCGTAGTCAACTCCTTGAACTTGTGAAAAACTCTTCGCCACAAGTCGAGCTTCATAGACGGTGACATTACCGTCCACGTCAGTCTTCTTCTTAAAGATCCATTTATCTCAATGGCTTGCTGATCATCGGGCAAGTCCACCAAAGTCTATGCTTTGTTCTGATACATGGATCCTATCTCGGATTTCATGGCTTCTAACCATTTGTCGAAATTTGGGCCCACCATTGCTTCTCCATAGCTCGTAGGTTCATTGTTGTCTAGCAACATGACCTTCAAGACAGGATTACTGTACCACTCTGAAGCAGTACACATCCTTGTCACCCTACGAGGTACGGTAGTGACTTGATCCGAAGTTTCATGATCACTATCATAAGCTTCTACTTCAATTGGTGTAGGTGCCACAGGAACAACTTCTTGTGCCCTGCTACACACTAGTTGTAGTGACAGTTCAATAACCATATCAAGTCTCCACCATCCTCCCACTCAACTTTTCGAGACAAACTTTTCCTCGAGAAAGGACCCGATTCAAGAAACAATCCCTATTGCTTTCGGATCTGAATTAGGAGGTATACCCAACTGTTTTGGGTGTCCTACAAAGATGCATTTTATCTGCTTTGGGTTCGAGCTTATCAACCTAAAACTTTTTCACATAAGCGTCGCAGCCCCAAACCTTTAAGAAATGACAGCTTAGGTTTCTCTAAACCATAGTTCATATGGTGTCATCTCAACGGAATTACGTGGTGCCCCATTAAAGTGAGTGCGGTTGTCTCTAATGCCTAACCCATGAACGATAGTGGTAATTCGATAAGAGACATCATGGTACGCACCATATCCAATAGGGTGCAACTATGATGTTCGGACACACCATCTCACTATGGTGTTCCAGGCGGTATTAATTGTGAAACAATTTCCACAATGTCTTAATTGCGTGCCAAAGCTTGTAACTCGGATACTCATCTCTATGATCACATCATAGACATTTTATCCTCTTGTCACAATGATCTTCAACTTCACTCTGAAATTACTTGAACCATTCAATAATTCAGACTTGTGTTTCATCAAGTAAATATACTCAACATCTACTCGAATCATCTGTGAAGTAAGAATATAACGATATTCACTGCATGCCTCAGCACTCATTGGACTGCACACATCAAAATGTGTTACTTCCAACAAGTTGCTATCCTGTTCCATCTTACTAAAAATGAGGCTTCTCAGTCATCTTGCCCATGTGGTATGATTTGCATATCTCAAGTGATTCAAAATCAAGTGAGTCCAAACGATACACCTGCATGGAGTTTCTTCATGCGTATACACCAATAGACGTGGTTCACATGTCTCAAACTTTTTCAAAAACGAGTGAGTCCAAAGATCCATCAAAATGGAGCTTCTTCATGCGTTTTATACCAATATGACTTACATGGCAGTGCCACAAGTAAGTGGTACTATCATTACTATCTTATACCTTTTGGCATGAAAATGTGTATCACTACGATCGAGATTCAATAAACCATCCCTTTAGGTGCAAGACCATTGAAGGTATTATTCAAATAAATAGAGTAACCATTATTCTCCTTAAATGAATAACCGTATTGCGATAGACATAATCCAATCATGTCTATGCTCAACGCAAACACCAAATGACAATTATTCAGGTTTAATACTAATCTTGATGGTAGAGGGATCGTGCGATGTTTGATCACATTAAACTTGGAAACACTTCCAACACATATCGTCATCTCACCTTTAGCTAGTCTCCATTTCTCCCGTAGCTCTTTTATTTCGAGTTACTAACACTTAGCAACCGAACCGGTATGTTAATACCCTGGTGCTACTAGGAGTACTAGTAAAGTACACATTAACATAATGTATATCCAATATACTTCTATCGACCTTGCCAGCCTTCTCTTCTACCAAGTATCTAGGGTAATCCTGCTCCAGTGGTTGTTCCCCTTATTACAGAAGCACTTAGTCTCGGGTTTGGGTTCAACCTTGGGTTTCTTCACTAGAGTAGCAGCTGATTTGCCGTTTCATGAAGTATCCCTTCTTGCCCTTGCCCTTCTTGAAACTAGTGGTTTCATCAACCATCAACAATTGATGCTCCTTCTTGATTTCTACTTTCGCGGTGTCAAACATCGCGAACATCTCAAGGATCATCATATCTATCCTTGATATGTTATAGTTCGTCACGAAGCTCTAGCAGCTTGGTGGCAATGACTTTGGAGATACATCACTATCTTATTACCCGATTCAAGTGATTGTTGTACTCAGACAATCTGAGCACAAGCTCAACGATTGAGCTTTTCTCCCTTAGTTTGCAGGCTAAGAAAATCGTCGGAGGTTTCATACCTCTTGACGTGAGCACGAGCCTGAAATCCCAATTTCAGCCCTCGAAACATCTCATATGTTCCGCAATGTTTCGAAAACATCTTTGGTGCCTCAACTCTAAACCGTTTAACTGAACTATCACGTAGTTATCAAAACGTATATGTCCGATGTTCACAACATCCACAAACGACGTTTGGGGTTCAGCACACTGAGCAGTGCATTAAGGACATAAGCTTTCTACTGTCTGCATAATCACTACTTTCAACTTTCAACTATATTTCCTCTAGGAACATATCTAAACAGTGGAACTAAAGCGCGAGCTTACGACATAATTTGCAAAGATCTTTTGACTATGTTCAGGATAATTAAGTTCATCTCATGAACTCCCACTCAGATAGACATCCCTCTAGTCATCTAAGTGATTACATGATCCGAGTCAACTAGGCCGTGTCCGATCATCACGTGAGACGGACTAGTCATCATCGGTGAACATCTTCATGTTGATCGTATCTACTATACGACTCATGCTCGACCTTTCGGTCTCTGTGTTCCAAGGCCATGTCTGTACATGCTAGGCTCGTCAAGTTAACCCTAAGTGTTTTGCATGTGTAAAACTGTCTTACACCCGTTGTATGTGAACGTAAGGATCTATCACACCCGATCATCACGTGGTGCTTCAAAACGACGAACTTTAGCAACGGTGCACAGTTAGGGGAGAACACTTCTTGAAATTGTTGTAAGGGATCATCTTATTTACTACCGTCGTTCTAAGAAAATAAGATGCATAAACATGATAAACATCACATGCAATCAAATAGTGACATGATATGGCCAATATCATTTTGCTCCTTTTGATCTCCATCTTCGGGGCTCCATGATCATCATCGTCACCGGCATGACACCATGATCTCCATCATCATGATCTCCATCATCGTGTCTCCATGAAGTTGTCTCGCCAACTTATTACTTCTACTACTATGGCTACCGGTTAGCAATAAAGTAAAGTAATTACATGGCGTTTGTTCAATGACACGCAGGTCATACAATAAATAAAGACAAGTCCTATGGCTCCTGCCGGTTGTCATACTCATCGACATGCAAGTCGTGCTTCCTATTACAAGAACATGATCAATCTCATACATCACATATCATTCATCACATTCTTCTTGGCCATATCACATCACATAGCATACCCTGCAAAAACAAGTTAGACGTCCTCTAATTGTTGTTTGCATGTTTTACGTGGCTGCTATGGGTTTCTAGCAAGAATGTTTCTTACCTACGCAAAACCACAACGTGATATGCCAATTGCTATTTACCCTTCATAAGGACCCTTTTCATCGAATCCGTTCCGACTAAAGTGGGAGAGACTGGCACCCGCTAGCCACCTTATGCACCAAGTGCATGTCAGTCGGTGGAACCTGTCTCACGTAAGTGCACGTGTAAGGTCGGTCCGGGCCGGTTCATCCCACAATAGCGTCGAAACAAGATTGTACTAGTAACGGTAAGCATATTGAACAAAATCAACGCCCACAACTACTTTGTGTTCTACTCGTGCAAAGAATCTACGCAATAGACCTAGCTCTGATGCCACTGTTGGGGAACGTAGCAGAAATTCAAAATTTTCCTACGTGTCACCAAGATCTATATATGGAGAAACCAGCAACGAGGGGAAGGAGAGTGCATCTACATACCCTTGTAGATCGCTAAGCGGAAGCGTTCAAGAGAACGGGGTTGAAGGAGTCGTACTCGTCGTGATCCAAATCACCGGAGATCCTAGTGCCGAACGGACGGCACCTCCGCGTTCAACACACGTACAGCCCGGTGACGTCTCCCACGCCTTGATCCAGCAAGGAGAGAGGGAGAGGTTGAGGAAGACTCCATCCAGCAGCAGCACAACGGCGTGGTGGTGATGGAGGAGCGTGGCTATCCTGCAGGGCTTCGCCAAGCACCGCGGGAGAGGAGGAGTAAGAGAGGTAGGGCTGCGCCAAGAGGGAGAGGTTCTCGTGTGTTGGGCAGCCCCCAGACCTCAAGTATTTATAGGGGGAGGGGAGGGGGCTGCGCCCCCTCTAGGGTTCCCTCCCCAGGGGTGGCGGCAGCCCCAGATCCCATCTGGGTGGCGGCCACAAGGGGGAGAAGGGGGAGGCGCACCTAGGGTGGGCCTTAGGGCCCATCTGCCCTAGGGTTTGCCCCCTTCCCCACTTCCCTGCGCCTTGGGCCCCTGTGGGAGGGCGCACCAGCCCACCTGGGGCTGGTCCCCTCCCACACTTGGCCCATGCAGCCCTCCGGGGTTGGTGGCCCCACTTGGTGGACGCCCTGGACCCTCCCGGTGGTCCAAGTACATTACCGGAAAAACCCGAAACTTTTCCATGACCAAAACAGGACTTCCCATATATAAATCTTTACCTCCGGACTATTCCGGAACTCCTTGTGACGTCCGGGATCTCATCCGGGACTCCGAACAACATTCGGTAACCACATACAAACTTCCTTTATAACCCTAGCGTCATCGAACCTTAAGTGTGTAGACCCTACGGGTTCGGGAGACATGTAGACATGACCGAGACGTTCTCCGGTCAATAACCAACAGCGGGATCTAGATACCCATGTTGGCTCCCACATGTTCCACGATGATCTCATCGGATGAACCACGATGTCAAGGACTCAATCGATCCCGTATACAATTCCCTTTGTCTAACGGTATTGTACTTGCCCGAGATTCGATCGTCGGTATACCGATACCTTGTTCAATCTCGTTACCGGCAAGTCTCTTTACTCGTTCCGTAACACATCATCCCGTGATCAACCCCTTGGTCACATTGTGCACATTATGATGATGTCCTACCAAGTGGGCCCAGAGATACCTCTCCGTTTACATGGAGTGACAAATCCCAGTCTCGATTCGTGCCAACCCAATAGACACTTTCGGAGATACCTGTAGTGCACCTTCATAGCCACCCAGTTACGTTGTGACGTTTGGTACACCCAAAGCATTCCTACAGTATCTGGGAGTTGCACAATCTCATGGTCTAAGGAAAAGATACTTGACATTAGAAAAGATTTAGCATACGAACTACACGATCTCTATGCTAGGCTTAGGATTGGGTCTTGTCCATCGCATCATTCTCCTAATGATGTGATCCTGTTATCAATGACATCCAATGTCCATGGTCAGGAAACCGTAACCATCTATTGATCAACGAGCTAGTCAACTAGAGGCTTACTAGGGACATGGTGTTGTCTATATATCCAGACATGTATCCGAGTTTCCTATCAATACAATTATAGCATGGATAATAAAACGATTATCATGAACAAGGAAATATAATAATAACCAATTTATTATTGCCTCTAGGGCATATTTCCAACAGAAAGCTCTAGAGAGAGTTTTGCGTTATTTGAAAGGCACTACGAATTATGGAATTCAGTACACTGGGCACCCAAAGGTGCTTGAAGGGTATAGTGACTCAAACTGGATCTCAGATGCTGATGAGATAAAGGCCACAAGCGGATATGTATTCACTCATGGAGGTGGCGCTGTTTCTTGGAAGTCTTGCAAGCAGACCATCTTAATGAGGTCAACAATGGAAGCAGAGCTCATAGCACTATATACAACTACGGTCGAAGCAGATTGGCTTCGTCGGCTCTTGAATGACTTGCCAGTTGTTGAGAAACCTGTACCGGGTATCCTTATGAACTGCGACAATCAAACTGTGATCACGAAAGTGAGCAGCTCAAAGGATAACATGAAGTCATCAAGACACGTTCAGAGAAGGTTAAAGTCTGTCAGGAAAATGAGAAACTTCGGAGTTATTGCATTGGATTATATCCAAACGTCTAAAAATCTGGCAGATCCTTTTACTAAGGGTTTATCACATAATGTGATAGATAATGCATCGAGGGAGATGGGTATGAGACCCACAATATGAGTTGTTCACAGTGGTAACCTATTCTTTGTGATCGGAGATCCCATGAATTAGATGTGGAAGACAAGCTGTTGGTCAACTAGGAGGAGAGTACCCTTACTGTTAAACATACCACTCCATGAAGATGCAATACTCTCCTACTCTGCATGGCAGGTTGATGTATATCTTAATGTGTTCTAAGTGGCTCTTTAAAGCAGAGATGTTGTCCTGCAAAACATCTTTTGAAGAACGCACCTATATGATACTGATTGTTAAACGTCGCAATCTATGAAAGTAGGGTTCTCTCTAGTAAACTCATGAAAGGTCTCGGAGTGTGACGCATAAGCTCCACCCGCGGGGAAGACCCACGGTAGCCACGTATCGGTCAAGGCTTTGTGTGAAGCTAAATTCGCAGAAAACTTGCAGTTCAAGGCTTAGTCCACTGTTCAAGTTGCTTACTAGTGTAGCATAGAGTTCTAGGTGGAATTTCAACTTAACAGTCTCCACTGCAGTACCGGTATATAAAACAGTATTTTGAAACCAAAGGCAAATTTTGTGTGCCTCTAGGATCTGGTGGGGGATTGCTGGACTTTTGTCTATTTGGGCCCAGCCCAATAGCAGTTTCAGAAATTCCTAATAAATCCTAGAGGCCTACGCAGCCCATTCGTGCAAGGCAAGAGGTGGAACTAAAGTTTAGTCCCACATTGATAGTTTAGAGGGAGTTGGACCTCTTTATAAGGGAGGTTCTTTCCCCACATGTATGAGCATGAGAACAAGAGGGACATCCACGCGCGCTCCTCCTCCGTTGCCCACCTCACCACGCCACACCACGCCTCGTCACGACGCGCCGCGGGTTGCGGGAATGAGCCAACCGATGTCTAAATTTTTGTCACGCACGACGGGTATACGAACGGTCACACGGGAGCTGAAACATTTTGCTATAGTGGAGAATGAATACGAATGGCGCACCTCTTCGCATGCTGCCTGTTCACTTCGTCTCCCTCTGTTGCTTCACCTCCCGCCGCAGCTTGTTCACGTCCCTCTCCTGTGCCTATATAAGAGAGGTCGCTCCTCTCCAGAGAGACACATCAGAAGGTCCTCTTCCTCTTGCCACAAAGTTCCAGAGCACTGCGATGCTGCTACAATCTTCCCCATCCTGGCTTGCGGCATGCACCACAGGTCAGGACAGTAGGCCTCCGAAACCGCACCTTTTGAGTCCTGTACGGGAGAAGGGTGATAAGGTTTTTGGGGAGCGCTCAGCGCGACTACTGACTTCTTCGTCACGGACGCCCCGGACTCCGATGACAACTTCTTTCCCGACGTCGACAACCTCCTCGACGACATGGCTGGCGAGGACACCGACCCTAAGACTGGTGCATCTGCTCCCGTTCCGTACGTTCTAATACTCTTCCTCTCAGAGGTTCTGTCAGAACTTGTTGCTCTAGTGTCTGTTCTAGATGGGTTCGGTTCTAGTTCATATATGCAGATGCTATTTACCTTCTCTCTGTCAAATCACTCGACTTGTTTTATCACAACTATATTAGTCGTGCTTTATCTAGCATTTCTGTTAATAAAATCATTCGGTAAATTGCTCATATTTCCAACAATGTGCAGTCCAACTTCTTGTGACCCGACTTAAAAAATCCTCGTGGCCACACGGTTCCTGATGATATGTATTTGCAACTTCATAGATTTCGGCTTTGTGGCGTAACAACCCCCAACTGCGCAGCCTCGAGTGTTGCATCTTCGCGGCTTTGAATCGTTTACCGCTAGTCGCAGCAACCGAGGCGCCACCGCCACTTGCCTCGTCATGTCCCATCATCACTAGAGTAAAGATAGGGAGATGGCCAGTCGGTTCCACTTTTACCGTGGTGTCATGATGATAACTAGATCATTGAAGGCGTGCGTTGCTGCGCCCGTCTACTTAAGTTACATGTTAGTGGAGTCTAACCAGGGCATTAACTCACCAATTTTGTGCCTGATACAAAATTCAAACATTATTAGGCCCACATACCATATATGTAGAAATATATTATTATTATTATTATCATCATCATCATGAATCTTTAAGGTAGTATAACTGATTCTCGAACAAAAAATAGATGGAATTTCCTTAGAAATCACATCTCGCCAAAATGAAATTTTGGTGCTCTATTAGTAGGTCGACGACCGAGCACCCGTACGTTGCCATGCACATCTCTTTTCTGGTGGCATAAAAGGAATTTATTTAAATATATACAATGAAACATATAGCAAATGTCTCCTGTAGGTAAATCAGCAAAGCCTGATCATTGGTGTGTTCTTATATGCTAGAAGTTGTAGCAAAAACACAAAGAACTCTGGAGGCGACACACGGTCAGCCTCGAACGACCTTTTTAAGCACTAAAATCATAAGCACATAGGTGACCTTGTGCAATCTTGGTTTCTCTTGTTGATTGTACTTGGTTGGTTGTTTGACATTCCGATCATAAGGCACACATTTTCCCTTATTTTAATGCACTTTATCGATTGGTGGTTGTGTAAACTGATAAATTCATCAAAATCTAGTAGTTTTTCTGTTCTCCTACATCAGACAAATATATTGATGAGCGACAAAACAATACATATACCAATTGAAAAACCATTGCTTCCAAAGGTTTAAGGAGTATTTCTTCAGATATCAAGCTTGAATTCATTCGCAAAAAAGAGCTTGAATTATAATCCTCCGTTATTGTTGAGGCTAAAGTTCAATACAATACTAAGATATGTTCTTTGTGCAAATATATATTACATGCACGCAAGGTAAGCTTTGCATTATCCAAATGGTCAAAATCTGCCAAACAAACTGCTCAATGCAGCACAGTTAGAAATATTTTAGTTGACAAATTAATTTGACCAAACAATCACAAGTATGCCATAGATTTTAATTTTGACCACACAATCACATTCCACATGGGATATTGAATTTTAGATTCTTTCTGTATGAGTAAACAATACAGAAAATAACTCCTTTCCTAAAAAAATGAATCTTAACACTTGATAGGCACAAATCAGCAAACTCGACATATGTTGTACAATAATAAAAGAACCTTGGAATATATTGGTATAATACAGAAAATAGCTTCCTTTCCTAAAAGAAAAATAAATAAAATCTTAACACTTGATAGGCACAAATCGTCAAAGTCTGAAGGAAATATGCCCTAGAGGCAATAATAAAGTTATTATTTATTTCCTCATATCATGATAAATGTTTATTATTCATGCTAGAATTGTATTAACTCGAAACATGATACATGTGTGAATACATAGACAAACATATAGTCACTAGTATGCCTCTACTTGACTAGCTCATTAATCAAAGATGGTTATGTTTCCTAACCATAGACATGTGTTGTCATTTGATTAGTGCGATCACATCATTAGAAGAATGATGTGATTGACATGAACCATTCTGTTAGCCTAGCACTTGATCGTTTAGTATACTGCTATTGCTTTCTTCATGACTTATACATGTTCCTGTAACTATGAGAATTATGCAACTCCCGTTTACCGGAGGAACACTTTGGGTACTACCAAACGTCACAATGTAACTGGGTGATTATAAAGGAGTACTACAGGTGTCTCCGAAGGTACATGTTGAGTTGGCGTATTTCGAGATTAGGTTTTGTCACTCCGATTGTCGGAGAGGTATCTCTGGGCCCTCTCGGTAATGCACATCACTATAAGCCTTGCAAGCAATGTAACCAATGAGTTAGTTACGGGATGATGCATTACGTAACGAGTAAAGAGACTTGCCGGTAACGAGATTGAACTAGGTATTGGATACCGACGATCAAATCTCGGGCAAGTAACATACCGATGACAAAGGGAACAACGTATGTTATTATGCGATTTGACCGATAAAGATCTTCGTAGAATATGTAGGAACCAATATGGGCATCCAGGTTCCGCTATTGGTTATTGACCGAGAATAGTTCTAGGTCATGTCTACATAGTTCTCGAACCCGTAGGGTCCGCACGCTTAACGTTACGATGACAGTTTTATTATGAGTTTATAAGTTTTGATGTACCGAAGTTTGTTCGAAGTCCCGGATGTGATCACGGACATGACGAGGAGTCTCTAAATGGTCGATACATAAAGATCGATATATTGGAAGCCTATATTTGGACATCGGAATCGTTCCGGGTGAAATCGGCATTTTACCGGAGTACCGGAAGGTTACCGGAACCCCCCGGGGGGTTATTGGGCCTACATGGGCCTCGAGGGAGAAGAGGGAAGGAGGCAGGAGGGGGCCGCGCGCCCCTCCCCTTCCTAGTCCAAATAGGACAAGGGAAGGGGGGCGGTGCCCTCCCTTTCCTTCCCCTCTTCCTGCTCTTTCCCCCCTTCTCCTACTCCTACTTGGAAAGAAGGGAGTCCTACTCCCGGTGGGAGTAGGACTCCCCCCTTGGTGCGCCCTCCTTGGCCGGCCGCCTCCTCCCCCCTGGCTCCTTTATATACGGGGGCGGGGGGGCACCCCATAGAGACACAAGTTGATCTACAGATCGTTCCTTAGCCGTGTGCGGTGCTCCCCTCCACCATATTCCACCTCGGTCATATCGTCGCGGAGTTTAGGCGAAGCCCTGCGCCGGTAGAACATCATCATCATCACCATGCCGTCGTGCTGACGGAACTCATCTCCGGAGCTTTGCTGGATCGGAGCCCGGAGATCATCATCGAGCTGAACGTGTGCTGAACTCGGAGGTGCCGTACGTTCGGTGCTTGGATCAGTCAGATCGTGAAGACGTACGACTACATCAACCGCGTTGTGCTAAACGCTTCCGCTTACGGTCTACGAGGGTACGTGGACAAACACTCTCCCCTCTCATTGCTATGCCATCACCATGATCTTGCGTGTGCGTAGGAAATTTTTTGAAATTACTACGTTCCCCAACAGTGGCATCCGAGCCTAGGTTTTATGCGTTGATGTTATATGCACGAGTAGAACACAAGTGAGTTGTGGGCGATACAAGTCATACTGCTTACCAGCATGTCATACTTTGGTTCGGCGGTATTGTGAGATGAAGCGGCCCGGACCGACATTACGCGTACGCTTACGCGAGACTGGTTTCACCGTTACGAGCACTCGTGCTTAAAGGTGGTTGGCGGGTGTCTGTCTCTCTCACTTTGGCTGAATCGAGTGTGGCTACGCCCGGTCCTTGCGAAGGTTAAAACAGCACCAACTTGACGAACTATCGTTGTGGTTTTTGATGCGTAGGTAAGAACGGTTCTTGCTCAGCCCATAGAAGCCACGTAAAATTTGCAACAACGAAGTAGAGGACGTCTAACTTGTTTTTGCAGGGCATGTTGTGATGTGATATGGTCAAGACGTGATGCTATATTTTATTGTATGAGATGATCATGTTTTGTAACCGAAGTTATCGGCAACTGGCAGGAGCCATATGGTTGTCGCTTTATTTTATGAAATGCAAACGCCCTATAATTGCTTTACTTTATCACTAAGCGGTAGCGATAGTCGTAGAAGCAATAGATGGCGTAACGACAACGATGCTATGATGGAGATCAAGGTGTCGCGCCGGTGACGATGGTGATCATGACGGTGCTTTGAAGATGGAGATCACAAGCACAAGATGATGATGGCCATATCATATCACTTATATTGATTGCATGTGATGTTTATCCTTTATGCATCTTATCTTGCTTTGATTGACGGTAGCATTTTAAGATGATCTCTCACTAATAATCAAGAAGTGTTCTCCCTGAGTATGCACCATTGCGAAAGTTCTTCGTGCTGAGACACCATGTGATGATCGGGTGTGATAGGCTCTACTTTCAAATACAACGGGTGCAAAACCGTTGCACGCGCGGAATACTCAGGTCATACTTGACGAGCCTAGCATATACAGATATGGCCTCGGAACACGGAGACCGAAAGGTCGAGCGTGAATCATATAGTAGATATGATCAACATAGTGATGTTCACCATTGAAACTACTCCATCTCACGTGATGATCGGACATGGTTTAGTTGATTTGGATCACGTGATCACTTAGATGACTAGAGAGATGTCTGTCTAAGTGGGAGTTCTTAAGTAATATGATTAATTGAACTTAAATTTATCATGAACTTAGTACCTGATAGTATTTTGCTTGTCTATGTTTGTTTGTAGATAGATGGCTCGTGTTGTTGTTCCGTTGAATTTTAATGCGTTCCTTGAGAAAGCAAAATTGAAAGATGATGGTAGCAATTACACGGACTGGGTCCGTAACCTGAGGATTATCCTCATTGCTGCACAGAAAAGTTACGTCCTGGAAGCACCGTGGGTGCCAGGCCTGCTACTGATGGAACTGACGACGTTAAGAACGTTTGGCAGAGCAAAGCTGATGACTACTCGATAGTTCAGTGTGCCATGCTTTATGGCTTAGAACCGGGTCTTCAACGACGTTTTGAACGTCATGGAGCATATGAGATGTTCCAGGAGTTGAAGTTAATATTTCAAGCAAATGCCCGGATTGAGAGATATGAAGTCTCCAATAAGTTCTATAGCTGCAAGATGGAGGAGAATAGTTCTGTCAGTGAACACATACTCAAAATGTCTGGGTATAATAATCACTTGATTCAACTGGGAGTTAATCTTCCTGATGATAGTGTCATTGACAGAATTCTCCAATCACTGCCACCAAGCTACAAGAGCTTCGTGATGAACTATAATATGCAAGGGATGAACAAGACTATTCCCGAGCTCTTCGCAATGCTAAAAGCCATGGAGGTAGAAATCAAGAAGGAGCATCAAGTGTTGATGGTTAACAAAACCACCAGTTTCAAGAAGAAGGGCAAAGGGAAGAAGAAGGGGAACTTCAAAAAGAACGGCAAGCAAGTTGCTGCTCAAGAGAAGAAACCCAAGTCTGGACCTAAGCCTGAAACTGAGTGCTTCTACTGCAAGCAGACTGGACACTGGAAGCGGAACTACCCCACGTATTTGGCGGATAAGAAGGATGGCAAAGTGAACAAAGGTATATGTGATATACATGTTATTGATGTGTACCTTACTAATGCTCGTAGTAGCACCTGGGTATTTGATACTGGTTCTGTTGCTAATATTTGCAACTCGAAACAGGGACTACGGATTAAGCGAAGATTGGCTAAGGACGAGGTGACGATGCGCGTGGGAAACGGTTCCAAAGTCGATGTGATCGCGGTCGGCACGCTACCTCTACATCTACCATCGGGATTAGTTTTAGACCTAAATAATTGTTATTTGGTGCCAGCGTTGAGCATGAACATTATATCTGGATCTTGTTTGATGCGAGACGGTTATTCATTTAAATCAGAGAATAATGGTTGTTCTATTTATATGAGTAATATCTTTTATGGTCATGCACCCTTGAAGAGTGGTCTATTTTTATTAAATCTCGATAGTAGTGATACACATATTCATAGTGTTGAAACCAAAAGATGCAGAGTTGACAACGATAGTGCAACTTATTTGTGGCACTGCCGTTTAGGTCATATCGGTGTAAAGCGCATGAAGAAACTCCATACTGATGGACTTTTGGAATCACTTGATTATGAATCACTTGGTACTTGCGAACCGTGCCTCATGGGCAAGATGACTAAAACGCCATTCTCCGGAACTATGGAGCGAGCAACTGATTTGTTGGAAATCATACATACTGATGTTTGTGGTCCAATGAATGTTGAGGCTCGCGGCGGGTATCGTTATTTTCTCACCTTCACAGATGATTTGAGCAGATATGGGTATATCTACTTGATGAAACACAAGTCTGAAACATTTGAAAATTTCAAAGAATTTCAGAGTGAAGTGGAAAATCATCATAACAAGAAAATAAAGTTTCTATGATATGATCGTGGAGGAGAATATTTGAGTTACGAGTTTGGTCTACACTTGAAACAATGCGGAATAGTTTCGCAACTCACGCCACTCGGAACACCACAACGAAATGGTGTGTCCGAACGTCGTAATCGTACTTTACTAGATATGGTGCGATCTATGATGTCTCTTGCTGATTTACCTCTATCGTTTTGGGGTTATGCTTTAGAGACGGCCGCATTCACGTTAAATAGGGCACCATCAAAATCCGTTGAGACGACACCTTATGAACTATGGTTTGGCAAGAAACCAAAGTTGTCGTTTCTTAAAGTTTGGGGTTGCGATGCTTATGTGAAGAAACTTCAACCAGATAAGCTCGAACCCAAATCGGAGAAATGTGTCTTCATAGGATACCCAAAAGAAACTATTGGGTACACCTTCTATCACAGATCTGAGGGCAAGATTTTCGTTGCTAAAATCAGATCCTTTCTAGAGAAGGAGCTTCTCTCGAAAGAAGTGAGTGGGAGGAAAGTAGAACTTGATGAGATAACTGTATCTACTCCCTTATTGGAAAGTAGTTCATCACAAGAACCGGTTCCTGTGACGACTACACCAATTAGTGAGGAAGCTAATGATATTGATCATGAAACTTCGGATCAAGTTTCTACTGAACCTCGTAGGTCTACCAGAGTAAGATCCGCAATAGAGTGGTACGGTAATCCTATTCTGGAAATCATGTTACTTGACCATGATGAACCTACGAACTATGAGGAAGCGATGATGAGCCTAGATTCCGCAAAATGGCTAGAGGCCATGAAATCTGAGATGGGATCCATGTATGAAAACAAAGTATGGACTTTGGTTGACTTGCCCGATGATCGGCAAGCCATTGAGAATAAATGGATCTTTAAGAAAAAGACTGACGCTGATGGTAATGTAACTGTCTATAAAGCTCGACTTGTTGCAAAAGGTTTTCGACAAGTTCAAGGGGTTGACTACGATGAGACTTTCTCACCCGTAGCGATGCTTAAGTCTGTCCGAATCATGTTAGCTATTGCTGCATTTCATGACTATGAAATTTGGCAAATGGATGTCAAAACTGCATTCTTGAATGGATTTCTGGAAGAAGAGTTGTATATGATGCAGCCAGAAGGTTTTGTTGATCCAAAAGGTGCTAACAAAGTGTGCAAACTCCAGCGATCCATTTATGGACTGATGCAAGCATCTCGGAGTTGTAATAAACGTTTTGATAGTGTGATCAAAGCATATGGTTTTATACAGACTTTTGGAGAAGCCTGTATTTACAAGAAAGTGAGTGGGAGCTCTGTAGCATTTCTGATATTATATGTAGATGACATATTATTAATTGGAAATGATATAGAATTTCTGGATAGCATAAAGGGATACTTGAATAAAAGTTTTTCAATGAAAGACCTCGGTGAAGCTGCTTACATATTAGGCATCAAGATCTATAGAGATAGATCAAGACGCTTAATAGGACTTTCACAAAGCACATACCTTGACAAAATTTTGAAAAAGTTCAAAATGGATCAGGCAAAGAAAGGGTTCTTGCCCGTGCTACAAGGTGTGAAGTTGAGTCAAACTCAATGCCCGACCACAACAGAAGATAGAGAGAAAATGAAAGATGTTCCCTATGCTTCAGCCATAGGCTCTATCATGTATGCAATGCTGTGTACCAGACCTGACGTATGCTTAGCAATAAGCTTGGCAGGAAGGTACCAAAGTAATCCAGGAATGGATCACTGGATAGCGGTCAAAAACATCCTAAAATACCTGAAAAGGACTAAGGATATGTTTCTCGTATATGGAGGTGACAAAGAGCTAGTCGTAAATGGTTACGTCGATGCAAGCTTTGACACTGATCCGGACGATTCTAAATCTCAAACCGGATATGTGTTTTTATTAAACGGTGGAGCTGTAAGTTGGTGCAGTTCTAAACAAAGCGTCGTGGCGGGATCTACATGTGAAGCGGAGTACATAGCTGCTTCTGAAGCAGCAAATGAAGGAGTCTGGATGAAGGAGTTCATTTCCGATCTAGGTGTCATACCTAGTGCATCAGGACCAATGAAGATCTTCTGGGACAATACTGGTGCAATTGCCTTGGCAAAGGAATCCAGATTTCACAAGAGGACCAAGCACATCAAGAGACGCTTCAATTCCATTCGGGACCAAGTCCAAGTGGGAGACATAGAGATTTGCAAGATACATACGGATCTGAATATTGCAGACCCGTTGACTAAGCCTCTCTCACGAGCAAAACATGATCAGCACCAAGACTCCATGGGTGTTAAAATCATTACTATGTAATCTAGATTATTGACTCTAGTGCAAGTGGGAGAGTGAAGGAAATATGCCCTAGAGGCAATAATAAAGTTATTATTTATTTCCTCATATCATGATAAATGTTTATTATTCATGCTAGAATTGTATTAACTGGAAACATGATACATGTGTGAATACATAGACAAACATATAGTCACTAGTATGCCTCTACTTGACTAGCTCATTAATCAAAGATGGTTATGTTTCCTAACCATAGACATGTGTTGTCATTTGATTAGTGCGATCACATCATTAGAAGAATGATGTGATTGACATGACCCATTCCGTTAGCCTAGCACTTGATCGTTTAGTATACTGCTATTGCTTTCTTCATGCTTATACATGTTCCTGTAACTATGAGAATTATGCAACTCTCGTTTACCGGAGGAACACTTTGGGTACTACCAAACGTCAGAACGTAACTGGGTGATTATAAAGGAGTACTACAGGTGTCTCCGAAGGTACATGTTGAGTTAGCGTATTTCGAGATTAGGTTTTGTCACTCCGATTGTCGGAGAGGTATCTCTGGGCCCTCTCGGTAATGCACATCACTATAAGCCTTGCAAGCAATGTAACCAATGAGTTAGTTACGGGATGATGCATTACGTAACGAGTGAAGAGACTTGCCGGTAATGAGATTGAACTAGGTATTGGATACCGACGATCAAATCTCGGGCAAGTAGCATACCGATGACAAAGGGAACAACGTATGTTGTTATGCGGTTTGACCGATAAAGATCTTCGTAGAATATGTAGGAACCAATATGGGCATCCAGGTTCCGCTATTGGTTATTGATCGAGAATAGTTCTAGGTCATGTCTACATAGTTCTCGAACCCGTAGGGTCCGCACGCTTAACGTTACGATGACAGTTTTATTATGAGTTTATAAGTTTTGATGTACCGAAGTTTGTTCGGAGTCCCGGATGTGATCACGGACATGACGAGGAGTCTCAAAATGGTCGATACATAAAGATCGATATATTGGAAGCCTATATTTGGTGCGCCCTCCTTGGCCGGCCGCCTCCTCCCCCCTGGCTCCTTTATATACGGGGGAGGGGGGCACCCCATAGACACACAAGTTGATCTACGGATCGTTCCTTAGCCGTGTGCGGTGCCCCCCTCCACCATATTCCACCTCGGATCATATCGTCGCGGAGTTTAGGCGAAGCCCTGCGCCGGTAGAACATCATCATCGTCACCACGCCGTCGTGCTGACGGAACTCATCTCCGGAGCTTTGCTGGATCGGAGCCCGGAGATCGTCATCGAGCTGAACGTGTGCTGAACTCGGAGGTGCCGTACGTTCGGTGCTTGGATCGGTCGGATCGTGAAGACGTACGACTACATCAACCGCATTGTGCTAAATGCTTCCGTTTATGGTCTACGAGGGTACGTGGACAAACACTCTCTGCTCTCGTTGCTATGCCATCACCATGATCTTGCGTGTGCGTAGGAATTTTTTTGAAATTACTACGTTCCCCAACAAAGTCGACATGTGCTATGCATTAATAAAAATATATTCACATGTTATTTTCTTCAGAGGAACTAACATATGTTATATGTACATCAATATAATAATAGCTTCCCATATTATTTTCTTCAGCCATGTGATCAACTCAATGAACAAAGTTCACCGAAGGAGAGGCTCACCGTGGTCTTCGCAGCCGTCAGACACCACCACTTTGTCAATCTTTCTCCCACCCGCTGCCTCTCTGAAGGAGAGGCTCCTGCTTCACGAATCAACACCAACCAGTGGTAAGGTGTGCTTGTATGCTCATAATCCACACCAACCATCTCGAGTTTCTACAATATTTTACCAAATTATTAAACATAAAATTAAAGTTGCATAAGCTGACAAATATATTAGACATTAAAAAATACTGTAACACATACAATATGGTTTTGACCCTCTTGTTTGGTTTCATACGCCACATTCAACATGAATCAGTATATGAAACACCAAATAGCTTGGACTAATGAGTAGCTAGAGCATGTGTAAAATCTGAAATGAATGAAGAGCCATATGAAAATTTAACAGGTAAGCTTGATCGAAAAATACTTACATGCATCAAGAGACATCTTCCAGAAGGCCAAATAAGTCATCTACATGCTAGCAGGATTCAGAGAGCTACATAGGAGACAGGGGGCAGGGAGAAAACAGGCACAAGAGTATAGTACAGACTAATGCCGAAGGGCAGAGAATCAAAGCCTTCTGGTTGACTGGACTGTGTACCTCTCATGCTTAGAAATTGGATGTATGTACAGATAGAAATGGCAATACAACCAGGAACCCAATTACTTGAACTTGAAATCAAAAATCCACATTAGAATCCCCATATGCAAACCTGAATCTGCACAATATATACAAATAGTTACATGACTGACGTGTAAATTAGTACTGTTGAAGTAGGAGCTCAAGCACAGTACCTTGCACCAAAAAATCATACATCTGAAATGAAAGGGGAAGGGAAACGTGGATGCTCACCGGCCAACGAACACAACACGGACACAACGAGTGCAAAATTGATAGAACCGGAGGGATAATCCTACTTCTTGGTTGCTGTTAAATTCAGGATGGGTGTTAGCGGCATCATCATGAAGTGAAATGGAATCAGGTGTGTAGGGCAGAGTCTCGTGATATACCTTAGCCTTGACCTTCTCCCTGCCGCCGGCTATCATAGGCGACATCAAACTGGAATCAGGACGCGAGAGTTCTTCGCCAGCCATTCTCGTCGCTTGCCCGTCAAGGGGCGTCCGCCGCTGCGACCTCAATAGGGGTTGCTGGTTGCGTGTATAGTTCTGCCCCTTCGCATCTTCCATGCGCATCGACGACATCTCAGTTAAGGTGGCAGCACACCAATGATTCATCCTCGGTCGTAAGAGGGGACGGATCGGGAGGGACGGGGTTTGGGGATGAGTGGAAATGCAAAGAGTAGCAGCAGCCCAGAGGGAAGAGGAGATCGACGGAGGCGGCGGCGGCGGCATATACCTAGGTAATAGGAGACCCGTGTCGTCGTGCCTCCTTCGCTCGTACTCTGTAGGTATTTTTTAGGGGTTCCGTAACATCGTGTCTGTAAGGAGATTGCTAGAGGCCCATTAGGCCCAATTTATCCCGAGCGCTCAAAAAAGCGACCGGAGTAGCGGCCCAGGATGGTTAGCAATCGTTATTAGCGAACTAAACCAGATTAGGAGCGATCCACACCTCATCTAACGACCAAAACTGCTTCAAACTGACGATCAAATGGCTGGGAGCGCTGATGCCCTGAGAGGGCTGGAGAAGTGCTCAGTTTTAATGTATTTAAATGCCTGCATCTCCGCGCCCATATATCATGTAGTGGGGGACATCAAAGGGAAGAGGGCACATGTCGACTTGCCAAGGCCATCGCTTGGGTTTCATTGTGGAATATAAAGAGATGGAACAAAAAGCATTTCCTCCACTCTCCATGTTCCTCTCACAGATTGCACCAGTGCTTCTCCCTCCTCCTTTGGACCGCCATTGCCGCAAGCTCGTGCTCGTCGAATTTTTCTTTCTTTATCTCTTTCTCCACCCCAGCGATTTATCAATGGCGTGAGGTGAGGGAGATCGCGGTCGAGGTCGTGGCCGGAGCGGGTGGTGCACTAGCAGTCCTTCTACTGAGGCTTGGCCTTCCCATTGCACAACTTCGTGAACGAGCTTCTATTCTTCTACGGGTGTCAGTTGCGTCATATGACACCCAACGTCATTCTCCACATCGCAAACTTCATCACTCTTTGCGAGTGGATTATGGGGACGACCCAGAACTTCAAGCTAATTCACTATAACCTCCGGGTCAAGGTCTAGAAGAATTGTGACGATGTCTGCGATCGACCTTGGAGGTGCCAACCTCCAGCTCTGTCCTGTATCAGATTACATTAAGATTGCACTGCTACCTTCGGTCGACGACTAGCATAACAATTGGTTCTATTTCCTCGACCTCGTGGGGGACCTGCCTCCCTTCGTAAACTAGCCGCCCAAGCGTCTGAGGTCGTGGAAGAAGATGAAGAAGCCATTATACAGGGCTCAGAAGCTGATCGACGCGGTTATTAGTCTGATGGGCCGCAGGCTGAAGGGTGAGCATGTCTTGCAGACATGGCTCGAGCGACGAATCCACCCGCTGGCCGCCTAAAATCGATATACTGAACCATTGTGGCAGGACCAAATGTGCCCTGGATGTCATGAACCCATTAGGCTAGTCATAGTGGGAGTAACTTAGCTAGTAACATAACGCACTCCAAAAAAAAATTGCTTATGTGGCATATAGTTAATGAGAAGTGGTAACATAATATGTTACTGTAACATAGTGTTTCCCAAAACAAGATGAGTCTACAAGCTAATAAATGAAGTCCTCTATGTTACTTTGCACTATGAAGGTAGTAATTTAGACTAGTGTCATATGCATGACACTAGTATAAGTTATTTCCCCCACTATGACCAGCCTTAGTGAAGATGCAAACACTTATGAATTGTGGGGGCCTTCCAATGACGGGGCGAAGCGAGGGCAAGAACTAAGGGAGCAACCTTCGAGATGTCTATCCCGACGATCGATGATCATTATGGAATACCAAGAGTTGTCGTCGCAAGTAGTCCAAAACAGAAAATAGTCAAAACTTTAAGGAACTCACTCTTCAGCACTGAATTACTCCGTAGATATTGCTGGTCTCTTTTTCCTAGCTAAGGCGTTAGATTTAGAAAAATCAATGCTTTTCCTTCCTGAAGCAAGGAATGCAATGCAAGCAAAGATAAATCAATTTATGACGGGACTCGCAAAATTACGTAGTTGGATGTAAAAGCATGTTATATTTTTCAGCAATATTCTCAAGGACATATATTCTTCAGCAACAGAGGAAAACATATTATTTCCAATCCTAGAAACGAATTCAATTTTCTTTTCTAGAAATTGAATCCTTAGAATTCTGTTAAATTACTTTGAACCGAACATGTACCTTTATACTACAATTAGCAATATTACTACTCCGCAAGTCTTTATTTATAGACCCCGCAAAAAAAAAGTCTTTATTTATAGCATTGGTGCGTTTTTTTGCCATCCATCCCGGACCGCAACGGGGTCAGCGAGACGTGCAGACGTGCTCCCTCTGGCCCCATGGGCCCATTGAAGTCCGCGGCTAGAGTAGCTACAGTAGCGGGCGGTCTCCGTTTCCCAAAACTCGCGTAGGTATAGTACAAAACACGAAGCCAGGAAAGAACCAACGGGCAGGACCAGGACTCGAAAAGCCGCTGGAACCGAGGAGACAGAGCAGGAGGTCAGGCCAGGGATTGGCGTGCCGTGTGAACTTGCAGCGGCGCGCGCGCGTCCGCGTCAATCAAACCTCGGTCAAATTCGCCTCCCCGCCCCTAGCCGCGCGTCGCGTCGCGTCCAGTCTGTGCCTCTCGCCCGCTGCCGCGTTTTGTATTCGCTTTGGGAGCTTGGACGCGGCCGGCGATGGCGTCGGCGCCGGGGCAGTGGGCGTGGATGGCCGCGGTTGCGGCGGAGGAGCTGGCGAAGCTGGAGGCCGCGCACCCGGGCCGCCTCGGCCCGCTCAAGGACGAGCTGAGGCGCCTCGTCTCCAAGCCCGGCTGGGACGACGACGACGCGTTCGCGCTCGCCTGCCTGGACGGCGGCGCCCCCGCCGGCTGCTCCTCCCCCTCCTCCTCGTCCCACCCTGCTGCGCCCGCGGAACTTATGTTCACGCAAGGTACGTATACAGCGCGTCTGTGCGTTCTCTGCGTGCCATCCTCCCCTGATGATAATCCTGCGCGAGCATCCGCGGTCACCATTAATGGCGGTCTTGCATTGCATGCGCAACCTGCAGAGTCCTCGACCAACAAGAGGAAGTGGTGCGGCGGCGGCGGCGCGGCCGGCCTCGAGCAGGGGAAGCGCCGGAGGAAGAATGCGGCTTCGGGGGTGAAGGACAGGGCGGACATGGCCATCGACCGCGCCAAGAAGTGCCTGAAGAAGATACGCGCCATCAAGCGGAGCTTGCTTGCCTGTGTCACGGATTGAAACCAGGGAGGAAAAATCGTGCTAGCGGCTACAAGGAAGGGGAAAGGGATATGGAAGTACCGGAGATGATGGGTGGAAAACCAGGAAATGGAATTGGCCTTTATCGATTGCCTTTTGGCTTGTAGTTTTACCTTTTTGAGATTGGAAAGTGGCATCAATTCGTTGATACGATAGTTTAGCTTTCCCAAAAGTAAACAAAATACTAAGTACTTTAAATTACTGCAGGAAATCATCTAACACAATGTTTAGAGCATCTCTAGCAGACCCCGTATAATCCCGACCCGTAAAATACATACTTTAAAGGGCCAGCGGGGCGGCGGCCGAGCATACCCCGCAACCGTAAAAAAAGATATTCGTATAATCTACATTTCAATTTTGTGTTATATTTTTATTTTGTTCAAGGGCATTGGATACATAATAATTCACTAAATCTTTGTTAGATTAGTAAGACCGAAGAAAACAAGAACCACAAGAAGATATCCAACTTTGATAACTGCTCCCACTAGTTGGCCAACATTTTCTCCATGCCTTCATTGTTGATCGGCGGATTATTGATCTTGCATTCTTCATTCTTCTTCTTTGATTCTAAAGTAGATGTTGCTTCCCCTCTAGTTTCTTCTCTAATTGCACATGTAGCCGCATCATCAGCCTCAGTTCTACCAACGAGTGCACAAACATCTATTAAGTTTCTTCCTATCAATAAATCGATGTATTCTTCTCCCCAGTACCAAAATGAGCATCCATTTTCCTACACACATCTGAATAGGTTGACAAAGCCGAATGAAAGCAAGAACACACCTCGTCGTTTTCGCATTGAAGAATACCCATACAGGGTGTTGCGGCATGCTAGATGTTAGCCACAACACTGTCTACGTGCAGTCGTCACACTGTATGAGCGGCATCGGCGAGTCAGCGAGCCGCTGCGCGAGCGCCGAGCCTGGGCGACGGTCGGCCGAGTCCCTGCCGGCAAATCGACAACGGCGGCTTGAGGACGAACTAGTACCTGCATGCGGCGCTGGGACTTTGCCAGGGCTGTGTGGGGTGCTCCCTGACCGGAAACACCAACTCCGGCAACCGCGACAAACAACCGCCGATCTACAACTTTCCAGCCGGCCAAGGTAGGAGGAAGTGGAGGACAATCTCGGGAATGCGGCGGCCTGCCAGTTTGATCCCGACGGCTGGTATGGCCGGAATCATAGGTGGCGGCCCGACGACGGTGGGTGGGGAAAAGCGCGGGCTGAAATGCCCCCCCCCCTCGCCAACCGCTGCCGCTATATACAGGGCAGCGACGGGGCGAGGGGGAGAACCCACGTTTTCGCAGGTTGGGGTGGGAATTTTCCCGCACCCCGCAAAAATATTTACGGGTCCGACGCGTTTGTGGGGTCTGATCGGGCAACTTTTTTCACACGGACCTGTATTTTAGCGGTTATTTTGTGGGTCGGGGCAATTATACGGGGTCTGCTAGAGATGCTCTTAGAGAACTGGAACTGAACTCCTAACCGGCCTCATCAAAAGCAACCCAAACATCGGGGGTTCTCTAGCAACCCTCGTACATAGCGTATATATACATGGTGCGGATATAGGGAGGCCTTGATGTCGCCACATCCGGTCGACTCATTATGACCCATGCTGTCCCTACCCATGTCCTCATAAATACCCTAGTCGAATGGTTGGACCCTAGCCAAATTGCAATTTCTCGACCTCTTCGCTCCACGTCGTATTGGCTAACTGAAATGTCCCCTCGAAAATTCTTGAACATTAGGGCATCTTAAATATGAGCCTCCAAAACAACATTGTATTTGGGTGAACTGGTCCGGACTCATCTATGGACAGTGATATGTGAGCTGGTCATCCAACAATTTCTCCTAAATGTCCGCCTATGTTTTTTAGGTCCGTGATGAGCTCAAAATAATAAGATACCAAATATTTGATGAGTGAAAATATTCAAATGTGACAATAGTTCTAATTAAAATATTATAATCCAATCAAGTTTTGAAATATAGTTAAATCTTGAATTCAACTCGCACATATATTCTAGTTGTCTCTTTTAACTGTTAACAAATACTCAATCAGATCTTTCTTGAGCTACTCATGAGTTGCTCGATGTCGAATTTGTTGATGTCTTTGAACAAATTCATCGAGCGTGGCCGGATTCTGATGCAGGGGGGCATGAGGTCAGCCCTACACACAAAGCGACAACCAAGTCATGCGCACGACCAACGAGCAATCACCATCATCGGCCTCATCGGTGGCTCCACCGCCTGCACATGCCACCGGATGATCACCAATATGAGTTTGTGCAACCCAAGCGGCCATTTGCACACCCTCCTCCCAAGTCACACTGACAAGGAACCTTAATGGAAACGCGGGAGGATCTAAGTTAACAACCTTTCATAGTAAAATACATGTGAGATAGCACCGCTTGTTAGATGCGTCATGTTCTTGATTGTACTTTGTACCTAATATTAGCTTAATGTAACTTTGTTATTAAGGAATCCATTTAGGTGAAGTTTTACTATCCTAAAAATACTAAAATATATTGCAAAACACTCCACCAACAATGTGTCGGTCATCTGGTTGACAAGGTGAAGAAGCAGAGAGCTTTGTGGCATATTCGGCTACCTACTATAGAGGGTGTTTGATTGGGCTTTTGCTTGGCTTTTGCACCTTGGCTTATAAGCCAAAAAAGCTCCTATGTTAGGGGTTTTCAACTTTGGCTTTTGACATTTGTAGGATCGAAAGTATGTATTGAGGGGGGGGGGGTGATTAAACTACTTGACCAAATAAAAATTTAACCTTTTCCCAATTTTAGTTCTTGGCAGATTTTAACAAATTAGCACAAGTCAAGCAATCTAAACATAATTTAAGTAAGCATGCAAAGAGTATATAAGCAGCGAAAGTAAAGCATGCAACTTGCAAGAATGTAAAGGGATGGGTTTGGTGAAAAGATGATTTGATTGGAAAGCAACTTGGGGAAGGCTAGAGATCAAGATTCATATGGTTGGATTGGAATATCTTGGTCTCAACACATGAGTAGGTGGCTCTCTCTCAGAAAATGAGTAGTGGAAGTGTAGGCACGTTCAGATGGCTTCCCTCACGAATGAGGAAAGGGTGGAGGGGTATATATAGCCTCCACACAAAATCTAACCGTTACACACAATATACCAAACTCGGTGGGACCGAATCAGAAAACTCGGTCGGACCGATTCAGTACATAATGTGACCGTTAGGCAATTTTGGTGGGACCGACATGTCAACTTGGTGGGACCGATATCATTAGGGTTAGGGCATAACATAATCTCGGTTGGACAGACTAAACAAACTCGGTTGGACTGACTTTGGTAATAAGCTAACCAGAGAGTTGGTCAGGCAAACTCGGTGGGACCGATTCGCTCATCTCGGTGGGACCGAAGCGTTACGAAAGGAAACAGAGAGTTTGCAACCCCATCTCAGTGAGACCGAGATCCCTATCGGTGAGACCGAAGTGACTAGGGTTTCTGGTAGTGGCTATGTCAAATGAACTCGGTGGCGCCGGATGGATCAAATCGGTGGGGCCGAGTTGGACTTTTGGTTTGGGACATATGTGGATATGAGAAAATGGTTGAGGGCTTTTGGAGCATATCACTAAGCATTTTGAGCAAGCAAGCCATTAAGCAACACCTCATCCCCTTTTAATAGTATTGGCTTTCCTATAGACTCGATGTGATCTTGGATCACTAAAATAGAAAATGTAGAGTCTTGGACTTTAGAGCTTGAGCCAATCTTTTGTCCTTAACATTTTGAGGGGGCCACACTCCTTTCCATGCCATGCCAATCACTGAAGTTTCTTAAAATATTTATTTTGAAATGGCATTAGTTCAATGAGCTATATGTTGTTAATCATTACCAAAACCACCCAGGGATAGTTGCACTTTCAATCTCCCCTTTTTTGGTAATTAATGACAACATATAGATCAAAGCTTTGACAAATAATAATAAGATTGAAATACATCATCGCTTTGAGAAGTATGTGATAAGCAAGAGCTCCCCTTAAATTTGTGCATTATTTAAAATTTGCTTTGGACTGCAAATGCACAATGTGTTAGGATCATGGGTCACTCTTCCATGTCACATACCTCTTGGTGGAGCGCTCAAAATGATAACAATTGAAAACATGCACTCATCACCAAGCAAAGTGAATGATCATAAATGGATATAAGAGATAATATCATTCAAGCACACATTAAGATAGCATATGATCAAACACATGATCATCCAAGTATCTCACAAAAGGCATAGTGTATCAAGAAAACACACAATAAAGTCTCAAGCAAATAAAGCGCAAAGAGAGACAAAACAACACACTCTCTCTTGAAGACTATGATCTATACATATTTCTCCCCCTTTGGCAACAAGTTACCAAAAAGTTAAAAATATGCATAGTGCTATGCGTCTCTCAGGCTTGGTCTTCATGAGGTGGTGTAGAGATGACTCCAAGGACGAAAGCTTTTGTAGATGTAGCTGGAGCTGGTGGAGTGGCTACTAGAGCTGGTGGCACTGAAGCTATGGCTGCTGGTGCAGATGTAGTGGCTCTAGTATCTGGAACAGGCACTGCAGCAGACCTCTGACTTCTTGGCACTCTTGTGAAAGCATCTGTTGTAGACTTGCCTTTCTTCTCCTCCACTTCCTCGTGGAGTTGCTCAACTACTGATTGAATCTCAGTTACTTTGACATCAAGATCATATAATTTTTGTTCAGTGATCCTCTCCAAACTCTCCTCATTTTGAGTCAGGGTGGCCAAGCCCTTCTCAATCCTCAAGGTGGATTGGATCAGATATCCAAGCTGATCTTGCTTACTCTTCAAGAACACCTGAGATGCCTCTTCAACACTTGGCATCTTTGCAGCTTTCTCTGCCCTTGCTTTCTCTCTCTTCTCATGTGCTTGCACTGAGGAAGGATCTTCCTCATTCATGACAACAAAGTTATCCTCAAAATCTGGCATGAGGGGTAAATGCTCCTTATCCAACAGATAAGTTTGCGTGCCCATCTTGGAGTTGATGAGCACCTGAATTTGTGGAGCATACCCACAAGACCTCTTCTGATCTGCAGCTGTCCTCTTGATTGTTTCCACAATCAGACTCATCACTTTGAACTTTTGAGGGACATCAAATATGTGCAGCAAGTTGATGGAGTGTCCTCTTATCATTCTGTGATCTCCAGACTTAGGCAAAAGAGTATGCCTCAGGATGGTATTGATAGTAGGCAGGCCTGACAATAAGTGCTTCACTGAGCCAAACTTGTCAGTCTCCAGGTCTGCATCAGGAATCTCCTTGTACATGCTTGCCATTGAGTTATGGTCTTTCTTCGTCTTGGCATACACATCCAAGTCATCTTCATGAGCTTCTGAGGCATTGATCAATCTGGCCCATTCATCAATAGTGGATTGGTACCTTGTACCTTCTGACATCCATACAATTCTGCTATCAGGATAAAAGTGAGCAGTGAAGTAAAATTGCATGATCAGCTCATCATTCCACTTTGTGAGCTTCTGGCCAACAAACTTGTCCACTTCACAAGCGTTGAAGCTGTCATAGACACCTGGGATGTGATCTTCATTTTTTCTAATGCATGTCCAGTCAACCCATCTCATGTCACATACTATGGGCTTCTTGTCAAGCAAAATTTCTCATAGAAATCTTGTTGTTCCTTAGTGTGGAACCTGTAATCCATAGCAGTTCTCCTCCTTACAGCATATGGGTCATTCTTCCTCCAAAGTCTGAGACCTGCATCCTTCCTGATCCTCATGTCCTCTGCCACTGGATGTGTATCATTGTGGTCTGGAATCTTTGGCTTGAGCTTCCTTAGCACTTGTGCCTCAACTTCTTCTTCTTCAACTTCAGGCACTGGGGCCTTGTGAGGGAGTCCTGGACTAGGGGGTGTCCGGATAGCCGGACTATCATCGTCGGCCGGACTCCAAGACTATGAAGATACAAGATTGAAGACTTCGTCCCGTGTCCGGATGGGACTTTCCTTGGCGTGGAAGGCAAGCTTGGCAATACGGATATGTAGATCTCCTACCATTGTAACCGACTCTATGTAACTCTAGCCCTCTCCGGTGTCTATATAAACCGGAGGGTTTTAGTCCGTAGGACGAACAACCATTACAACAATCATACCATAGGCTAGATTCTAGGGTTTAGCCTCCTTGATCTCGTGGTAGATCCACTCTTGTACTACCCATATCATCAATATCAATCAAGTAGGAGTAGGGTTTTACCTCCATCGAGAGGGCCCGAACCTGGGTAAAAACATCGTGTCCCTTGTCTCTTGTTACCATCCGCCTAGACGCACAGTTCGGGACCCCCTACCCGAGATCCGCCGGTTTTGACACCGACATTGGTGCTTTCATTGAGAGTTCCTCTGTGTCGTCACCGATAGGCTTGATGGCTCCTTCGATCATTAACAACGACGCAGTCCAGGGTGAGAATTTTCTCCCCGGACAGATCTTCATGTTCGGCGGCTTTGCACTGCGGGCCAATTCGCTTGGCCATCTGGAGCAGATCGAAAGCTACGCCCCTGGCCGTCAGGTCAGATTTGGAAGCCTAAACTTCACGGCTGACACCCGCGAAGACTTGATCTTCGATGGATTCGGGCCACAGCCGAGCGCGCCACGCTGTCACGATGGGCATGATTTAGCTCTGCTGCCGGACAGTGCCCTGGAGGCCGCACGTGAGTCCGCTCTGATCCTTAATTCGGAGCCGACCGTGCAGATCGAGAACGGGTGTCTAGACACCGCCTCGGGGGCTGCAACCTCGATGGCGATGGAGCCGAATACTGATCTTGTCCCTTATAAAGCCCGTGACTCCGAGGTGCCGGACTCCTCGCCGGGCTCCGAACCTCCTGCGCCCCTGCCAATCGAATCCGATTGGGCGCCGATCATGGAGTTCACCGCTGCGGACATCTTTCAGCACTCACCCTTTGGAGACATCCTGAATTCGCTGAAGTATCTCTCATTATCAGGAGAGCCCTGGCCGGACTGCGGTTAGGACGGCTGGGATGCGGACGACGAAGAAATTCAAAGCCCACCCACCACCCACTTTGTAGCCACTGTCGACGATCTAACCGACATACTAGACTACGACTCCGAAGACATCGACGGTATGGACGACGATGCCGGAGATGACCAAGAACCAGCGCCTACCGCGCACTGGAAAGCCACCTCAACTCATGATATATATATGGTGGACACCCCAAAAGGGAGCGATAACGAGGAACAACGGGACGCGGAGAAAGATAATTCCCCAGAAAAACAACCAAAACGGCGACGCAAGCGCCGCCCCAAGTCCCGCTTCGATAACAACAACACTCATAATGACCCAGCCGTAGAGCAGGGCAAACCAGTGGACGGCGAACATGCAACCAAGCAACCATCTGGACAAGATGAATCGGATAATCAACCTATCCCCGACGAAAACAACAGTCCAGACGATCTTACGCCGGACACACCACCGGAGTATAAGAACCTTCACAAAAGGCTTGTCGCCACTACAAGAAGTTTGAAGAAGCAGAAACGGAAGCTCAAAACAGCGGAAGACGTACTCAGAATGAGGTGGAGCAAAGTACTCAAGACCGCGGGCAAATATGGCAATAGCCACCAAGCAAAGAGTTACCCGAAGCACAAGCTGCTGCCCGAATTCGACGAGGAGGCCATAGAGCCCCCACAATCAAAAAGTAAAGAGGCCGCCTGGCCGGATAGACGACCAGATGACAGGCCAACAGCGGCAAGCGGCGCCGCACACAAGCCGGCACATGACACATATAAAGATCCTCGCAAAACAGATGGCCCGGTCAGGTCCATTTATGGGCCAAAGAAGAGGGCCCCAGGTAGCAACACAACACGCCGAGGGGGTGAAGATAACGGCACACCTAAATACAGGGGCGCCGCACACCCACTATGTTTCACCGATGAGGTGCTGGATCATGAATTTCCAGCGGGATTCAAGCCCGTAAACATAGAGGCATACGACGGAACAACAGACCCTGGAGTCTGGATTGAGGATTACATCCTACACATACATATGGCTAGAGGAGACGATCTCCATGCCATAAAATATCTACCCCTCAAGCTCAAAGGGCCAGCTCGGCATTGGCTCAAAAGCCTCCCAGAAAATACCATTGGAAGTTGGGAAGAGCTCGAGGACGCGTTTAGAGCAAATTTTCAGGGGACTTATGTCCGCCCTCCGGATGCAGACGATTTAAGTCACATAACCGAACAGCCCGGAGAGTCAGCACGCAAATTCTGGAATAGGTTCCTCACCAAAAAGAACCAAATAGTCGACTGTCAGGACGCCGAAGCCTTAGCAGCTTTTAAACATAACGTCCGAGACGAATGGCTCGCCAGACACCTCGGCCAGGAAAAGCCAAGAACAATGGCCGCGCTGACAAGCCTCATGACCCGCTTTTGCGCGGGGGAAGATAGCTGGCTAGCAAGATGCAGCACCAGCGACCCGAGTACATCCGAGATCAGAGACGGAAATGGAAAATCACGGCGCAGAAAGGATCAGCGCCGAAATAAAGAAAAGGGCCCAAAGAACACAGGGGTCATCGCCGGATTCAAAAGCTCGCGGCCGAACAACAAAACACTGCCTCTTAAGGACAATAGTGACGAGCTATCCAACCTAAACAAAATTTTGGATCGGATATGTCAAATCCACAGTACCCTCGGGAAGCCTGCAAACCACACCCACCGAGATTGTTGGGTCTTCAAACAGTCCGGCCGATTTAACGCCGAACACAAGGGGCTCGACACGCCAAGCGAGGATGACGACGAACCCCACTAGCAGAGCGCCGGAAAAAAAAAGACTTTCCGACAAGAAGTCAAAACAGTAAACTCACTTCATGTGATAATACGGAACAATAGTGCGGCACCCGCTAAAGCGCGCGTCGCACGGTCCACCCCAGCGGAATCCCGAGATTGGATGTCAAAAACAATCACTTTCGACCACCTGGATTATTCCAAAAGTATTCGAAACGCAGGATGGCCTGCTCTGATATTGGATCCTATAATCGACGGACTACAATTAACACAAGTCCTAATGGATGGCGGCAACGATTTAAACCTGCTATATCCGGACACAATCCGCAAGTTGGGGATAGACCCTACTAAAATTCGCCATAGCCGCAGTTCCTTCAAAGGAGTGACGCCAGGCCCTTACACCAAGTCCACGGGCTCCTTATTACTAGAAGTTGTGTTCGGTTCACCCGACAACTTCCGTTGCGAAAAGCTAATCTTCCATGTTGCCCCATTTAAAAGTGGCCATCAAGCACTATTGGGACATGAAGCTTTCGCCCGCTTTAACGCAATACCGCACCACTCGTCTCTTACACTTAAAATGCCCGGTCCACGCGGCATCATCTCCTTACAAGGTCGCTCAAGACCCCGGACACGGCTAGGCGAGTCCGACACAAATAAACAAGGGGCTTTCTAGCTGCACACCCCTTCATAAGGGGCTGCGCGTATGAACAATAAGAGCCAATAAAAGCTCAACCTTATTCATTTCTTCATACTCTGTTTTAAATACATTTTTGACACGCTTTCTTTTCAAACTAAGTTCCTCTCTTTTACAGATAAACAACATGCTACACCCATCCAGGATACAGCACAACGGAGACACAGGCGCAGACATGCAGTAGGGACCCGTCGCAAGGATTCTTTTCAGATTAAGACCCTGCGTAAACCTTTTTTACTGTCTCTTGTTGCTATACATCCCCTGGTTTCTTACCATAACCAGAGAGGAGGCTGACGTTTTGGCATCGGCCGCGTCAGAGGATTTCGCGCGTACCTGGACACTAGGGGCTTAGGGCATTGATATGCCCGTCATCATAAAGACCGAACACCTCAGGGAGTCTTCGGCGTCTCGAGTTAGGCCTTATATGCATCAGCTCCGAATCATGTCTTTGGTCAAATGTTGGGTTTGCCCGGCTCCTGTGTTTTGCTGCCTTACGTTCCGTATCATCGGCTAACGCGGCACCAGGAGAACTACTGCGATTGTGCCCCGGTTCGGCCGGGCGAGCACCTCAGTAGAGAAAGCCGAAAACTGACTGTCATGATGTAGCGAGAGACTGGTCAACCACTCGATCGACCTCTGGAATGTTTAGAATTCCTCCACTTTGACGAAGGACCGCTTCTCGGTCAGGCACACACGCGCCCCAAATCCGGAGAGCGCGGTGCCCCTAGGGGCTATATCGTAGCCCCACCTTCGAACTCCTATGGCTAAGTGAAAGTGATAAAGCATTATATGCCTCGTTTGCTACGCTACCACCTCCTTCACAGGACCAAGACGTTGGATTAAGTGTGAAAATGTGCTATTTTGCAAACTCCCCCGCACCATGTGCGTGGGGGCTGAAGCTGAAGACTGCCATCTTTCAGGTTATACACAAGTATACATTAACGGCCGCACAGGAGATATTCCAATGCTTGAACGCACAAGTATAAAAAGCGCTTATATTATGAATATCGTTTTACAAATCATAAAGATCATTTGAACATGACATTTTTTGAGCACTGCGACTCTATTACACGAGCACCCCGCAGGACCTCCCCAAAATAGTGCTCGGCGGGTAACCGGCTCTCGTCCGAACCCCGGGTTGCAACAGCGGTGGCATCCATTTCCGTCCAATGTGTCTTCACACGGGCGAGCGCCATCCGCACACCCTCTATGCATGCCGACCGCTTCACCGCCTTGATATGCGGCACTGCCCCAAGGAATTGCTGCAATAAGCCGAAATAACTCTTCGGCTTGGGCTTATCCGGCCACAGATGAGTCACTACATCCGTCATCGCCAATCTGGACAATCTATTCAGCTCAGCCCACTCAGCCAACCGATCGGTCAATGGAAGTGAACGCTCCGGACTGTGGAATTGAGACCAAAAAAGCTCTTCCGTCTCGTGATCCTTTTGACTTCGGAAGTGCACAACAGCATCTGCCGCACTCGCCGCTAAATCCATATAAGGATCCTCCAGACCCCACAGCTGGCCAAGCTGAGCATACTTCTGATCTGTGAACTTCCTGCGCAGCAGAAAGGGCTTGCCAGCCGCAATGTCTCCGGCCTGACGCAGCTCCTCCTTTATAGCCCTCATTGTAGAACGGGCATCCTTGGCTTCAGCGGTGGCCTTCTTCAGGTCTTCTTGCTCCGCTCGGCGTTCTTTTTCAAGAACCTCATAGCGGTCGGTAACATCTTTCAGCTTCACGGCTATTTCGGCCATCTCCTCCCCGCTTCGGCAGTGAGCAGCCCTTTCGGCTTCTAGCTCTTCGGCCGCCTTCGAGGCAGCCGCATCACTCCTTCTGGCCTGCTCCTTGGCTCGAGCAAGCTCTGCTCGAAGTTCCTCCATAGCAGCGGCACCATCTGCATTAAGCATACATGTCGTAAGGAGTGAGCATCGGCTCCCTTACTAGGTGACCACGGAGAAACAACCTACCTTGTGACTCGTCAAGTCGATTATGGACCAGCACGATGTCTGCATCCGCAACGTCGAGTTGCCGCTTTAGTTCGGCAACTCCATCAGTATAGCTGGCCATCGGACTATCCGCCACCTACATAGGAAGGGCGAGAGTTAATACCTGAGATTATGATCCTCAGCACGCTATCGCTTTCGACAACATACCGAGTCTCAGGGGCTACTATCTATACAGGGCACACTTTATGTGTAAAACTGTCAAAATGTATGTCATTTTTACGTACCTCAAACCCCGCCAGCAAGCTTCTGACGGCATCATGCAACCCGCCCCTAGCGGATGAAATTCTTTCAATTACCATACTCATCAATGTATGGTGATCTTCTGAGATAGACGCCTTCTCAAGCAGATCCTTCAGCTCCCCCGGCCGTACACCAGTTGGTGTCGAACTCTCCGGCCCTGCCGGACTCGGGGATACCCTCTGTGACGACACCTCAGGGTCGTCCGCCCCGCCTGACGGTGCGACAGATGGAGGCGTCTCGCTCTCCATCATCTCCGGACGAAGGTCCCCCGAAGACGAGCTCAGCTGAGAAGGATGGAGATCCGAACTACAAGGTAAAAACTTCGGTTATCCTTAGAAGCAAAAATAGGGATGTCCCTTATTACAAAACTCCCCTTTTCCTACTTACGGCTCGCTGGAGGGCTAATTCCTTAGGGGAGATAGTGCGGCCGGGGCCTCCCCAGACGCAGGACCCTCTGGTGAAGATCTCTTCCCCCGCTTTGAGGCCTTGGCCTCCGAGTTTTCGGAAGCGGTCCTCTTCTCCCCTTGGAAGGAGGGATTCTCGATCCCCCCTTTCTCGAAAGCCTCCTTGGTAGAGGCGGTAATTTCTCTATTTTCCCCTTCGCCTTCCTCTGAAGGCGCAACCTCCAGCATCCTGACCAGCACGGGATCCGGCGCGGTCTCCGGGAGGGGGGCCAGACACCGTATCAGTTTCGCTTGCGCTATCCACTCCTATTCAAAGGGCGATTGGTTAAAAGGAAAATTCAAGAATACGCAAACAAACGGTGTGTCCAGTCACGGGGCTACTTACCTGAGCATCCGGGCGATTGCAGCTTAGGCCGACATCCTCGGTCAATGCCGGACACACTTCTTGTGATCCGAAGAACAATTTGTACATTTCCACGGGCGTCGCGCCCATGAAGTGTTGGAGAGCTCGTGGCCCCTCCGGATTGAATTCCCACAAACGGAGGGGGCGACGTTTGCAGGGCAGAAGACGCCGAATCAGCATAACCTGCATCACTACGACCAGATTGATCTCCCTCTCTTGGAGGTCTCGAATCTGGCCCTACAATAGGGGTACGTCCTTTGACGGCCCCCAGTTGAGCCCTTGGTTGACCCATGACATCAGCCGTTGTGGGGGGACCAAGCGAAAGATGGGCGGCGGCTTCTGCCTGCTGCCCCTGGAAGCGGTGATATAGAACCACTCCTGTTGCCACAAGCCAAGCTCCTCCTGGAAAGAGCCCTCGGGCCATGGAGCATTGACCCTCTTGCCTACAACCGCCCCGCTGCACTCTGCTTGATGCCCCTCGATCATCTTCGGCTCCACGTTGAAGGTTTTGAGCCACAAACCGAAGTGAGGGGTAGTGCGGAGGAAGGCTTCACAGACGACAATGAATGATGAGATGTGGAGGATGGACTCCGGAGCCAAGTCGTGGAATTCCAACCCATAGTAAAACATGAGCCCTCTCACAAAAGGATCCATCGGGAAGCCTAAACCCTGACGTAGGTGGGACACAAACACGACACTCTCGCCGGGCTCGGGAGTAGGAATGACTTGCCCTTGGGCGGGCAACCTATGTGAAATCTCGTAGGTCAGGTACCTGGCTTCTCTCAGCTTTAGCACGTCCTCTTCCGTGACGGAGGAGGGCATCCACCGGCCCTGTAGGTCGGAGCCGGACATTGTTTAAGGTCCAAGACGCTCGAATCTGGGGCTCTGGGTGTTGGAACTCGGGGCGAGAGGCAGATTCGATTGAGGATTGAAGAAAAGAAATGTGCCTTGGTCTCATTATAAAGAGGGAGAGTACCAAGAGCCGTCCCCGTGACCGTTTGGGACTCACCTTCAATAGAGGAGGTGTGGCAACAAGCACGGTTGGGTTACCCATGTCCGTATTGATGGGAATCCCGGAATAAGGGGAACACGACCTCTGCTTCGACAAGACGTTCCAAGGAAACCGCTTCGCTAAACGCACTGAGGTGGTATAATAAAAACAATTCAAGTAAAGGCTTGGTAGTGGTGTGATGTCACGCCACAAAATACGTCAGCAGATTGAACTCGTGTACATAATATTCTCTCTACGGTGGTATGTGGAATTTATTTTGCAGAGCCGTACACTATCCTGGTGTTCACAATCTTCTATGAATTATTCGGAGGAGGAACCCGCCTTGCAATGCCGAAGACAATATGCGCGCCGGACTCGTCGTCATTGAAGCCTGGTTCAGGGGCTACTGAGGGAGTCCTGGACTAGGGGGTGTCCGGATAGCCGGACTATCATCGTCGGCCGGACTCCAAGACTATGAAGATACAAGATTGAAGACTTCGTCCCGTGTCCGGATGGGACTTTCCTTGGTGTGGAAGGCAAGCTTGGCAATACGGATATGTAGATCTCCTACCATTGTAACCGACTCTGTGTAACCCTAGCCCTCTCCGGTGTCTATATAAACCGGAGGGTTTTAGTCCGTAGGACGAACAACCATTACAACAATCATACCATAGGCTAGCTTCTAGGGTTTAGCCTCCTTGATCTCGTGGTAGATCCACTCTTGTACTACCCATATCATCAATATCAATCAAGTAGGAGTAGGGTTTTACCTCCATCGAGAGGGCCCGAACCTGGGTAAAAACATCGTGTCCCTTGTCTCCTGTTACCATCCGCCTAGACGCATAGTTCGGGACCCCCTACCCGGTTTTCACACCGACACCTTGTTTTTCTCCTCAGCAGGAATGTTCTTTGTACTCCTCTTGGGTGCAGTCTTGGTGGCTAGAGTAGCAGCTTTGGGAGCAGTTTTGGGCTTAGCAGCAGCCCCTGACTAATTTGCATATCCCATTAGCTTTTGTGCCTTAGGTGCTGGAGAAGCAACCTCTTACTCTTCATCATCTGATCTCACCATAGTAGACTTTCCAAGTACTTTAGCTGTTGTGGTTCTTGCCCTCTTCTTCTTCTTGTCCTCACCAACTGCCTCTGTCACGCCCAATATGCGACCCTATCCGAGAGGAACTCGAAGGTCCCACCAAGGATAGACCCGCATATTGGAACGCTTTTGCAAGGTAGATATCTTTACATCAACATTACATCATAGTTGGGGATACATACAAAAGAGGCATACAGTGCCACACGAATACAACATCATCTTACATAAGAGCACCATTCGTCTACAGATGAAACACAAACAGAAACTCAAATGACATCCACCCTGCTAGCCCAGGCTGCCGATCTGGAACCTATCCCCAGATCAAATAAGAAGCAGAAGAAGAACTCCAAAACAAGCAAACATCGCTCTCGCGTCATGATCATCGCATAACCTGTACCTGTATCTGTTGTTGTAGTAATCTGTGAGCCACAAGGACTCAGAAATCCCATTACCATGGGTATCAAGACTAGCAAAGCTTAATGGGTAAGGAAGGGGTAAAGTGATGAGGTTGCAGCAGGGACTAAGCATATATGGTGGCTAACATACGCAAATGAGAGCGGGAAGAGAAACAACGGAACGGTCGTGAAGCTAGCAATGATCAAGAAGTGATCCTGAAACTACTTACGTTCAAACATAACCCAAAAACCGTGTTCACTTCCCGGACTCCGCCAAAAAGAGACCATCACGGCTACACACGCGGTTGATGCGTTTTAATTAAGTCAAGTGTCAAGTTATCTACAACCGAACATTAACAAATTCCCATCTGCCACATAACCGCGGACACGGCTCTCGAAAGTTTATACCCTGCAGGGTTGTCTCAACTTAGCCCATCACAAGCTCTCACGCTCAACAAAGGATATTCCTTCTCCCAGGAAAACCCGATCAGTCTTGGAATCCCGGTTTACGAGACATTTCGACAATGGTAAAACAAGACCAGCAAAGGCGCCCGATGTGTCGACAATCCCGATAGGATTCGCACGTATCTCGTTCTCAGGACACACCGGATAAGCAAAGCGTACATGTACTGACGTAACCCAAGTTGCCAAGGGATGGTCCCGCACGGTGCTCTAGTTTGGACCAACACTCCGAGGAGCACTGCCCCCCCCCCCCCCCGGGGGGGGGGGGGGGGGTAAATAAAGATGACCCTCGGGAGCGCGTCTCCCAAGGGAAAAAGGCTAGGTGAGGCAAATGTAAAACCAAGGTTGGGCCTTGCTGGAGGAGTTTTATTCAAAGCGAACTGTCAAGGGGGTCCCATAAATCACCCAACCGCATAAGGGACGCAAAATCAAGGAACATAACACCGATATGACGGAAACTAGGGCGCCAAGAGTGGAACAAAACACCAGGCATAAGGCCGAGCCTTCCACCTTTTACCAAGTATATAGGTGTATTAATTACATAAGAGATATTGTGATATCCCAACATAATCCTGTCCACCATGGCGCAATTTTCAACTTCACCTGCAACTAACAACGCTATAAGAGGGGCTGGGCAAAAGCGGTAACATAGCCAAACAACGGTTTGCTGGGAAGGGTGAAAAGGTTAGAGGCTGACATGGCAAATTGGGAGGCCTGAAGAATAAGTGATAGGTAGCACAGCATAGCGATAGAACGAAGCAACTAGCATAGCAATGATATTAGTGAGATCCAGGATAGCGGTCATCTTGCCTGAAATCCCGCTAGGAAGAAGAACGAGTCCATGAAGAAGATGAAGCCACGAAGACGAACCAAGCGTAGACGAACGAATCCTCACGATCGCAACGAATCAGGAACTAACGAGAAGGAGCACAACCGGAAAGAAGCAAACAACAAGGTAAACACACAACACATAGACATGGCATGATGCACAACCAAACATGATACATGACAAGGCTAGATGAGGCTACTCATGGCAAGAGATGATGCATACAAGAGCAATATATCAAATCAAGGTTAGATGAGGCCGGAAACAACATATAACAAATCGGGTAAGTCCTCATATTCAAATTTAGAAATTGGTCCAGATCTGAACAAACATTAAGTTGAAGTTGTTAAACAGCAAGTTAAGATGCACCAAGATGATCTACACGAAATTCTAGTCAAGTTACATATAAAGTTCATTTAGTTCGGAGCTACGGCCTAAAAGATATGAGCAAAACAATTTAAACATGGCATTGATGCAAAATACATCCAAACATCAAGAAAACACCTTAAAACAAGGATTCAACATGATAATATGAAACTACATGCAATTCTAAGCAAGTTTCATGTAGAGCATGCTCAAAACGGTGCAAAGGTTAAACACACGCACTCCAAACAAGATATAACAACAATCTGTCCAAAACAACAGCTGGGCATCTAGCATGCATCAAGATAATATGCTACAACACCTCAACATAAGAACAAAAGGCATGGGCATGAAGTACAGGTAAATCATGACAAAACATGAACACTGAGCTATCTCCAGAAAACAATACAACATGCTCAAAAGGACATGGCAAGATTGCAAATTATAACAGTTTCAGACTTAGCAGAAGTAACATCAGGTTGCAATGTTTAGAGCTATCAAACAACATGTTACAGGAAATTAACATGGCAAACAAAGGCATGGTATGCTAATACTAAAGACAAAGAACAAAATTCCCTTACTGAACTAATTTCGAAGATCAACAGAAAAGATGGTAGCATCCATGTAAACATGGCAAGTGATATGACAGATTCAGACATGGCAGGAACAATGATAAGTAGGCATGTTAGTGAGATTGTACCACTCACCACTGAGCAATACATGGCATAGAAAGGTGATCAAAAGTAATAAGACATGTTTATGAAGCTAGGCATGGCAAGAGCAAGTTCATAGGGTGCATGGATCACTAGCAAAGCTCATGGCAAAACTGAACTTAATTTTAACAGGCTGACAACAACATTATTTAGCAAATTGTGAGCAAGATTACAACATGCTAAATCAGGCTATAAATTCAACCATGGGCATGGATGGATATAGCATGACATTTATAACAAACCATCCTTAGTGAACAACTCCAGATTATTCATAGAACGACTTGTAGCAGCAAGTTTACATAGCATCATCATATAGCAGATTCAGCCTAGCAAAACAGTAACAGCAAGTACCCTACTTCATGAGCTCGATTCACTCACTACAAGACTCAAAAAAATACATGGATTGCACCACTGCAAAGATTACATGATGTATCTCAAAACACATGTATACATCAAGCACATAGGATGCACACACAAAATGCAATGAAAAAGACAAAACAACAAGTTATGTTCACAGACAGTAGTTAACATCATATAACACTCTTGCAACGATGATAATGGCATCAAGATGGACTCAAACAAGCATGGCACAATAGAATGAAATGAAGAGCATCTCCTGATGAACATTTTGATATATCACACGCACAAAACAAAGCAGCACACATGAAGTTATGGCATGATGAATAATGCACCAGAATGTTGAAAACTCAGGGACTTGGTCGAATTTTTACCCCGCAAAAACGTGGACGAGGTGGTGCGGGGTGGAGAGATCCGAGGCGCGGGCGAGGCATTTGGTTCGTCGTGCTGGTGGATCTGATCCCACCCGCCGGATCCGACCAGAGTAGAGCTCTGGCGAGGCGAGGTGGCGGTCGGCGAGGGCGCCGCGGTCGCCGGTGGGGCACGGGCGGCGGGGCACGGGCGGCTCCGGCGTGGGGACGCGGGCGGCAGCGCGACCCTGGCGGAGGGCGGCGCCTGCTGGCGGGGCGCAGCAGCGGACGGGCGGTGGAGGTCGTGGCGGCGGGCGGCGAGGGGCCGGTGGCACGCGGGGCGCGGCCGGGCGGTGCGGCCAACGGGCAGGAGGCGGCGAGGGTCGCCGGGGATGCGCCGGCGGGAGGAGCAGGGGCGGCGCGGTGGATCTGCGAGCTCCGGCGACGGGGTCAAGGCGGCGGCGGGCGCACCGGCGATCTCTGGAGGCGGCGTGGAGGTGTCCTAGGCGGCGGGGCAGCTCGGGCCCGGCGCGGGCGCGCGCGGGCTGTGTTGGCGGCGGCTTCGGGCCGGAAGGGCCGCGGCTGGGCCCGCGGGCCTGGCGGCAGGGCGCGGAGGAGAGAGGCAGAGGGGAACACGTGGTGGCGTGGGATTGGACCAGGCGCGGCGGTGGCGATTTGTCCGGCGTGGACCGGACGTGTCCAGCGCGCGGAGGGAGCGGGGCTAGGGTTTTGGACTGCTGGATTTCGGAGGGGGTGCACATATTTATAGGTAGAGCGAGCTAGGAGACTCCAAATGAGGAGCGGTTTTCTCCCACACGATCGTGATCGAACGACCGAGAGCATGGAAATGACTTAGATGGGTTATTGGGCTGTTTTGGAGGGTGTTGGGTTGCAACACTCAAAAGGCCTTTGCGGTTACCCGGTTAACCGTTGGAGCATCAAACGACCTCCAAATGGAACGGAACTTGACAGGCGGTCTATCGGTGGTGTACCAAGGCCACTTGGCAAGACTCAGTCCATTCCGAGAACATTTAACACCCACTCACGAAAAGAGACTAGAGCGGGTGCGCCGGTGCATGTGGGAGTGGCGGATCGCGAAACGGACAATGGGGGAAAAGGCCGGAAGCAAGTTTTGAAAAACATGCGGATGAAATGCAGATGATGACATGGCAAAGTGCAACACGCAAGCAAATGACATGGCAGCAATGATGAATAACTGGAAGACACCTGGCGCATCGAATCCGGGGCGTTACAACTCTCCTCCACTAACAAGAGATGTCGTCCCGAGATCTTAGGAGCGAGACGGAAGAGAAAAGGGATGAGGTGAAACAAGAACTCAAGAGAAGAAGCAAAGAATCGAGAGCACTCGAGAAGAAGAGAGGAACGACGAGAATGACGAGAATCGAAAGCTCACGGAATCAGATAGACTATGAAACCACTCCGGTTAGAACGAGATAAGAAACGAATAAGACTGAAAGGATTTAGGCAGCACTCCGGCTGAAACATGGAGGAATAGAACACGAGCTTGACAGGATGGAATGATACTTGACGAAGACATGACACAAAACCTCTAGAAAGAATTGAAAGAGTTGAATGAAAAGAACGGAGAAGAAAATGACAACTTGTGCCACAAATGAAATTGAAATGATCTTTAGAAGGAAGGTTTAAACGGAGTTGTTGAGAAAATCAACAAGAAAAAGAATAAGCTTGTTGTGGTCTTATAGGTAACATCTCAAGATCATAAGGTGATAACCGGTCACAAATGGAAATGATTGGATAGCTGAGAAGAATGAAGAAATGCAAAACTCCACTTCAAAAGAATACGGAGAATTAATTACACTTAGAGACGCGAGAAGAAAGATACTTGAACTCCACCAACAAGAATCTTGATGAGCTCTTGAAGAATGAATTAAATCATGAAGAACCACCATGAAGAACTCCGGTGACAAAAGGATGGTGAGATAGAATGAAGGATGAAAGAATAAGATTAAAGCTTGCGGTGACTTAGATGGAGGTTCCGACGAAATGGCCGAGGAAATTTGAACTCCGGAAAAGAAAAGATGAAAACACTTGGAACTAGAATTATTCATCAAGAACAAACTCCGAAGGAAGGGATTACTCACTTGGATGAAATAAGAATAAGATTTATTGTATGCTTATACTTCATCAAATTAAATTGATGACAAGCAATGGATTTTGCAGACTACTTATTCTTGTTGAAAAAAATGATTAAGGGGAATATGACGCAAAACTTGAGAAAGTCTTCATGAACCACCGGTGGGATTCGAAAGAACGAATGGATTAAAATGATAATCAAGGAAAAAGAATCTTGAACGAACCACCGTAAGAATTAGAAAATCACTGATGAAAGAGAATGAATCACCGGGAATAATTAGAAGAACAAATATGCTAGAGGGGATTTAGATGCAAAAGAACAAAGATATCTTGAGCTGATTAAAGAACACTTGAACGAAGCACTGGGATAATTGGATAATGGTAGCTGAAATGCGAGGACAAAGAATTCTTCTGGAATGATGGCCTCCGATGAAATGAAATGGAAAAACAACTCCTGACATACTCCAGATGGTTAAGAAAAGAATATCTGACAAATGGAATAATTCAAGAGGATAATATGAAGCCAGAACCACAAAACTTCGAGAGAACAGACAAGACTTAGAGGAAAAAACTCTTCTTCGATCTACAGATGTCGACGAGAAACACCACCAAAATTACTGAGATACTTCGGTAGAATGAAAAGCAAAGAGGTTGAGCCACCAGTGAAATGATTTGAAATCGATCTTGGAAAGGCATCTGACTGATTAAATCCATTCTTATGTCCAACTCGAAAAGAATTTGGAATGGCTCCGGAATAATTAGAAGAGTCAGGTAAGATCTTGGGAAAAGACCTGTGGGTTAGGGCCCACTAAAAAAACACCGTTGAAAAGGATCGTTGAACAGATAAATGATGCACTGGAACAATTGGAATATTTGAATGAGGTGACAACCTCGAATTAATTCGAACACAGATGAATCCTCTGAGATGTCTTGAACACTCCGGAAGGATAAACTGGCGAGAGGCGAACGAGCAGGGAAAACGCTTGATCCAAGGAAAAGAATATGATCAATCGAAAAACTTTAATTGAGTCCACCGGAAAAGAGATGAAGAATGTCAAACAAAAGAGAATTCACCGGTTGGAACAATTGACGAAAGACTGAAGAGGCTCCACACTAATGACATTGATGCTCGAAAGAGACTCAGGCTCCGTTAAGAAGAGGGTGGGAGGGCAGGAAAATCAAAGACAACTTGGACGAATAACTTGAAGAGAAAACACCGGTTGAAATGATTGAGGAAAGAATGCAAAGGCTTCGCACGACTAGGATGGATACTCGATTACGGACTCCGGCTCCGAGATGGAAAAGGGGAGGGCGGGTGGGAAAAGAAGTCAACTGAGGATTGAACTTGGCAAAGATGAAGAGGCTCGAGTCAACTTGACGAGAAATGCACCGGATGAAAAGAGCTGAGAACCAACGACCGGAAAACCAACCACGTGATCCTAAAGAAAGTTTGAAAGGGAAGACGAGTAATTCAAAACACCTAAATAAAGATTCCTCACCAGAGCGACGAAGGGGCTGAGGAGCAAAAAGAATTCCTACTCTCCGATATAACTAAACTCCGAAAACTGTTTTCTTCTAGACTCGACAACGGGCAAACCACACGATCAAACAAGGGGGGCTCCTATGGTCGGTCGAGGCTCTGATACCAATTTCACGCCCAATATGTGATCCTATCCGAGAGGAACTCGAAGGTCCCACCAAGGATACCCACATATTGGAACGCTTTTGCAAGGTGGATATCATTACATCAACATTACATCATAGTTGGGGATACATACAAAAGAGGCATACAATGCCACACGAATACAACATCATCTTACTTAAGAGCACCATCCGTCTACGGATGAAACACAAATAGAAACTCAAACGACATCCACCCTGCTAGCCCAGGCTGCCGACCTGGGACCTATCCCCTGATCGTAGAAGAAGCAGAAGAAGAACTCCAAAACAAGCAAACATCGCTCTTGTGTCATGATCATCGCATAGCCTATACCTGCATCTGTTGTTGTAGTAATCTGTGAGCCACAAGGACTCAGCAATCCCATTACCATGGGTATCAAGACTAGCAAAGCTTAATGGGTAAGGAAGGGGTAAAGTGGTGAGGTTGCAGCAGCGACTAAGCATATATGGTGACTAACATACGCAAATGAGAGCGGGAAGAGAAACAACGGAATGGTCGTGAAGCTAGCAGGATCAAGAAGTGATCCTGAAACTACTTACGTTCAAATATAACCCAAAAACCGTGTTCACTTCCCGGACTCCGCCGAAAAGGGACCATCACGGCTACACACGCGGTTGATGCGTTTTAATTAAGTCAAGTATCAAGTTATCTACAACCGGACATTAACAAATTCCCATCTGCTACATAACCGCGGGCACGGCTCTTGAAAGTTTATACCCTACAGGGGTGTCCCAACTTAGCCCATCACAAGCTCTCACGGTCAACGAAGGATATTCCTTCTCCTAGGAAGACCCGATTAGTCCCGGAATCCCGGTTTACGAGACATTTTGACAATGGTAAAACAAGACCAGCAATGGCGCCCGATGTGTCGACAATCCCGATAGGAGTCACACGTATCTCGTTCTCAGGACACACCAGATAAGCAAAGCGTACAGGTACTGACGTAACCCAAGTTGTCAAGGGATGGTCCCGCACGGTGCTCTAGTTTGGACCAACACTCCGAGGAGCACTGGCCCGGAGGGGGGGGGGGTAAATAAAGATGACCCTCGGGAGCGCGACTCCCAAGGGAAAAAGGCTAGGTGAGGCAAATGTAAAACCAAGGTTGGGCCTTTCTGGAGGAGTTTTAATCAAAGCGAACTGTCAAGGGGGTCCCATAAATCACCCAACCGCGTAAGGGATGCAAAATCAAGGAACATAACACAGGTATGAAGGAAACTAGGGCGGCAAGAGTGGAACAAAACGCCAGGCATAAGGCCGAGCCTTCCACCTTTTACCAAGTATATAGGTGTATTAATTAAATAAGAGATATTGTGATATCCCAACATAATCCTGTCCACCATGGCGCAATCTTCAACTTCACCTGCAACTAACAACGCTATAAGAGGGGCTGGGCAAAAGCGGTAACATAGCCAAACAACGGTTTGCTGGGAAGGGTGAAAAGGTTAGAGGCTGACATGGCAAATTGGGAGGCCTGAAGAACAAGTGATAGGTAGCGCAGCATAGCGATAGAACGAAGCAACTAGCATAGCAATGATAGTAGTGAGATCCAGGGTAGCGGTCATCTTGCCTGAAATCCTGGTAGGAAGAAGAACGATTCCATGAGGAAGATGAAGCCACGAAGACGAACCAAGCGTAGACGAACGAATCCTCATGATCGCAACAAAACAGGAACTAACGAGAAGGAGCACAACTAGAAAGAAGCAAACAACAAGGTAAACACACAACACATAGACATGGCATGATGCACAACCAAACATGATGCATGACAAGGCTAGATGAGGCTACTCATGGCAAGAGATGATGCATACAAGAGCAATATATCAAAGCAAGGTTAAATGAGGCCGGAAACAACATATAACAAATCGGGTAAGTCCTCATATGCAAATTTAGAAATTGGTCCAGATGTGAACAAACATTAAGTTGAAGTTGTTAAACAGCAAGTTAAGATGCATCAAGATGATCTACACGAAATTCTAGTCAAGTTACATATAAAGTTCATTTAATTCGGAGCTACGGCCTAGAAAATATGAGCAAGACAATTTAAACATGGCATTGATGCAAAATGCATCCAGACATTAAGAAAACACCTCAAAACAAGGATGCAACATGATAATTTGAAACTACATGCAATTCTAAGCAAGTTTCATGTAAGCATGCTCAAAACGGAGCAACGGTTGAACATATACACTCCAAACGAGATATAACAACAATCTGTCCAAAACAACAACTTGGCATCTAGCAAGTATCAAAACTATATTCCACATCACCTCAACAAAAGAACAAATGGCATGAGCATGAAGTACAGGTAAAGCATGACAAAACATGAACACTAAGTTATCTTCAGAAAACACAATAACATGCTCAAAAGGACATGGCAAGATTGCAAATTATAACAGTTTCAGACTTAGCAGAAATAACATCAGGTTGCAATGTTTAGAGTTATCAAACAACATGTTACAAGAACTTAACATGGCAAATAAAGGCACTGCATGCTAATACTAAAGACAAATAACAAAACTTCCTTACTGAACTAATTCCAAAGATCAACAGAAAAGATGGTAGCATCCATGCAAACATGGCAAGTGATATGACAGATTCAGACATGGCAGGAACAACGATAAGTAGGCATGTTAGTGAGATCTTACCACTCACCATAGAGCAATACATGGCATGGCAAGGTGATCAAAAGTAAGAATACATGTTTATGAAGCCAAACATGGCAAGAGAAAGTTCATAGCATGCATGTATCACTAGCAAAGCTCATGAAAAAACTGAACTTAATGTTAACAGGCTCACAGCAACATTATTTAGCAATTTGAGAGCAAGATTACAACAAGCTAAAGCAGGATATAAATGCAACCATGGGCATGGATGGATAGATCATGACATTTATAACTAACCATCCTTCGTGAACAACTCTAGATTATGCACAGAATGACTTGTAGCAGCAGGTTTACATAGCATCATGATATAGCAGATTCAGCATAGCAAAACAGTAACAGCAAGTACCCTACTTCACGAGCTCAATTCACTCACTACAAGACACAAAAAATAAATGATTTGCACCACTGTAAAGATGGCATGATATAGCTCAAAACTCATGTATACATCAAGCTCATAGGATGCACACACAAAATGCAATGAAAAAGACAAAACAAGTTATGTTAACAGACATCAGTTAACATCATATAGCACTCTTGCAACGATGATATTGGCATCAAGCTGGACTCAAACAAGCATGGCACAATGGTACAAAATGAAGAGCATCTCCTGATGAACATTTTGATATATCACATGCACAAAATGAAGCAGCACACATGAAGTTATGGCATGATGAATAATGCTCCAGAATATTGAAAACTCAGGGACTTGGCGGAATTTTTACCCCGCGAAAACATGGACGAGTTGGTGCGGGATGGAGAGATCCGGGGCGTGGGCGAGGTGTTTGGTTCGTCGTGCGGGTGGATCTGGTCCCACCCGTCGGATCCGACCGGAGTAGAGCTCCGGCGAGGCGAGGAGGCAGTCGGTGAGGGCGGCACGGTCATCGGCGGGGCATGGGCGGCGGGGCATGGGCGGCTCCGGCGCGAGGACGCGGGCGGCGGGGCACGGGCATCTCCGGCGCGGGGATGCGGGCGGCGACGCGACCCCGGCGGAGGGCGGCGGCTGCCGGCGGGGCACAACGGTGGACGGGCGGCGGAGGTCGTGGTGGCAGGCGGCGAGGGGCAGGTGGCGCGTGGGGCGCGGCCGGGCGGCGTGAGCAACGGGCAGGAGGCGGCGAGGGTTGCCGGGGAGGCGCCGGCGGGAGGAGCAGGGGCGGCGCGGTGGATTTGCGAGCTCCAGTGACAGGGTCGAGGCGGCGGCGGGCGCACCGGCGATCTCCGGCGGCGGCGCGGAGGTGTCCAGGCGGCGGGGCAGCTCGGGCCCAGAGCGGGCGCGCGCGGGCTGCGTCGGCGGCGGCTTCGGGCCGGAAGGGCCGCGGCTGGGCCCGGCGGGCCTGGCGGCGGGGCGTGGAGGAGAGAGGCGGCGGGGAACGCGTGGCGGCGCGGGATTGGACCGGGCGCGGCGGTGGCAATTTGTCCAGCGCGGACCGGACGTGTCCGGCACACGGAGGGAGCAGGGCTAGGGTTTTGGACTGCGGGATTTCGGAGGGGGTGCACATATTTATAGGTAGATTGAGCTAGGAGACTCCAACTGAGGAGCGGTTTTCGCCCACACGATCGTGATCAAACGAGCGAGAGCATGTAAATGACTTAGATGGGTTATTGGGCTGTTTTGGAGGGTGTTGGGCTGCAACACTCAAAAGGCCTTTGCGGTTACCCGGTTAACCATTGGAGCATCAAATGACGTCAAAATGGAACGAAGCTTCATAGGCGGTCTACCGGTGGTGTACCAAGGCCACTTTGCAAGACTCGGTCCATTCCGAGAACGTTTAACATCCACTCACGAAAAGAGACAAGAGGGGATGCGCCGGTGCATGTGGGGGTGGCGGATCGTGAAACGGACAACGGGGGAAAAGGCCAGATGCAAGTTTTGAAAAACATGCGGATGAAATGCAGATGATGACATGGCAAAGTGCAACATGCAAGAAAATGACATGGCAGCGATGGCGAATAACTGGAAGACACCTGGCGCACCGAATCCGGGGCGTTACAACTCTCCTCCACTAACAAGAGATCTCGTTCCGAGATCTTAGGAGTGAGACGGAAGAGAAAAGGGATGAGGTGAAATAAGAACTCAAGAGAAGAAGCAAAGAATCGAGAGCACTCGAGAAGAAGAGAGGAACGACGAGAATGACGAGAATCGAAAGCTTACAGAATCAGATAGACTATGAATCCACTCCAGTTAGAACGAGATAAGAAATGAATAAGATTGAAAGGATTGAGGCAGCACTCCGGCTGAAACATGGAGGAATAGAACACAAGCTTGAGAGGATGGAATGATACTTGATGAAGACATGACACAAAACCTCCGGAAAGAATTGAAAGAGTTGAATGAAAAGAACGAAGAAGAAAATGACAACTTGTGCCACGAATGAAATTGAAAGCATCATTAGAAGGAAGGTTTAAACGGAGTTGTTGAGAAAATCAACAACGAAAAGAATAAGCTTGTTGTGGTCTTATAGGTAACATCTCAAGATCATAAGGTGATAACCGGCCACAAATGGAAATGATTGGATAGCTGAGAAGAACGATGAAATGCAAAACTCCACTTCAAAAGCATACAGAGAATTAATTACACTTTGAGACGCGAGAAGAAAGATACTTGAACTCCACCAACTAGAATCTTGATGAACTCTTGAAGAATCAATTAAATCATGAAGAACCACCATGAAGAACTCCGGTGACAAAAGGATGGTGTGATAGAATGAAGGATGAAAGAATAAGATTAAAGCTTGCGGTGACTTAGATGGAGGTTCTGACGAAATGGCCGAGGAAATTTGAACTCCGGAAAAGAAAAAATGAAACCACTTGGAACTAGAATTTATTCATCAAGAACAAACTCCGAAGGAAGGGATTACTCGCTTGGATGAAATAAGAATAAGATTTATTGTATGCTTATCCTTCATCAAATTAAATTGACGACAAGCAATGGATTTTGCATACTACTTATTCTTGTTGAAAGAAAGGATTAAGGGGAATATGGCATCAAACTTGAGAAAGTCTTCATGAACCACCGGTAGGATTCGAAAGAACGAATGGATTAAAATGATAATCAAGGAAAAAGAATCTTGAACGAACCACCATAAGAATTAGAAAATGACTGATGAAAGAGAATGAACCACCAGGAAGAATTAGAAGAACAAATATGCTAGAGGCGATTTAGATGCAAAAGAACAAAGAGATCATGAGCTGATTAAAGAACACTTGAACGAAGCACCGGGATAATTGGATAATGGTAGCTGAAATGTGAGGACAACGAATTCTTCTGGAATGATGGCCTCCGATGAAAAGAAATGGAAAAACAACTCCTGACATACTCCGGATGGTTAAGAAAAGAATATCTGACAAATGGAATAATTCAAGAGGATAACATGAAGCCAGAACGACCACCGAGGAAAAAGCCTCTGTAACGGTTGGTCAGAAACTTCGAGAGAACAGACAAGATTTAGAGGAAAAAACTCTTCTTCGGTCTTCAGATGACGACAGGAAACACCACCAAAATTACTGAGATACTTCGGTAGAATGAAAAGCAAAGAGGTTGAGCCACCAATGAAATGATTTGAAATCAATCTTGGAAAGGCATCTGACTGATGAAATCCATTCTTACGTCAAACTCGAAAAGAATTAGGAATGGCTCCGGAATAATTAGGAGAGTCAGGTAAGATCCTGGGAAAAGACCTGTGGGTTAGGGCCCACTAAAAAAACAGCGTTGAAAAGGATTGTTGAACAGATAAATGATGCACCGGAACAATTGAAATATTTGAATGAGGTGACAACCTCAAATTAATTCCAACACAGACGAATCTTCTGAGATGTCTTGAACACTCCGGAAGGATAAACTGGCGAGAGGCAAACGAGCAGGGAAAACACTTGATCCAAGGAAAAAATATGATCAACCGAAAAACTTGAATTGAGTCCACCAGAAAAGAGATGAAGAATGTCAAACAAAAGAGAATTCACCGGTTGGAACAATTGACGAAAGACTGAAGAGGCTCCACACTAATGACATTGATGCTCGAAAGAGACTCAGGCTCCGTTAAGAAGAGGGTGGGATGGCGGGAAAAGCAAAGACAACTTGGACGAATAACTTGAAGAGAAAACACTGGTTGAAATGATTGAGGAAAGAATGCAAAGGCTTCGCACGAGTAGGATGGATACTCGATTATGGACTCCGGCTCCAAGAAGGAAAAGAGGAGGGCGGGTGGGAAAAGAAGACAACTGAGGATTGAACTTGGCAAAGATGAAGAGGCTCGAGTCAACTTGACGAGAAATGCACCGGATGGAAAGAGCTGAGAACCAACAACCGGAAAACCAACTGCGTGATCCTAAAGATAGATTGAAAGGGAAGACAAGTAATTCAAAACACCTACGTCAAGATTCCTCACCAGAGCGACGAATACAACATCATCTTACATAGGAGCACCATCCGTCTACGGATGAAACACAAACAGAAACTCAAACGACATCCACCCTGCTAGCCCAGGCTGCCGACCTGGAACCTATCCCCTTATCGAAGAAGAAGCAGAAGAAGAACTCCAAAACAAGCAAACATCGCTCTCGTGTCATGATCATCGCATAACTTGTACCTGCATCTGTTGTTGTAGTAATCTGTGAGCCACGAGGACTCAGCAATCCCATTACCATGGGTATCAAGACTAGCAAAGCTTAATGGGTAAGGAAGGGGTAAAGTGGTGAGGTTGCAGCAGCGACTAAGCATATATGGTGGCTAACATACGCAAATCAGAGCGGGAAGAGAAACAACGGAATGGTCATGAAGCTAGCAATGATCAAGAAGTGATCCTGAAACTACTTACGTTCAACATAACCCAAAAACCGTGTTCACTTCCCGGACTCCGCCGAAAAGAGACCATCACGGCTACACACGCGGTTGATGCGTTTTAATTAAGTCAAGTGTCAAGTTATCTACAACCGGACATTAACCAATTCCCATCTGCCACATAACCGCGGGCACGGCTCTCGAGAGTTTATACCCTGTAGGGGTGTCCCAACTTAGCCCATCACAAGCTCTCATGGTCAACGAAGGATATTCCTTCTCCCAAGAAGACCCGATTAGTCTTGGAATCCCGGTTTACGAGACATTTCGACAATGGTAAAACAAGACCAGCAAAGGCGCCCGATGTGTCGACAATCCCGATAGGAGCCGCACGTATCTCGTTCTCAGGACACACCAGATAAGCAAAGCGTACAGGTACTGACGTAACCGAAGTTGTCAAGGGATGGTCCCGCACGGTGCTCTAGTTTGGACCAACACTCTGAGGAGCATTGGCCCCGGGGGGGGGGGGAGGGGGTAAATAAAGATGACCCTCGGGAGCGCGACTCCCAAGGGAAGAAGGCTAGGTGAGGCAAATGTAAAACCAAGGTTGGGCCTTGCTAGAGGAATTTTATTCAAAGCGAACTGTCAAGGGGGTCCCATAAATCACCCAACCGCGTAAGGGACGCAAAATCAAGGAACATATAACCGGTATGACAGAAACTAGGGTGGCAAGAGTGGAACAAAACACCAGGCATAAGGCCGAGCCTTCCACCCTTTACCAAGTATATAGGTGCATTAATTAAATAAGAGATATTGTGATATCCCAACATAATCCTGTCCACCATGGTGCAATTTTCAACTTCACCTGCAACTAACAACGCTATAAGAGGGGCTGGGCAAAAGCGGTAACATAGCCAAACAACGGTTTGCTGGGAAGGGTGAAAAGGTTAGAGGCTGACATGGCAAATTGGGAGGCCTGAAGAACAAGTGATAGGTAGCGCAGCATAGCGATAGAACGAAGCAACTAGCATAGCAATGATAGTAGTGAGATCCAGGATAGCGGTCATCTTGCCTGAAATCCCGCTAGGAAGAAGAACGAGTCCATGAAGAAGATGAAGCCATGAAGATGAACCAAGCGTAGACGAAAGAATCCTCACGATCGCAACGAAACAGGAACTAACGAGAAGGAGCACAACCGGAAAGAAGCAAACAACAAGGTAAACACACAACACATAGACATGGCATGATGCACAACCAAATATGATGCATGACAAGGCTAGATGAGGCTACTCATGGCAAGAGATGATGCATACAAGAGCAATATATCAAAGCAAGATTAAATGAGGCCGGAAACAACATATAACAAATCCGCTAAGTCCTCATATGCAAATTTAGAAATTGGTCCAGATCTGAACAAACATTAAGTTGAAGTTGTTAAACAGCAAGTTAAGATGCACCAAGATGATCTACACGAAATTCTAGTCAAGTTACATATAAAGTTCATTTAGTTCGGAGCTACGGCCTAGAAAATATGAGCAAAACAATTTAAACATGGCATTGATGCAAAATGCATCCAAACATTAAGCAAACACCTCAAAACAAGGATGCAATATGATAATATGAAACTACATGCAATTCTAAGCAAGTTTCATGTAGAGCATGCTCAAAACGGAGCAACGGTTAAACACATACACTCCAAACAAGATATAACAACAATCTATTCAAAACAACAACTTGGCATCTAGCAAATATCAAAACTATATTCTACATCACCTCAACAAAAGAACAAATGGCATGAGCATGAAGTACAGGTAAAGCATGACAAAACATGAACACTAAGTTATCTTCAGAAAACACAATAACATGCTCAAAAGGACATGGCAAGATTGCAAATTATAACAGTTTCAGACTTAGCAGAAATAACATCAGGTTGCAATGTTTAGAGTTATCAAACAACATGTTACAGGAACTTAACATGGCAAACAAAGGCATGGCATGCTAATACTAAAGACAAATAACAAACTTCCTTACTGAACTAATTCCAAAGATCAACAGAAAAGATGGTAGCATCCATGCAAACATGGCAAGTGATATGACAGATTCAGACATGGCAGGAACAACGATAAGTAGGCATGTTAGTGAGATCTTACCACTTACTATAGAGCAATACATGGCATGGCAAGGTGATCAAAAGTAAGAATACATGTTTATGAAGCTAAGCATGGCAAGAGAAAGTTCATAGCGTGCATGTATCACTAGCAAAGCTCATGAAAAAACTGAACTTAATGTTAACAGGCTGACAACAACATTATTTAGCAATTTGAGAGCAAGATTACAACAAGCTAAAGCAGGATATAAATGCAACCATGGGCATGGATGGATAGAGCATGCCATTTATAACAAACCATCCTTAGTGAACAACTCTAGATTATGCATAGAATGACTTGTAGCAGCAGGTTTACATAGCATCATGATATAGCAGATTCAGCATAGCAAAACAGTAACAGCAAGTACCCTACTTCACGAGCTCGATTCACTCACTACAAAACACACAAAAATACATGATTTGCACCACCATAAAGATAGCATGATGTAGCTCAAAACTCATGTATAAATCAAGCTCATAGGATGCACACACAAAATGCAATGAAAAAGACAAAACAACAAGTTATGTTCACAGACAGCAGTTAACATCATATAACACTCTTGCAACGATGATAATGGCATCAAGATGGACTCAAAGAAGCATGGCACAATGGTATAAAATGAAGACATATCCTGATGAACATTTTGATATATCACACGCACAAAACGAAGCAACACACATGAAGTTATGGCATGATGAATAATGCACCAGAACATTTAAAACTCAGGGACTTGGTGGAATTTTTACCCCGCGAAAACATGGACGAGGTGGTGCTAGATGGAGAGATCCGGGGTACGGGCGAGGTGTTTGGTTCGTCGTGTGGGTGGATCTGATCCCACCCGCCGGATCAGACCGGAGTAGAGCTCCGGCGAGCTCGGCTCCTGCGAGGCGAGGAGGTGGTCGGCGAGGGCGGCGCGGTCGTCGGCGGGGCACGGGCGGTGGGGCACGGGCGGCTCCAGCGCGGGGACGCGGGCGGCGGCGCGACCCCGGCGGAGGGTGGCGGCTGCCGGCGGGGCGTAGTGGCGGACGGGCGGCGGAGGTCGTGGCGGCAGGCGGATAGGGGCCAGTGGCACGCGGGGCGCGGCCGGGCGGCGCGGCCACCGGACAGGAGGCGGCGAGGGTCGCCGGAGAGGCGTCGGCAGGAGGAGCAGGGGCGACGCGGCGGATCTGCGAGCTCCGGCGACGGGGTCGAGGCGGCAGCGGGCGCACCGGCGATCTCCGGCGGCGGCGCGGAGGTGTCTAGGCGGGGGGGGGGGCAGCTAGGGTCCAGCGCGGGCGCGCGCGGGCTGCGTCGGCGGCGGCTTCTGGCCGGGAGGGCCGTGGCTGGGCCCGGCAGGCCTGGCAGCGGGGCACAGAGGAGAGAGGCGGCGGGGAACATGTGGCGGCGCGGGATTGGACCGGGCGCGGTGGCGGCGATTTGTCAGGCGCGGACCGGACGTGTCCGGCGCGGAGGGAGCGGGGCTAGGGTTTGGACTGCGGGATTTCGGAGGGGTGCACATATTTATAGGTGGAACAAAACTTTACAGGCGGTCTACCGGTGGTGTACCAAGGCCACTTGGCAAGACTCGGTCCATTCCGAGAACGTTTAACACCCGCTCACGAAAAGAGAAAAGAGGGGATGCGCCGGTGCATGTGGGAGTGGCGGATCGTGAAACGGACAACGGGGGAAAAGGCCGGATGCAAGTTTTAAAAAACATGCAGATGAAATGCAGATGATGACATGGCAAAGTGCAACACGCAAGAAAATGAGAGGGCAGCGACGGCGAATAACTGGAAGACACCTGGCACATCGAATCCGGGGCATTACAACTCTCCTCCACTAACAAGAGATCTCGTTCCGAGATCTTAGGAGCAAGACGGAAGATAAAAGGGATGAGGTGAAACAAGAACTCAAGAGAAGAAGCAAAGAATCGAGAGCACTCGAGAAGAAGAGAGGAACGACGAGAATGACGAGAATCGAAAGCTCACGGAATCAGATAGACTATGAAACTACTCCGGTTTGAACGGGATAAGAAACGAATAAGACTGAAAGGATTTAGGCAGCACTCCGGTTGAAACATGGAGGAATAGAACACCAGCTTGAGAGGATGGAATGATACTTGATGAAGACATGACACAAAACCTCTAGAAAGAATTGAAAGAGTTGAATGAAAAGAACGGAGAAGAAAATGACAACTTGTGCCACGAATGAAATTGAAAGCATCTTTAGAAAGAAGGTTTAAACGGAGTTGTTGAGAAAATGAACAACGAAAAGAATAAGCTTGTTGTGGTCTTATAGGTAACATCTCAAGATCAGAAGGTGATAATCGGCCACGAATGGAAATGATTGGATACCTGAGAAGAACGAAGAAATGCAAAACTCCACTTCAAAAGCATACAGAGAATTAATTACACTTTGAGACGCGAGAAGAAAGATACTTGAACTCCACCAACTAGAATCTTGATGAACTCTTGAAGAATCAATTAAATCATGAAGAACCACCATGAAGAACTCCGGTGACAAAAGGATGGTGTGATAGAATGAAGGATGAAAGAATAAGATTAAAGCTTGCGGTGACTTAGATGGAGGTTCTGACGAAATGGCCGAGGAAATTTGAACTCCGGAAAAGAAAAAATGAAACCACTTGGAACTAGAATTTATTCATCAAGAACAAACTCCGAAGGAAGGGATTACTCGCTTGGATGAAATAAGAATAAGATTTATTGTATGCTTATCCTTCATCAAATTAAATTGACGACAAGCAATGGATTTTGCATACTACTTATTCTTGTTGAAAAAAAGGATTAAGGGGAATATGGCATCAAACTTGAGAAAGTCTTCATGAACCACCGGTAGGATTCGAAAGAACGAATGGATTAAAATGATAATCAAGGAAAAAGAATCTTGAACGAACCACCATAAGAATTAGAAAATGACTGATGAAAGAGAATGAATCACCGGGAAGAATTAGAAGAACAAATATTCTAGAGGGGATTTAGATGCCAAAGAACAAAGAGATCATGAGCTGATTAAAGAACACTTGAACAAAGCACCGAGATAATTGGACAACGGTAGCTGAAATGTGAGGACAAAGAATTCTTCTGGAATGATGGCCTCCGGGGAAAAGAAATGGAAAAATAACTCATGACATACTCCGGATGGTTAAGAAAAGAATATCTGACAAAATGGAATAATTCAAGAGGATAACATGAAGCTGGAACCATGAAACTTCGAGAGAACGGACAAGATTTAGAGGAAAAAACTCTTCTTCGGTCTTCAGATGACGACGGGAAACACCACAAAAATTACTGAGATACTCCGGTAGAATGAAAAGCAAAGAGGTTGAGCCACCAATGAAATGATTTGAAATCGATCTTGGAAAGGCATCTGACTGATGAAATCCATTCTTACGTCAAACTCGAGAAGAATTAGGAATGGCTCCGGAATAATTAGAAGAGTCAGGTAAGATCCTGGGAAAAGACCTGTGGGTTAGGGCCCACTAAAAAAACACCGTTGAAAAGGATTGTTGAACAGATAAATGATGCATAGGAACAATTGAAATATTTGAATGAGGTGACGACCTCGAATTAATTCGAACACGGACGAATCTTCTGAGATGTCTTGAACACTCCGGAAGGATAAACTGGCAAGAGGCGAACGAGCACACTACAAAAAAATACACTTCCGTGATGATACGTGTTTGTCACAGTAGGTCACGTTTTTTGTCATGCATGTACATCCATGACAAATTTATGACAGAATCAAGATAGTCATACCTGTGCTATCGTAGAAGTGTTCCATGACATTACCAAAATTATCATCACGGAAGTGTCCACTTCCATGATGATAAATCATGCGTCACAGAAGTGCTTTTGTCAAGGGTGACCGACACGTGGCATCCACCGTAACGGAACGCCGTTAAGCTATCGGGTCGGGTTTTGGATCCGATTACCCGTTAACAGCCCCGACCAATGGGGATTTCCCATGTGTAAAATCGTCATTGGCTGGAGGAAACACGTGTCGGCTCATTGTTGGGACAGATGTCATCCACTCATTGGACAGAAGGCGCCTATGATACGTCGACACGTGGCCCGACCCAACAGAGGCCCATTCATGTGAAAATCCCGGCCCGTTTGACTTGGTCAAAAGGTGACGGGCCGGCCCATGAAAATCCTGTTAACGGCCTGTTCGCATATAGCCCATTTACAGCCCGCTAACCCAAGGCCCATTATGCCCTACCCGAATTAGGCCCAGTAGCGTCATCTGGGCCATCCAATATGATTCCAGCCCATTTTCACTTCTGGCCCATGTATGTTCCATGACGTCTTTCGGCCCATATGAGGCCCTATGTAACTCTTGGCCTATTAACGGCCTGTGGTGAAACTGGCCCGCAATGAACAGTGTATCACTTTAGACCCATTAATAGCCCATGGTGAAACTGGCCCGTAATGAACAGTGTATCACTTTATACCCATTAATGGCCCGTTATTCAGTTGGGCCGTTTCCAGCCCATGTTATCTTTCGGCCTTCTCAGAGCCCATTTATTCTTGGGATCATTTCGAGCATTCGTTTACTTACGGTTCGTTATTGTAATTTTCTGCTTGTGGGCCAAATTCAGCCCGTGGTTACAGTCGGCCCGTTTGTGGTCCGTTAATACATTGGGCCATTTTCATAGCGTCATCAAATACAGCCTATTAACGATGGACCGTTATGGTCGGCCCATGAATGGACGATTCCAACTCTAGCCCGTTTACGGCCATAATGCGGCCTATTATTGGCCCATGTTCGGCCAATCGATCATACGACCCGTATAAGGCCCATTGATGATAGGGCTTGTAGAAGGCCCATTGTTTCTACGGTCCGTAGAAGGCCCAATGTTTCTATGGCCCGTAGAAGGCCTACTGTTTCTACGGCCCGTAGAAGGCCCACAGTTTCTACGGCCCGTGGGAGGCCCAGTGTCACTACAGTAAATATTAGCCCATGGTTATTGTGGCCTAGTTTTAAAAAATAGGTTATTACAGCCACTAGCAAACCGCGAAAAAAGAACTGCACTGAGTACAAGCAAACAAATAAACAAGACAACAAGGAAATAAATAAGCAAGCAACTTATGCTAGGCTATCATGGCTATTACACATATTACATCCACTGGGCATCAAAGTTCACCACCAGTGCAAATATAGGAAACACAGCAGCATATAAACGCCATAGCAAAACAAGTCCAAAACTGAAACCACTTCAGAAGAGTTCAAGAAACAATATCCTGGGTACCCATAATGCTGGCAAGATGCTTAGCAAGCTTATTAACTTTTCTTGTTTGGCGCTTAAATCCTCCAGCGCTTGCTGTTGCACAAGAAAGTACGCATCTGAATACTGCAGGGACTTCCTCAGTCCTTCGGCTTCTTGCCGCAACACAAATGACTGATTCCTTTCGGCTTGTAGCTGAGACTAAAGAAGCCGAAGTGATTCAGGCAGCGAGTTCGAAGAGCTTGTGCCAGCGGTACTGGCCAGTAACTCGAACACTACATCAACGCAGGACTGTGGGGTTTTCTCACTGTCTACAAGATCGTTTTTATCACCTTTCTTGGAGACCAACAGGGTTGTCTCACTATCTTGAACCTTATCTGCATTACTTTCTCTACCATTGCATAGTGGGGTGCTCTTCTCCAATATTCTGTTTGCATACTACAAGAGAAACAAGCAGACACATCACAGGTTTAGCTTGTAGTATACCAAACTCATTTTGGTAAACCGGTTCAGTAGTAAGGTGGACAGGATAACAGCATGAAACAAACATATATCTATGTACTATGGTCACTGTATTGTCCATATCATTCTAGTTTATGTTCCCTAATCAAGATAGAGACACAGTTCAACTAATATATTTTTAAGACACAGCAGCATAGACCGAATATAAGTGTGAGAAACTACACAGCATTGGCAGCACTTGTAATGTGCATCACATGAGAACATAACTGTTTATACAACTTAAACTGAAATCAACATAGAGCAAGAAGTTAGAACAGCAATCCAGTTAAAGAAATAGGTTTAAAACATACCTGTTGCGCCATTGGAGTTTCAATTGGATCCTTTAAATTCGAAAGTAGTTGGTATGAGTAAATACAGTGATGCAATAGCAAAGGAGTATGGACCATAGCTACGAAATCTGACCTGAGAACAGTTGCTCTTCTGCTTTAAACGTGGAGTTTGGGTTAGCTGTGGTGGTCTTCGTGCTTTGGGCACCGCAGTAGCTTTACAAACTGCTCGTGTGGGGATACTCTGTGGTGGACATGGTGCTTTGTCAACTATAAGTGGGTTACTATCCGCTGGGGTTGCGGTTAGATGGGTTATAGCTGGTTCTCTGCCCAACGGTATAAGTGTGCAATCTGGAAGAGTCTCGATTATGTGTGGTGGGGCTAGTTTGTGGGCCAGTACAACCATGGTTCTATCTGCATCGACGGGTAGCACTATCTTTTGTGAAGAACGGGTTTTTGCTCCCTTAGATACTGCCATCACCCCCTCCAATTCAAATGGCTGATAAACAAGAAAAGAAATTGAACGTACAGACATTGTATGACAGACAGATGTGGTAATTCACATATATGTTGTCTAACCAAACAGGACAGCATGACACAATTTCACATATATGATGCCTAACTAAACAGGATAGCATGACATAGTTTCAGATATATGATGGATAACTTAACATGATATAATGGCATAATTCAACATATGATGAGTACCTAAACAGGATGACATGACAAAACTATATGATGTCTTTCTAAAATAGGTTGGGATGAAATAATTCACATATATGTTGTCTAAGTATACAGGATGGCATGATATAATTGACATAATTGATTCATATACTAAGCAGCCGGCACTCGCATGTATGATCTCTAAACTAAGCAGATAGAATTCAATATTGTGCATATGATGTCTAAACTAAGCAATGCAAGACACCATATGCATCATATAAGAAATATAAACATTGCAACTTAGAGCATACACCTCAGGTGGGATATAGGACTAGTCATCTATCTCTGAATCCTCCTCTGAGGAGCTCCCTGTAACCATCGAGATATATGCTTCAACAGGTACCATTGCCTGCTCTGAAGACCTTATTTTCACTCCATATTTTTCCATAACCGGCTCAAATGGCTGATACACATGAAGAGTAGTTCAATATACATAGATTGTCGTCAAATGGAATACGTAATGAAAAAAAAAGATGGCATGAGATAATTCACATATATGATGCCTGGCTCCATGGCGGTGCATAATTCACATATATGATAACTGGCTGAAAAACATGGCATTGCATAATTGACATATCTGATATAGAAAGCAAACAGGAGGCATTCACACAAAGCATGTCTAATCTAAGAAGATAGCATGGCAATGCAAGACACCATATGCATGATATGAGCAATATAACCCAGCCAAGTTAGAGCATGCACCTCCGGGGGGGGGGGGGATACGACAGGTCATCTCTCTCTGAATCCTCCTCTGAGGAGCTATCTGTAACCAGCAAGAAATCCGCATCGACAGGTAGCACTGACTGCTCAGAAGACCTTGTTTTCACTCCAGATTTTCCCATGACCGACTCAAATGGCTGATGCACATGAAGAGTAGATGAATGTATAAACATTGCTAACAAATGGAACACATTATGGAAAAAAATATGGCACGATACAATTCACATATACGATGACTGGCTAAACAGGATGGCATTGCATGATTCACGTATATGATGCCTGGCTAAAGAAGATGGCATTGCATAATTCCCATATACTCCCTCCGTTCCTAAATATTTGTCTTTTTATAGATTTCAAATGGACTACCACATACAGATGTATATAGACATATTTTAGAGTGTAGATTCACTCATTTTGTTCCGTATGTAGTCACTTGTTGAAATCTCTAAAAAGACAAATATTTAGGAATGGTGGGAGTATGATATAGAAACCAAACAGGTGGCATTCACACAAAGCAAATCTAAACTAAGCTGATGACATATAAGATGTATAATGTAAGCAATGCAAGGCGCCATATGCATGATATGACCAACATCAGCATGCTAGGTTAGAGAAAACACCTCAGGTGGTAAACATGCATGGTCGACTCCTTCTAAATCTCCATCTGAACAGTTATCTTCCTTTGGAATACAATCTGGAAATGCAGGAGAGGGGGGGGGGGGCACTTCGCCCACCATGGAGTAGCGTCTGCATGACATTATATTCGCACGCAACGGTCTTCTCTTTTTCTCTACATGTTCAGTATGATTGTACATGCATAATAAAAAAAATAGTTAGATTTCGTAAGGCCTAAGGGGTGCATGCAAAAATCAAGACTGATGGTAGCAAATGAGTGGATGGATCCAAAACTAATGATAGCAGGTAGATTATAGCTTCAGTTTAAAAAGATAGACAATGGATCATCTATTGTTTGTTGCCCACCCAACATGAACCACATAGAAGACCCTAGATGAACCAGATAGTAGACAGATATTATTCGTTGCTAGCACGATATGAAACCCATGGGCAATTCAAAACTCAAGATTGAACGATAAAGTAGCAGGTAATAATAATCGATGTATAACGTAAGCAAACACGAAAGACTGCGACCTCTCTTCCAGAACTGTCTAGTCCTCAGGTTCATCTGCTCAGTCGATGATGGTAATGCAGTTGGCGTGGCTGCCGGCAACGGGGAAGATGATCTGAGGCGGCGAAAGAAAGTCTGCAGGGGGGATCTCTACTGCAGTGAATGCTTCTATTGATGGTGCCCCTCAGGTGGGGTGGATGACGACACTGCAGGAGCAAGACATAACACATAGAGTTTTCTTTGATGCCAATCTGAAAATGAAGTAAATCTGTAAGGGCTCCTTAGAATTGGAGGATTCTATAAATGCAGGGACAGGAAAAACACAGGAATAGGATAGGAATGCACGTGCAAAACAGAGCATTTGGAAACATAGGATTTCAGTCAACCTGGGTGTTTGGCTCACATGAATTGGAAGAACAGAGGAATGGAGAAACAAAGTGATGCGATGAGTGTACAACCTCTTTGGCATAGCCTTGTGGACCTCAGCATCATTTGGTTGGACGTGGAGGATGGTGATGATGCTGGTGTGACTGTCGGAGGCGGGGAAGAAGATCCGAGGCCTCTGGAAACGGCGCCGAGGGTACTGCTCCGCTGTGATGGATGGTTCCGTCATTGGAGCAGCTCCACTAAGGTGTACGGCGACGAGGCTGAAGCATGACAAGACAGACAACTTTAATCTGAAGTGGGACCCTAATATCATCTGCAATAGATTATGTAAAATACATCACCAAAAAGTGCTAGATGTAAAACACATCAGCCGCACCACGGCCGCTCCGACAGATGCTGTAAGTACTGTTCACTCTGAACTTAACTGAAGAAAATGGACTTCACAGTCGAAACTGAATTTTACTGTCGAAACTGATTCAACTAGTAACAGAGCATTGCAATAGATGTTTAGGGCGTTCGAGCACTAGTAGCAGAGAAGCAGTGATCTAAATCAGCAGACGCTCGAGCAGGGAACGCACTAGCAGAGATCAAGTCATGCAGTAGCACCGCCAGCGAGTGCTAAAGCAGCAACTCCTGTAGCTGCTGGAGGTCGTGCAGCAGCAGCAGCAGCACAAGCGAGAGCAAGAGCAGAGCAGCAGCACGAACGAAAGCAGGAGCAGTGCAGCAGCGCGACCGACAGCTGAACAGAGCCGCATCGCAAGCGAGAGCCGGAGCAGCTGCAGCTAGTGCCGTTGTGGAAGTCTCCGCCGAGGAAGCAATGACATGGGGGAGAGACGCCATGGATGATGTGGCCAGCGACGGCGCCGACGATGGAGACGCCATGTCTGCTCAGTATCGAGCACCAGCAGCCCCGTGAGATCAAATAAAAGATAAAATGCAGCGGTGAGTGCAGAACCTCCTTGGTGGCGCCGAGTTGGCCTCGGCTTCATTGGAGGAATTGGTGAGGGTGCTGCGGTTCCGGTGGGGCATGTCAAGACGGCGCTGTGGGGATTGAGGTGGCGCGATAGACGAGGCGAACATCGGGGCAGCTCCTTGGAGGTGGAGGACGGGGCGGCTGATCCGGTGGGACGACGAGATCGACAACGGATCCTCATCCGGTGTGGTGGATGAGGGACGACGAGCTTTTGCGGTGGACAACATAGTCGGGGAAGAGTCTCCAGCTGGGCGGCGGTCGGGAGGCCGATGGAGGAGCGTGGAGTTTCACGTGTTTTGGCAGCCTCGGTGTACGAATCGGGGGGGGGGGGGGAGGGGGGGGGGCGAAGGGGGAGGGGGAGCCAAGCTTAGGGACGCGCTTGTCCGAAATGTAGGGTAAGTTACCAGCGTACCCCCACCGGTTTTGACACCGCGGCGTGGAGCTTCATTTCCGCTGAGGGGTAGAAGGGGGATTTCGTGTGTCTGGGCTGCGGGAGCGATTTCGGATGAGGAGGGAGTTCTCGCGCGCGTCCAAATTTCAGGATAACAAGGCGTGGCGCAGGTTGAAGAAGCGGGAGTTTCAAAGTAGGTGAGACAAAAGATACTCGAGCTTGAAAATTTCGGGATAACAAGGTGCGGATTCCTTGTTCGGCAGAACAAACTTAACGTGTAAAAAAATCATACAAGACACAAGAGAGTCATGTCCCCTTTTACTATATTGCTATAGATGCCATTGAAAAAACTACAAGAAAAATGTAAAAAAATCGGGAGAACATGATTACCCTGCACAGTACCAAATCGATTCGCACTTCCCTCGACAACAACAAAAAACAAATCTATTCCCACCAAAGAAAGAGTAATGTCCCTTTTTATATGATTACAGCTACCATGATCTTGAATTTGAATTTTTGAATCCACGTTATGTTGAATTCGAATATATCATTAGGTGACCTTGCGGTTTATAATTGATGTAGTCATACATTTTGATCTTCCATCATATATGAACATTTTACTCCACCATGTGAACATATATATTGTCGTCTACCATATGGACTAAATTTGAATCAATTTTCCTTATTTGAATACGATTGTTGTCAAGTTATACAATAATTTAAATATTATCTTGATAACAAAAAGACATGCATATAGTAATAATCATATTTCACTATGAACTACATGTACCATACGCTCTCCAATTCAAACATCTGTATCCATTTTATGTTGAATTCAAATCATAGTACATTATTGGTCTAGGTAGCGAGATGTTCGGGATAATCTAAACCCTGTTTTCATACGTATAATTTTTGGCTGAATTGGGACAAGTTTTGGTATAAGCCTCTTGCAAAACCGGAGATTCTCTCAACAAGCCTCGTAGTTCCGAGAGGGAACGTGTCACCTTTTTGTGCGAAACGATATACGCTGCCTCCCCCTTGATTTTATTTACAGAGGCAACATAGAACTATATGAGTGCCCTGTTAAATTTTGGAATTATTTCAGGTTCATTTGGCCTTTTTATACATTAATTGAGTTTCTGGACTTTTAATGTGCATAATCTAAATATGAATTGCATGCACATGCTCCGGTGCACCAAAGTGGGTTGAAAAATCACATGTGTGTCCTTGGTTGAATTTCTAGGTCCCATGGAAGAAATGAGAATGAAATTCAAACATCTGGGCGTCATGACTCTGCCGAGAACATCAAGAAACTTAGATTTTAAATTCATGTAATGAAACTTGGGATGATGTCATGTCATGGCACTAACATGTTGTGGTAAAAAATTAGGCCAATTTGGAAGCTCGTGGTTCTAAGAGGGAACGTGCCACCCCCCCGCCCTTGAGTTTCTTAACAAAGGCAACATAGAACTACATTAGTGCCATGTTAAATTTTGGAATTATTCCAGGTTCGTTTGTCGTTTTTTATACATTAATTGAGTTTCTGGTCATTTAATGTGCATAAGTCAAATTTGAACTACAAGCACACGCTCTCGTGCACCAAAGTTGGTTGAAAAATCACATTTGTGTCCTCGGGTGAATTTCTAGGTCCCATGCAAGAAATGAGAATAAAATTAAAACATCTGGGCATCGTGGTTCGGCTGAGAACATTGAGAAACTTGGTTTTAAAATTCTTGTAAATCCAAAACACGTCTGAAAATCATGAAACTTGGTATGGATGTCAAGTCATGGTACTACCATGTTGTGGTAAAAAATGGCCGAATAGGAACAGATTTTGGTATAAGCTTCTTGCAAACCGAAGCTTGTCTCAAGAAGGCTCGTGGTTCTGAGAGGGAATGTGTCACCTTTGAGTGCGAAACGATATACGTTGTCCCCCTAGAGTTTATTTACAAAGGCAACATAGAACTACATGAGTGCCCTGTTAAATTTTGGAATTATTTCGGCTTCGTTTGGCCTTATTTACACATTAATTGAGTTTTTGGTCATTTAATGTGCATAATTCAAATTTGAACTACAAGCACGTGCTCCCGTGCACCAAAGTTGGTTGAAAATCACATTTGTGTCCTCGGGTGAATTTCTACTCCCATGCAAAAAATGAGAATAAGATTCAAACATCTGTGCATCGTGGCTCGGTCATGAACATTGAGAAACTTGGTTTTAAAATCATGAAACTTGGCATGGTGTCATGTCATGGTAGTACCATGCCGTGGTAAATAAAATTGGCCGAATAGGAACAAATTTTGGTATAAGCTTCTTGCAAATCGGAGCTTCTCTGAAGAAGGCTCGTGGTTCTGGGAGGGAACGTGTCACCTCTGTGTGCATAATTCAAATTTGAAATACAAGCACATGTTCCAGTGCACCAAAGTTGGTTGAAAAATCACATGTGTGTCCTCGGGTAAATTTCTAGGTTCCATGCAAGAAATGGGAATTAAATTAAAAATTCTAGGCGTCGTGGCTGGGTTGGAAACATTGAGAAACTTAGTTCTTTAATTCCTGTAAATCCAAAACACGCATGAAAATAATGAAACTTGGCTTGGTGCCATGACATGGCACCAACATGCTGTGGTAAATTTGCAGTCCAATTTGCGAAGGCGCACACATTAACAATCAACAAAGTCATTTTGGAACAAGTGCTGTCACGTTACAATCGGAAACACAAGTATTATTGAAACCGTGGGCGTTCTACTTACTAGTACCATTTACGTGCCGCCACGCGTCCCCATTTTTTATTAGCTAGGAGGCGCCGTCCAGGGTAGCTATTTGAGTATGAGAGGCGTGCGATCAGACCCCTGCGCGTGCTTATCGGGAGGAGAGCCCTTTGACCTCCATCTGCCGTCCACCTCTCTCCCAAGGTCTCCATTAATGGCGCCCAAGCCTCTGTTTAATGGCGTGGCTATGTCTCACTCGACTGAGATTTAAGAGAGAAAAAAGAAAATCTGACAGCACAGATCTTGATGTAAGATCCGATGGACCTATATAGCATCTACTGCAACTTATAGCAAGATTGATGAATATATAAGGACGATTTTTTTTGATCAAAGAAGGGCTTGCCCCTTCCGATTTTCATTAATGAAAACCACCACAATTCACAAGAAGTTCAACACAACTCCAGCCTAACATGAAGGACTAAAAGTACCAGATTGAAATCGCAACATCCCAAGAGGCCAACAAAGGCCAAACATCCACGCTAGAACCCAACATTTCACAACCGACGACACAATCGACATCCTAAACCGATTATTACATCAAAAGAAACCAGGAAACTAAAGGAAACCTAGCAGCAACTAGAAGAACAGCAATGCCAGGATCGCCACAGCAAGAGTTTTCTTCATTCCAGCCTCGCAACATTGATCTTCCACAGAAAGATAAGGACGATTAATTGTCTTACATAATTAGAAAGATAATTAAAAAAGCCACATGCGGCTATGCCCGAAATACACAAGGGCAAAAGAAGAAGGAAGACAAGGATCTGGCTCGCTGATCTCTACTTTCTTGATGCGTTGCTGCAGGCCGTGGGAACTAGTCTCCGCGGCGAGTGACGATGAGCTCTTTCTTGACCTCAAAACGCTGCTTGAGAACATCCACGGATTCCTCCACCAGCCTTTGGCGCTCGTTGCGGAGCATGTCATTCTCGTCCATAAGTTTCTTGACGATGACGTCGGTCCTCTTCAACAAGGCACTGGTCTCCTCCTGCTGGTCTGCACTTCGGACGATCTTCTCCCTCAGCAGGTCGCGCTCGGCCCGGAGCCTCTCATTGCCCTCCCTTAGTTGCCGGAAGACGCCGGTAGCCTGTTCAAACGAGGCTTTCACGTCGTCCTGCAACCTCGCCAAGCCGGAGATCTGATCCATCTAGCTATGGACGATCGCATGCATGCGCCTGTAACAGTCGTCGCCTGCCCGCGAGAAATTTTCCCAGGCCGCCACGGCGCGGCGGGACATCTCTGCTGCATTCGTGGCGCAGCGGGACATCTCTGCTGCTTCCGCGGCGCGACCGGACCAGTCTGCTGCATCGACGGCGCAACGGGACCTCCGTGCTGCTTCAGCAGCGCGGCGGGACCTCTGTGCTGCTACTTCCGCGCGGCGGGACATGTCGGCTGCTCTTGCAGCGAGGCGGGACATCTCTCGTGCTTCCACTTCCATGCTCGCCTCTCCCTGGTAGCAATCTCTCGACCCAAAACTCACGCTGGCCATGGCAGACGCAAGGGAAGGATGCTGAATGACTTGTTTGTTTTTGTGGATGAGGAGTTGAGGAGGAATGTGCAGTCATCTTGGCATACTAGTGTTTATAACCAAGTACTAATACGCGCCTAAGTGGGAAACCGTTTAGGTTGTAATCGGTGTGAACAGGTTTGGAATTCAATATACTAGCGTGGTACTAATACGCTCCTTAGTGGAAACCGTTTAGGTTGTGATCGGTGTGAATAGGTTTGCAATTCAATATAGCGTGGAGTAATTTGGAATGTGACGAGACGCATGCTCAAAAACTTGTACTCCGAGTTTAGTACTACGTTATACAGGAAGAGAAGAGGTGCACGCACGCACTCGTCCTCTCACACATGCGTCTGTTTTTTCTCGAAAAGGAGGATGATGACCCCCGGCCTCTGCATCTGGGAGTCACACACGCATGTGTAGCTACGAATTGTAGTGTTCTCAACCATCCAATTGGCTCTATCATGGATGTACCTATATACTAAAACATGTCTAGATACATCTATATTTTGACAAATGGAAGGCATGTCTATTGTGGAACGGAGAGAGTGCTTGTCATCAAAATGGATAAAAAGGGACATGTCTGGAACTAAAATACGTCTACACACATCTCCTTTTATCCATTTTGATGACAAGTAGTACTCTTACCCAAAGGAACTTTATATCCAACAGACAGAAAATATCCGTTCGACTGTTGGAAATTACTGATCTGATGTTGAAGTAATTGCTGCATCGCCACCAAAACCCACCATTTCTTAAGCTAAAGTAGACCAAGGTAATCCCTATATTAGCATATTACTAAGATAAACAGAAGGCACTGTCGAAACATTTAGGACGTGAGCTTGTCAATCTGAATGTGGTGGGACACAAGCTTAGCCCCGGCCAGCAGCTTGGGCGGAACTGTCAAGAAGGTCAACTCCTGCACATCGACGTCGCCAGGATCCTTGCTGCTTGTCACCTCCATTTCCACCTTGACGGCGTCGGTCGTGCCTTTGGGCTCCCCTGGCGGGCCGTTCTCCCATAGCTTGGCCAAGTAGTGCGGCAGTGGGGACGCCCCCGCTCTGATGCAGACGACCAACACGGCGATAGGCGCGCTGATGACCCGCAAGTATATGGGATAGTTGTAGCCTCTTTTGATAAGTAAGAGTGTCGAACCCAACGAGGAGCTAAAGGTAGAACAAATACTCTCTCAAGTCCTATCGGTGATACGACTCTACGCACGCTTGATGTTCGCTTTACCTAGAACAAGTATGAAACTAGAAGTACTTTGTAGGTGTGATAGGATAGGTTTGCAAGAAAGTAAAGAACGCATAAATAAAGACTAGGGGCTGTTAATATAAAGGCACAACTAAAGTAAATATAGCGAGTATGGAAAAGTGGTGATAGGAGTTTTGGAATTGTCCCTAGGCAACTGACTATGTTACTAGACCGGTAATCACTATTGCAATTCTATTTGAGGGAGAGGCATAAGCTAACATACTTTCTCTACTTGGATCATATGCACTTATGGTTGGAACTCTAGCAAGCATCCGCAACTACTAAAGATTCATTAAGGTAAAACCCAACAATAGCATTAAAGCATCAAGTCCCCTTTATCCCATACGCAAACAGCCTACTTACTCGGGTCTGTGCTTCTGTCACTCACGCCACCCACCATAAGCAAATCATAAACATATTGCAAACCCTACAGCGGGAATCCCTCACGCTTGCGCGACACAGATGGCACAATAGGATAGCACCAATAAAATATGCAACTCAAACCAATCATAGCAATTCATCAATCACCGATAGGACAATAGAAATCTAGTCAGACATCATAGGATGGCAACACATCATTGGATAATAATATGAAGCATAAAGTACCATGTTCAAGTAGAGGGTACAGCGGGTTGCGGGAGAGTGGACCGCTATAGATAGAAGGGGGAAGGTGATGGAGGTGTTGGCGAAGATGGCGGAGGTGTTGGTGAAGATCGCGGTGATGATGGCCCCCGGTGGCGTTCCGGCGCCACCGGAAGCAAGGGGGAGAGAGCCCCCCTTCTTCTTCTTCTTCCTTGACCTCCTCCCTAGATGGGAGGAGGGTTTCCCCTCTGTTCCTTGGCTCCCATGGCTTGGGAGGGGCGAGAGCCCCTCCGAGATCGGATCTATCTCTCTGTTTCTGTATTCTCTGCGTTGGCAGATTCTACCCCTTCACCGTTTCCTTTATATCTGGAGATCCGTAACTCCAATTGGGGTGAATCTTTCGCCCAATTCTTCGTCATAAAATTATATTTCCTGCGCCAGAAGAAGAGCATCAACCGCCTTACGCGTGGACCACGAGGGTCAGGGGCACGCCTGGGGGGTAGGGCGCGCCCCCCTACCTCGTGCCCACCTCGGATACCGTTTCACGTTGATTTTACTTCCAGAAAATCATAAATATTCCAAAAAAATCTCTGTCCATTTTTTTTCCGTTTGGACTCCGTTTAATATTGGGTTTCTGCGAAACAAAAAACATGCAACAGACAGAAACTGGCACTGGGCACTGGATCAATATGTTAGTCCCAAAAATAATATAAAAAGTTACCAAAGAGTATATGAAAGTGAATAATATTGGCATGGAACAATGAAAAATTATAGATACAACGGAGACGTATCAGCATCCCCAAGCTTAATTCCTGCTCGTCCTCGAGTAGGTAAATGATAAAAAAGAATAATTTTTGATGTGGAATGCTACCTAGCATAATCTTGATCATATGTCTAATCATGGCATGAATATTAGGACACGAGTGATTCAAAGCAATAGTCTATCATTTGACATAAAAACAATAATACTTCGAGCGTACCAATAAAGCAATCATGTCTTTTCAAAACAACATGGCAAAAGCAAGCTTATCCCTACAAAATCACTCGTTTGGCCATGCTTCATTTTCGTCACACAAAAATGCTCCCATCATGCACAACCCCGATGACGAGCCGAGCAATTGGTTCATACTTTTTAATGCGCTTCAGCTTTTTCAACCCTCACGCAGTACATGAGCGCAAGCCATGGATATAGCACTATAGGTGGAATAGAATATAATGATGGAGGTTATGTGGAGAAGACAAAAAAAGGAGGAAGTCTCACATCAACTAGGCGTATCAACGGGCTATGGAGATGCCCATTAATAGATACCAATGTGAGGAGTAGGGATTGCCATGCAACGGATGCACTAAGAGCTATAAGTGTATGAAAGCTCAACAAAAGAAACTAAGTGGGTGTGCATCCAACTTGCTTGCTCATGAAGACCTAGGGCATTTGAGGAAGCCCATCGTTGGAATATAAAAGCCAAGTTCTATAATGAAAATTCCCACTAGTATATGAATGTGACAACATAGGAGACAATCTATATGAAGAACATGGTGCTACTTTGAAGCACAAGATATGAGACTCACTACATGAAGAACATGGTGCTACTTTGAAGCACAAGTGTGGAAAAAGAGATAGTAACAGTGCCCCTTTTTTTGGTGGGCTTCTTTGGCCCCCTTTTTTATTTAGGCTTCTTTGGCCTTCCCCTTTTTTTGGGCAATGTTCTATAATGATGATCATCACACTTTTATTTACTTACAACTCGATACTGGAACAAAGATATGACTCTATATGAATGCTTCCGACAGTGTACCGGGATGTGCAATGATCTAGCATAGCAATGACATCAAAAAAATGGACAAGCCATGAAAACATCATGCTAGCTATCTTAAGATCATGCAAAGCAATATGACAATGAATGCTCAAGTCATGAATATGATGATGATGGAAGTTGCATGGCAATATATCTCGCGATGGCTATGGAAATGCCATGATAGGTAGGTATGGTGGCTGTTTTGAGGAAGATATAATGAGGCTTATGTGTGATAGAGCGTATCGTATCACGGGGTTTGGATGCACCGGCGAAGTTTGCACCAACTCTCGAGGTGAGAAAGGGCAATGCACGGTACCGAAGAGGCTAGCAATGATGGAAGGGTGAGAGTGCGTATAATCCATGGACTCACATTAGTCATAAAGTACTCATATACTTATTGCAAGAATTTATTAGCCCTCGAAGCAAAGTACTACTACGCATACCCCTAGGGGGATAGATTGGTAGGAAAAGACCATCGCTCGTCCCCGACTGCCACTCATAAGGAAGAAAATCAAAGAAACACCCCATGCTTCAAATTTGTCACACAACGATTACCATACGTGCATGCTACGGGACTTGAAAACCTCAACACAAGTGTCTATACAATCCACAACCACCCACTAGCATGACTCTAATATCACCATCTTTATATCGCAAAACTATTGCAAGGAGTCAAACATATCATATTCAGCGATCTACAAGTTTATGTAGGATTTTATGACTAACCATGTGAATGACCAATTCCTGTCATCTCTCTAAAAAGATATAAGTGAAGCAAGAGAGTTTAATTCTTTCTACAAAAGATATGCCCATGCTCTAACAAATATAAGTGAAGCAAAAGAGCATTCTACAAATGGCGTTTGTCTATATGAAGAGAAACAGGCAATCCAGACTTCAAATGATATAAGTGAAGCACATGAAGCATTCTATAAAGCCACACTCAAAAGATTTAAGTGAAGTGCAATGAGCATTCTATAAATCAACCAAGGACTATCTTATACCAGCATGGTGCAAAAAATAAAAAATAAAAACCTAATTGCAAAAGACGCTCCAAGACTTGCACATAATGCATAAACGAAACGAATACGAAAACATACCGATACTTGTTGAAGAAAGAGGGGATGCCTCCCCAGCATCCCCAAGCTTAGACGCTTGAGTCTCCTTGAATATTTACTTGGGGTGCCTCGGGCATTGCCAATCTTGAGCTCTTGCCTCTCTTCCTTCTTCTCACATCGAAACATCCTCGATTAGACACTACATCCACACAAAACTTCAACAGAAAACTCGGTAAGATCCGTTAGTGTAATAAAGAAAATCACCACTCTAAGTACTGTTGCAACCCAATTCATATTTTGTTTTTACATTGTGTCTACTGTAATATAAATTTTTAATGGATTAATCCACTGATATAAATTGATAGTTTCATCAAAACAAGCAACCTATGCATCAAAAACAGAATCTGTCAAAAACAGAACAGTCTGTAGCAATCTGAAAATCCACCATACTTCTGGTACCCCAAAAATTCTACCAAAATTAGGAAAAATGAAAAAGTTGTACAGCAAGACAGTGAAAAAGGAATCAGAACCAATTGACGTTCGACTTAAAAATGTAAAATCGCGCACTACAGCCAAAGTTTCTGTCCTGCACCATACAAACCAACAAGCATTGTAAACATCCTAAAGGCAAACCTTGGCACATTATTTTTATAATACAATGGAATTATACAAGGGGATAATTATTTTTGATGAAAAGCTTCTGTAATCAAGATTCACAAAGTTGTCGTGAGCATGAACAAAGTCCAAGGCTAGCTCCCACTTCAACAATGCTTGTTTTTCTCACTTTCACTTTCCTTTTTGAAAAGTTTTTAGGTTCCCCTCTTTATTTTTATTTTTTTAACTATATGAAAGAACTCAACAGAAATAAATGACTCTCTAAAACTTCAGGGTTGTCTCCCTGGCAGCGCTTTCTTTAAAGCCATTAAGCTAGGCATTTAGTGCTCAAGTAGTGAATCCACCCGGATCCCAAGGTATATCAAAGCCAATTTTAATTAACAATGATTTGTAATTTAGTAGTGAGCACAAAGTAACATATATCATGCAACAACGAAGTCTAACTCTCTTCCTATGCATCGGCATGTCATAAAAGAACAATTCATGCACACTAAGTAAAGGCCAATGCGTAGTATAAACAGTTTCTTGCAATTCTATCGTGTTGGAAACATTGAGAGGTGGAGACATAGTTCCTCTCTCATAATAATTGCAAGTAGGAGCAGCAAGCACATGCATATTATATTCATCAAAATCATCATGTGTAACGGTAAAAGGCAACCCATCAATATAATCCTTAATAAGTGCAAGCTTCTTCGATATAGTGTAGTCGGGAGAATTCAAAAAGATAATAGGACTATCATGCATGGGTGCAATAGCAACAATTTCATATTTAACATAAGGAACTATAGCAAGTTCATCTCCATAAGCATAATTCATATTGGCATCTTGGCCATAAGCATAGCAATAATCATCAAAAAGGGATATTTCAAGAGAATCAACGGGATCATAACAGTCATGATAGCAATCATCCTTCGGTAAGCACGAAGGGGAATTAAACAATGTATGAGTTGAAGAGTTACTCTCATTAGAAGGCGGGCACGGGTGATCAATCCGCTCTTCCTCCTCTTGTTCCTCGCTCTCCTCATCGTCTTTTTCATCCAATGAGCTCATAGTTTCATCAATTTCTTCTTCCATAGCTTCCTGCAAAATATTAGTCTCTTCTTGGACAGCAGAGACTTTCTCAATAAGTGCATCAATTGCATAATTGTATTTATAATTCTCATAGCAATATTTGACGATAGCTAAATTTTCAGATCTATTAACAACATCATCATAATCCTCAAACTCTTTACACATAGCTTCAATTTCATAAGCACCCATAAAAGCAACAAATTCTTCTATTTGTTCCACATCATAGTAACCATATATACCATTAGCATAAGAAGCTAAGGTTTTATTATCATTAAATATGCATGAAAAGGGAAGGTGCGGAGAATTCATCCTAGAGCAACAAGTATAATCATATTCCACACATAGTTTCCAAGCATACCACTTCAATAAATGAATTTGATCCCATAATAGTTTTCCTTTTTGTGTTAAGCGATAATCCCTAAAGTATTCACGTTGATCCAACGTTACTCCCATTATAAAGTTGAATGGGGTTTTCTTAGGATTATCAAAGTAGTATATAATATCTCTCGCATAATGAGAATCGAGGGTTTTAGGAGTTACCCCATCCTCATGAGTAGCAAGTACAGCTAATTTTTTTGGTATTTTGCGTTCCATATCCATAACTAAAGATAGAGAACAACTAAGAACAACAAATAAAAATTACTTAGTGATAAAGCAAACAAGCACACACGAGAATATTCACCCCACGCTATTGCTCCCCGGCAACGGCGCCAGAAAAAGGTCTTGATGACCCGCAAGTATACGAGATAGTTGTAGCCTCTTTTGAAGTAAGAGTGTCGAACCCAATGAGGAGCTAAAGGTAGAACAAATACTCTCTCAAGTCCTATCGGCCACTGATACGACTCTACGCACGCTTGACGTTCGCTTTACCTAGAACAAGTATGAAACTAGAAGTACTTTGTAGGTGTGATAGGATAGGTTTGCAAGAAAGTAAAGAACGCGTAAATGAAGACTAGGGGCTGTTAACATAAAGACACAACTAAAGTAAATATAGCGAGTATGGAAAAGTGGTGATAGGAGTTGTGGAATTGTCCCTAGGCAACTGACTATGTTACTAGACCGGTAATCACTATTGCAATTCTATTTGAGGGAGAGGCATAAGCTAACATACTTTCTCTACTTGGATCATAAGCACTTATGATTGGAACTCTAGAAGCATCCGCAACTACTAAAGATTCATTAAGGTAAAACCCAACCATAGCATTAAAGCATCAAGTCCCCTTTATCCCATACGCAAACAGCCTACTTACTCGGGTCTGTGCTTCTGTCACTCACGATACCCACCATAAGCAAATCATAAACATATTGCAAACCCTACAGCGGGAATCCCTCACGCTTGCGCGACACGAAGGTCACAATAGGACAGCACCAATAAAATATGCAACTCAAACCAATCATAGCAATTCATCAATCACCGATAGGACAATAGAAACCTACTCAGACATCATAGGATGGCAACACATCATTGGATAATAATATGAAGCATAAAGCACTATGTTCAAGTAGAGGGTACATCGGGTTGCGGGAGAGTGGACCACTGTAGATAGAAGGGGGAAGGTGATGGAGGTGTTGGCGAAGATGGCGGAGGTGTTGGTGAAGATCGCGGTGATGATGATGGCCCCCGACAGCGTTCCGGCGCCACCGGAAGCAAGGGGGAGAGAGCCCCCCTTCTTCTTCTTCTTCCTTAACCTCCTCCCTAGATGGGAGGAGGATTTACCCTCTGTTCCTTGGCTCCCATGGCTTGGGAGGGGCGAGAGCCCCTCCGAGATTGGATCTATCTCTCTGTTTCTGTGTTCTCTGCGTTGGCAGATTCTACCCCTTCACCGTTTCCTTTATATCTGGAGATTCGTAACTCCAATTGGGGTGAATCTTTCACCCAGATCTTCGTCATAAAATTATCTTTCTTGCGCCAGAAGAAGAGCATCAACCGCCTTATGGGTGGACCACTAGGGTCAGGGGCGCGCCTGGGGGGGTAGGGCGCGCCCCCCTACCTCGTGCCCACCTTGGATACCGTTTCGTGTTGATTTTACTTCCAGAAAATCATAAATATTCCAAAAAAAATCTCTGTCCATTTTTTTTCCGTTTGGACTCCGTTTAATATTGGGTTTCTGTGAAACAAAAAACATGCAACAGACAGGAACTAGCACTGGGCACTGGATCAATATGTTAGTCCCAAAAATAATATAAAAAGTTACCAAAAAGTATATGAAAGTGAATAATATTGGCATGGAACAATCAAAAATTATAGATACGATGGAGACGTATCACGCGCCGATGTCGAGCACGCCGCCGACCAAGAAAAACGCGTGGCGGTCCTCCTCCGCGAACAGCAAGAGCCGTGGCTCCGACAGTGGCACTTGCAGCTGGAGCACCTTGCCGTATTGGATCCTGTGCACGGACATGGGATGCGCGATGCTGATGTGGTGGTAGAGCGCCGGCGGCGGGCCTTCGTAGCCGCAGACGGGCATGGGGCATTTGTAGGGCGCGAGTGGACACACGCTCTGGTGATCGACGAGCTTATGGTAAGTGACGTAGAGCCCACAGCCTTTGTGCGGGCACTCCACCCTCACCGACGAAAGGATGGAGTCCACCACCGTGTTCCGCACATCGAAGCCACCGCTGCGCTCGCACTTCTGGCACTGCCGCTGGTTCTCGGGGCGCTCGACGCGACAGTCCACGCAGGACAGGTGCCCTCCCTTGCACTACAGAAATCAATCCAACAGCACATCAATCAAGAAACCTGCACCTTGCTCAATCAGCCGAATGGACGAGGTGTATTCGAACCTCATACACTGGAGGCGTCAAGGGGCGGAGGCACAAGGGGCAGTGGAGCACGGTGAGGTCCATTGAGACCTTAGAGAGCTCCATCGTCGGGTCCTATTCCTGTTCGGTCTGCATGATCTCGCCCTCCTCGTGCACAACCATCCTTCAAGGTGCATTAAATCAACATATGCATGTACTATCAAAAGAAGAGTCACGGCATGCATGCATGCGTTGTAATTAATGCATCGGTAAACGCAAATTATTGAAATATATCGAGTGCAGTGCTTTGATGTGTCGCGTCAACTCGTACATCAATGAGAAGTTTGATTATCCTCTCCCTCGCGGACTTAACTACACCTGCCTTTGGCTGTATGACAGGCTGGCCACACACCTGTCGGGCCCACCTATCATACACGCAAAGATAGGAGCGTCCCTCCCTCGCCCATGAGCGTGGTGGCTGGCAAGACTAGGAGAAGCTTTCGCTACACGCTCTCCCTCCCGTACGCGGTGGACATGCAGTAGTTCAATCGGTGCCAGATGGCCAGAAGCGTACTGTAGTACTCCTCCAGTGCAGTAGTACACCATCATTGTTCGACTTCCCGAAGAGGCGAAGAGCCAAGCACAGCCCGGACGCTCGTGTGACAGTTTCATGTGTAGAGTAGTCTAGATAGCGCGTACCGTGCCTGTAAGCTTAAAATCGTTGGGGTCGGCTCCATGCTATGTGGCCGTCTCGAAGTTTTTTTTAAAATTAAAATAGTCTTCTAGCCCTACCTGTCACCCTGGTGATTGTAGTTCGCACGCTCATCTGGTCAAGACAGGAATATATATTTTAATTTGTTTTTTATGAAAAGGGGGGACTCCCCGGCCTCTGCATCAGAACGATGCATACGGCCACATATATTTTAATTTCTAGTGGGTAAATGTTAGAGGTTGCAGCAAATATATTGTACACTGCGGGTCTTTCAGCCAAGTTTAGAGGCAAGCATGTGGGGCTAGTGCTATGATGTGTCGTGTCAACTCGTAGAACGAGGAGAAGCTTGATTTTACTACACGCCTTCTCGCTCGCCCATGTGCATGGTTGCTCGCAAACAAGGACAGGCGTTTGCTTAGTAGTAGTACTTCCACAACAAGCTATCCGTCCCGCTCGCGGTGGACGGACATGCAGCAGTGGATTCGACACTGTAGAAGCAGTAGTAGTAACATCATTGTTCATCTTCTCGAAGAGGCGAAGAGCCAAGCGCAAACCGAATTTTGCAGTTGCGAACATTGGAGCACGCATATAGCCAGGTGTCGGTGTCAAAACCGGCGGATCTCGGGTAGGGGGTCCCGAACTGTGCGTCTAGGCGGATGGTAACAGGAGACGAGGGACACGATGTTTTACCCAGATTCGGGCCCTCTTGATGGAGGTAAAACCCTACGTCCTGCTTGATTAATATTGATGATGTGTATTACAAGAGTGGATCTACCACGAGATCAAGGAGGCTAAAACCCTAGAAGCTAGCCTATGGTATGATTGTTGTAATGGATGTTGTGTCCTACGGACTAAAGCCCTCCGGTTTATATAGACACCGGAGGGGGCTAGGGTTACACAGAGTCGGTTACAATGGTAGGAGATCTATATATCCGTATTGCCAAGCTTGCCTTCCACGCCAAGGGAAGTCCCATCCGGACACGGGAAGAAGTCTTCAATCTTGTATCTTCATAGTCTTGGAGTCCGGCGGACGATGATAGTCCGGCTGTCCGGACACCCCCTAGTCCAGGACTCCCTCAGTAGCCCCTGAACCTGGCTTCAATGACGATGAGTCCGGCGCGCATAATGTTCGGCATTGCAAGGCGGGTTCCTCCTCCGAATAATCCATAGAAGATTGTGAACACTAGGATAGTGTCCGGCTCTGCAAAATAAATTCCATGTTCCACCGTAGAGAGAATAATATATACACAAGTTCAATCTGCTGACGTATTTTGCGGCATGATGTCACACCACTACCAAGCCTTTACTTGAATTGTTTTTTATTATACTGCCTCAGCGCGTTTAGCAAAGCGGTTTCCTTGGCACGTCTTGTCGAAGCAGAGATCGTGTTCCCCTTATTCCGGGATCCTCATCAATACGGACGTGGGTAACCCAACCGCGCCCGTCGCCACGCCTCCTCTATCGAAGGCGAGTCCCGAACGATCACGGAGACGACTCTTGGTATTCTCCCTCTTTATAATAGGACCAAGGCTCGTTTCTTTTCTTCAATCTTCCACCGAATCTTCTCCTTGCTCTAAGTTCCAACACCCAGAGCCCCAGATTCGAGCGCTTCGAACCTTCAACAATGTTCGGCTCCGACCTTCAGGGCCGGTGGATGCCCTCCTCCGTTACGGAGGAGGACGTGCTAAATCTGCGAGAAGCCAAGTACCTGTCCTACGAGATTTTGCATAGGTTGCCCGCCGAAAGGCAGGCCATCCCCACCCCCGAGCCCGGCGAGTATGTCGTCTTTGTATCCCACCTCCGTTGGGGTTTAGGCTTCCCGACGGATCCTTTTGTGAGAGGGCTCATGTTTTACTATGGGTTGGAATTCCACGACTTGGCTCCGGAGTCCATCCTCCATATTTCCGCGTTTATTGTCGTCTGCGAAGCCTTCCTCCGCGTCACCCCCCACTTCGGCCTGTGGCTGAAGACCTTCAATGTGGAGCCGAAGATGATCGGGGGGCGTCAAGCAGAGTGTGGCGGGGCGGCCGTAAGCAGGAGGGCCGATGCCCCGTGGCCCGAGGGCTCCTTCCAAGAGGAGCTTGGCTTGTGGCAGCGGGAGTGGTTCTATATCACCGCTCCGAAGGGCAGCAGGCAGAAGCCGCCGCCCTTATTCCGCTCGGGACCACCACGACGGTTGATGTCGTGGGTCAACCAAGGGCTCAACTGGGGGCCGCCAAAGGACGTGCCCCTTCTGCAGGGCCGGATTCGAGACCTCCAGGCGAGGGAGATCGATCTGGTAGTGGTAATGCAGGTCATGCTGATTAGGCGTCTCCTGCCCTGCAAACGCCGCCCCCTCCGGCTGTGGGAGTTTAATCCGGAGGGACCACGGATTCTTCAACACTTCATGGGTATGACACCCATGGAGATGTACAAATTATTCTTCGGACCACAAGTGGCGTGTCTGGAGTTGACCGAGGATGCCGGCCTAAGCTGCAATCGCCCGGATACACAAGTAAGTAGCTCCGAATCCGGACATACCGTCTGTTTGCCTTTCTATAATTCGTCTTTTAACCCGTTGCCCCTTAACAGGAGTGGATAGCGCAAGCTAAGATGATACGGTGTCCGGCCCCCCTCCCTGAGACCGTGCCGGATCCCATGCTGGTCAGGATGTTGGAGGTTGCGCCTTCGGAAGAAGGCGAAGGGGAAAATAGGGGAGCTACCGCCTCACCCAAGGAGGCTCTTGAAGAAGGGGGGATCGAGAATCCCTCCCTCCAAGGGGAGAAGAGGACCGCCTCCGAAGATCCGGAGGCTAAAGCCCCTAAGCGGGGGAAGAAGTCTTCACCAGAGGGTGCTGCGTTCGGGGAGGTCCCGGCCGCACAGTCTTCCCTAAAGAATCAGCCCTCCAGCGAGCCGTAAGTAGAAAGAAGGGGGTTCGGTGATAAGAGACATCCCTATTTGTGCTTCTATGGATAACCGAAGTTTTTACCTTTGTAGTTCGGATCTCCGACCTTCTCAGATGAGCTCGTCTTCGGGGGACCTTCGTCCGGAGTTGATGGAGAGCGAGACGCCTCCGTCTGCTGCGCCGTCGGATAGGGCGGACGAGCCTGAAGTTTCATCACGGAGGGTATCCCCGAGCCCGGCAGAGCCGAAGAGTTCGGCGCCGACTAGTGTTCGGCTGGGGGAGCTGAAGGATCTGCTTGAGAGGGTGTCCATCTCAGAAGATCACCATGCATTGATGAATATGGTGATTGGAAGGATTTCGTCCGCCGAAAGTGGATTGCATAATGCCGTCAGGAGTTTACTGGCGGGATTTGAGGTACGTAAAAATGACATACCTTTTGGCAGTTTTGCACATGGAAGTGCGCCCTGTATAGATAGTAGCCCCTGAGACTCGGTAGGTTGTCGAAAGCGATAGCGTGCCGAGGAGCAAAATCGCAGGTTTCAATCTTCGCCGTTCCTATGCAGGTGGCGGATCGTCCGGGGGCCGGCTGGACTGATGGAGTTGCCGAACTAAAGCGGCAACTCGACGTTGCGGATGCGGACATCGCGTTAGTCAACAGGCGACTTGACGAGTCGCAAGGTAATTTTTTTCCCCGCAGTCACCTTGTAAGGGAGCCGAAGCCCGTCTCTTATAATATTTGTGCTTGACGCAGATGGTGCTGCTGCTGTGGAGAGCCTTCGGGCCGAACTTTCTCAAGCCAAGGAGCAAGCCAGAAGGAGTAATGCGGCGGCCTTGAGGGCGGCCGAGGAGTTAGAAGCCGAAAGGGCTGCACACTGCCGAAGCAGGGAAGAGATGGCTGAAATGGCCGTGAAGTTGAAAGATGCTACCGACCGCACTGAGGCTCTTGAAAAGGAGCGCCTATCGGAGCGAGAAAACCTGGGGAAGGCCACCGCCGAAGCCAAGGATGCCCGATCTGCAATGCGGGCTATAAAGGAGGAGCTGCGCCAAGCCAGAGACATTGTGGCTGGCAAGCCCTTTCTGCTGCGCCGAAGGTTTACGGATCCTAAGTATGCTCAACTTGGCCAGCTGTGGGGTCCGGAGGATCCTTATATGGACTTAGAGGCAACTGCGGCGGATGCCGTTGTGCACTTTCGGAGCCAGAAGGATCACAAGACGGAAGAGCTGTTTTGGTCTCAATTCCATAGTCCGGATCGTTCACTTCCGCTGACCGATCGGTTGGCCCAATGGGCTGAGCTGAATAGGTTGTCCGGGCTTGCCATGACGGATATCGTGACTCATGTCTGGCCGGATAGGCCCAAGCCGAAGAGCTATTTTGGGTTGTTGCAGCAATTTCTTGGGGCGGTGCCGCATATCAAGGCGATGAAGCGGTCAGCCTGCATAGAGGGAGCACGGATGGCACTTGCCCGTGTGAAGACACACTGGACGGAGATGGATGCTGCCGCTGTTGCGACCCAGGGTTCGGATGAGAACCGGTTACCCTCCGAGCACTATTTTGGGGAAGTTCTGCGTGGTGCTCGTATGATAGAGTCGCAGTGCTCGAAAAATGTCACGTTCAAATGAACGTTTTATCTTGTAAAACAATGTTTATGATATAGGCGCTTTTTGTACTTGTGCGTTCAAGTATTGAAATATCTCCTGTGCAGCCGTTTATGTATACATATGTATAACCTGAAAGATGGCAGTCGTCGGCTTCATCCCCCGCGCACAAGGTGCGGGGGTGTTCGCAAAAACAGCGCATTTTCACACTTAATCCGACGTCTCGGTCCTGTTTAAGGAGGTGGTAGCGTAGCAAACGAGGCAACCAGACTATAATGCTTTATCACTTTCACTTAGCCATTGGAGTTCGAGGGTGGGACTACGATATAGCCCCTGGGGGCACTGCGCTCTCTGAATTCGGGGCGCGTATGTGCCTGACTGGGAAGCGGTCCTTCGTCGAAGCGGAGGAATTCTAAACATTCCGGTGGTCGATCGAGTGGTTGACCAGTCTCTCGCTGTATCATGACAGTCAGTTTTCGGCTTTCTCTACTGAGGTGCTCACCCAGCCGAACTGGGGCACAATCGCAGTAGTTCTCCTGGTGCCGCGTTAGCCGATGATACGGAACGTAAGGCAGCAACACACAAGAGACGGGCAAACCCAACATTTGACCAAAGACATGATTCGGAGCTGATGCATATAAGGCCTAACTCGAGACGCCGAACACTCCCTAAGGTGTTCGGTCTTTTATAATAACGGGCGAAACAATGCCCTAAGCCCCTTGTGTCCAGTTACGGGCGAGGTCCTCTGACGCGGCCGATGCCAAAATGTCAGTATCCTCTCTGGTTATCATGAAAAACCAGGGGATTATAGCAACAAGAGACAGTAAAAAAGGTTTACGCAGGGTCTTAATCTGAAAAGAATCCTAGCAACGGGTCCCTACTACACGTCTGCGCCTGTGTCTCCGTTGTGCCGTTATCCTGGACGGGTGTGCACGGTGTTCATCTGTAAAAAGAGAGGAACTTAGAAAGAAATCGTGCGAAAAGTGCATAAAGATTAAAATATTAATAAATTAATAAAGCTAAGCCTATATTAGCCTATTGTTGCTTATATGCGCGGCCCCCTGTGAAGGGTTGTGCGGCTAGGGAGCCCCTAGCTTATTTATGCCGGACTCGTCTAGCCGTGTTCGGGGTCTTTTAATGACCCTCTTAATGAAATGATGCCTCGTGGACCGGGTATTTTGAGTGTAAGAGACGCGTAATGTGGTATTGCGTTAAAGCGGACAAAAGCTTCATGCCCCAATAGTGCTTGATAGCTACTTTTGAATGGGGCGACATGGAAGATTAGCTTTTCGCGTCGGAAGTTGTCCGGTGACCCGAACACAACTTCTAGTAATAAGGAGCCTGTGCACTTGGCGTAAGGGCCGGGCGTCACTCCTTTAAAGGAAGTGCGGCTATGTCGAATTTTAGTAAGGTCTATCCCCAACTTGCGGATTGCGTTCGGATATAGCAGGTTTATATCGCTGCCGCCGTCCATCAGAACTTGTGTAAATTGTAGTCCGTCGATTATAGGATCCAATATCAGAGCAGTCCATCCTACAATTCGAATGCTTCTAGAATAATCCAGGTGGTCGTAAGTGACTGGTTTTGACATCCAACTTCGGGGTTCCGCTGGGGTGGACTGTGCGGCACTTATTTTAATGGGTGCCGCATTGTTTTTCCATAATATCACATGAAGTGAGTTTACTGTTTCGACTTCTTGTGGGAAAGTCTTTTTTTTTCCGGTGCTCTGCTAGTGGGGTTTATCATCATCCTCGCTTGATGCGTCGAGCCCCTTGTGTTCGGCGTTGAGTCGGCCGGACTGTTTGAAAACCCAGCAATCTCGGTGGGTGTGGTTTGCAGGCCTTCCGGGGGTACTGTGGATTTGACATATCCGATCCAATTTTTTTTAAGTTGGATAGCTCATCACTGTTGTCCTTAAGAGGCATTGTTTTGTTGCTTGGCCGCGAGCTTTTGAATCCGGCGTTGACCGCTGTATTCTTTGGGCTTTTTTCTTTATTCCGGCACTGATCCTTTGTGCGCCGTGATTTGTCGTTTCCATCTCTGATCTCGGATGTACTCGGGTCGCTGGTGCTGCATCTTGCTAGCGAGCTGTCCTCCCTCGCGCAAAAGCAGGTCCTGAGGCTTGTTAGCGCGGCCATTGTCCTCGGCTTCTCTTGGCTGAGGTGTCTGGCGAGCCATTCGTCACGGACGTTGTGTTTAAAGGCTGCTAAGGCTTCCGCGTCCGGACAGTCAACTATTTAGTTCTTTTTGGTAAGGAACCTGTTCCAGAATTTGCGCGCTGACTCTCCGGGCTGTTGAGTTATATGACTTAGATCGTCTGCATCCGGAGGGCGGACATAAGTCCCTTGAAAATTTGCTCTAAACGCGTCCTCGAGCTCTTCCCAACTTCCAACAGTGTTTTCTGGGAGGCTTTTGAGCCAATGCCGAGCTGGCCCTTTGAGCTTGAGGGGTAGATATTTTATGGCGTGGAGATCATCTCCTCTAGCCATGTGTATGTGTAGTATGTAATCCTCTATCTAGACTCCAGGGTCTATTGTTCCGTCGTATGCCTCTATGTTTATGGGTTTGAACCCTGCTGGAAATTCATGATCCAACACCTCATCGGTGAAACATAGTGGGTGTGCGGCGCCCCTATATTTGGGTGTGCCGCTGTCTTCGAACACTTGGCGTGTTGTGATGCTTCGTGGGGCCCTCTTTTTTGGCCCGTAAATGGACCTAGCTGGGCCATCTGTTTTCACAGGATCATGAGACAAAATTGCTATGTGAGCCCACTATTGTACTAGTACGTACAACTACTTGCTAGTATAGCCCTGTAAACCAGAAAGGTGTATTTGCCCTTCTAGAGATTTCAACAAGTTACTAGACTACACCGAGATGGAGTACATATGGAGCAAAATGAGTGAATCTGCACCGTAAATAAATACGTACTAGTTCTATCATTTTCCTATCTGAGGTGCACAATATTGAGTATACTGACTAGTCTCTTTTTGACACGCATTTACGTTTTTTTTGACATAGTACAGACGCAAGCGCTCATATACACGCGCATACACTCACCCCTATGAACGCACACACGCACGGCACTATCATCTTGAAATTTATGAAGTCACCATAGGCACCTCGTCGTCGACGGTCCATAGGTGCTTGAAGGCCAAGGAGGAAAAGGGTAGCGGTTCCCGAGACGTTGAACGGTCAATGATGCATCCTCAATTACATGAAGAGGGAATTAATTGGAGAAGCAGACTAGAGCCAGCATGATGTGAATGCAACAGAGTTTGGACTCTCATATAGTAAAGGCGCCCCACCACTCCAATCCATCTACTCCCAAGTCTCTGCGCCACACTACTCACTCCAATCCAAGACCAAGTGACCAGAAGCCACAAGCATCTATGGAGGCGATGGACACGAGCGGCAGTCGGCTGTGCCAAATCATCCAAGGCGCCGGCCTGCGGCCCCGCACCGTGCAGCGTTTCCAGACGGTGCTGGCAACCGCAGGCATCGTAGCCCTCATTGACGCCGGCTTCACCTCTCGCATGGACGACATGATGGTCAACTCCATCCGCAAGTTCACCGCCATCAAGAAGCGCGCGGACGACCTTGCCGTACTGCTCCAGCCCGCGTGCCCAGGCTCCTCATTGACTGCCACCCTCATCGGCCTACATGGTGACGAACTCTTTCAAGCCCTGGTGGCCCTGCAGGTGCCGGAGGTCGCGACGAAGAATGTGCACCTTGTGGCCACGCTCGCCGCGCAACGCCTCGCCATGCAAGAAACCGTCGACCTGCACATCCACGTCTACGAGAAAATCGTCTACATAGGCCACTACAAGGCAAATGAGGACAGAAACACATTGGCCTTCTTCCAGCGGCTAGAATCTTTGGACGCAATTGTTTAGAAGCACGTCGACCTGGCCACGAAAGCCGCTGCTACTTAGGCGCCGTTCGGTGGGCCGGTGCCCTGAGTCGAGGAGGTGGACGTCGTCGATGGATGCATCTCTTCTTCTTGCCTCCTGTAACTAGCACTGCATCGCCTCGTGGCCTTAATGTTTTATTAGTATAGTACTCCCTCCGTTCCCAAATGTAAGTCTTTCTAAAGATTCCAGCAAGTGACTACTACATACAGAGCAAAATGAGTGAATCTACACTCTAAACTATGTCTTCATACATCTGTATGCTGTATTCCATTTGAAGTAGTATCTAAAAAGGCTTATATTTATGAACGGAGGGAGTATATGGCATTTTTTATTCCAGTCGTAACGTTTTCACTGTGAGGTGGGGCCGCAGTTGAGAAAACCCACCACACCCACCGGGCGTCGGCCGAGTTTAGAGCAAGTACAATAAGGTGATGTAGGCGGGTTGTAAGACATTAAATATTATATTCTTGCTTACTTGGAAGAGAGAGAAGAGGAGAGAGAAGAGAAGCGGGCTACTAGTTAACAGCCGGCTGTAGCACGTGCTCCTAGGTACTTTGTGAGAGAGTGGAATGGGCCATGTATCAACAAAGTAGTACATATTTATATCTAGCTATTGTACTTGTTGGCTATAAACTTGACTATATGTGACATGGCAACATCATATAGCCAGCAGCTGGCTATATTATTAACCATGCTCTTAGAGAGTAGAAGAGAGAAACGAGGGAGGAGGGCTAGCTGTAGCATGGACGTTGTTGTCAGATGGGACTCGTGTTTATAGAATAGGAGTACTGAGCACTCGTGCCTCTTTTTTTTGAGGGAAAAATTAGTCGTATGTCTAGTACCACTAGTTGGGTGCGTGCGACCTATAGCTGTCATCACTTTAGGTCTACTTTTCAAACCGCGGCTATGCTTCACAGTACATATTTTTCACGCATTTATCCTCCTATATGTACTCCTAGGCTATTTCCACGTGCTCCCATTCGCCGACATGTGGGACATAGAGCATCTGGGTCGTAGTGCATGCACGACTCGGAGCATATGCCGGGGTACTTTACATTTCAGACCTCACGAATTACATGCAAACCCCCCGCAGAAGAATAAATAAATCAATGAATTACTACATGAAACCGGATTATTTTCATGGAAACCGGAGCACGTTCATGAAATTTTGGACATAACTCGTTTATAAAAAATGACCGGACCTAAACCAGTCTAAGGGCCTCTTTGATTTTTCCCGAAAAAAGGGCCTCTTTGATTCGCAGGATACTGAAAACACAGGAATGGGGAAAGTATGATGGCGATGAACCGAGACAAGGAGAACTCTAACTCCGTTAGAGGTTAGAGTTAGATTCTAACCCTGAACTAACTCTAAACCAAAGAGGTGTATGGATGGCAGGGTTAGATTGACAATAAATGCTCTATCTCAATCATTTGACTACTTTGGACCCTATTTTTAGTCAGACTAAAATAAGTCCCTTGGATCCAAGCACCCTCTTAGTGTGGCCGGCTCTTCTGTGGCCTCCTCCCACTCACAATTGACATAAGCGAACCATCTATACAATCAAGCATGCAAAACATGATAATTTTTACTTTGTCCATACAAATGAGATATCCCACTTAAACATACAAGTCGTCAATAAAGCTTCATAAAATAAAAAACACTTCATGAAACAAAGATTGAGCTAACTCATCACGGAAGTTGTTCACGATAGGGAGGGAGCCCGGAGCCCCTCACGCACCGAGGGAGGAGCTCGCCATCGTCGCTCTGGAGGAAGGCTCTGTAGAGCCCAAGCCCCGGGAACCCCTCTGACGCCGGCCCTTGCGAGTTGAGGTCGACACCGACATGGGTAGCAGGGCCGGTTGTCGCCGACTGGGAACTTAATCTTTGGGCCTCCATAAATAATGCAAGCCTGTAACTAAAATACCTAGAAAGGTGAGCTGAATCTTTGGGCCTCTAGAAATAATCCAAGCCTGAAACTGAAATACCTAGAAAGGTGAACTGAATCTTTGGGCCTCTAGAAATAATGCAAGCTTGAAACTTAAATACCTAGAAAGGTAAACTGAATCTTTGGGCCTCTAGAAATAATGCAAGCCTGAAACTGAAATACCTAGAAAGGTGAACTGAATCTTTGGGCCTCTAGAAATAATGCAAGCCTGAAAATGAAATACCTAGAAAGGTGAACTGAATCTTTGGGCCTCTAGAAATAATGCAAGCCTGAAACTCAAATACCTAGAAAGGTGAACTGATTCTTTGGGCCTCTAGAAACAATGCAAGCCTGAAATTGAAATACCAAGAAAGGTGAACTGAATCTTTTGGCCTCTACAAATAATGCAAGCCTGAAATTGAAATACCTAGAAAGATGACCTGAATCTTTGGGCCTCTAGAAAGATTTATTACCTCCTCAAGCAGCATCAAACAATTCCATGCGTGCACCACAAATCTATAGCAAGTTTGATCAGGATCTACTTTTCCAAATCAGAATTAGCGCTAGAGCAAGCAAGATCAACGATATGGCCGTGAGACAGAGAAGGAACGAACAAACTCACCCCTCTCGCGACCTCCCTGTTAGATGCGCTGCCGCCGCGCACGACAGAGGGAGAAAACGACTGGTGAAGGGGGAGCGGGGCGACCTTCGAAGGTCGGAGGGAGAGGGCGGCCGGAGTAGGGCGGCGGAGGCCGGAAGGAGAGGGCGGCTGGAGGAGAGAGAGGGTGAGCGGCGCTTGGGCGGGCGGCCCTATGGGGAACAGAGAGGAGTCGTGCGAGAGGGGGGGAGCGATCTGGTGCGGGCAGGTGAGATTTTTTTAGGGGAGCGATCTGGTGCGGGCAGGTGAGATTTTTTTAGTTCTTTTTTAGTGGGCCCAGGATAACTAACACAATTAGAACCTCTGCACCGGGCTAGTTTTTTTAGCTGGGTTAGAGCAAACTAGCTCAAACTACCCCCTCTTGTTTCGATAATTTGAGGCTATTTCAACCCAAACTAGCTCTAACTCAGGGATCCAAATAAAGAGGAGTGTTATTGTACATGCTACAGTGTGGACCGTAGCACATTGTTTTTTATGGCCATCTCACCACATTATTGTTTTCTACTGCTGGTTCACTAGGCTACTGTGGTTCGCACGACTGGTTCACTGGGCTGCCGTGGTTCGCACTCCTCTGACCTGAGTAGTACCCCCTTCGTTCCTAAATATAAGTCTTCGTATATATTTCACTGTGGACCACATACGGATGTATATAGATGCATTTTATGTGTAGATTCACTCAGTTTTCTCCGTATGTGGTCCATAGTGAAATCTCTCCAAAGACTTATATTTAGGAACGGAGGGAGTAGTATAGTACTAGTATATACCGCATCATTCTTTGCTCCTTCTTACTACTCTGACATGTGGGAGGGCCAGCATCTCGGTCGACGTGTCATGCACCAGATTAGAGCGCGGAACGGAAGGGGGGCATCACCCTGGTCGGAGCGCCAGTAATTCATGACTATAGCGAGTGTTCATATCACAAGTCTTTCCAGCAGTAACGCGCTGTCAAATCGCATAGCCCCACTCACTCACCCTCCTTGCCTCTCTGTCAAACCGCCTACCCGAAAACTGCCGTGCGTACTGCCCAGGAAAAGCCCTGCCCTCAACTTTTAACTACGCGAAAATAGTTCGAGCTTGTTCGTTCTATATAAATACAGTACTTACTGTATGTTTATTCACCCGTGGGGTTGTTCAATGAATGGAAGGGCGGGGAGCACAAGTGAACAATACTACCTCTGTCCGGGTTTATTAGTCCCCATTGTATTTCGTTCCAAATTTTGACCATAGATTGAACTAAGAAAATGTTCAAGCATGTCACCAAACATTATATTTTTCAAAACTATGTTCAAATAGGAATCCAATGAGATAATTTTTCTTGACATGCATTAACATTTTGTTAGTTAAACTTTAGTCAAAATTTGGCACAAACTATAAAAGGGACCTATAAACCAGGACGGAGGTAGTACTACAGTAGTAGTAAGTAGGACTCGTAGAGTAGTCACCTTAAATAGAGAGTTTCTTTTCTTTAATGCCACGTACACAAATTGAAATGCTTGTTGTGGAGAAAAAAAAAGATAATCACTCCACTATATATGGACGCAGGGGCCTCAGCGCTTGCTTTACTAGGGTTGCTCTCTTCATTCTCTCATCCTCTCCAGATATAAACAAGACAGCGGTAGCTACATTTTCTCTCTGCTCACCGCTGGTCACAGATCCGGCTGTATCGCTTCGGCCGGTGTGTGTAGAGGACTAAAAGGTGCATCGTTCACGCGGTCGTCGTCGCTGAGGGAGGAAACCCACAGCTGCCGGAGGGGCCCGATCCTCTGCCCGTGCCGTTCTCTTCGACACAGCGCCGGCTCGGGAGGTCCTCTGACCCTTCTTCCTCCCTGCCGTATTGTCCGCAGATCCGACCTGCCGCTGCCGACATCCCGGCGACCCGCAAGTATAAGTTCTTCAAAAGCGGCCTTGCTCTACTGCCCCAGCTCCCCACGTGTCTGCATGTGCATCTTTTTCTACTCCCATCAGCTCTTCCAAAGCCACCTAAATTTTTAGTATTATTAGAGGTAAAGCTACTTCATGCATTCGAATCTAGGGCTTTGTTCAAACAACGAAGAAAGGGGGGAAAGTTTTAGCATGAATCTAGGACTTGATTCAAAGAGGAAATAATATGGCGAAAGTAGTAGAGACCGGATACCCAACCGGTCTCTTGGTTGAAATAGGAAATAATGGGAAAACATAGTACAAACTAGATAAGGAACAAATCTATTATTGGTTGAAAAAAGGGTAGAAAGTGCAGGCTGGTGGACAAGTCAACAGAGTATGTCCAGGATTAGATTTGCTGCCATCACATGGTAAAAGGTCTCCAGGATTAGATTTGCTGCCCTCACATAGTAAAAGGTCTCAAGATTAGATTTGCTACCCTCACATAGTAAAAGGTCTCAGGATTAGATTTGCTTCCCTCACATAGTAAAAGGTCTCAGGATTAGATTTCCTGCCCTCACAGAGTAAAAGGCCTCCAGGATTAGATTTGCTGCCCTCACATAGTAAAAGGTCTCCAGGATTAGGTTTCCTGCCCTCACATAGCGTGAACAAGCTCGGCATCACCAGTTTATGCCTCCTTGTAGGTACGTTGTGCTGATGCGTCCACTATCGCATGTCCTTATACCAACCTTTTGCTATTTTTTGCGGGTAAACCAACCTTTTGCTGTAAGGGAGCATGTAAAATGAAGCTATCACACTATTACCTTAGGGACATGTCTGACCAGTGTTATTGTTAATCTAATGCCTCCGGTGATAAGATGCAATTAAACTGTGTTACAAATGGCACTCCTGCTGTTTTCCCCAGTATGATAAGTAAGTTGCTCCTTTACGCTGCTGAGTGTCCTGGTGTCCCCATGGTCCAATGCCCTTAAACCAACTCTTTAGCTGCTGTTGATTTACTGTGTCTGGTGAACAAGCAATGCCACCATTAAAGTAATCCCATATCTGAGGAATCTCATTGTTGATCATAATGCTTCTGGTAACATGAAGTATTCCTGGCATTTTAAAATTTCTACTGTCCTTGCGTGATTTCCATGAACATAATTAAGATGCTTCTTTTCATTTTGTATATGTTTCATATGTTCTTATTGACCAGCAACTGTTTACTTTCTATCATTTTGTGCAGATAGGGATATCCATTTCACCTTGTTGCTATTGTGACCTTTTGGTGAACTGCACAAAACACTTTTTTTGGAATGATTATCTTGTGCAGTTCAACTAAAATGTCACGTGGGCAACATCTCTCAATTTTGGTGGAACTGCACAAAATGGTTAAACTAAAGTGAAACCATGCTCTCCTGTCTCCTTGTTTGTGCTATGAAAACATGCTGTGCAAACAGGAATACTCTACTACAGATGTTGTGACGGTTAAGAGCAACATCTCTCAATTTTGGTGGAACTGCACAAAATGGTTCAACTAAAGCGAAATCATGCTCTCCTGTCTCCTTCTTTGTGCTATGCAAACATGCTGTGCAAACAGGAATACTCTACTACAGATGTTGTGACGGTCAAGAGCATTCGCCAAGTTCTTCGATTGTATGACATGGCTAGCCAAGATGGATTTAATCCCGATATTCACATTATCAAAGGGCTCTAATGGGTTGGTTCTGAATCTTGCAAGCAGGGAATCAGTGAGATGTGTAGGCATCTTTGTTGTACTTATTATTTGAATCTTATTTGTTGGTTCTGAATCTTGCAAGCTGGGAATCAATGAGATGTGTAGGCATCTTTGTTGTACTTATTATTTGGATCTTATTTGTTGGTTCTGAATCTTGCAAGCTGGGAATTAATGAGATGTGTAGGCATCTTTGTTGTACTTATTATTTGGATCTTATTTGTTGGTTCTGAATCTTGCAAGCTGGGAAACACGGCATGATGATGCAGAGGACAACAACCATAACAAACAATTCAAACTTGGTAGTATTATCTTTCTGAAAGTGCGACAAATGTGCTGATCGTGTGCGTCCTGAGAATAATAATTCTAATTGTTGTGCATATTGATCCCGTGGCACTGATAGAACGAGCCAATGCATTGCTTGTTTTAAGTATAAATTTCTATTAAAGCTAATTAAATTTAAGTAAAGTGACCACTAACTCCTGTTATTACAGTGCCAATACAGACCCGCTTGTGAACTGACGTGTGGCCGGAGTAGGTTTCTTAATGGAGGCGTTTGAATGCGCCGAGGGTGCATCTTCTGCCGGGCGTGCAGCGGACGAGGGAGGGGTAGTAACTGTTATCGCCTGTACACACTCAGCTTACTGTTGAATCCAGTTCCCCAAGACTTGAAAAACGAACTGCTGCCGACACCTACACACTCGTTCACTCGAAGAGACTCCAATGGCAATCAGAGGGGTGAGCCTGCTGGATATGGACTTCAGCAAGGAGTTAGTTCGCTGTTCAGTCCTATGGCTGCACCAAGTTGAATGTGATGTACACCAACGATACGGACTCGGTGAAGCTCTGCCTCACCTCAGTCCTATGGCTGCACCAGGTTCTGGAGCATTCACCCGTTTCATCGGCAGCGCCGACTGCACCTTTGCTATGGTGGAGAGAAGGAAGAACGTGACGATTCGGCCATCTGGTGCAACAAGCTTGTCGACATCGAGAAGCAATACAAGATCATCAGCAACGGGCAGGAGAAGGACTCCGTGGTTGACCTCGCTGAGACCATCATCGACCGCTGATACACCAATATGAAAGAAGACGACCTGAACACGTGGGAGGTACCTCTGAATCTAGCCTACATAACCTACGCGGCCAAGGACGCATACGCATGCTACGACATGTACATGCAGATCTTGGACATGAGGGCGTGTCTGCTTCCCGTAACCGACGAGTACAGGGACAGCCACAACGTCATGATCAAGCGTGCCAGGAAGGTCTAGATGTTGTACTTTATCTATTTATAAGCACCTTTATCATTTGAGTGTTTCATGCATTAGCCTATGTGTCGTAATTATCTGTTTTGTCCGAAATATTTCTTTTAAGAACCCATTAACCTGATTGCTTTTTTAGTGGCTATTTGCTAATGTATTTAAACTAGTTCACTTGTCCGTAAAAAAAAACTAGTTCACTCAGCTGCCGTGCTTTGAATCTCCTTCCTCCCAACATATTTCTCTGCTCATGTGGACCCAGTAGGTCTCTGAATTTTCTCCCACTTTCTTTTTCAATGTAAACTGAGTTTTCTCCCAGTACTTTCCCCTAGAACCAACTCAACTATCCCACGTCTAGCCTAAAAAATAATAATACCCCACGTACTATTAACTCATCAAATTAAAATGACATTTTATTTCGTAAGTTGAAAGTTCTTACAAAATAATAATAATAATTGTTTATATATAACTTGCCAAGTTAACTCCTAGTGATTGCGTACGTAAGCTTGCAAAGATTTTACTGACGTGCAATCATGTGTTTATGTTTTTATAACATTTCTCCGTCTAGCCCAACATGATATTTTCACCCAGCCCAGCAAGTCCGCGGATTTCGAGAAAAATGCAAATGGGATTTAAACGGGTTGCATAGATGCTACATCATTGTTTCACCCAGCCCACCAAATGGACTAAAAAAACAAATGGACTGGCTGACATGTGGGCCAGTAGGTCGAAGCCTAAGAAGGCATTGGATTTACATCCAACGGCCCGCATTCTTCTTCAATCTCTCGTCTTCTTCCCCCAGCACTGCCGAAACCGCCTGCTCCAGCCTTCGGCGTCCAGCGGCGTTGTTTTGCACTCCTCAGCGAAACGCTACTCCGCCGACGGCCAGGCCATCCCTCCACTCCGCACCTCTTGTTATTCTCTGCCGAGTGTAGGCCCACCCCGCACCCGAACCAGTCAAGTTTCCCACTCCTCTCCGTCTGCGACTAAACTGCCGCGTCTTCCCCATCTCCGGGTCATTCCAGTCTGGGGCCTTGCCGTCGTCCATTGCCTCGGTGCGCTCGGCGCGGCGTGGTCAACATACGAGAGTCATCAGAAGAGGACTGTACGTGGAGAGCCTGACGGCTGGGACCCACGAGGTCCATGGTCGCACGCAAGGAAAGTTCCTCATTATTACGCACTGTACGTGCACTGTACGTGGGAAGGGCTTCTGTATTTCGCGAAAAAACGTCCCCCCCGCTGACCAGTCGGACCCACCAGCTATATCTTCGCATGCAAGTGCCCCCTTATTATGCACCAAAAAATGAATACCCCCTGCTAGCTGGGACCCACCATAGTGGGTGGCTGACTTGTGGGCCTACTAAGTTGACGAGGACGGAGGGCTTTGTCAACTTAGTCAATATGAACGATTCTAGCTCCAGTGACCGTACGATGTCCATCCAACGGCCATAGTGCTTCTTCAACCTCTAGTTTTCTTGCTCCAGCCGCCCAAAGCAGCGCCGCTCGTGCCGCGTGCTCCTGCCTCTCGGGGCCGGCTGTGATGCCGCGGAGGCCTCATCGCCCCTTACTACTCCCACCGCTGGCCCAGGGTATCCCTCTACTCACCCACACCCCCTGTTATTCTACGGCGACAGCAGCCTCACACCGCAACCAAACCAGCGAACCCTCGTACTCCTCTCCGCGTGGGCATCCACTGCTGCGTCTTCCCCGGCTCCTCGTCGTCCCCTTCCTAGGCCTCTCCGCCGTCCACCGCCTTGGTGCTCTCGGCGCGGCGTGGTCAATGTGGTCAACGACCGACTTCCATCGGAAGAGTACTGTATGTGGAGAGGCTGACAGCTGGGTCCAAGGCCATAGCCCAGTTTTTTGTGATTTGCCAAGTAAGTCGCTTTGTCAGGCCTATTGGTCTGCAAATCTTTCAAGACGAGGAGAACTTCATTCGGCTGGCCGAGAAAATGGCCTATCAGTAATGAGAAATGGGCTGTACATTTTTAAAACACATCAAACCAGCAATTAGTTTCAAACATCTTTTTTTTTCATTTCGAGATTTTAAATTACATTAATTTTTATGGGTGGAGAATTTGTTGGATTTTATATTGACATACATTTATTTTTAAAATCAGTTTGAACGTGAGTCGAAATTTCGGGATTAAAAACAGTTCGGACCGCACCGAAATATGCAAAATTTCGTATAATTTTTTAACCGTGGCCACAATATGGGCTGTAATGCTAACAAAAAGAATATGGGCTCCAAACAAAACCTTAAGAAATAGCAAATGGGCTGTAAATTATTAGAAATAATGGCAGATGGGTTGTATGTTGTTTTCCACACATTTGAGGCTTTCCTAAAAAAAGGTTGACGCACAAGCAGTGACTGTTGGATGGCCATCCAACGGCCGTCGTGCTTCTTCAATCTCTGCTCTTCCTGCTCCAGCCGCTCAAACAAGCGCCGGCGGGACTGCCTGCTCCCTCCTCCCCGCGGCAGGCTGTGCTGCCGCACAGGCCTCACTGCCCCACCGTACTCCCATCGCTGGGCTAGCCATCCCTCTACTCACCCACACCTGCTGTTATTCTCCGGCGACGGCAGACGAACCAGTAAACCCTCGTTTAGTCATACTCCCCTCCGTGTGGGAAACAACTGCGGAGTCTTCCCTGCCTCCGTGTCGTTCCCTTCCTAGGCCTCGCTGTCGTCCACCGCCCTAGTGCTCTCGGCGCGGCCTGGTCAACGTGGTCAACGACCGACATGCATCTGAAGTGGATTGTACGTGGAGAGGCCGACAGCTGGGTCGATGGCCGCGCGCAAGGAAATGCCTCCTTATTACGCGCAAAATAATGATTCCTCCACCTGACATCGGGGACCCACCGAAAGTGCCTCAGTATTTCGTGAAAAAAAGATACCGCTGTTGACAGCTCGGACCCACCAGCTATATCTTCGCACGCAAGGAAGTGCCTCCTTATTACGCACAAAAAAAATGAATACTCCCCCTGTTAGCTGGGACCCAGTATAGTGGTAGGCTGACTTGTGGGCCTACTAAGTTGACGGGGACGGAGGGCTTTGTCAACTTAGTCAATATGCACGATTCTAGCTCCAGTGACCGTACGATGTCCATCCAACGGCCGTAGTGCTTCTTCAACCTCTGGTCTTCTTGCTCCAGTCGCCCAAACCAGCGCCGGTCGTGCCTCGTGCTCCTGCCTCCCGTGGCCGGCTGCGATGTGGCGGAGGCCTCACCGCCCCCTACTACTCCCACTGCTAGCCAGGCCATCCCTATACTCACCCACACCCCCTGTTATTCTGCGGCGACGGTAGCCTCACACCGTAGCGAACTAGTGAACCCTCGTACTCCTCTACACATGGGCATCCACTGTCGCGTCTTCCCTGGCTCCGCGTTGTCCCCTTCCTAGGCCTCGCCGTCGTCCACCGCCCTGGTGCTCTCGGCGTGGCGTGGTCAACATGGTCAAGGAACAGCTTCCATCGGACGTGGACTGTACGTGGAGAGGCTGACAACTGGGTCCATAGCCGCAGCAAGGAAGTGCCTCCTTATTACGCGCAAAATAATTATTCCTCCACCTGCCAGCGGGGACCCACCGGACGGGCCACCATATTTCGTGAAAAAAATGTTTCCCCCCTAACTGCTGGGACCCACCAGCTACACCTTCGCACGCAAGGAAGTGTGTCCGGGCAAAAAAAATGATTCGCCCCCTGACTGCTGGGACCCACCAGCTACATCTTCGCACGCAAGGAAGTGCGTCCGGGCCAAAAAAAAAACGATTTGCCCCCCTGACTGCTGGGACCCACCAGCTACATCTTCGCACGCAAGGAAGTGCCTGACAGTCGGGACCCAACTGGTCGAAGCGTACATAGCGTTGTCATTCTGGTCGCGAACGTGTACGTACATACTGGTTGATGTAGAGGCGCGCACATGTCGTAGATGTAGAGGCGCGCACGTGTCGTAGTAGAGGCGCACATGTAGCATGTACACGTACATACATCGGCGAGGGTGCAAGAAAGAAAATACGGCCACGTACGTACATACGGGCAGGGTCTCTAAAGCCTATCGCACATACGTACATGGCTCGGTCGGAACGGAGAAACAACGCCGTCGTCGTGTTCATGGGGAGCAAACCGGCTGGGTCGGAACGGAATGCATGGTCGTGTTCATCAGGAGGGCTTGGACGGAACAGGCGATGGAAACGAGGCCTGGAGTACCGTGCAATGGAGGAAACGGCCTTGTGTTCAACCGGCCACATTCGAAACGGGGTCCTGTTGATCGGGAGGGGCCTGGCGTACCGCAAAACGGAGGAAACGGACCTCCTACGGTCGAAACGGGGGTCCTGTTGATCGAGAGGGGTGTGGCGTACCACAAAACGGACGAAACAGACTTGTGTTGGAGCGCTATGGTCGAAACGGTGGTCCTGTTGATCGGGAGCGGTGTGGCGTACCACAAAACGGACGAACTGGACTTGTGTTGGAGCGCTACGATCGAAACGGGGGGGGGAGGGCGGAGGGGTGTGGCGTACCGCAAAACGGGACTCCAGGGGATACTGTTCATCTCCACCGTCGACCTCCTCCAGCCTCCACGAGCTACCGTCGACCTCCTCCAGCCTCCACGGGCTCCTGTTCATCCAGCCTCCACCGTGCGCTACTCCACCGGCTACTGTTCAACCACCCCTCCATGGGCCACCCTCCACCATCTACTGTTCATCTAGCCCTCCACACCACAGATTCCTATTCAACCACCCCTCCACGGCCACCCCTCCATCGTCTACTGTTCATCCAGCCCTCCACACCACGGGTTCCTGTTCATCCAGAGGCAACGCCACCGCTCACTGTTCATCCAAACCCCCCCGCAACGCTCACTGTTCATCCAATCGATCGGCTTCAGTTAGCAGCAGTAGTGAAGGAATCGCTCCATCGGGTTCAGTTAACAGCCATCGATCGATCGCTCAGGTTCAGTAACGCGTAGCCTGCAGTGCAATCACTCGGGTTTAGTTAGAGCCCAACGCCTCGCTCGGGTTCAGTTAGAGCCAACGCCTCGCACACACGCGCGTACCTGTACGAGAGAAACATGCATCGCTCTCCCATCGTAACCGGCAACTCCCCGAAATTTTCCTCCCCCTCACTTCTACCACGGTTTTTTTCGTTCATGGACGGCCCAAAGAATGTCATGCAGCTACGTCTCCGGCCCACCCAGGACGAAAAGCCCATTTTCTGTCATGATTTTTTGTCATAGAAGTAGGAGCCCACCACATCTATGATGATACCGGGTTTTGTCACAATTACCGTCATAGAAGTGTCATATGTATGACAGCAAAAAAATTCGTTCAGCCCAAAATGTCAAGGATGTGTCTTTTTTTGTAGTGGCAGGGAAAACACTCAATCCAAGGAAAAGAATATGATCAACCGAAAAACTTGAATTGAGTCCACCGGAAAAGAGATGAAGAATGTCAAACAAAAGAGAATTCACCTGTTGGAAGAATTAACGAAAGACTGAAGAGGCTCCACACTAATGACATTGATGCTCGAAAGAGACTCAGGCTTCGTTAAGAAGAGGGTGGGCGGGCAGTAAAAGCAAAGACAACTTGGACGAATAACTTGAAGAGAAAACACCGGTTGAAATGATTGAGGAAAGAATGCAAAGGCTTCGCACGAGTAGGATGGATACTCGATTACGGACTCCGGCTCCGAGAATGAAAAGGGGAGGGCGGGTGGGAAAAGAAGACAACTGAGGATTGAACTTGGCAAAGATGAAGAGGCTCGAGTCAACTTGACGAGAAATGCACCGGATGAAAAGAGCTCAGTACCAACGATCGGAAAACCAACTGCGTGATCCTAAAGAAAGTTTGAAAGGGAAGAGGAGTAATTAAAACACCTACGTCAAGATTCCTCACCAGAGCGACGAAGGGGCTGAGGAGTAAAAAGAATTCCTACTCTCCGATATAAATAAACTCCGAAAACAGGTTTCTTCTAGACTCAACAACGGCCAAACCACACGATCAAACAAGGGGGGACTCCTATGGTCGGTTGAGGCTCTGATACCAACTTGTCACGCCCAATAAGCGACCCTATCTGAGAGGAACTCGAAGGTCCCACCAAGGATAGACCCGCATATTGGAACGCTTTTGCAAGGTGGATATCATTACATCATAGTTGGGGATACATACAAAAGAGGCATACAATGCCACACGAATACAACATCATCTTACATAAGAGCACCATCTGTCTACGGATGAAACACAAACAAAAACTCAAACGACATCCACCATGCTAGCCCAGGCTGCCGACCTGGAACCTATCCCTTGATCGAAGAAGAAGCAGAAGAAGAACTCCAAAACAAGCAAACATCACTCTTGCGTCATGATCATCACATAACCTGTACCTGCATCTGTTGTTGTAGTAATCTGTGAGCCACAAGGACTCAGCAATCCCATTACCATGGGTATCAAGACTAGCAAAGCTTAATGGGTAAGGAAGGGGTGAAGTGGTGAGGTTGCAGTAGCGACTAAGCATATATGGTGGCTAACATACGCAAATGAGAGCGGGAAGAGAAACAATGGAACGGTCGTGAAGCTAGCAATGATCAAGAAGTGATCCTGAAACTACTTACGTTCAAACATAACCCAAAAACCGTGTTCACTTCCCGGACTCCGCCGAAAAGAGACCATCACGGCTACACACGAGGTTGATGCGTTTTAATTAAGTCAAGTGTCAAGTTATCTACAATCAGACATTAGCAAATTCCCATCTGCCACATAACCGCAGGCACGGCTCTCGAAAGTTTATACCCTGCAGGGGTGTCCTAACTTAGCCCATCACAAGCTCTCACGGTCAACGAAAGATATTCCTTCTCCCAGGAAGCCCCGATCAGTCTCGGAATCCCGGTTTACGAGACATTTTGACAATGGTAAAATAAGACCAGCAAAGCCACCCGATGTGTCGACAATCCCGATAGGAGTCGCACGTATCTCGTTCTCAGGACACACCTGATAAGTAAAGCGTACAGGTACCGACATAACCCAAGTTGCCAAGGGATGGTCCCGCACGGTGCTCTAGTTTGGACCAACACTCCAAGGAGCACTGGCCCGGGGGGTAAATAAAGATGACCCTCGGGAGCATGACTCCCAAGGGAAAACGGCTAGGTGAGGGAAATGTAAAACCAAGGTTGGGCCTTGCTGGAGGAGTTTTATTCAAAGCGAACTGTCAACGGGGTCCCATAAATCACCCAACTGCATAAGGGACGCAAAATCAAGGAACATAACACCGGTATGACGGAAACTAGGGCGGCAAGAGTGGAACAAAACACCAGGCATAAGGCCGAGCCTTCCACCCTTTACCAAGTATATGGGTGCATTAACTAAATAAGAGAGATTGTGATATCCCAACATAATCCTATCCACCATGGTGCAATCTTCAACTTCACCTACAACTAACAACGCTATAAGAGGGGCTGGGCAAAAGCGGTAACGTAGCCAAACAAAGGTTTGCTGGGAAGGGTGAAAAGGTTAGAGGCTGACATGGCAAATTGGGAGGCCTGAAGAACAAGTGATAGGTAGCGCAACATATCGATAGAACGAAGCAACTAGCATAGCAATGATAGTAGTGAGATCCATGGTAGTGGTCATTGTCGGTGTCAAAACCGGCGGATCTCGGGTAGGGGGTCCCGAACTGTGCGTCTAGGCGGATGGTAACAGGAGACATGGGACACGATGTTTTTACCCAGGTTCGGGCCCTCTCGATGGAGGTAAAACCCTACTCCTGCTTGATTGATATTGATGATATGGGCGAGATCAAGGAGGCTAAACCCTAGAAGCTAGCCTATGGTATGATTGTTGTAATGGTTGTTCGTCCTACAGACTAAAACCCTCCAGTTTATATAGACACCGGAGAAGGCTAGTGTTACACAGAGTCAATTACAATGGTAGGAGATCTACATATCCGTATTGCCAAGCTTGCCTTCCATGCCATGGAAAGTCCCATCCAGACACGGGACGAAGTCTTCAATCTTGTATCTTCATAGTCTTGGAGTCCGGCCGACGATGATAGTCCGGCTATCCGAACACCCCCTAGTCCAGGACTCCCTCAGTAGCCCCTGAACCAGGCTTCAATGGCGACGAGTCCGGCGCGCATATTGTCTTCGGCATTGCAAGGCGGGTTCCTCCTCCGAATAATTCATAGAAGATTGTGAACACCAGGATAGTGTCCGGCTCTGCAAAATAAATTCCACATACCACCGTAGAGAGAATATTATGTACACAAGTTCAATCTGCTGACGTATTTTGTGGCGTGACATCACACCACTACCAAGCCTTTACTTGAATCGTTTTTATTATACCACCTCAGCGCGTTTAGCGAAGCGGTTTCCTTGGCACGTCTTGTCGAAGCAGAGATCGTGTTCCCCTTATTCCGGGATTCCCATCAATACGACGTGGGTAACCCAACCGCGCCATTGATTGCGGCGCTTGGGAGATAAGCGAGGTTAACCAGGCCGGGGGGACCCATAGTCTTCGTCCGTCCATATATAAGGGGATAAGGATCCACCTCTTTTACCTACGCCTTCTTCCTCCTTTGCTTATCCATCTCCGCGCACTCGAGCTCCAGCGCCCAAGTCCGCACATCTCGCCTCAACCTTCCCCAGCCATGTCCGGAGCGGGAGGTAAGTGGATGGCCTCACGGAGGGGCACATCGAGAAGCTGCGTGGTGCTGGATACTTGTCCAGCGACATCGCGCACCGGCTGCCCGACGAGGGGCAGCTCATCCCCACCCCCAGGCCCCATGAGAGGGTCGTATTTCTTCCCCACTTCCTCCGCGGACTAGGCTTCCCACTTCACCCCTTCGTCCGGGGGCTCATGTACTACTACGGCCTGGACTTCCACGATCTGGCGCCAAACTTCATCCTCAACATCTCGGCGTTTATCGTCGTGTGCGAGGCTTTCCTCTGCATCCAGCCCCACTTCGGCTTGTGGCTAAAGACCTTCAATGTCAAGCCGAAGGTGGTGAAGGGCGTCCAAGCGGAGTGCGGAGGCGCCATAGTGGGCAAAATGCCCAACGTCATTTGGCTCGAGGGTGCCTTTGTGGAGTCCATCAAAGGGTGGCAATCGGGGTGGTTCTACATCACCGAGCCACGTGACCCTAAATGGGCAGCGGCCCCCGAGTTCAGATCTGGTACCCCCATGCAGCTCACCTCCTGGAAAGAGAAGGGCTTGCGATGGGGTAGTTCGGAGGAGCTGACCGGACTCCAGTGCTGTCTCCAGACCCTGGTGAACAAGAAGCTTAAGCTTGTCAACATGATCCAGGTCATGCTCGTCCGCTGGATTCTCCCCTGCCAGCAACGGGCCTTCAATTTGTGGGAGTTTAATCCGGCACAGCACCGGACTTTGACCGGGCTCTTCGACACGATGTATGAAGCTGCCTGAAGGGTGCTGTTCAAGGGCGGAGAAGCCCCCGCATCCGCCACTGAAGATCGCGGATTCAGCACGCAGCGCCCGGCCGGCGAGGTAAGCTATGTTATCCTTTATGGGACACTGATTTCTTTCATAGTTTGACTCTATTTGGGATCTAAAACTCCCAATGCCTTTAACAGGACTAGCAGAAGACGTCCGGACAGGTTAACTGTCCGGCCCCTCTTCCCGAAGACCCAGTGGACACCCGTTTGACGGGGTTGCTGGTCCCGAAACTTTATGTGGTGCCGGAGAAGAAGGCCAAGAAGAAGGCCACTGGAACCCGAAGGAGTTCCCGGCGCCAGGTGGTATCGGACTCATCATCCGATGACTCCGAGGCAGACTCCTCCCCCGAGGAGGAGGAGAAAGAGGCCTCTTCCCCAGCGGGGGGAGAGAAGAAGAGGAAGGCCTCCCCAACGAGGGCGGCCGAAGGGTCCAAGAAAGGACGGACCCTTCCTCCGGACTGCTCTGCCAACGCCGACGACGGCGACAAGGGGTGGCCCTCAAGGGCCAAGCCCCTGGCAAGATCGTAAGTGTCCAAATTCCTGGATGATTTATAATTTCTCTTTTTGCCACGTGGTGTCCTTCTAATGCCGCATACAACCTATAGTCCGGCCGAGGACGATCTTCCCACTTCGTCGAGCGGGTCCTTGGCTCCGTCGGATATGGATTCCCTTCCGACCGCCTCCACCCCTCGTGACGCTGATGACGCCGAGGTGGGATCCCAGGAGGGGACCCACCAGGAGGGGGAGGCTCCGGAGGTGCCACAAGGCAACCTCCCGGACTTCGCGCCAGACTCCGCACTGGAACCAGCAGTGGTTCCGGAGTCCGGCAGGCGGCCCCTTCGTAAGAAGGGCAAGACCGTGACACCGGCGGCCTCCATCAAACCGGAGGCGCCGGATAACTTGTTGGAGGCGCTCAACGGCGCTTCCATCAAGGAAGAACACCACACTATCATGAGTGCGGTGATTCATAAGGTTCAGCTCGCCAAGAGCGGGCTGACCAAAGCCTGCAGCAGCCTTCTAACAGGCTTTGAGGTAAGAATTTTAAGACATGTAATATAATACCGCATAGACAGTAGCCCCTGATGCTCGGTTCGGTGTTCGGGAAGAAAAACCAGACCGAGGGTCTTATAAAGATATACGCAGGAGTTCTAAAAAATATGTCAATATGGGATTGCAGGCTGCGCTGCTGACCTCTGCTGCACTGACTGCGGAGGTCGATGCTTTGAAGCAGAACCTCGAGCGGTCCGAGAGCGAGCTCGGCCGTGCCAAGAAGCAGCTGGAGGACAACGAAGGTGAGTAACACCGTATTAAATTTGTACCTTACAGAAAAGGATTTTGGTTGCAAAAGAAATAACAAGGATAACGTGGGTACTCCAGGGGCCACGAACGAGGTGGCGACCCTGAAGGAGGCCATGTCCGCGGCCGAACATAATGCGGCCATGGAACGAGCTGAGCGAGAGAAGCAGGAGGCGCGGGTGGCGGAGGTGCAGCAAGAGCTCCAGGCTCTCGTGGAAAAGCATGAGAGTTTGGAGCGCGACTCGAAGACTCGAAAGTCCGAGCTTGCCTCTGCTCTTGAGAGTGCCAAAACCGCTAAGGCCGAAGCCCATAAGGCCCTTCAGGAAGTCGAGGCGGTGAAGAAAATAGCGGCGGGTAAGGCATTTTTCATGCAAAGCAAGCATGTGAATGTGAATTACCTGTTACTTACCCGAATTCGGAGCTCTCCAGGAGTGTTTGCAGATCTGCCTCGCAGCGTGTCCGATGCTGCCGCATTCTACCGGGCTGAGGAGGGGAGCTTGACGGAGAAGGTCTTCTGGTCTCAGTATGCTGAGGCCGGACATCCGGTACCCATTAGCGACCAGCTGAAGCAGCTGGTCGAGCTCCACAAGGTAGCCGAACAGGCCATGAAGGGCCTCATAGTTCGGCTGTGGCCCCAGGAGGCCATGCCTGGGAGCTACTTCGGCCTGGTGCGGCGGCTGGTGGATGCGTGTCCCTGGGTGGAAGTCGTCAAGCACTCCGCCTGCATTGAAGGTGCCCGTCGGGCCCTTGCCCGTGCAAAGGTGCACTGGGACAGGATGGACGCTGAGAAGCTTCGGACGGACGCGCTGCCGGAGGGCAAGGAGTATCGCACGCCCAAAATGTATTATAAGAGTGTCCTGAAGGGAGCCCGCAAGATTGCGGATGAGTGCTCCAAGGATGTAATATTTGAGTAGAATCGCATTATGTTATCCTGTGCGCTGAAAACTGTGTTCATATGCGCTAAGCAACGCTTATTAATTTAAAATATTACCTTCTGTGCGGCCGTTTATTAAATCTGAGAGATGGCAAGTTGTCGGCTTCAGCCCCCATGCCACTAGTGCTGGGGTGTTCAGGATAAACTTGAGCACTCTTGTTCCCGTATTTGGGTCCATCTAGGGAGGTGCTCAACACAACGAACGAGGCAACCAGACTTATAATGCTTGAACACTCTCACTTAGCCATAGAATTCTATAATTTTAAATTTCGGCGAAGCCCCTAGTATTCGGAAGACCGAGTTCGGGGCGCTATCCACGGCTGGGCCGGACAAAGCCGGTTCCTCGCTCTAAGCGGCACAAGTCTTAAGGGACTCGAAAAAAACCTATCGAACAGCGACCAACTCTCGCCTTATCATGACGGTCAGTTTTAGCTTTCTCCACTGAGGCGCTCGCCCAGCTCAACCGGGGCGCAATTGCAGTGGTTCTCCCAGTGCTACCTTAGCCAAAAAAACGGAACGCAAGGTACCAAACCATGGGAGCCGGGAAAACCCAACTATTGACCCAAGACATGATCCAGAGCCGATGCATATAATGCTATAAGTTTGGGGTGCCGCACTTGTGAAAGTGTTCGGACTTATCACACCATAATGCGGGGAACTTAAGCCCCTGGTGTATTCGGCCGTACCAAAGTGTGCGGGTGCAACATGTCATAAACGAACATATATAAGAAAGAAATGCAATTATAAGCAAAAAGCGATGCATTGTTTATTTCAGAAATACTGCCATGAATGCAGAGCGATACAAATAGTGCGGTAAGCAAGGGATTGGACTATTAAACATGTCCCCCTCCAGGGGTAGGCTGCGGAACGGTGTATTAAATAGATTTAATGCTCGTAATGGAGACCACCTGAGTGTTCGTCGTAGCCTTTCTCCTTCCCTGGCTGTTGCATCGTGAGTTTGGCAGGTCTACTGCCGGACAGGGCCTCTGGTGAACGGGGTCCTGTGGGTAAAAAAAAGAAAAAGGAAAAGACCGACATACTTGGAAGCTCGTGGTGTGGTTGAGCCGCACTCTGGTCCTGTCGTGGTCGTTCCCCTCCCCCTATGCCCATGGTATCTCCAGAGCGTAATGATGTACGCGAAGGACTGGTCTTGCAATTATGCAAGGGCTGGGGTTGGGGCCGCATTGCTACACGTGCTCGGAACGTGCCAGGTGGTCTTGTTGTATGTTACTCCGGGTGCGTTTGGCCGTGTCCGGTCGCTTAACGGCCAGACTCGAAAATTGCCTTAAGAGGCTGCTCTGTACTTCTACCGCGAGAGCCGCTGTGTGTTCCTCCGTTCGGAGGGAGCATTCAGTGTTTGTGTTGACCGTGATGACTCCTCTAGGGCCTGGCATCTTGAGCTTGAGGTATGCGTAATGCGGCACCGCGTTGAACTTTGCAAACGCGGTCCGTCCGAGTAGAGCGTGATAGCCACTGCGGAATGGGACTATGTCGAAGATTAACTCCTTGCTTCAGAAGTTATCCGGGGATCTGAAGACCACTTCTAGTGTGACTGAGCCTATACAATTGGCCTCTACACCTGGTATGACGCCTTTGAAGGTCGTCTTTGTAGGTTTAATCCTTGAGGGGTCTATGCCCATCTTGTGCGTTGTATCCTGATAAAGCAGGTTCAGGCTGCTGCCGCCATCCATTAGGACTCTGGTGAGGTGAAATCCATCGACGATTGGGTCTAAAACCAATGCGGCGAATCCGCCATGGCGGATACTGGTAGGGTGATCCCTTCGATCAAAAGTGATCGGGCAAGAGGACCATGGATTGAACTTCGGGGCGACTAGCTCCATTGCATATACATCCCTAAGTACACGCTTCTGCTCCCTCTTGGGTATGTGGGTTGCGTATATCATGTTTACCATCCGTACTTGTGGGGGGAAACCCTTCTGTCCTCTACTGTTCGGCAGCCGGGTCTCTTCCTCATCATCGCTATGCAGCCCCTTGTCATTGTTCTCGGCAATTAACTTGCCTGCCTGCTTAAATACCCAACAATCCCTGTTGGTGTGATTAGATGGCTTTTCGGGGGTGCCATGTATCTGGCAGGAGCGGTAGAGTATTTGGCCCAAATTGGACGGACCCGGAGTAGTTCTTCTGAATGGCTTTTTCCACTGACCGGGTTTGGAGCCTCTGAATCCGGCGTTGACTGCCGTATCCTCAGTGTTATCGCTGTTAGTGCGGCATTTGTTTTTGTTACGACGTGACCTGCCATTGTGGTCCTTGTTATCCGTACTGCCAGAATTTTTGCTGAGGTTGTTACTGCGGGCTAGCCAGCTGTCCTCTCCCGCACAGAAGCGGGTCATGAGTGATGTGAGGGCTGCCATGGATTTCGGCTTTTCCTGTCCTAGGTGCCGGGCCAGCCACTCGTCGCGGATGTTGTGTTTGAAGGCTGCGAGGGCCTCTGCATTCGGACAGTCGACGATTTGATTTTTCTTTGTTAAGAACCGTGTCCAGAATTGTCTGGCCGATTCGTCTGGCTGCTGAATTATGTGGCTTAGGTCATCGGCGTCTGGTGGTCGCACATATGTGCCCTGGAAGTTATCAAGGAATGCGGCTTCTAGGTCCTCCCAACACCCAATTGACTCTGCTGGCAAGCTGTTAAGCCAATGCCGAGCTGGCCCTTTAAGCTTGAGTGGGAGATATTTGATGGCGTGGAGATCGTCACCGCGGGTCATATGGATATGAAGGAGATAGTCTTCGATCCAAACCGCGGGGTCTGTTGTGCCATCGTAGGATTCAATGTTCACGGGTTTAAACCCTTGAGGGATTTGATGATCCATTACTTCATCTGTGAAGCATAGTGGGTGTGCGGCGCCTCTATATTGGGCAATATCACGACATAGCTCAAGCGAGCTTTGTCTACTGTGTTCGGCCCGGCCGGAGTTGCTGTATCCGGCGCGATGGTAATCGTCGTGCATCATGGGGCGCCCACGTGATCCGTAGATCGATCTTGATTGTCTTGCCTTGTCCTCCAATATGTCTCGCAAGTCCGGCGCATTCCCCCGTGGCTTTGTACTTTTCGAGCGGTGCCGGGGTACGGTCCTGATGGAGGGCCTAGAGGCCTCTCTGTCGCGGCCACGAGGTGGTCGGTCTGCCATATTGTGTGCTGGTGATGAAGGTTTATACTCCTCCTCTAATCGGGGGAGCAACTTGCGTTTTGGGTAGCTTTTGGAGGGGCGTTCGAGTTCATACTCTTCGGCCGCCAGGACTTCAGTCCATCTGTCGGCTAGCAGATCTTGATTAGCTTGGAGATGTTGCTGCTTTTTCTTTAGGCTATTTGCCGTGGCCATTAGCCTGCGTTTAAAACGCTCTCATTCGACGGGATCCTCGGGCACGACAAATTCATCGTCGTTGAGGCTTGCTCGTCTCCGGAGGGAGGCATGTAGTTATCATCCTCTACCTCTTCGTTTGTCGCTCTCTCGTGAGGGCTGGCTTCTCCGTCCTCCTGTGCTGAATCTTGCTGGAGGGGATTATCTTCGGCACTCTCTGGGGTGTTATTATCTCCGGTGCCGGAATCTCCATTCTTGTTGTGGCGGGATTTAGAGCGGCGCCGCTGACGCCGGCGCTTGGGCTGTTTCTTAGAGGAATCTGTCTCCGCTGCTTCTTCGCCGTTCCCATCCCTTGGGATGTCCACCATGTATATGTTGTATGACGAGGTGGTCTTCCAGTGCCCCATAGGCATTGATTCTTGGTTGTCTCCGGCATCGTCGTCCATACCGTCGGTGTCTTCGGAGTCGTAGTCTAGCATGTCGGTTAGATCGTCGACAATGGCTACAAAGTGGGTGGTGGGTGGGCTTTGAATTTCTTCATCGTCCGCATCCCAACCGTCTTGACCGCAGTCCGGCCAGGGTTCTCCTGATAACGAGAGATACTTTAGCGAATTCAGGATGTCGCCAAAGGGTGAGTGCTGAAAGATGTCCGTAGCGGTGAACTCCATGATCGGCGCCCAATCAGATTTGATTGGTAGGGGCGCAGGAGGTTCGGAGTCCGGCAAGGAGTCCGGCACCTCGGAGTCACGGGCTTTACAAGGGACAAGGTCAGTATTCGGCTCCATCGCCGTAGAGGTTGCATCCCCCGAGGCGGTGTCTAACCACCCATCCTCGATCTGTGCGGTCGGCTCCGAATTAAGGATCGGAGCGGCCTCATGTGCGGCCTCCAGGGCACTGTCCGGCAGCAGAGCTAAATTATGCCCATCATGACAGCGCGGCGCGCTCGGCGGTGGCTCGAATCCATCGAAGATCAAGTCTCCACGGATATCAGCCGTGAAGTTTAGGCTTCCAAATCTGACCTGATGGCCAGGGGCGTAGCTTTTGATCTGCTCCAGACGGCCAAGCGAATTGGCCCGCAGTGCAAAGCCGCCGAACATGAAGATCTGTCCGGGGAGAAAAGTCTCACCCTGGCCTGCGTCATTGTTAATGACCGAAGGAGCCATCAAGCCTATCGGTGACGACACAGAGGAACTCTCAATGAAAGCACCAATGTCGGTGTCAAAACCGGCGGATCTCGGGTAGGGGGTCCCGAACTGTGCGTCTAGGCGGATGGTAACAGGAGACAAGGGACACGATGTTTTTACCCAGGTTTGGGCCCTCTCGATGGAGGTAAAACCCTACTCCTTCTTGATTGATATTGATGATATTGGTAGTACAAGAGTGGATCTACCACGAGATCAAGGAGGCTAAACCCTAGAAGCTAGCCTATGGTATGATTGTTGTAATGGTTGTTCGTCCTACGGACTAAAACCCTCCCGTTTATATAGACACCAGAGAGGGCTACGGTTACACAGAGTCGGTTACAATGGTAGGAGATCTACACCGTATTGCCAAGCTTGCCTTCCACACCAAGGAAAGTCCCATCCGGACAGGGGACGAAGTCTTCAATCTTGTATCTTCATAGTCTGGGAGTCCGGCCGACGATGATAGTCCCGCTATCTGGACACCCCCTAGTCCAGGACTCCCTCAGTCATCTTGCCTGAGATCCTGCTAGGAAGAAGAATGATTCCATGAAGAAGATGAAGCCACGAAGACGAACCAAGCGTAGATGAACGAATCCTCACGATCGCAACGAAACAGGAACTAACGAGAAGGAGCACAATCGGAAAGAAGCAAACAACAAGGTAAACAGACAACACATAGACATGGCATGATGCACAACCAAACATGATGCATGGCAAGGCTAGATGAGGCTACTCATGGCAAGAGATGATGCATACAAGACCAATATATCAAAGCAAGATTAAATGAGGCCGGAAACAACATATAACAAATCCGCTAAGTCCTCATATGCAAATTTAGAAATTGGTCCAGATCTGAACAAACATTAAGTTGAAGTTGTTAAACAGCAAGTTAAGATGCACCAAGATGATCTACACGAAATTCTACTCAAGTTACATATAAAGTTCATTTAGTTCGGAGCTACGGCCTAGAATATATGAGCAAAACAATTTAAACATGGCATTGATTCAAAATGCATCCAAACATCAAGCAAACACCTCAAAACAAGGATGCAACATGATAATATGAAACTACATGCAATTCTAAGAAAGTTTCATGTAGAGCATGCTCAAAACGGAGCAACGGTTAAACACATACACTCCAAACAAGATATAACAACAATCAGTCCAAAACAACAACCGGGCATCTAGCAAGCATCAAAACAATATTCTACATCACCTCAACATAAGAACAAATGGCATGAGCATGAAGTACAGGTAAATCATGACAAAACATGAACACTGAGCTATCTCCAAAAACACTATAACATTCTCAAAAGGACATGGCAAGATTGCAAATTATAACAGTTTCAGACTTAGCAGAAATAACATCAGGTTGCAATGTTTAGAGTTATCAAACAACATGTTACAGGAACTTAACATGGCAAAAAAAGGCATGGCATGCCAATACTAAAGACAAATAACAAAACTTCCTTACTGAACTAATTCCAAAGATCAACAGAAAAGATGGTAGCATCCATGCAAACATGGCAAGTGATATGACAGATTCAGACATGGCAGGAACAACGATAAGTAGGCATGTTAGTGAGATTTTACCACTCACCACAGAGCAATACATGGCATGGAAAGGTGATCAGAAGTAAGAAGACATGTTTATAAAGCTAAGCATGGCAAGATCAAGTTCATAGGGTGCATGGATCACTAGCAAAGCTCATGGAAAAACTGAACTTAATGTTAACACGCCGACAGCAACATTATTTAGCAATTTTAGAGCAAGATTACAACAAGCTAAAGCAGGATATAAATGCAACCATGGGCATGTATGGATATAGCATGACATTTATAACAAACCATCATTAGTAAATAACTCCATGTTATGCATAGAATGACTTGTAGCAGCAGGTTTACATAGCATCATGATATAGCAGATTCAGCCTAGCAAAACAATAACAACAAGTACCCTACTTCACGAGCTCGATTCACTCACTACAAGACACAAAAAATACACGATTTTGCACCAATATGGCATGATGTAGCTCACAACTCATGTATACATCAAGATCAGAGGATGAACAGACAAAATGCAATGAAAAAGACAAAACAGCAAGTTATGTTAACAGACAATAGTTAACATCATATAGCACTCTTGCAACAATGATAATGGCATCAAGATGGACTCAAACAAGCATGACACAATGGAATAAAATGAAGAGCATCTCCTGATGAACATTTCGATATATCACACGCACAAAACGAAGTAGCACACATGAAGTTATGACATCATGAATAATGCACCAGAATGTTGAAAGCTCAGGGACTTCGTGGAATTTTTACCCCGCGAAAACGTGGACGAGGTGGTGCAGGATGGAGAGATCCGGGGCGCGGGCGAGGTGCTTGGTTCTTCGTGCGGGTGGATCTGATCCCACCCGCCGTATCCGACCGAGTAGAGCTCCGGCGAGCTCGGCTCCGGCGAGGCGAGGAGGCGGTCGGCAAGGGCGGCGCGGTCACTGGCGGGGCACGGGCGGCGGGGCACGGGCGGTTCCAGCGGAGGGCGGCGGCTGCCGGCGGGGCGCAGCGGCGGACTAGCGGCGAAGGTCGTGGCGGCGGGCGGCGAGGGGCCGGTGGCGCGGCCGGGCGGCGCGGCCACCGGACAGGAGGCGGCAAGGGTCGCCGGGGAGGCGCCGACGGGAGGAACAGGGGCGGCGCGGTGGATCTGCGAGCTCCGGCGTTGGGGTCGAGGCGGCGGCGGGCACACCGGCGATGTCCGGCGGCGGCGCAGAGGTGTCTAGGCGGCGGGGCAGCTCGGACCCGGCGCGGGCGCGCGCGGGCTGCGTCGGCGACGGCTTCGGGCCGGGAGGGCCGCGGCTGGGCCCGGCGGGCCTGGTGGCGGGGCGCGGAGGAGAGAGGCGGCGGGGAACACGTGGCGGCACGGGATTGGACCGGGCGCGGCGGCGTGGATTTGTCTGGCGCGGACCGAACGTGTCCAGCGCGCGGAGGGAGCGGGGCTAGGATTTTGGACTGCGGGATTTCGGAGGGGGTGCACATATTTATAGGTAGAGGGAGCTAGGAGACTACAAATGAGGAGCGATTTTCACCCACACGATCGTGATCGAATGACCGAGAGCATGGAAGTGACTTAGATGGGTTATTGGGCTGTTTTGGAGGGTGTTGGGCTGCAACACTCAAAAGGCCTTTGCGGTTACCCGGTTAACTGTTGGAGCATCAAACGACCTCCAAATGGAACGAAACTTGACAGGCGGTCTACCGGTGGTGTACCAAGGCCACTTGGCAAGACTCAGCCCATTCCGAGAACGTTTAACACCCGCTCACAAAAAGAGACAAGAGGGAGTGCGCCGGTGCATGTGGGAGTGGCTGATCGCGAAACGGACAACGGGGGAAAAGGCCGGATGCAAGTTTTGAAAAACATGCAGATGATGACATGGCAAAGTGCAACACTCAAGCAAATGACATGGCAGCGACGACGAATAACTGGAAGACACCTGACGCATCGAATCCGGGGCGTTACAGCCTCTTTTTCAGATTCAATTGTGAACTTCATGATTTCTCCTGTGGCTACTTTCCTTTGCTTGGATGTAGGCACTCTCCTTGTTGGCGCCTTTCTGTTCATGCCTGGCTTAGTGGATGCAGCAGTGCCAAACTCTTTCTTCACCACCTTCTTCTTTGAAGTGGCCTCATCCTCAGCTGCAACATAGTCTTCATCCTCTGAATCTGAAGTTCTCTTCTTTGCTCTAGTAGCTGCCTTGGGCAGGTTACTAGGTGTGCTCCTGCTGCCCTCATCATAGCCGCTGGAGGGACTAGTGCCCTCACTCAACTGTTCTTGCTGTTCAAACCTGTTTTGGCTGTCACTCTGGTCAGACATCTTGGAGGCAAACTGTCAGCGGACCCTGTGAATAGGTTGTAGCTGAGGTAGAGTAGATGAGCATCAAAAAGTACAGACGTTTTGCAAAACAAATTGAGTCAAAAACTTAGTTTTAGTTCTCTACAGAAATGATCTCGGAGATACCGAATTGACAAATTCGGTGATTTCGAAGCAACACTTGGAACCTAAACTAGTGAACTCGGGTGGACCGAGTCACAGTTCGGTGGCACCAAGATTGCTAGGGTTTCACAGAATCTTGAACTCGGTCACACCGATTTGCAATTTTCGGTCAGACCGAAAATGCATTTGCAGTGGCCTAAGCCGAATCGGTGAGACCGGTTTCTACATTTCGGTTGGTTCGAGATGAGTTCTGCGGAGAGCTAACCCTAAAATTTTCGTATCAATCTAGATCTAAGGAAGATTTAGTTGGATAGATCAATCTCATTCGTGGCAAGAAACATGGCATTGTCCTTGTGCTAGGAATTGGAGTTAAAAAGACAGCACAAGGGGTCGAACACGTACCCTAGAACGGAGAGTGTTCGCTACGGCGGCGATGGCGGAGCAGAATCCATCGACGGCGGCAGAATCCAATGGCGGGAGGTCGTTTGCGGCTAGAAGACTATCCGGAGACCCGAGGAGGCAGAGCAGGACACGCGCGGGCTGAGAGGATTTGAAGTAATTTCCAAAATCTCACCCGTGGGTATTTATATCCCGACCCTGTCGGTGTGACTGAGTGGAACAACTCGGTGTCACCAAGGTCGCAGAATCGCAAGCGGTTGTTGCAACTCGGTGTGACCGAAGTGTTCAAATCGGTTGCACCAAGATGAAGACCTAGATCAACTTAGTGAACTCGGTTTGACCGAAATGGATGTCTCGGTCAGACCAAAATGCACAAAGAGGTTTTGGAAGTTTAAGTCTATGACGAATCGGGGACTCTGAGTGCTGCTCACACAGAGTTGTTCGAATCTAACTTGATCAAACTTTGTGATGTAGCATGAATAGAGTTTGAGACGAGAAAAGCATAGATATCTAGAGAAGGTTCTTAGGCATTCTTGTCCATCCACTTGGCAATAGAGAAAAAGAAACCAAACAATCAAAACAACAAGTGGATGTCCTCGAACGAGTAAAATATGAAAACGACATGCTCACACATTAAAATGGCAAATAAAACATGTGACAAAGCATGCACAACCAATTCTAGCATCTATCAAACAATTGGCGATGACTAGGTCATCTATATACGAGTATATTGACTTAGGAGTCAAATGAGGACATTTGATCATAGGTCATACTCATCGTTTAAGCACAAGTGGGGTTACCACTTTTACATAAAGCATTTTTGTGTTCACACCATTAGAGTTGCTTTAGATCAATTCTTTAGAGTAAAGCTCCCCCTAGATGTGAGATCCCGCCTAAGAGGGATGAACTAACCTTGGGTTTTGTCGATGATGACTTCATGTAGGTTTTGAAGATGTGGATGCTCAATGTTGTTGTAGATCATTTGGAGCAATCCATTGGAGTGAGTTGCACTTTCAATACCTACACGGGTTAGTCCCACAAGGAACAAACAAGGATATCCATAGACATAGAGTGATCCACACACAAGATGATTTCCATGAAAGCATTAGGTTACCTTGTCCCTTGTATTACCAACAAGAGGGTTTGTGACTCCTTGAACTAGTGCTAGATGTGGAAGTAGATTGCACTTGTCCTCGCCAAAATGATATGAGTGAAGAATATTGGCGGAGTCACCCTCAAGAACTCTCTAGTACTTCTTCTTTGGGATCCACACCATCTTGATGGGAATCCTTGGGGTTGTAGTGGAACTTGATGAAGTAGAACTTGATGTAGTCTTGGGAACCCACTTGACCAAGGCCTTGGGAGCTTCTTCAAATGCATAAATCTCCTCTTGAAGCTTGTCCTTGCCTTTTTGCTTGTGGTCTTGTGGTGGAAGATCATCTTGAGCTTGTGTCCCTTGAAAAGAAGTAGGATCATACTTCTCTTGTTGGGGAACAAACTTCATCTTGGGGTATTGATCTTCTTCCCACTCAACTCCATTGGCATTGAACTTTCGTTCAAAACCAACACCTTGATTCTTCTGGTCCCTTCCTTGCTTGCGTATAATTTCCTCAAATTGCTTACTTCCGGCAAGGGTCTTGCAGACACCCTTCTCTATAATTCCCTTCAATAAGCTATTTTCTTGCTGTAACTTGGGTAAGAGAATCATTAGTGGAATCAAGAGAACTACTAGAAGCAACAACATTGGATTTAGCGTGATTATTGTTACTACTAGAAGAAGAATCTTTCTTACTCTTGTTGCTAGATTTTACTTGAGGCATGTAAGTAGATAAGAGTAAACGCTTGGCAATGTAAGAAGAACTTTTCTTGTGAAGATCATCATTGATTGCCTTTAAAAACTCATGCTCTTGCTCAAGGTTGAGATTTTCAAAGCGTAACTTCTCATGAGTCTTTGAAAGTTCTCGATGATCTTCCAAGGTAGTTTCATGAGCTAACTTAAGTGTGTTTAGTTCTTTAGTTAGACGCTCAATCTTATCCTTATCATTGTCATTCGTTTTATCTTTATTAGCATGATTAATTGACGTTTCATCATAGTATTCATCACTAGAGTTGTCAACAAGTAAACCATCATCACCTAACAAGTCATCTTCATCACTATTGAAATCAACATACTCAGGGTGTGATACCTTTGGGCCTTTAGCCATGAAGCATCTTCCAATTCCTTCATTTGGTGATTCAAATATGTCATAGGAGTTGGTTGACACAAGTGCAAGACCAGCAACACCTTCACCTTGAGTATATTCGGAGTCGGAGTGATAGCTTCTCTTGGAGTGATGGTCGGAGTTGGAGCCGGATACCCATTCACCAACATGATCTTGATGTCTTCGCTTTGTGTAGCTCTTTGATGATTTGTCCTTCCTTTCCGAATCCTTGCTTCTCCGGGAGGTTCTTCGTTCATAACGACGATCATCTCTACTCCTCTCTCTTGGTGGTGATTCTTCTCTTCTACTTCTTCTTTTAGGTGAATCTTCTCTCCTTTAGTAAGGAGCCGTACACTCATTGGAGTAGTGTCCGGGTCTTCCACAATTGTAGCAATTACTTTCACGACTTGAAGATCTTTTGTCATTGTAGGACCTTGACTTGGAGCTTCTTTCCTTACTTCTACTCTTGTAGAACTTGTTGAAGTTTTTCACCATTAAGCTCAATTCCTCATTGAAGGTTTGTTTCTCACTTGATGATGTAGGAGCATCACATGAGGCTTTGTAAGCACCATTTGACTTGTTGTGAAGATCTTCCTTATCCTTGAGTGACATCTCATGAGCAACAATTCTTCCAATGACTTCCGTTGGCTTGAGAACTTTGTAACTGGGCATCATTTGGATCAAGGTGCACACGGTATCATATTTTCCATCCAAGGCTCTTTGGATCTTCTTGATGATGAATTTATCGGTCATCTGCTCACTTCCTAAGCCGGCAATCTCATTTGTGATGAGAGGAAGCCTAGAGTACATTTCAACGACACCTTCACCATCCTTCATTTTGAACTTGTCAAGTTGAATTTGAAGCACATCCAATTTGGATTCCTTGACGGAGTCGGTACCTTCGTGCATATCAATCAAAGTATCCCAAATTTCCTTTGCATTCTCAAGGCGGTTGATTTTGTTGAATTCTTCGGGGAACAACCCGTTGAAGAGGATATCACAAGCTTGAGCGTTGTATTGCAGCATCTTCAACTCTTCCGCGGTAGCTTCACGGTTCGGTTCTCTCCCATCAAAGAATTCACCTTGCAAGCCAATACACACAATAACCCAAACGGCGGGGTTATGTTCAAGAATATGCAATTTCATCTTATGCTTCCAACTAGCAAAATTAGTACCATCAAAGTAAGGACCTCTACGGTGGTAATTTCCCTCGCTAGAAGCCATACTCTCCTAGGTTGTGAAACCAAGGATATGATCACCAAAAGCTATGGAATCAAGGGAGGGGGGGGGTGATTAGACTACTTGACCAAATAAAAACTTCACCTTTTCCCAATTTTAGTTCTTGGCAGATTTTAACAAATTACCACAAGTCAAGCAATCTAAACACAATTCAAGCAAGCATGCAAAGACTATATAAGCAGTGGAAAGTAAAGCATGCAACTTGCAAGAATGTAAATGGGTGGGTTTGGTGGAAAGATGATTTGAGTGGAAAGCAACTTGGGGAAGGCTAGAGATCAAGATTCATATGGTTGGATTGGAATATCTTGGTCTCAACACATGAGTAGGTGGCTCTCTCTCAGAAAATGAGCACTGGAAGTGTAGGCACGTTCTGATGGCTTCCCTCACGAATGAGGAGAGGGTGGAGGGGTATATATAGCCTCCACACAAAATCTAACCGTTACACACAATATACCAAACTTGGTCGGACCGATTCAGTACATAATGTGACCGTTAGGAAATTTTGGTGGGACCGACGTGTCAACTCGGTGGGACCGATATCATTAGGGTTAGGGCATAACATAATCTCGGTTGGACCGATTACACAAACTCGGTTGGACCGACTTTGGTAATAAGCTAACTAGAGAGTTGGTCAGGCAAACTCGATGGGACCGATTCACTCGTCTCGGTGGGACCGAAGCGTTATGAAAGGAAACAGAGAGTTTGCAACCCCATCTCGGTGGGACCGAGATCCCTATTGGTGAGACCGAAGTGACTAGGGTTTGTGGCAGTGGCTATGTCAAATGAACTCGGTGGCACCGGATGGTTCAAATCGGTGGAGCCGAGTTTGACTTTTAGTTTGGTACATAAGTGGATATGAGAAAATGGTTGAAGGATTTTGGAGCATATCACTAAGCATTTTGAGCAAGCAAGCCATTAAGCAACACCTCATCCCCTTTTAATAGTATTGGTTTCCTATAGACTCAATGTGATCTTGGATCACTAAAATAGAAAATGTAGAGTCTTGGACTTTAGAGCTTGAGCCGATCTTTTGTCCTTAACATTTTGAGGGGTCCACACTCCTTATCCATGACATGCCAATCATTGAACTTTCCTGAAATATTTATCTTGAAATGGCATTAGTTCAATGAGCTATATGTTGTTAATCATTTCCAAAACTACCCAGGGATAGTTGCACATTCAACATTTGTCTCTAAATAGGCCAAAAGCCACAACCGAAGCCAAAAACCCATAAATAGGAGTTTTTTTTGGCTTAAGCCAAAATACAAAAGCCAAGTAAAAGTCCAACCAAACACCCTCTATGATCTAAGCCTTCCTCTGTTCCCTTCTGTAGGCCGTACCTTATTTCTTTCCGAGAATTACTATCTCATAACCATCTAATGATGTGATTTCTTGCACCTATGCAACATAGCTTGTGTGAGGTAGAGTATCGGGGTAGGGTTGAAATCAACTCCTTATTTAGTTGAAAGGACTAAAATCAACTAATGTCTGAACTTTTGCTAAATAAATAGTGCATGCAAATGACAACACACAAGTTTTTTGTAACCACAATTTTAAGAAGTTATATTAGCTAACTTTAAATTAGCTTCGAGTGCTTTATGGGCCAAAATCACTATTTTGACATTGTTAGGGAACTTTAGCACGATATGAACCCTTTTAGTATTTTTTGGCACGATCTGACCCTTTTGTTCAGTGCCAAGGCTTGTGTTGTTTCTCACGAAAAAAGCTAGTGTCATTTTTGTCCCACCTAGACACACCAAACTTGTCGGTGTTTCTGACCTGGCACGACCTGGTCGAGTAGTCGTTGACCTCCTACATGGCAGGGCAGAAACGCCACTCTAGGGTGCATTACTGGAAAAGCCACAGGCGTTGGAGTTTCTGCCCCAGGAAGAAATGCCAGGGCCTGTGCTGTTTCCAGTAACGTGTGCCCCGTGACCACTTATCTATTCAGGGTAAAAACATCATCAAGTTTGGATCATGCTAAAACTTCTAAAAGGGTGCAAATTGTGCTAAAGTTTCCTGAAAAGGTTAACACAGTGATTTGGGCCTATTTTTTCATCACACATAAATCAGTGAGCAATTTAAAGTTGTAGGTACACCATGAGAATCTTCTCCATCTCCATAACTTAAGAAGCATTTTCTAAATTTCGTGACCTCTGATGGTTCTTGGGACACATCCAACTTCCCATCATTTTTCAAAAATTACTCCAATTTATTATAAAGGTTCAATAGAAGTACAAAGAACTCTAAACTAACATAATAAAAATTACAACTAGGTCCCTGGACCAGTAAAAACCACTACCGCTGTCTGAACGCACCTAATCGTCGCTCTGATGCCGATGCCGGTCTTACCTTGTTGACGAAAGCCGAGAAAGTCTTCGTGCATGTACCCCTAAGGACCAGCGCCTTGGAACACAGTCACCACCATTAAAATCTTGAACCGATCTGAAGAACCTGACATGAAATCTGGCCACCACATATGCACAAAGAGAAACCCTAACCGCTGCGCCCCGAGGAGCTGGCAGAATCTACGCTGAAGCTCTATCTAATCCACCCCGATAGGAGGCCGGAGCCCGAAAGACTGACTTAAAGAAGAAGCATCACCATCTATAAGGATGCCGCTCCTACAAGGACCACAAGCCTAACCTATCTACTAGATGGAGGCTGGAGCGAAGGCACCACCATGGGAAGACAAATTCATAGGCTTGCCGGGAGAGAATGAGGGAAGGAAAATTTTGCCCTTGTCGCCTTGCGAAAGGCGAAAGAAGTTCGAGCAACTTTCCAGACATTTGCTGATAGGACAGCAGAAAATGCCACTGGCTTTCATTTGGCTATGAAACGCCTGGTGTCTTAAAAAGGTTTACTTTTAACATCTTCTCCACAACAGACTCAATACAAGGGATGTTGATGTAGGGTGAAACTCTAGGGGCCGATCTTTCACGATTTGGATGGGATCCTGTGAAGAACACGAAGAACATATGAGGGGAATCACGATGGGAAACACTCAAATCAACGAGAACAATCACACATGTGCTAGATCCATGAACACAAAGAGTGATACAAGATTCAAATGCAACAAAGGGCGATACAAGAGGCGGTAGTTCTTCCAGATTCGGAGACGGGGTCTTGAATCCACGAGGGGATCTTCTCCTAGATGGAGAGCTTGAATCTACTTGGGGGATGTTCTCCTAGGTGGAGGTATTGGCCTCCAATGGAGTAGGTATCAAGTGGATGGGCAATGATCTAAGTTTCAAATGAGCTAAACTATTCCTAACCCTAGAAAGAGGGAGGAGGAGGAGTATATTGTTGGTTCCGTAGCCTGCAATTTCAAAAAAATTATACGCTCACGCAAGATCTATCTAGGAGATGCATAACAACGAGAGGGGGAGAGTGTGTCCATGTACCCTCATAGACCAAAAGGGGAAGCGTTTGCTCAACGCAGTTGATGTAGTCGAACGTCTTCTCGTTCTGACCGATCGAGTACCGAACGTACGACACCTCCGAGTTCAGCACACGTTCAGCGCGATGATGTCCCTTGAGCTCTTGATCCAGTAGAGGGTCGAAGGAGTAGATGAGTTCCGTTAGCACAACAACATGGTGATGGTGATGGTGATGTGATCTACATTGGGCTTCGCATAAGCACCACGAGAATTCGACCGGAGGCGTAAACCGTGGAGGGGGGCGCCGCACACGGTTAAGAGCAATTGTTGTGTCTCATAGGTGCTCCCCCCATATATAAAGGAGGGAGGGAGAGGAGGCTGGCCTAGGCGTGCCCCAAGTGGGGGGGGGGTGGTCCTACTTGGACTCCCACTAGTATTCGCCCCCCGTTCCTTCTACCGGAGGGGGAAAGGGGGAAGGAGAGGGAGTAGGAGAAGGAAAGGGGGCGCCACCCCCTTACCTAGTCCAATTTGGCCTCCTCCCTTGTCGGAGGCGCACGAGCCCCTTGTGGGCTGGTTAGCCTCCCTCCTGTGGCCCATATGGCACATATCTTTCCCCCGGGGGGTTCCGGTAACCCCTTCAGTACTCCGGTTTGTACCCGATACACTCCAGAACCCTTTCGGTGTCCGAATACCACCTTCCCATATATGAATCTTTACCTCTCGACCATTTAGAGACTCCTCGTCATGTCCGTGATCTCATCCGGGACTCCGAACAGCCTTCGGTCACCAAAGCACATAACTCATATAATACATATCGTCATCGAACATTAAGCGTGCGGACCCTACGGGTTCGAGAACTTTGTAGACATGACCGAGACACCTCTGTCAGTGTAAAAACTGGTGGATCTCGGGTAGGGGGTCCTAAACTGTGTGTCTAGGTTTGATGGTAACATGAGGTGGGGGACATGATGTTTACCCAGGTTCGGGCCCTCTCTATGGAGGTAATACCCTACTTCCTGCTTGATTGATGTTGATGAATATGAGTATTACAAGAGTTGATCTACCACGAGATCGTAATGGCTAAAACCCTAGAAGTATAGCCTGTATGATTATGATTATGATTGCCTCTACAGATTAAACCCTCCGGTTTGTATAGACACCGGAAGGATCTAGGGTTGTACAAAGTCGGTTATAGAGAAAGGAATCTACATATCCGAACGCCAATCTTGCCTTCCACGCAAAGGAGATTCCTGTCCAGACACAGGAAAGAGTCTTCTGTCTTGTATCTTCATAGCCCATTAGTCCGACACATGTCACATAGGCCGGACGGTCGAGGACCCCTTAATCCAGGACTCCCTCAGTAGCCCCTGAACCATGCTTCAATGACGAGGTGTCAGGCGCGCAGATTGTCTTCAACATTGCAAGGCGGGTTCCTCCTCCGAATATTCCAAAGCATCCTCCGAATACAGAAAATGTGTCCGCCTCTGCAAAACTAATACCACACACAACCGCAAAGATTATAGTATTTCACGAGTCCAATCCGCTGACAACTTTTTAAAGCATGACATCACGTCGCCACCCGGTCATTATTCGAACCGTTTTTAGCCTGCCACTCCATATTTCGAGATGAGGTTTCATTAGCATGTCTTGTCAAAGCAGAGATCGTGTCCCCTTATTGCGGGATTCTCATCAATACAGGCGTGGGTAACCCAACCGTGCCACCTGCACGACCCTTGGGGAATAGGCGAGTTTTAAGGCGAGTAGGGAGGCGCTTGATATTCACTGCCTTTATAAGGAGATAAGGATTCACCCGTTTTCACCCACGCCTTCTCTCTCTCAGCCTCCCCCATTCTCGAGCTCCAGCGCCCAAGTTTTCATCCTTTCCGCCCCAAGAAAGCACTCCAACCATGTCCGGATCCGGAGTGCAGGGTGAGTGGATGGCCTCCTCCGTTAAGGAGAAGGACATTACCAAGCTCCGGGAGGCCGGGTATTTGGCCAAGGAACCCCGGAGCCCCATGAGAGGGTGATGTTCATCCCCCACTTCGTCCGCGGGCTGGGATTTCCTCTCCATCCATTCGTCCGCGGACTCATGTTCTACTACGGGCTAGATTTCCATGATCTAGCCCCAAATTCTTTCCTCAACATCTCAGAATTCATTGTCATGTGCGAGGCCTTCCTCCGCATCACACCCCACTTTGGATTATGGTTAAAGATCTTCAATGTGAAGCCGAAGGTGGTGAGTGGCCAACACGCAGAGTGCGGACACGCCATGGTGAGCAAGATGCTCAACGTCACATGGCCCGAAGGCTCCTTCCTGGAGACCGTCAAAGGGTGGCAGAAATCGTGGTTCTATATCACAAAGCCGTGCAACACCACCTGGGCACGGCTCCCAAATTCTGGTCCGGAGCCCCGATGCGGCTCACCTCCTGGCCAGAGAAGGGCCTAGACTGGTCTTCGCTGGACGAGCTGACAACGCTTCAGACGCGCATCAGGAGCATGACAGACAAGAATATCAAGCTTGTCAATGTGATCCAAGTAATGCTTATTCGCCGGATCCTTTCGTGCCAAAGCTGGACGTGCCATTTGTGGGAGTACGATCCGGCCAAGCACTAGACGTTGCTGCAGTTCTTCGACACTACGAACGAAGACATCTGGAAGTTATTTTTCAAGTCTAGCGAGACGTGGCCGGACACGACCAAGGACCATGGGCACGACTTGGCCCATCCCGCTAGTCCGGTGAGTTTTTTCATGTTTTCAAGGTGTATACTTTACTTGTGTACTCGAGGAAGACGCCTAAGCCTCCCTACTGATTCTCTCAGGGATGGACAAAGAAGGTGGAGCAGATTCACTGTCCGGCTCCGCTGCCCGAAGACCCAGCAATTCCACTTCTGACGAAGATGCTGGTTCCGGCGCCCTATCAAGCGTCAGAGAAGAAGGCCAAGGGGACCAGAGATGGCCTCCGCCCAAGGGTGCTTTGGACATGACGTCCGAAGACACCAAGACTCACTCCTCTGCCGCCAAGGATGAAGAGGAGGAGGAAAGCAACTCTCCCCCTGAGGAGGGAAGGAAGAAGAGGGCGGCCTCCACAAATCTGGAGGCAGAGGCGTCTATGAGGGGAAGGGTTCCCTGTGGAGAACTCTGCGTGGCACGTCGACATCGGCCCAGAGCGGCGCTCCCGAGACAAGCCCCTGGCCAAGTCGTGAGTACTCAAAAACTCGGATGCATTGATATATCCGGCCTCTTTACTTCATAGTCTGAACATGTTGAATCATGCACTTTCCGTTCAGCTCGGTCCGACCTCGAGCGATCCTCATCTTCAGGGGATTCGCTGGACCCGAAGGCAATGGACAGTGGGTCCCCTCCGACGGCCTCCTCTCCCAAGGCCATGGATGACACCGAGGTGTTGTCCCAAAGGATCCCAGGCTAGGGAGAGACTCATGAGGCCGTCAGGGCGGCGCCGGAGGGTGAAACCTCAGCCGCCGGACACACGGGGAGGAAATCCCCATGGAGACTGGCGATGGGGGCCATATTCAGTTCGTCCCCCAGCCGAATATGGCCCCAGAGACCCATGCGGCTCCAGAACCTGGCAAGCAGCCTCCTTCAAGAGGAGAAGGTATGCCAATTCCGTTGGTGACCTCTATCCAGCCAGAGGCACCGGACACTCTAATGGAAGCGCTGCGAAGTGCTTCCATCATTGAGGAACACCGTACACTTATGGGTACGGTGGTTGAGAGGATTCAGTCCATGAAGAGCGGACTGTCTGAAGCCTGCGCAAGCCTTCTAACAGGCTTTGAGGTAAGCAACACAATTATGTAAAAAGAATGTCACAGTATAGATATTAGCCCCTAAGACTCTGTCTGGTGTTCGGAAAGAAAAGCCGAATAGAGGATCAAATAATTTTCGCAGGAGACTAACCTAACATGTCTTTGTGAATAAGCAAGCGTCGTTGCTGGCTGTGACCTCTCAAGCTGCTGAGGTCTCTGGACTGAAGCAGAATCTGGAGCGGGCCGAGGAAGAGCTCGGCCGTGTGAAGAAACATCTGGAAGACAATCAAGGTATGCAATAAATTGTCTATATTTAGGAAAGATGAATGATTTGTGCTGACTAAAGTGCCATGATATTTATTAGGAGTGGCGACCGAGGTGGAGACCCTCAAGAAGGCGCTGGATGAGGCCAAGGAGAGAGCAGCCAAGGAACAAGCCGCCCGTGAAAAGCATGAAGCCAGGGTTAGTAAGGTCTAGCAGGAGCTCGATGACACTGTGAAGAAATGCAAGTCCTTGGAGCGCAACATTGCGGATCAAGAGTCCGAACTTGCCAAGGCCCGCCAAAGTGCACACAATGCCCGGGCTGAAGCCTAGGGCACCCTCCAGGAAGTCCAGGAGGCCGGAAAAATTGCAGCGGGTAAGGCCTTTATTATGCAGAGCAAATATGTGAAGAAAAGGTTCCTCTTACTGACCCGGATTGGGAGTTCTCCAGGGGCGTTTGTGGATCTGCCGCGCAACGTTTCAGATGCTACAAAGTTCTTCTGAGCCGAAGAGGGGAGCTCTACGGAGAAGCTATTTTGCTCGCAATACAGCTGGTGCCCTTTAGTGATCAGCTAAAACAGTTGGTCGAACTGCATAGGGTGGCCGAACTACCCATGAAGGATTTAATAATCCGGCTATGACCTGCCGAAGCCATACCTAACAGCTTCTTCGGGTTCGTGAAGCAGCTGGTCAATGCCTGCCCTTGACTTGATGCCATCAAGCGGTCGGTCTGCATCGAAGGCGTACGAATGGCCTTCGGTCGAGTCAAGATGCACTGGGTGAAGATGGATGCCGTGAAGCTTGTGACCGAGGGATCGCCCGCGGGCAAGGAGCACCACACGCCTGAGCTGTATTTTGACAATGTCTTGGAGGGATCCCGCATTGTGGTGGGGCAGTGTTCAAAAGACGTCATATTTGAATGAAGTCATTCATATTGTCCCTTCCTGTATTATGAAACAGAGTTGTTATTTAATATAATGCCTGTTATTTAAAATTTTACCTCTTGTGCGTCTGTTTTGTTAAGTCTGAGAGTTGGTCAGTCATCGGCTTCAGCCCCCACGTAGGCAGTATGGGGGTGTTCGGGATGAATCTAAATGCTCTTTATCCCAAAGTTTTGGTCCTTAAAGGAGGTGTCACGCAACGAACCAAGCAATCGGACTATGTGGCTTATCACCCTCACGGCATGTTAAATAGCCCTGTTTCTTATCACCCTCACTTAGCCATAGGAGTTTGGCAATAAAAATTTAGGTGCAACCCCTAGTGTTCGTAAGTCCAAACTTGGGGTGTTGTAAACACCTGATCGGATAAAAACCGATTCATCGCATAATGCCGAAAAAATCGCAAAAGATTTGTAACCTCTCGAACAGCTGACCAGCTCACGCCGTATCATGACAGTTATTTTTCGGCTTTCTCTACTGAGGTGCTCATCTGGATAAACCAGGACACAATGCAGTAGTTCTCCCTTTACTACCCTAGTCGATATAGTGGAAAGTAAGGTAGTAAGCACAGGAGCTGGGAAACCCAACTGTTGACCAAAGACATGATTCGGAGCCAATGCATATAATGCTATAATTCGGGGTGCCGAACTGTACTATAAAAAGTGTTCGGACTTTGTTGCCGTATTATGGGTCGTAATGAAGCCCCTGGTGAATTAAGGCGTACAAGAGTGTACGGGTGCAATTGATAAGAATATCAAGAAAAAGAAAATGAAGTAATAGGCTAATGCCGCAGAAGTTGGGCCGCAAACTATTTTCCATTGTAGGTTGATTAATACGTCAAAGTGTATTTGTACAAGTAGTGTGATAAGAAACAGGGCTATTTAACATGCCGTGACCAAGGGAGAGCTGCGTGCGGGTCCTTAAAATAGGCATAACGATCATTTAAAGAGACCACCTGGAAATTCCCTTATACGTCAATGCTTCTTGCCGTCTTAGTGTATCCGTCCCTTGATAGGTCCAACAATCAGGCCGCCAGGAAAGGCCTGAAAAAAAAAGAAACCTGAAAAGAAAAAGAAAAAGTGAAAGTATGTGGGTCCAGGGGAGGTTGAACCGTATTATCGACCATGGTCTAGTTGTGCCTCCGTCTATGCCCATGGTATTTTGAGTGCGTAGTTATGCACACGCGGTACGAATGCCACCATTTGATCAGGACTGGGACGGAGGACGAATTGCTAGTCAAGCTCTTGACGAGCTGGACTGTCCTGCTGCAGAGTAGTTTGGACTCGTTTGACAGTGTCCGGGAGCTTGGCCGCCAAATTAAGGTTCTGCCTGAAAAGGCTACTCTGTGCTTCTGCTGCGAGGGCAGCGGTGTGCTCCTCGATACAGAGGGAGCGTTCTGTGTTTCCATTGACTGTTATGACACCACGTGGTCTGGGCATCTTGAGCTTGAGATAAGCGTAGTGTGGCATTGCATTGAACCGAGCGAATGCAGTTCATCCGAGCAGTGCGTGATAGCCACTGCGGAAGGGGACGATGTCGAAGATCAACTCTTTGCTTTGGAAGTTGTCTGGGGATCCGAAGACCACCTCCAGCATGATTAAGCCCGTACAGCGGGCCTCTACACCTGGTATGACACCTTTAAAGTTGGTTTTTGTGGGCTTGATCCTTGAGGGATCAATACCCATTTTGCGCACTGTATCCTGATACAGCAGGTTCAGGATGCTGCCACCGTCCATGAGGACTCGCGTAAGGTGGAATCCATCAATGATTGGGTCAAGGACTAGTGTGGCTGAACCGCCATGACGAGATACTGGTCGGATGGTCCGTGCGATCGAAGGTGATTGGGTAGGACGACAATGGGTTGAACTTTGGGACGACTGGCTCCATCACGTAGACGTCCCTGAGCGCGCGCTTGCACTCCCTCTTGGGGATATGGGTAGCATATATCATGTTCACAATTTTAACTTGGGGGGGTGTCGGTGTCAAAACCGGCGGATCTCGGGTAGGGGATCCCGATCTATGCGTCTTAGTCTGATGGTAACAGGAAGCAAGGGACACAATGTTTACCCAGGTTCGGGCCCTCTCGATGGAGGTAAAACCCTACTTCCTGCTTGATTAATATTGAAGATATGAGTAGTACAAGAGTATATCTACCACGAGACCGTAGAGGCTAAACCCTAGAAGCTAGCCTATGATGATTATGATTGTAACTGTGATCGGCCTTCTAAGGACCAACCTCTCCGGTTTATATAGACACCGGAGAGGGCTAGGGTTTACACGGAGTCAGTTACAAGGAAGGAAATACAATATCCGGATCGCCAAGCTTGTCTTCCACGCAAAGGAGAGTCCCATCTGGACACGGGACGGAGTCTTGAGTCTTGTATCTTCACGCCCTAATAGTCCGGACGATGTATATAGTCCGACTATCCGGATACCCCCTAATCCTGGACTCCCTCAGTAGCCCCTGAACCATGCTTCAATGACGATGAGTCCGGCGCAGTCTTGTCTTCGACATTGCAAGGCGGGTTCCATCTCCGAATACTCCAAAGTAATTATCAAACACTTAGACTGTGTCCGGATCTGCAAGATGATCCTCACATACCATTGTAGGGAACATAACATAAATCTGATCTGCTGGCAATCTTCGTACGTCGTGCCCTTGCATCGTGGCCCGGTCCAACACGAACCGGCGTTTCTTGCCCCACCTCGACTCACGTGGCGAGGCGGCTTTATTGGCACGCCCTGCCAAAGCAGAGATCGTGTTCCTCTTATTACGGGATCTTCCATCAATATGGGCGTGCGTAACCCCACGACGACCGTTGGCATGACTCCGTGTGTTTTTAGATAAGCCTCAAGCGACCATGCTGAGGACTCTTGATATTCACCCCCTTTATAAAGGGGCCGAGGCCTAAGCCTCTTTTCCACCTCCCCTGCGCCTTCTTGCACCTCGAGTTCTAACACCCGAGACCTTAGCTCCAACACCCGAGATCCTCCAATATGTCCGGATCCAACCCTCAAGGCCGGTGGGTGACCTCCTCGATCCAAGAGGACGACATTGTGAGGCTTAGGGAGGTCAGATATCTGACCGCTGACATCCAGCACAGGCTTCCTGCCCCAGGGCAGGTCATCCCTACACCGGAGCCCAATGAGAGCGTCGTGTTTGTTCCTCACTTCCTCCGCGGCTTGGGCCTCACCCTTGATCCCTTCGTGAGGGGGCTCATGTTCTATTACGGGTTGGATTTTCATGATCTAGCTCCGGACGCTATCCTCCATATCTCGTCGTTCATCATTGTGTGCGAGGCTTTTCTCCACGTCACTCCACACTTTGGCTTATGGCTCAAGACCTTCAATGTGAAGCCGAAGATGATCGAGGGGCGACATGCGGAGTGCGGAGGTGCCATAATAAGCAAGAACGCCGATGCCCCATGGCCGGAGGGTTCTTTCCTAGAAGTATCCGATGTTTGGCAACAGAGGTGGTTTTATGCTACGGCTCCCAGAGGCACAAAGTGGGTGGCCGCCCCCGAGTTCCGCTCGGGCCCTCCGTCACCATTGGCCTCATGGACCGATGTAGGGTGGAATTGGGGGCCTGTCAGTGATGTTCCAATACTGCAGAGCCATATCCGGGAGCTTCTTGAGAAGGACATTAACCTTGTCAGCATAATTCATGTAATGCTAATCCGACGGATGTTGCCGTGCAAACGCCGGCCTCTCCAGATGTGGGAGTTCAATCCGGAGGGTCCGCGGACTATTAAGCACTTCTTCGGCCTAAAGCTTGAATGGATGTGTAAATTATTCTTCGGACCACAAGTAAAGTGTCCGAACACCACCGAGGATGCGGGCCTAAGCTGCAACCGCCTAGATGCCCAAACAAGTAACCTTAAAGCCGAACACTTTGTTTTTAGTTGTCATAGTCATTGTTCTGAAAACCCTCCTTGGCCAGGAATGGCTTAGCAAGGCGGAGAGAGTCAGGTGTCCGGTGCCACTTCCCGAAGGCTCGCCTGGTCCAACCGTTGCCATGATGCTTGGCCGGGTGCTGAGCAAAATGCCCTCAGGGAAAGACGAAGGAAAGGACAGTGAAGCCGCACTTCACACACTACGCATTCGGACTGGGGGAATTGATTCCTCACCAAGGGAGGATAGTCGGGGAGGGGAATCTGAGGCCAGCTCCCCGCGTGGGAAGAAAAGGGCCGCCTCCGAAGACTTGGAGACGGAGATGCCCAAATAGGGAAAGAAAGTGTCCCCGGGGGGCTCTGCCCCGACGGGCTTCCTCACCACGTCATGCCCTCCCAACGGGCTAGCCCTCAACCGAGCTGTAAGTTAATTGTTAATCTGAAACTGCTGCATTTCTCTAGGTTCAATAATCCAGGATTCATTTTTGAAGTCCGGCTAGCAGCTCTTCTCAACAAAGTTTGTCTTCGGGGGATCTTCCTCCGGAGATGATGGAGAGCGAGACCCCACCCACCTCTCCGCCTCATGAGGCGGGCGACACTGAGGTGTTGTCATGGAGGAGTCTGGATCTGCCGAAGCCGGAAGCTAATACGTCAGCCGCCTTGAGCCCGGAGCGTTTAGCTCCCACAGGGGGGCGATGAGAAGGGTCCGGTACAGTTCGGTGTCCGGCCGGACATACTGACGGGCCTTCTGGAGCGAGCTGCGCTCTCGGAGGAGCACTGCTCATTAATGAGCACAATGCTCAAGAAAATTTCATCCGCCACAAGCGGTTTGAATGAAGCATTTACGAGCCTGCTCGGAAGTTTTGAGGTATGTAGTGAAATTACACTATTTTTGACTGTGAGGCACGTGCTAGGTGTGCTCCATATGGATGGTAGCCCCTGATACTCTGGTTGCCCGCCCTAGGCGGCAAACAGGGGATCATATAGTGATGATTGCGCTGTGCATATGCGCAGGTATCTAAGGGTCCGGCAGCCGACCAGTCCGTTGAAGTTGCCGAGCTAAGGAGGCAGATCGGATCTATTGATGCCGATATCACGCTGGTGAACGAGCAGCTGAACGAGTCACAAGGTATGTGCTCGGCTTTCCTTATTATGTTATATAGGAAAATATGAGAGGGGCATAATATTAATGCTATGTGTTTGTATTGCAGATGGTGCTGCTGCCGTGGAAGCCCTGAGGGCGGAACTTGCCCAGGCCAAGGAACAAGCTCGGTCTAGCAATGCGGCTGCCCTAAAGGCAGCTGAAGAATTGAGAGCCAAATAGACTGCTCATCGCCGAAGCGAGCAAAAGATAGCCGAAATGGCCGTGGAATTGAAAAATGCCGCCGACCGGTATGAACTCCTTGAAAAGGAGAATAAGGCTTGTTCGGACAACCTGAACAGGGCACTTAATGCCACCAAGGAGATGCGGACCGAGGTCTGGGGTATGCGGGAGGAGCTTCAACAGGCCGGTAAAATCACGGCTGGGGGCTCCTACTTACTGTGGACGAAGTTTTTGGATCCGAAGTATGCTCCCCTGGACGGAGGCTGGAGTCCTGCAGACGCGTATGCGGACTTGGCGAAGAGTACAACTAATGCATCCAAGTTTTTTGAGGACCAAGGTGATAAAGAAGTGGAGAGGCTTTTCTGGTTGCAATTCAATGCTCCCGCGCCCCCGCTGCCGTTAAGCGAGAAGATGGCTGCTGCAGCGGAGCTTCATAGGCTGTCCGGGCTTGTAATGCGGTCTGTAATAGACCATCTTTGGCCGAAGGGGCCTAAGCCGGACAATTACTTTGGTTTAGTGCAACAATTCCTTGGGGCCGTGACTCAGATCGACGCCATGAGAAGGTTGGCGTGCATAGAGGGTGCACGAATGGCTCTTGCTCGCGTTAAAGCATATTGGACAGATATGGAGGCCACCATTGTAGCAACCCAGAATCCGGCGGGAGGCCAGGATCCGGCCGAGCACTACTTGGAGCAGGTAATAGAGGGTGCCCGCTTAATAGAGGCGCAGTGCTCGAAGAATGTCTTGTTCGAGTGACAAATCGAATCAATGTAAAAGCAATGTTATTTTGATTACAAGGCTATATTTATACTTTTTGCCAGAAAGTATTATTGTGTCTCCTATGCGGCCGTTTGTATATATATGTGTGTAGTCCGAAAGTTAGTAGTCGTTGGCTTCAGCCCCCACGCATACAATGCGGGGGTGTTCGCAAAAAATATGCATAATCACACTTGATCCAACGTCTTGGTCCATTAAGGAGGTGATCGCACGTCGAACTAGGCAACCGGACTATATAGCTGTAACACTTTCGCTTAGCCATGAGATTTAACGGTGGGGCTCCTATGTAGCCCCTGGTACCTTCGCGTACATCCGAATATGGGTGCGTGTGTACATGACCGGGAAACAGTCCTTTGTTAATGCAGAGGAATCCTAAAGATTCCGATAAGTCTTCGAGTGGTTGAACAGTCTCTCGTTGTATCATGACAGTCAGTTTTCGGCTTTCTCTACTGAGGTGCTCATCCGGAATAACGAACGCACAATCACAGTAGTTCTCCTTTGTCCGCCTTAGCCGATAAGAACGGAATGTAAGGCAGCAAACCCAGGAGCCGGGAAAACCCAACATTTGACCAAAGACATGATTCGGAGCTGATGCATATAAGGCCAAACTCGTGACGCCGAACACCCCCGAAGGTATTCAGACTTTATAACAAAAAAAGGGCTCAAGAATGCCCATTCATTATAAACCCTGCATTTCCAGGGACGTGCATTAGTCTGTCGTGGCGAAATGCCAATAATGATAGTATCCACTGTGGGTATGGAACCCATGGGATGTTTGAACAACAAGAGGCAATAGAAAAGGTTTACATAGGGGATTAATCTAGAGAGAAACCTTTTGAGTGGGGCCCTGCTGCACGTCTGCGCCTTTGTCTCTGTTGTGCTGTATCCTGGAAGGGTATCGCGCAAATGTTGTCTGTAAAAGATAAAACTCGTGCAAGAGAGTGCAACGTAAGTATGCGATGGATAGTAAAAGTATAAGACGTTGGCCTGCCAATAAGGTTGAGCCAAGTGTGGGGCTATATTAAATATTTATAGCCCCTTGTGTCCTCTATGGGATTACATATACGGTGCCCTGGTTCAGTTTTATCCGGGCTGCCGGACTCGTCTAACCGTGTTTGTGGTCTTAATGACCAGTCATGCTTTCTGATATTGGAGGCCGCTTATAGTCTGGCCGCTAGGGCCGTCGCGCGTTCCTCTGCGTGTGAAGAGCGCTTTGTGTTTCCGTTAACGGTAATGACGCCACGTGGATCAAGCATCTTGAGTGTAAGGTAGCCATAGTGCGGTAATGCGTTGAAGCGGGCGAAGGCCATTCTTCCAACAATGCATGATAGCCGCTTTGGAAGGGTGCAATGGTGAAGAGTAGTTCTTCGCTTCTGGAGTTACCTGGGGACCCGAATGTTACCTCCAGTATGACGGAGCCCCTGCCATAGGCTTCAACACCTGGTATCACCCCTTCAAAGGTGGTGTTGCTTTGACTAATTCTGGATGGGTTTATTCCCATCCTGCGAACAGTGTCCTCGTATATTAAATTGAGACTGCTGCCGCCGTCCATGAGAACGTGGGTGAGACGGTATCCGTTGATTGTTGGGTCAAGCACCAAGGCCTCTAATCCTCCGCGCTGAATACTAGTTAGGCAGTCTGTGTGATCGAAGGTGATCGGACAAGACATCCAGTAGTTAGGTGTGGGTACGATGGGCTCTATATCATACACGTCTCTGAGCGCGCGTTCGTACCTTCTCGTAGATGTGTGAGTCGTGTGGATCATGTTTACTGTTTTAACCTCTGGTGGGAATTTTTTTTCTCCCCCAGTGTTCGGCTGGCGAGGTTCATCCTCGTCTTCACTTGGTGTTTCCGTTCCCTTGTGTTCGGCATTTAATTTTCCAGCCTGCTTGAAGACCCATCACTCTCTATGCGTGTGGTTCGCAGGTTTGTCAGGGGTGCCATGAATTTCAGGTGTTCGGCTGTTGGATTATGTGACTTAAATCATTCGCATCCAGAGGTCGGACATAATTTGGCATAGTTTCGCAGGTTTTTCTCCCCCAGTGTTCGGCTGTTGGATTATGTGACTTAAATCATCCGCATCCAGAGGTCGGACATAAGTCCCTTGAAAATTGGCCCTAAAAGCATCCTCGACTTCCTCCCAACTCCCAATTGAATTTTCGGGGAGGCTCTTCAACTAGTGTCGAGCTGGTTCAACTTGAGGGGAAGGTATTTGATGGCGTGGAGGTCATCCCCATGAGCCATGTGAATATGCAGGATAAAATCCTCGATCCAGACCCCTGGGTCTGTCGTTTCGTCGTATGCCTCTATGTTCACAGGTTTAAAACCTTGTGGAAATTCGTGGTCCAGTACTTCTTCGGTGAAGCACAGGGGGTAAGCAGCCCCTCTGTATCTGGACGTGCTATGGCATGCCGTCGGCTGTTGTTGTGTCCGGTGTTTACTCCGAACTGGCATTTGGCTTGTATGATCGTTTTGGTGACCATAGTCCCTCGCTGGGGTGTGTCCTTTAGAACCGTAGATGGACCTGGCCGCGCCGGCTTTCTTATCTAGGTGCTCATGTAGGTCGTGCGCGGCGTCGGTAGCCGCTCTGTTGCGGTTATGAAGCGGTACGTCTGGCCTCCTGGTCGTGTTATTCTTTGGTGGAACGGCCTCGTCGTCGAATTCTGGCAGTAGCTTGCGTTTTGGGTAGCTCTTTGTATCGCGATCGTTGCCATATCTTTGTTCAGTGTCTAGCACTTTATTCCATCTGCGATTGAGCGTTTCCTGTGCAGCTTTTAGCCGTTGCTTCTGCTTCTTTAGACTGCTTGCTGTGAACCTAAGCCTTCTGTGGAGGTTATCTCGTCCTGCGTGTTTTTCTGGGATGATGAATGCATCATTGTCCGGACTGTGATCTTGTCCCGGGCTGGTTTGATGAACTCGTCCCTCAGGATCATTGTGATCGGGCGTCTGCTTCGAACTGGGTTCGGCGTGACCTGGCTCGTCCTGCTCCATCGCCGGGTCCATGTTGTCGTTGTTGCCTTCGGAGTTAACTGGTGTGTTGATCTTTTTGGCGCTCTTGTCGCTATTTTTACTGTTGCTGGACTTTGAGCGGCGTCTGCGCCGTCGTTTTGGCTTTTGCCCGGGGGTTTTATCTTCCGGATTGTCGCTGTCATCCTCCTTGGGTGTATCCACCATGTATATGCCGTGTGACGAGGTGGTAGTCCAGCGCCCCAGAGATTCTGAATCTTCTCCTGCATCGTCGTCCATACCGTCGATGCCTTCGGAGTCGAAGTCAAGCACGTCGGTTAAATTGTTGACCGTGGCAATAAAGTGGGTGGTGGGTGGGCAACGAATTCCTTCGTCACCTGCTTCCCACTCGAGCCGGACATAGTTCGGCCAAGAGCCTCCTGACGAAGAGAGAGACTTTAATGAGTTCAGCATGTCGCCAAAGGGCGAGTGCGGGAAGATATCCGCAGCGGTAAACTCCCTCACTAGAGCCCAACCCGGCTCGGCGGGCTTGGGAGCACACAGACTGGAACCTACAACCGGATATGAGTCCGGGGGTCCGGAGTCACAGGCTTCCTTAGAAGTGAGGCCTATGTTCGGCTCCACCGCCGATGAGTGTGCGGCCTGCGGGGCGGGGTCCATCCACCCGTCCTTGGGCCATGCAGTCTGTTCCGGATTTAGGTCCGGGACTACTGCAGGGGCAATATCCCGAGCACTGTGCGACAGTAGGTCTAGGTTGTGCTCATCGTGACTGCCCGGCACCCCTGGCACAGGCCCGATTCCGTCGAAGATCAAGTCTCCGCGGACATCGGCTATGTAATTCAAGTTTCCGAACCTGACCTGGTGGCCAGGGGCATAGCTGTCGATCTACTACAGATGGCCAAGTGAATTGGCCCGCAGAGCGAAGCCGCCGAACACGAAGATCTGTCCGGGGAGAAAAGTCTCGTCCTGGACCGTGTTGTTGACGATTGAAGGCGCCATCAAGCCTTGCAGCGACGACACAGAGGAACTCTCAATGAAAGCACCAATGTCAGTGTCAAAACCGGCGGATCTCGGGTAGGGGGTCCCGATCTGTGCGTCTTAGGCTGATGGTAACAGGAAGCAAGGTACACAATGTTTACCCAGGTTCGGGCCCTCTCGATGGAGGTAAAACCCTACTTCCTGCTTGATTAATATTGAAGATATGAGTAGTACAAGAGTAGATCTACCACGAGATCGTAGAGGCTAAACCCTAGAAGCTAGCCTATGATGATTATGATTGTAATTGTGATCGGCCTTCTAAGGACCAACCTCTCCGGTTTATATAGACACTGGAGAGGGCTAGGGTTTACACGGAGTCGGTTACAAGGAAGGAAATACAATATCCGGATCGCCAAGCTTGTCTTCCACGCAAGGGAGAGTCCCATCCAGACACGGGACAGAGTCTTGAGTCTTGTATCTTCACGCTCTAATAGTCCGGACGATGTATATAGTCCGGCTGTCCGGATAACCCCTAATCCAGGACTCCCTCAGGGGGGCTTCTTTTGTCCCCCTGTGTTCGGTGGCCGGGGATCCTCGTCATCGTCCTTGCATTGCGACCCCTTCTCCTTGTTATCGGCATTTAACTTGTCGGCCTGTTTAAAAACCCAACAGTCTCTGTTGGTATGATTGGCTGGTTTATCAGGAGTGCCGTGGATTTGACATGGACGATCGAGTATGCGGTCCAAGCTGGACGAGCCCGGATTGTTTCTTTTATATGCCTTTTTCCGCTAACTTGACTTAGAGCCACTGAATCCGGCGTTGACCGCCGTGTCCTCGGTGTTGTCACCGTTGCTTTGACGCTTGTGTCTGTTGCGTCGGGGCTTGCCGTTGCTATTTCTGGCTTCAGAAGTGCCAGGTTCTCTTGTGTTGTTATTTTTACGAGCTGGCCAGCTATCTTCGCCCGCGCAGAAGCGGGTCATAAGCATCGTGAGGGCTGCCATGGACTTTGGATTTTCTTGGCCGAGGTGTCAGGCGAGCCATTCGTCATGGATGCCATGTTTAAAGGCCGCTAGGGATTCGGCATCCGGACAGTCGATGATCTGGTTCTTTTTAGTTATTACCGGATGATGTTTCCCGGGGCCCGAAGCTGTCTAAATCCTTGTCTTGTGTTGCGTCTCTCGATTCCGCTCAACCCCTCTCAAGCTACCACATAGATGTGTTGGCCTCATGACTAAGTCCTTACACTAGGACATCTGTCGTGACAATTCCATGACACATACAGTGCTTCTGCTATAAGAGTTGCGCCTGTATTAATAATCTTGGTATATGATTATGTTTTCTCAATAGAGGGGAACATTACCAGATGCCGCCTTCTTGGATTTCTCCAGTTCGGCGGTAGCTTTAGTTAGCTAGGCCTAACACTTTTCTAGCTCTTGGGACAATAGATTGTTCTTCTCTGTGAGCACCTGGTCATTAAACGATCCTTAAATCGGTTGTACCAACTATTTCAAGTCTCGGGGGCTACTGGTATATGATTATCAATTTTGCACAAATGTGTACTTACCCGCATATCTTTAAAATACTGATCTGTGGCTCTCGAAAGCCCATCTCAGGCGGCTTGGATGTATGCATCACCCGAGTTGAAGGCATTGAAAGCCTCTTCTGAAAAACCTGGGTCGCGAAGAGCGGCCCGTCGGCGCCGATGATTCATGGCGCTTTCCACTTCGGAAATTGTGGCGGATACTTTATCCGAATCCTCCATAGAAGGGCAACCCGGTGTCACTTTCGCGTTAGCCTCTGTCCTCGCAATAGGGTCTAGAATCCGGCTAGTAGAGGCATGACCGGCAGGATCCCCGGACACAGTCCGGCGAATGTTTTTCTTGATAAGACACAATACATAATGTCATACTTTAAGATGACGGCAATGGGGCATATTTAAAACCATACCTCTTCAATGAAGGCTCGACCATAGTTCTATTTTCCTTCCTCTTCGGAAGCCTGCCCGTCGCAGGCGCCGCCTTCTTGCACGCCGATCGCCGCCCCTTTAGAGCATAATATAGTGTGGTGGGTAAGGCGGAAAGAGGGAATTCTATCAAAGGACAAGTCTCCTGATTACTCACATGCGTCGTAGGGAGAAGGCCAAGATAGTCCACAATGATGGCCAATTCGGTGCCGTCACATCTTGCCTGGTAAAACACCCCTTCCCCGAGCTCCACGAATATATCCGGATCCTCTTCGAATCTGGGGTCGAAAGCCTGGTTGTGATCCTCTGACTGTGGTGCGGGGCTGTGGATCTCCCTGGTGACTTTCCGCCATTCTTATTATAAATGATGGATTAGTATTTATGAAAAAGGATTCAGGGAGTTGATGGAGTAGAGTAGTGAGACAGAAACTCACCCAGCTGGGAGGCTTATACATGGAAAATCCATCACTGGGCTTAATATGGACAAACTCCTCCTCCTCCCCTTTGTATGATCCGGACAGTATTTTTGCTAAAGCAGCATAAGTGTCCGGACCCTTCCGACCATAGCGGGTGGCATCGTGTTCTCCATTGAAGTGCCACATGGAGCACCCTCGGTGTTGGAGTGGCTGAACCCCTCGCATTATGGATATCGCCATAACCTCGACTATCGACAATACGGATTGAGCGAGTGTCTTTATCTTGCTCATCGGTTGGAGGACTTCCATGCTATCTTCTTCCGTGGGGCTCTGAGGACGCCAGCTGAGGCGCTTCTTCAATGGAGTACTTGAATATGCAGGAAGACCCTCCGGATTGGGTCAGGAAGGGATACATCTTCAATATAAAACTATTCAGAAGGCCACTCTTCAGATGCCTTCTTCGGTGTACCTGATAGGTATCCAGTCCCGGCGATGCGCCATATCTCGGCTCCGCCCACTTGGAATATTGATCCCTCTTGATTACGAGGGAGGAGGCAAAACAACTTCTTCCATAATTCGAAATGAGCCTCGCAGCCTAGAAATAGCTCGCAAAGAGCAACATAACCCGCGATATGTAGGATGGAGGCAGGTGTAAAGTTGTGCAGTTGTAGGCCATAGTGCTCCAGAAGCCCCCAGAGGAACGGATGGATTGGAAATCCGACACCTCTCAACAAATAAGGAACAAAGCATACTCGTTCCCCCCTGGATGGGTTAGGGAACTTCTCCGCCTGCTCCCCATGGTCGAAGGAAGCCAGTCCGGCTCGAACGGGGACTAGATCTACGGGGGGAAGAAATCCCTTGGTCTGCAGCTTCACCAGTTGATCGTGGATACGGAATACTTTTCCCAATCACCCTGTTTGGGGCCACGAGGGCAGGAGGAAGAGCTGGGAGCGCTAGCCATGTTGGGGTGGTTTCTGCGAGCAAGCTCCGAGGATTTCTTGTTTGGAATATGGGGTGGATTAGATCTGAAGATCCCTGTCTCTTTAATAGACAATTTTCTTATCTGGTCAGGGTGGTAAATGCAAAAATGCCCCAACCTCTCGTATTTGCTCAACACGTGGAAGCTGAAATCATGAAGGTGCAGAAGCCGAGGAGCGAGTCATTAAATGAAAAGCCGGACACTGCTTTTTAACTCAGGTACTTTGAAGTATTCGGAGAAGGAACCCGCCTTGCAATGCCGAAGACAATCTGCACGCCGGACTCATCATCATTGAAGCCTGGTTCGGGGGCTACTGAGGGTGTCCTGGATTAGGGGGTCCTCGGACAGCCTGACTATATACTTTGGCTGGACTATTGGACTATGAAGATACAAGATTGAAGACTTCATCCGTGTCCGAATGCGACTCTACTTTGCGTGGAAGGCAAGCTTGGCGATTCGGATATATAGATTCCTTTCTCTGTAACCGACTTTGTGTAACCCTAGCCCCTCCGGTGTCCATATAAACCAGAGGGTTTAGTCCGAAGGACAACAATGATATCCTCATACGCTAGACTTCTAGGGTTTAGCCATTACGATCTCGTGGTAGATCAACTCTTGTAATACTCATATTCATCAAGATCACTCAAGCAGGAAGTAGGGTATTACCTCCACAGAGAGGGCCCGAACCTGGATAAACATTGTGTCCCCCGCCTCCTGTTACCATTAGCCTTAGAAGCACAGTCCGGGCCCCCCTACCCAAGATCCGCTGGTTTTGACACTGACTAGAGCCTCCACACAAAATCTAACCGTTACACACAATTTACCAAACTTGGTGGGACCGAATCAGAAAACTTGGTCGGACCGATTTAGTTCAGAATGTGACCGTTAGGCATTTCGGTGGGACCGATATGATCAACTCGGTAGGACCGATGTGCTAGGGTTAGGGAAAAACCTCATCTGGGTTTGACCAATTACACAAACTCGGTGGGACTAATTTTGTTAATAAACAAAATAGTGAGTTGGTAAGGCAAACTCGGTGGGACCGATTGCATATCTCGGTGAGACTGAAATTATTGCAATAGGCAACAGAGAGTTTGCAAGCCCATCTCGGTGAGACTGAATTTACTAGGGTTTCTGGTAGTGGGTATGCCAAAAGAACTCGATGGCGCCAGATGGATCAAATCGGTGGGGCTGAGTTTGACTTTTGGTTTGAGACATATGTGGATATGAGAAAGTGGTTGAGGGCTTTGGAGCATATCACTAAGCACTTTGAGCGAGCAAGCCATTAAGCAACATCTCATCCCCTTTTAATAGTATGGGCTTTCCTATGGACTCAATCTAATCTTTGATCACTAAAATAGAAAATGTAGAGTCCTGAGCTTTGAGCTTGAGAAAATCCTTTGTCCTTAGCATCTTGAAGGGGTTCCACATCCTCTTGTCCATGCCACTCCACTGTTGAACTTATCTAAAATATACTAGATAGAAGTATTAGTCCAACTAGAGATATGTTGACATTAATTACCAAAATCACCCAGGGAGCACTTGTGCTTTCACCTGCCATACATTACTTTGCTCTCTTTGTAGGTAGATGCATTAACTGTAAGCATGATCATAGTCACATTTGCGTCCCAGATCTTAGTGTCCTCAAGCGTGCGGTATTAGGTGATAAGCGGTATAACTTGGGGGCCATTGTTGCATGGAGGTTACATCTTAATGCTAAAAGATGGAGATTTATTTGGTGGGATTTATGCAACTCGTTTAGCTAATTATCTAGGTCTATCCATAAGGGAAAATGATATTGAGTTGCCACCTACCTTTCTAGATTATAATGCTATGTTGTGCTATCAGTTTCTTAAGAGGAAGGAACAGTCCCTCCAGTACCGACTAATCTTTGACAGACAGCATGCTATCCATATTACCCTTCCTGCTCCTGCCTTCTTTAACTTTCAGGTAAATAGGAGATATTATAAACAAAGAGGAGGCAAATGAATATGAGAGGGAGATGGAGGCTGCTCGCCTCCATGCTGCAGCCCTTCAGGAAGTGGCTGCTGCATCTCAGTACAACCCCGACTACAACTTTGGATATCCGCCAGGCCAGCCGTGGGCTTAGACCAACTTACGCCAAAAGCCTAAGCTTGGGGGAGTACGTATTTCTCACCGACAGTACATTCATGTTCACACACTCATTCTAGTTGTTGGTGTTCACACTTTTTCATTGTATTATCCATGCTAGTTTATTTTATTTTCTTGCTTTCTTCTTGTGCGTTTGAATTTTTTTGAGAAAAACAAAAAAAAGTTGTAGTTTACCTTCCATGCTTGTAGTAGTAGTAATTAAATAAGAAAACACAAAAAGATTTCTCGTTCTTCTTTTGCTTGTTGGGAGCTTTCCCGTGTAAATAGTTTCTCACGTTCTTTGAAATTCTTTTCTTTTCTTTGGGGGTCGAGAAGAGAAGACCACGATGAAAATGATGAGTGGCTCTCATTTGCATTATTTTTGATCTAACAAAGAGCCCGTATTACCTTGTCTTCTCCTTTGAATTAAATGTTTGCAGATTCCAGCTTAGTCCAATGCACGTGCACTATTATTATTATTATCCACACCGTTCGGGCGTGCAAGTGAAAGGCAATAATGATGATATATGATAAAATGATTGAGATGAGGAAAAGCTGGTATGAACTCGACCTATCTTGTTTTTGTAAATATTATTAGTTCATCGTTCCTAATTCAGCCTATTATGAATGAAACATGTTTGCAATGACAATTAGAGATTATAGTTACTCATGCCATGCTTAATCAGCTAGGAGTTTATAATGGTTTAACTTGCGTGACAACATGCTATTAAAATGGTTGTGATGTAGTATGATAGGATGGTATCCTCCTTTGAACGATTCGAGTGAGTTGGCTTGGCACATGTTCACACATGTAGTTGAAACAAAATCAACATAGCTCCACGATTATTTATTTTCATGGTGATTTGTATCCTACTCATGCTTGCACTCATTGTTGGTTAATCTTAATGCATGTTTATGACTGTGTCGCACTCTAGTTGGTCGCTTCCCAGTCTCTTTCTAGCCTTCACTTGTACTAAGAGGGAATACTGCTTGTGCATCCCCTTCCATAATCCCCAAAGTTGTTCCATATGAGTCCAACATACCTACCTATATGCGGTATTTACCTGCCTTTCCAAGTAAATTTTCATGTGCCAAACTCTAAACCTTCAAATGAAATTATGTTTTGTATGCTCGAATAGCTCATTTATCAACTAGGGCTATCTATATCTTCCATGCTTGGTGGGTTATTCTCACGATGACTCTGTTCATCATTCACGAGAAAATGGCTGGTAATCGGGATGCCCATTCCCATGCTCAAATCAAATCAAAATAGTTGCAACAAAACTCCCCCGAGCTTGTTGTTAGTTGGACGGTACCCGTTGTTTCGGACCTGCCATGGAATGTGCTTGTTGGTGGTGGGGGATTATAAACTTTGCAATTCGGTTTGGGAACTGCCTATAATGTATGTAGCATGGAAGATATCGAGATCTCTTGGTTATTATGTTGACAATGAAAGAATGCCGCTCAAAATATTATTTATCTCTGTTTCAAAACTTGAGCTCTAGCACCTCTGTAAATCCCTACTTCCCTCTGCGAAGGGCCTATCTATTTACTTTTATGCTGAGTCATCATCCTCTTATAAAAAAGGCACCAGTTGGAGAGCACCACTTTCATTTGTATGCATTGTTATTAATTTATATTGAGTGTGACTGTGACTGGATCTCTTTTGCCATGAATTACAATGTCTAGTCAGTCCTTGATATTCAGGGGTGCTCTGCATTTATGTTTTGCGGTCTCAGAAAGGGCTAGCGAGATACCATCTTGTTATAGCATATCATGATTGTCTTGAGAAAGTGTTGTTATCCGAGATTTGTTATTATTACTCGCTAGTTAATTATGCCATTGATATGAGTGAACGTGAGACCTAAATGTTATTGTGAATATGGTTAGTTCATGATATTTTGCTGAAAATTTGAGTGCTGGCTTTACATATTTACAACAACAAGATCAAACAGAGTTTGTAAAAGTTTTTCTTTATCACTTTCAGTTTCTCAACTGAATTTCTTGAGGACAAGCAATGGATTAAGCTTGGGGGAGTTGATACGTCTCCAATGTATCTACTTTTACAAATTCTCTTGCCCTTGTTTTGGACTCTAATTTGCATGATTTGAATGGAACTAACCCGGACTGACGCTATTTTCAGCAGAATTGCCATGGTGTTATTTTTGTGCAGAAATAAAAGTTCTCGGAATGACCTGAAACTTCACGGAGTCACTTTTTTGAATTAATAAAAAATATTGGCGAAAGAATCAATAGAAGGGGGCCCACACCCTAGCCATGAGGGTGGGGTGTGCCCCCCTAGGGCGCGCCCCCTGCCTCGTGGCCCCCCTGGACCTCCACCGACCTCAACTCCAACTCCATATATTCACGTTCGGGGAGAAAAAAATCAAAGAGAAGGATTCATCATGTTTTACGATACGGAGCCGCCGCCAAGCCCTGTTCTCCTCGGTAGGGCTGATCTGGAGTCCGTTCGGGGCTCCATAGAGGGGAATCCGGTGCCATTGTCATCGTCAACCATCCTCCATCACCAATTTCATGAGGCTCACCACCGTGTGTGAGTAATCCCATCATAGGCTTGTTGGACGATGATGGGTTGGATGGCATTTACCATATAATCGATTTAGTTTTGTTAGGGTTTGATCCCTAGTCCATTATGTTCTAAGATTGATGTTGTTATGACTTTGCCATGCTTAATGCTTGTCACTAGGGCCCGAGTGCCATGATTTCATATCTGAAACTATTATGTTTTCATGAATATATGAGTGTTCTTGATCCTATCTTGCAAGTTATAGTCACCTACTATGTGTTATGATCTGGCAACCCCGAAGTGACAATAACCGGGACCACTTCTGGTGATGACCGTAGTTTGAGGAGTTCATGTATTCACTAAGTGCTAATGCTTTGGTCTTGTTCTCTATTAAAAGGAGGCCTTAATATCCCTTAGTTTCCATTAGAACCCCGCTACCACGGGAGGGTAGGACAAAAGATGTCATGCAAGTTCTTTTCCATAAGCATGTATGGCTATATTCGGAATACATGCCTACATTATATTGATGAACTGGAACTAGTTCCGTGTTACCCTATGTTATAACTATTGCATGATGAATGCCATCTGACATAATTATCCATCATTGATCCGTTGTCTATGAGCTCGTTTCATATTGATCTTTGCTAAGTTACTTTTTCGTTGCCACTATTACGATTGCCACAAATCTGCTACTGTACTTTTTTCACTGTTACCATTACTTCCATACTACTTGGCTACTAAATACTTTGCTGCTGATATTAAGTCTTTCAGGTGTGGCTGAATTGACAACTCAGCTGCTAATACTTGAGAATATTCTTTGGCTCCCCTTGTGTCAAATCAATAAATTTGGGTTGAATACTCTACCCTCAAAAACTTTTGCGATCCCCTACACTTGTGGGTTATCAATGCCCAATATGTAAGCAGCTTCATCGAGGTCTTTCTTTGAAAAACTCCTTTCAAACACTCCTTTATGCTTTCTAGAAAATTCTACATCATTTCCGATCAACAATATGTCATTCACATATACTTATCAGAAAGGTTGTAGTGCTCCCACTCACTTTCTTGTAAATACAGGCTTCACCATAAGTCTGTATAAAACCATATGCTTTGTTCACCTCATCAAAGTGTGTATTCCAACTCCGAGATGCTTGCACCAGTCGATAGATGGATCGCTGGAGCTTGCACACTTTGTTAGCACATTTAGGATCGACAAAGCTTTCTAGTTGTATCATATAGAACTCTTCTTTAAGAAATCCATTAAGGAATGCAGTTTTGACATCCATTTGCCAGATTTCATAATAATAAAATGCGGCAATTTCTAACATGATTCAGACAGACTTAAGCATTGATACGAGTGAGAAAAACTCATCGTACTCAACATCTTGAACTTGTCGAAAACCTTTGGCGACAATTCGAGCTTTGTAGATAGTAACACTACCATCATCGTCTGTCTTCCTCTTGAAGATCCATTTATTTTCTATGGCTCACCGATCATCGAGCCAGTCAACCAAAGTCCACACTTTGTCCTCATACATGGATCCTATCTCAGATTTAGTGGCCTCAAGCCATTTATCGGAATCTGGTCTCATCATTGCTTCTTCGTAGTTCGTAGGTTTATCATGGTCTAGCAACATGACTTCCAGAACAAGATTACCATACCACTCTGGTGCGGATCGTGCTCTGGTTGACCTACGAGGTTCTTTAGCAACTTGATCTGAAGTTTCATGATCATTATAAATAGCTTCCTCTCTAGTTGGTGTAGGCATCACGGGAACGGATTTCTCGGATGAGTTACTTTCCAAATTGAGAGTATGTACAATTACCTCACAAAGTTCTACTTTCCACCCACTTACTTCTTTCTAGAGAAACTCCTTCTCTAGAAAGGTTCCATTCTTGGCAACAAAGATCTTGCCTTCAGATCTGTGGTAGAAGGTGTACCCAATTTTTTCCTTATGGTATCCTATGAAGACGCACTTCTCCGATTTGGGTTCGATCTTATCAGGCTGAAGCCTTTTGACATAAGCATCGCATCCCCAAACTTTAAGAAACAACAGTTTAGGTTTATTGTCAAACCATAGTTCATACAGTGTCGTCTCAATGGATTTTGATGGTGCGCTGTTCAACGTGAATGCAACTGTCTCTAATGCATAACCCCAAAACAATAGTGGTAAATCAGTAAGAGACATCATAGATCGCACCATGTCTAATAAAGTGCGGTTACAATGTTCAGACACACCATTACGTTGTGGTGTTCCAAGTGGCGTGAGCTGTGAAACTATTCCACATTGTTTTAAATGAAGGCTAAACTCGTCACTCAAATTTTCACCTCCACAATCAGATCGTCGAAACTTTATTTTCTTGTTATTATGATTCTCCACTTCACTCTGAAATTCTTTGAACTTTTCAAATGTTTCAGACTTGTGTTTCCTTAAGTAGATATACCCATATCTACTCAAATCATCTGTGAAGGTTAGAAAATAACGATACCCTCCACAATCCTCAACACTCATCGGACCGCGTACATCGGTATGTATTATTTCTAATAAGTCATTAGCTCATTCCATTGTTCCGGGTAACAGAGTTTTAGTCATCTTGCCCATGAGACATGGTTCACAAGTATAAATGATTCATAATCACGTCATTCCAAAAGCACATCAGCATGAAGTTTCTTCACGCGCTTTACACCAATATGACCTAAATAGTAGTGCCACAAGTATGTTGCACTATCATTATCAACTTTGCATCTTTTGGCATAAATATTATGAATATGTGTATTACTACAATCGAGATTCAATAAACCATTAACATTGGGTGTATGAACATATAAGGTTTTATTCATGTAACATAATAACAATTATTCTCTGTCTTAAATGAATAACATTATGAAATAAACATGATCTAACCATATTCATGCTCAACGCAAACACCAAATAACATTTATTTAGGTTCAGCACTAGTCCCAAAAGTATAGGAAGTGTGCGATGATGATCATATCAATCTTGGAACCACTTCCAACACACATCATCACTTCACCCTCAACTAGTCTTTATTTATTCTGCAACTCCTGTTTCGAGTTACTGATCTTAGCAACCAAATAGGTATCAAATACCCAGGGGCTACTATGAGCACTAGTAAGGTACATATAAATAACATGTATATCAAATATACCTTTGTTCACTTTGCCGTCCTTCTTATTTGCCAAATATTTGGGGTAGTTCTGCTTCCAGTGAGCATTTCCTTTGCAGTAGAAGCACTCAGTTTCAGGCTTAGGTCCAGCTTTTGGCTTCCTCATGGGAGTAATAAATTGGTTGCCATTCTTATTGAAATTCCCTTTCTTTCCCTTTTCCCTTGTCTTGAAACCAGTGGTCTTGTTTAATCATCAACACTTGATGCTTTTTCTTGATTTTTACCTTCGTCAATTTCAGCATCACGAAGAGCTTGGGAATCGCTTTCGTCATCCCTTTCATATTATAGTTCATCACGAAGTTCCAGTAACTTGGTGATGCTGACTAGAGAACTCTGTCAATCACTATATTATCTGGAAGATTAACTTCCACTAGATTCAAGTGATTGTAGTACCCCAGACATTCTGAGCACATACTCACTAGCGAGCTATTCTCCTCCATCTTTTAGGTGAAGTACTTGTTAGAGGTCTCATACCTCTCGACACGGGCATGAGTCTGAAATACCAATTTCAGCTCTTGGAACATCTGATATGCTCTGTGGCATCCAAAACGTTTTTGAAGTCCTAGTTCTAAGCCGTAAAGCATGGTGCACTAAACTATCAAGTAGTCATCATATCGAGCTTGCCAAATGTTCATAACGTCTGCATCTACTCCTGCAATAGGTCTGTCACCTAGCGGTGCATTAAGGATATAATTCTTCTGTGCAGCAATGAGGATAACCCTCAGATCACGGACCCAGGCTGCATCATTGCTACTATCATCTTTCAACTTAGTTTTCTCTAGGAACATATCAGAAAACATAGGGGAGCTACAACGCGAGCTATTGATCTATAACATAATTTGCAAATACTATCAGGACTAAGTTCATGATAAATTAAAGTTCAGTTAATCATATTACTTAAGAACTCCCACTTAGATAGACATCCCTCAAGTCATCTAAATGTTATGTGATCCAAATCAACTAAACATATCCGTTCATCACGTGAGATGGAGTAGTCATCAGTAGTGAACATCTCAATGTTGATCATATCCACTATATGATTCACGTTCGACCTTTCGGTCTCCAGTGTTCCGAGGCCATATCTATATATGCTAGGCTCGTAAAGTTTAACCCGAGTATTCCGCATGTGCAAAACTGGCTTGCACCCGTTGTATTTGAAAGTAGAGCTTATCACACCCGATCATCACGTGGTGTCTCAACACGAAGAACGTTTCAATGGTGCATACTCGGGGAGAACACTTATACTTTGAAATTTTAGTAAGGGATCATCTTATAATGCTACCGCCATACTAAGCAAAATAATATGCATAAAGATAAACATCACATGCAATCAAAATATGTGACATGATATGGCCATCATCATCTTGTGCTTTTAATATCCATCACCAAAGCAACGTAATGATCTCCGTCATTGTCGGTGTACTAGAGTAGGGGTACCCTAGTATCCCGAACTTGTGCACGGGCAGTCGCAGCACCCCGTGGCAAGGCTTGCCGGGTGACCGCCAAGGTCCTCCGTGGTTCCTTTGGAGCCATTCAAGAACAAAGTATTCAAGCCAAGGAGACAAGGCCCCGGCAAGAGGAGCTTGCCGGGAAGGCCAACCAAGGCATCTCAAGGAACTTGCCGCGACGCGCCACGCGTCCCGGCGAGGCCCGGTGAGCGACAAGCTTCCGGACGCGACAAGACAACGACCGCGGCAAGGCGCTTGCCGCGGCGAACTACCACTCTGCACCCGCGCTCCAGCACATCCGCCAATGTGTCGCCCTGGGGCCTTTCCAGGCACGCGTGGCAAGAGGCTGTGCAGCCAACGGTGCGCGGTGGCAAGCGGCGCTGACAAGATTGCCATCGTGGCAAGCGGTGGCGTCCCTGACGGTCCCTTTTTGCACTGTTTGGGCGACACAGACGGGCATTTAATGCCTTTGTCCCCTGTCGTCAGGGTTAGGTATGATACACTGTACAAGTAGTTGTACCTACCGCAACTCCTTTTCCATTTTTACCCTTTTCTATGTTGCCACCTGTCGGTGACCCCTTGAGCATATAAAAGGAGGCCCATGCGCAACGTAGAAGGGGGGTTGGAAGGCAGAAAAACACTCACACTCGGTCTCGTTAGCAGCTAGAGTGTACTGTAGCACTCAGCGCTCCTGAGCAAGAACTCAATACACTCAGACATGCAGCAGTAGGAGTGTTATCTCTTCGGAGAGCTCCGAAGCTGGGTAAACTGCTCGTGTGCTTCGCCTCGATCCGCTCTTCGTGCGATCTCCGCCCCCCGCCGAACCGAAAGGGCTCGGTCCGCCGGTCCCATAGGTGTTCGTGGATCAGTTTCCCCGACATCTTTGGCGCGCCAGGTAGGGGGTGTCGAGATTGTGTGAACCTGATCCGGCGTTCACACGAGCTAGATCTTCATCTTCTTCATCGACATGCCACCGAAGAAGAAGGCTTCGGAGGCAGCTGTTCCGTCCGCGTCGATTCCACCACCGGAGCAGACGGGCGGTGGGGTAGACGCCGGCGGAAGAACGGGTGTCGACGAGGGAGCTCACGGTGCTGCCAAGTCCAATGACAAGGCTCCGCAGACCTCGGCGTCCGTACATGCATCGCGCCAATCTCAGGAGGCGCGGGACCGACAGCGTCATGGTATTCGCAGTGCCATACGTTCGTTGGACCAAGATTGAGCTGGTGGATCTCGGGGTGATCAAGACCAGCATGCGCGCCAACATGCTGGCACGAGCGAGGCATGGTCGTCCGGACAGGATACTGCTCCTTCTAACATAGTTAGAAGTCCGAGCATATCCCGCTCCTCGCACCGTTCACCACTGCTGCCCACCACTCCAGCAGAAGCTTTGGTGCGAGCTCAACTACTCCTGGATTACCCTCCAACAACAGACAAGATCGACGAATGGAGGGCCACCATTCAGAGTCTCATCGGCTTCGCCAATGGAGACACTCCGCGGCAGCCGAGTACATCGCTGTCGCGGCAGGACTGCCAGGCGTGAGCCGATGGCGACAAAACCGATGGAGGTGCAACCACCATGCACTCTCCATCCTGAAGGCCAAGATCGCCGACTTGCCGGATCCACCTCGACAGCAACTCCACCGTGTCATCAGATCCACGAGATCGTCGCGATCAGCGCCAAGTTCTTCACGAACGATAGCAAGAAGACGCTCGTACTCGCATCGAGCGCCGAAGAGAAGCGCGGCATCAATCGGACCAGCGCGCTGGGCCCACTGTCGACATGCATGCGCCAGGGGAACCAGGCGACTTGCCGTATGCGGTAGGTTGCCCTGCGTTCACTCGTGAGCTGCGGCGAGTCCAGTGGCCCAGCACGAAGAATTTCAAGCCAGATGTACCAGAGAAGTATGACGGCAAGTCGCATCCGTCGGAGTTCCTCAGCATCTACACCATCGCGGTGCAAGCTGCTGGGGGGCGGGACGACAAGATCCTTGCCAACTACTTCCTGCTGGTGCTCAAGCCCAATGTCAGATCCTGGCTCATGCACTTGCCGGACAACTCCATATCCTCCTGGGCAGACCTATGCCATCAGTTTGTCGGCGCCTTTATAGGTGGCCACAAGCCTCATGGCCAAGAGAGCGACCTTCATCTGCTCGCCCAGAAGGAAGGAGAGCCCCTGTGCAAGTATATTCAGAGATCCAGCCGTGTACTGCACAACATCCCAGATGTCCACCCTGCCGCGGTAATCAGCACGTTCCATCAGAACGTGCGAAACCGCAGGATGCGGGAGGAGATGGCGATGTGCAAGATCAGAGACGTCAGTGAGCTATATGCCCTGGCCGACAAGTGTGCATGTGCTGAGGAAGGGAGGAAACTCCCCGGAGAGAATACAGAAGCAGGAGGATCTGATAGTGAGGATGCTGCCCCGACAAAGAAAAACCGGCGGCGGAACAACAGGAAGAAGAAAGGCAAAGATGTGCTAGTCGTTGAGCAGACCGGCAACGGAGGCGGCGCCAAGAAAGCCAAAGCTGGTAGCTCCGGCAAGGAGATTGCCGCGGGCACCAACTACCAGGCTGTGGCGGTCGCCGACAAGCAGGACGGCACCAACAAGCAGTACTGCAAGATCCACCGCACCAAGGGCCATGACCTCCAGAGCTGCAAGAAGGTCGAACAGCTTGTCGAACAGCAAAAGGCTGAATACGAGCAACGCGACAAGGAGAAGGCCCATGAAGGTGCTGGAGGAGCCGGCAAGAAACGTCCCGGCCGAGGAGGACGTCGCGGCAAGGCCAAGCAGTGGCAAGGAGACAGACCTCCCCGCGGCCGCGACAAGGATGAAGATGACGACGACGATGAAGATATGGATGATGACGAGACTGATGAGCAGGAGTTCCAGAAAGCCACAGAGGTCCTGTGCATTGACGGCGGTGCTTCTCTGCATACTTCACACCGCCTGCTCAAGCAGTGGGTGCGGGAAGTCAATGCGGCAGAACCACCCGTCGAGTCACACAAGCCTCTGAAATGGTCCAACATGCCTACCATCTTTGATATTGAGGACCACCCTGATCGCATAACTGCGGTCGGGTGCTTGCCGATGTTGGTTTCACCAACTATCCGCAACCTCAAGGTCACTAAGATGCTAGTTGATGGCGGGGCCGGCTTGAACCTGATCTCCTCTGCGGTACTCTAGAAACTCCAGATCCCTGATAGCGAGCTCGAAGAGACCCGCACATTCCAAGGAATCAATCCGGGAAGGAGCAAGCCGAAGGGAAAGATCACGTTGCCGGTGACATTTGGCAGCGAGTTGAACTTCAGGACTGAGAGGGTCACTTTTGATGTTGCTGACTTTCCATTGCCTTACAATGGGATACTCGGCCGTCCAGCACTCGCCAAATTCATGGCAGCCTCTCACTATGCATACAACATGCTGAAGATGCCAGGCCCGATAAGTGTCATCTCTGTCCCTGGCGACAAGAAGGATGCTCTTATCTACCGGGAAGCAGCAGCCACAACAGATCGCAAGTCACTTGCCGTTGAAGCTCCCGGGGGGAAGAAGACCAAGTCCGGCAAGAGTTCTGATGCCCACTCCGGCAAGCGCACCTCTTCGGAGTGCTGCGCTACCGTCGAGGACGCACCATCGAGCTCCACCGGCAAGTGTAAGAAGACAATGGCAGCTCCAGCAGAGACCAAGAAGGTGTCCGCCAAGGAGGACGGCACTGGTAGTACCTTCACCATCAGTGCCACTCTCGACCCTAAATAGGAAAGCGCGCTCGTTGCTTTCCTGCGGGCGAACGTCAACGTGTTTGCGTGGCAACCGTCTGACATCCCTGGTGTTCCCAGGAAAGTAATCGAGCACCATCTTGCCGTCTGTCCTCATGCGCGGCCCGTCAAGCAGAAAGTCAGGAAACAGTCAGTGGAGCGCCAAGAATTCATCGCAGAAGAAATCAAGAAATTGGAAGCAGCAGGCCTTGTCAGAGGATTGCTCCATCCTACGTGGTTGGCCAATCCTGTAGTCGTGTGCAAGGCAAACAGGAAATGGAGGCTTTGTATCGACTTTACTGATGTCAATAAAGCTTGTCCCAAAGACCCATTTCCCTTGCCGCGCATTGACCAGATTGTTGACTCCACAGCCGGATGTGACTTGCTTTCATTTCTTGATGCATACTCAGGATACCATCAGATCTTCATGGCAGAAGAGGATGAGGAGAAGACCGCATTCATCACTCCATGTGGCACATACTGTTTCATACGGATGCCTTTTGGTTTAAAGAATGCTGGTTCAACATTTGCAAGGGTAGTCCATGACGCTTTTGAGCCACAAATACACAGAAACGTGGAGGCCTACATGGATGACATAGTGGTCAAGAGCAAGGACAAGGCGACTCTGATTCAGGATTTAGACGAAACCTTTGCAAATCTGCGCAAGATCAACCTCAAGCTTAACCCCGAGAAGTGTGTGTTTGGAGTCCCCTCCGGCAAGCTTCTCGGGTTCTTCGTGTCTCAGCGGGGAATTGAAGCCAATCCCGACAAGATCAAGGCCATTGAGCAGATTGAAGCACCAAAGCGCGTCAAGGATGTACGAAGATTTGCCGGTTGCGTGGCTGCTCTCAGCAGGTTTATCTCTAGGTCTGCTGAGCGCGGCCTGCCGTTTTTCAAAATATTGAAAAAGGTAGGTCCAATGAAATGGACTCCGGAAGCGGAGGCTGCGCTGCAGAACTTGAAGAGATACCTGTCCTCCACTCCAACACTTGTCGCACCTAAGCCACAAGAGAAGTTGCTGCTGTATATAGCGGCAACCAATCAAGTGGTTAGTGCTGCGTTAGTAGCGGAGAGGGAGGCGGATGATGAGCCAGCAACCAAGGCAGATGCATCTAGCGACAAGCAAGGGACTTCACCGACAAGCTCTGGTCCCGACAAATATGGATCTGCGCAGGTGCGTGAGGAGATGCAGAAGAGAATGGTGCAGCGCCCAGTTTACTTTGTCAGTTCCCTTCTGCAGGGGGCTAGGTCAAGGTACTCTGGCGTGCAGAAATTGCTTTTCGGCCTTCTCATGGCCTCGAGAAAGCTGCGCCATTACTTCCAAGCACATGAGATCACAGTCGTCACTCGTTTTCCGCTGAAGAGGATACTGCAAAATCCAGAAGCAACAGGCAGGATCGTCGAGTGGGCACTGGAACTGTCAAGCTTTGGCCTCAAGTTTGAGAGCACTTCAACTATCCAAAGCAGAGCATTGGCAGAGTTCATAGCAGGGTGGACGCCAACACAAGATGAAGAAATTCCAGAAACGAGCATCACCGTCAAGGAAGCGAGCAAAGAGTGGTTGATGTACTTTGATGGTGCCTTCTCGCTGCAAGGCGCCGGTGCGGGCGTACTACTTATTGCACCAACCGGAGAGCACCTCAAGTACGTAGTCCAGATGCACTTTCCCAAGGAGCAAGCAACAAACAATACCGCAGAGTATGAAGGTTTGCTTGCCGGTCTCAGGATCGCAGCAGACCTTGGGATCAAGAAGCTCATTGTCAGGGGTGACTCACAGGTTGTCGTCCGCCAAGTGAACAAGAATCATCAGAGTCCGTTGATGGAAGCTTACGGTGATGAAGTGAGAAAGCTAGAAGAGCACTTTGACGGCCTAGAAATGGAACATGTTCCAAGGGCTCAGAATGACATTGCCGATGGCCTGTCGAAGTGCGCCGCACTTAAGTTACCTGTGGAACCAGGGATCTTTGTGCTCAAAGTGAATCAACCGTCTGTAACACCATCTACTGGACAGAGCAAGAAGAGGAAGTTGGTTTCTGGTGACTATTTTCCGGCAGAGCTCCCCGAAGCCGCCGCCAAGAAGGTCCCCAAGATCAACACGAAGAGTGCTGAGGAGCAGTCTGCTCTGGCAAGCCTTAGGGTTTGTTCCGTTGAAGCAGACGCTCCCGGCAAGTTTTGCTCCGGCAAGCTTGCCGGGGAACGTCAAGCTCTGGCTGAGCCGCGGGTTCTTGCCGTAGAAGCGGATGTTCCCGCAGCAGCAGATGTGCCTTTAGTCCTTGTTGTCGAGCCGCAAGCTCTAGCATGGGCACAGGAGATTGTCCGTTTCCTTCAGACAGGAGAACTTCCCGAAGAACAAGAAGAAGCGGAAAAAGTAGCCCGACAGTCAAGTATGTACCAGTTTGTTGACAACACACTGTGCAGAAGAAGACTCAACAGTGTGAAATTGAAGTGTATTCACCGGGAAGACGGACAAAAGCTGTTGGCAGAGATACATGGAGGCATATGTGGTCACCACATTGGCGCAAGAGCACTTGCCGGCAAAGCGTTCCGGCAAGGTTTCTTTTGGCCGACAGCCCTCCAGGATGCAACTGCACAAGTAACCAAGTGTGAAGCGTGCCAGTTCCATTCCAAGCAGATACACCAGCCAGCTCAAGCTCTCCAGACGATCCCTTTATCCTGGCCATTTTCGGTCTGGGGGCTCGACATCCTCGGCCCCTTTCCCCGAGCTGTTGGGGGCTTTGAGTACTTGTACGTTGCAATCGACAAGTTCACAAAGTGGCCGGAAGTGGAACCAGTGAGGAAGGTGATAGCACAGTTAGCAGTCAAGTTCTTCAGGTCGATTGTTTGCCGTTTCGGGATCCCTAACAGGATCATCACCGACAACGACACACAATTCACGAGCCGCACCTTCATGCAGTACGTCCAAGATCTTGGCGCCAAGGTCTGCTTCGCTTCTGTTTCTCATCCGAGAAGCAACGTTCAAGCAGAGAGGGCGAATGCTGAAGTGCTGCGCGGGCTCAAGACCAAGACTTTCGATAGGCTGCACAAGTGCGGAAAGAATTGGATTGAGGAGCTGCCGGTGGTTCTTTGGTCGATCAGAATGACGCCAAATCGAGCCACTGGCCAGACACCTTTTGCTCTAGTCTATGGAGCAGAGGCAGTTCTCCCCACGGAACTCGTATACGGGTCAGCTCGAGCACTCTCTTATGATGAGCTTGAGCAAGAGCAGCTGCGACAAGATGACGCGCTGCTCCTTGAGGAGGACCGTCTTCAGGCTGCTGTGCGAGCTGCTCGATACCAGCAAGCTTTGCGCCGCTACCATAGCCGCAAAGTTAATGCCAGAAGTCTCGAGGAAGGCGACCTTGTTCTTCGGCGCGTTCAGTCCGCCAAGAATTCCAACAAGTTGACGCCAAAGTGGGAAGGCCCTTACCGGGTGAAACGAGTCACTAGGCCTAGCGCTGTCCGCCTTGAGACCGAAGATGGCATTCCGGTGAGCAACTCCTGGAACATTGAGCATCTTCGTAAGTTTTACCCATAGGGCGCGGTTGCCAGAACCTGTTCCGGCAACCACCTTTTGTACAAGTCTTGCCGATGTTGCATGTAATCCTTCGTACAAAGCCGGGCGCAGACCCCGTGCATAAATAAAGCTCATGTGCTCCGCACATCTTGTCAAATTTCATGCTTTCTACTTTTTTGCATGTATTATCTGACACTTTGTGCAGCGCCTACCCCCGGTAAGCAATAACGAGCCGTAAGGCTCCATATCTTTATTTTCTCTTCTTTCTCTTTCTCAAAAAAGGGAAGGTTCCCTCGCCCACAAGTTTGCTGGGGGGGAAGGAGAAGATAATGGTGTGGACCAGGCGTCGTTCAAGAAAGTTTCGCCTTACCGGGAAGCAAACGACAGAAAAGCTAAGTTGCTAAAGTTTGAGCAATCAGTTTTAATTTTTTTTTAAGTTATCTTCCTTGAACGACCGTGCTTTGTATGGAAAACCTGTGCGCGGAGGAACCAACTCATAGCTAGTTGCACCCTTACTTTGTTTCGAGTCCGCTCAACAACTTAAGTGAGCTGTGACTAGTTGCGACAAGGTTTCTTGTCGGTAGCGGCACCGCTAGCAGGCTGCTGACGTCCCGCACTCAGCGCTCGCGGCTAAGGTGTCTGCGCCGACAAGTTCCCCAAAAGTGTAGGGCAAAAGCATACAAAGGAAGGATCAAGTAAAGGAAATAACATAGCAATCGCTACCCAAAATAGAGTCATATTACAAGATAGCTTGTCGCAGCTCTAACAGATTGTTCTCATGATATGACCAGCAGCGACAAGAAAAAGAGGAAACGGGCGGCCTAATCTACGCGATCGCCCTCAACCCTCTTGATCCCGCTCACCTTGTCCACAATGGGTGCGACAAGGGTCTTGAGCGCCTCCAGATCAGCATCCGGCGGCAAGGACCGGAGAACGTTGGTGAGGTTGAGGCCTGGGTTGCAGAAGGCCACCTTCACCAGCACCTTTTGAAGAGCTCCCGCGCAGATCTTGCGCGACTCGTCGGCCAGCTGCTTTGGGATCTTCTCCCGGAGTCGCTGGAGGGCCGTCGCCACGCCTTTGAAGAACAAGCTGAGCTAGGCGCTGGGTTGGAGGTGCTCATCGGAGGGATACCCGAAATCCTCAATCCCCAGCTGCGCCAGCTCCCTATCGATGGCTGCGGCAACATCCACAAGACCCTCCGTCCAGTGCTCCACATTCTCCCTAAAAGTGTTCTGGGTGGCAGCAGCACTCGCCAGCAGTGCCTCGTCGGCCTTGATCTTCTCCTTCAAGGCCACCTCCTGCTCCCTGGCGCCGTCCAGCGTGTGGGTTAAAGTAGCCAGTTTCAACTCAAGATCTGCGTTGGAGTCCTTGGCGGTGCTAAGCTCCTTGCTCCTCTCGGCGAGAAGACCCTGCAGCTCGCCATGAGCGGTGGCGTCCTTCTCGCACTCACGCTTGAGCGCAGCAAGCTCCTCGCTGCTCGCCTTGAGATCGGCCTCCAGCTACGCCACCTTCGTCTCCAGCTCCTTCTTGGCGGCCTCGGCAGCTGTGGCAGCATCCTCTGCTTCCTTGAGAGCCCCACAAAATGTTCACTCGCGCGCGGCAAGCTCCTCCTCGTGGCTGTCAAGGTTGACCTTCCGCCGCGCCAACTCGCCTTCCTGCACAGATAGCTTCTCGGCAGCAAGCCACTGTTGCTCTTCAGCTTCAGCCTTCTCGAGGAGAAAGGCTTTCCACTCCTCGGCGAGTTGCTCCCGCTCCTCTGCCAGGGACCAGAGAGCTTCCTGGCGAAGACCCCGGAGCTCCTCCGCGCGCTTCTCGATGTCCACTCCCGCCTTCGCGACAAGCGCTTCTCGGGATCCCAGCTTGGCCTGTCGGGCGCGGTAGAGCGACAACAGCTTCCGCAGCAGCCGCTCCTCCTCGGGCTCGTCATTGCTGCTGCTCGGCGCGTCGACCAGCGTCAGCCCAGCGGAGGCAAGCAACTCTTCATCAAAGATTTCTCCTTCGACCGGCGCCCTGGAGCTTGATGCCCAGGGGAGCTTGATGAAGACGCCATCGCCGGCCTTCAAATAGGCGCCGGGCTGGGGCTCTTCGGAGCCTGACACTGCAGCAGCGGCGGAGGGATCAGCGGTCGGCGTAGCGCCTGACGCTCCCGCGGCCTCGGGGCCATCAGTACGATCGCCGGACCCCTCGCCAGCTTCTGCGGCGGCAGCTTTGGCGGCCTCTTCGCCGGCGGGATCATTAGCGCCAGCTTCTTCTTTGGTGGCAACGGCGTCGTCGGTATAAGCATGCGCGTTCTCCTCGCCGGCGACCTCAGTTTCCATCGGCTTCGTGATAGATGGATCTGAAGACCGGAGAAGGGAGAAAACTCAAGCAAATATTCAAAAAGAAAATCAGAAGAAGAACCCAAGGGAAGTTTTCAAGCAAGAGGATTACCTGCACTGGGTTCTGCAGTCATGGTCTCCACCACCGAAGGGTCACTGGTGCTGTCCCTTGCCGGAGAACTCTCCCTTGCCGGAGACTTCTCCCTTACCGGAAAATTCTCCCTTGCCGGAGAACGCTCCCTTGCCAGGGAATCCTCCCTTGGCGGTGTAGTCGAAGCAGATGGCATGTCGGGAGCGGCTTCCGGGCACTCCTGGTGAGGCTGCTCTGCTCCTACGCAAACCAATAATCAGATGTCAGCAAAGAAAGAGCACCCATGCACGCCTGACAGCAGGAAGTAAACCATATACTTACGCTGGGGGTTGCGCTGGGGGCTGCTTGGGGGAATAGTTGCCGGGTCCGGCAAGATGGTCTCAGACACGTCCCCTGCTGTCACGGTGGGTTCGTCCTCGATGACAATCCCCGGGACCTTGGCTCTCTTCGCCGCTCTCTGGGCCAGAGTCCTGAAAAGGAATGGGTTCGGAGTAAAGCAAATCAGATACAAGACAAAACAGCAAGAATTGAAGAACTACAAGTACAGCAAAGAATCTTACTCTTCTTCTTCCTCGTCGGAGCTGAGCGCGGAGAGATCAAAGTCCGGCTCGCCTCCGGCGCGACGAGGCGGAGGAGTAGGCTCCCTTAGCCGCTTGGCGGGGGCAATGGCGGTAGTCTGAGATGGCCCAGCCCCGGTCGCCGCCGCGGCGTGAGAAGCGGCAGGAGCAGAAGCGGTGGACCTGGAGGACCCCGCTCCGGTTGCCGCAGCGGCGTGAGGTGCTCCCAAGGCAACAGTGCTTGCCGCGGTGGAGCGCGTCGCGCGGTGCGGCGGCTGTTGACTCGTCTGCCGCCCCGCTACGTCCCCGGCCTTGCGGAGACGCCTTCTTGGTGGAGCTGGGGGCTCTGCTTGCGGTGAGCTGGCTGAAGGTGGGGAAGAGGAGGAGCCGATCTTCAACGAATCGCTCGCGCCCTCGGCGGGCTTGCTCGACTCAGCTTCAGACCCGGCAAGATCTTCCTCGCCGGCAAGCTCATCTCGCTCGACAAGGCTTGCCGCCTCTGCTGCCTCTGCCTCCTCCACGGTGAATCCAAACTCACCCGCGGCAGCAGCTGCCGCCGCCTCCTCCAGCCTAGTGGCGATGCGCTGCATCTCATCGTCGGTGGTGTCGCGGGTGAGGCTCTTTTGTTCATCGGGGCGGACCAGCACTTCTACCAAGCCGTCAAAGAACTCCTGCACGACGTCGTCTGCGGGCTCTTGCCAAGTTGGGACAATTCCATGCGAATCGCACAGCGGCATCATTGCACGGATGCGGTCGAGCGAGGAGTTGTTGCACAGCGGAACGACGCCCCTCGGCAACCTGAACAATCCGGGATGTTCAGGATCGTGCTTGAACAGCTCCAGGAGCATCGCATCTAGTTTCAGGACAGTGAAGTTGAAGTTGAGGCCCGGGCGCAGCCTCTTGATATCCGCCGCATTCTGGAACTCCCAGGCTGGTCTCCTCCTCTCCTGCAGGGGGGCGATGCGGCGGCGAAGAAAATCTGCGCCAATGACGCCTACAGTGAGCCCGGCAAGCCTGAGGCGTAGGATCCGGGTGACGACAATCTTCAGCCTATTGTCTTCCGGGGCCACGCTGCTCCAATCGTTGCCGCGCACTACTGAGGCTTGGTGCCGAGCGGTAAATGGCTGCGGGTTCTCCTCGACAATCCAGCACCAGTCTGCTCTCCATTCGTCCCACTTGCTGCGGAGCTCTCCCTCCAGATAAGCTTCCTTCTTGCCAAGTCTCGAGATCCAGGCGATTCCGCCGGATAAAGGCTCTCCTCTCTCGACTCGGGGTATAAAGAAGTGGCGAAAAAGAGCTACATTTGGATAGACTCTGACAAAGTTTTCGCAGATATGTGCGAAAACTGCCATGGTCAGAATGGCATTGGGGGTGAAGTCAAGGAGGCGGAGCCCGTAGGTGTTCATGATATCACAGAAAAATTCAGAGAAAGGCGGGCAGAGCCCGCAGTAGAAGAACAACGCGAAGAAGGGATATCCATTCGGAGCCAGTTCCGAAGCGGCAGCTGAGAGTACCTTTGTGCGCGGATGCGCTCGCGTCTTCGTCGACCAGAAGAGGTAGTAGTACTCCCTCAGCTCCTTCGCGGCGAGCTTGGGGGGGGGGGGGGGGGAGGTTTCCCGCTCCTTTCGCAGCGCCGCGAGCCGCTGCGCCTCGGCCGACTTCACACCCTTCCCCTTGTCGGCTTTCGGATCCATGGCGGAGGTGGTGAGGGAGCTCGACGGCGTTGGTGGTGCTGGTGGCGATGGGGGGCGGAGCGCTGCTCTCTTTCGGCTTTGGGAAGAAGGGGGGAGCAGCGGAGATTTTTGAGATTGGAGTAGCAACCGGCGAGATGGGCGAACTGCCCCTGTTTCCCCTGCTTATAAAGAGGGATGGGGCGGACGTTCCGTCTTTCCTAATAAAGAAACCACCCACGATCTCTCCCACGACGCCGCATTCGACGCGTGCCGTTCGGGAGGGCGCGGTGGATATGGAGTAAGATATGGCGTAACCCAGGCCACGCGTGCCCGTGCCCTGTTTTGGGCCTGGCCCAACAGTGCTCGGCACCGTGTGTGGCCCAGGCCCAGGGGCTCCTGTCGGTGTACTAGAGTAGGGGTACCCTAGTATCCCGAACTTGTGCATGGGCAGTCGCAGCACACCATGACAAGGCTTGCCGGGTGACCGCCAAGGTCCTCCGTGGTTCCTTTGGAGCCATTCAAGAACAAAGTATTCAAGCCAAGGAGACAAGGCCCCGGCAAGAGGAGCTTGCCGGGAAGGCCAACCAAGGCATCTCAAGGAACTTGCCGCGACGCGCCACACGTCCCGGCGAGGCCTGGTGAGCGACAAGCTTCCGGACGCGACAAGACAATGACCGTGGCAAGGCGCTTGCCGCGGTGAACTACCACTCTGCACCCGCGCTCCAGCACATCCACCAACGTGTCGCCCTGGGGCCTTTCCAGGCGCGCATGGCAAGAGGCTGTGCAGCCAACGGTGCGCGGTGGCAAGCGGCGCTGACAAGATTGCCATCGTGGCAAGCGGTGGCGTCCCTGACGGTCCCTTTTTGCACTGTTTGGGCGACACAGACGGGCATTTAATGCCTTTGTCCCCTGCCGTCAGGGTTAGGTATGATACACTGTACAAGTAGTTGTACCTACCGCAACTCCTTTTCCATTTTTACCCTTGTCTATGTTGCCACCTGTCGGTGACCCCTTGAGCATATAAAAGGAGGCCCATGCACAACATAGAAGGGGGGTTGGAAGGCAGAAAAACACTCACACTCGGTCTCGTTAGCAGCTAGAGTGTACTGTAGCACTCAGCGCTCCTGAGCAAGAACTCAATACACTCAGACATGCAGCAATAGGAGTGTTATCTCTCGGGAGAGCTCCGAAGCTGGGTAAACTGCTCGTGTGCTTTGCCTCAATCCGCTCTTCGTGCGATCTCCACCCCCCGCCGAACCGTAAGGGGCTTGGTCCGCCGGTCCCATAGGTGTTCGTGGATCAGTTTCCCCGACAGTCATCACCAGCATGATAACTTGATCTCCATCGTAGCGTCGTGCTCGTCTCAACAACTATTGCTTCTACGACTATCACTACTGCTTAGTGATAAAGTAAAGCAATTACATGGCATTTGTACTTCACACAATAAAGCAACAACCATAAGGCTCCTGCTAGTTGCCGATAACTTTTACAAAACATGATCATCTCATACAACAACGTATATCACATCATGTCTTGACCATATCACATCACAACATGCCCTGCAAAAACAAGTGATACGTCCTCTACTTTGTTGTTGCATGTTTTACGTGGCTGCTATGGGCTTCTAGCAAGAATTGTACTTACTACGACACAAAAACCACAATGGTGATTTATCAAGTTTGCTGTTTTAACCTTCACAAGGACCAGCCACAGTCAAATTCGATTCAACTAAAGTTGGAGAAATAGACACCCGCCAGCCACCTTTATTCAAAACTAGTTGCAGGTCTGTCGGTGGAACCGGTCTCATGTCTTGACCATATTATATCACAACATGCCCTGGAGAAACAAGTTAGACGCCCTCTACTTTGTTGTTGCAAGTTTTACGTGGCTGCTAGGGCTTCTAGCATGAACCGTACTTACCTAAGGCACAATAACCACAACGGTGATTTATCAAGTTTGTTGTTGTAACTGTCGGATTACAGGTTCCGCAAACCCTTGAGAGGTTCGAACTCTGGGGTGCGTGCAGATATCTCAACCTACCCTGCATGCCTACTCGTGATTCTCCTAATCCTAGCGCGACGAGCTCGAAGAGACAAAGAGACACAACAATTTATCCTGGTTCAGGCCACCTTGCGGTGTAATACCCTACTCCAGCATTTTGGTGGATTGCCTCGAGGGGATGAGGATGAACTAGTATAGTGGATGAACTCGCCTCAGGAGGTGAGGTGTTCTTAAGCTCAAGAGAGCTGGTGAGGTGGTCTGGTGAGAATGGATCCGATGAGAATGGATCCGACCCCCCTCTATGGTGGTGGCTAAGTCCTATTTATAGTGGCCTTGGTCCTCTTCCCAAATGTTGGCGGGAAGGGATCCCAGAACGGCCGGATTTAAAAGGGGACAAGTAGTACAGCTTATCCTGACAAAAGTAGTCTTTGCCTACGAAAAGCCCCTGGTCGTGACGCTATGGTCGGGTTGTTGATGATCTCCGTCCTGCCATCCTGGCGGTCTTGGTCTTGTTGCACCAGAATGGAAACCTTTGGCTGATTCCTCGGGACCCCGCGCCTGTGGCTTGCCTCCCTTGCACTGAAGAGGAAACTGGCGCTCTACGCCCGCTGGCACCCGCCTGGCGCCTGCCTGGCCTTGGTCGTCACGGCTCACGCCAGCTGAGCCTCGTGAGGTACACCTTGCATAGAACTCTCCGATCCTCGGGAGCCATCCTAAAGAGGCCCATCCCCTTGGGGGTCTTGGCATCGTCCGCACCGCGAGGCTTGGTCCCTCATGAGGGTCTTGAGCTGTTGATGCCGAAGCTGGGCCCTACCAGGTCATCGATGGAGCCACTGGTGGGCCGCAGACAGGCAAGTCTGGATACCCCCATATCCAGAACGCCGACAGTAGCCCCCGGGCCCAAGGCGCGCTCGGACTTGGCTTCCAGGCGAAGCCAAAGGGCAAGTGCTGAGCGCCGCGGGCCCTAACCGCCTGCGGCCTTGATGACACGTGGCGGTTGATAGGACGTGGGCGTCTCCACTTTCCCAGGCCGCCTCGGCAACTGTTCTCGTCTGTCAAAAAGGCTGCCATCTTTTGCGGGCTTTCATTTCTTCCTCTTCACCTTGCTCCAGATCCCCTTCTCCCAACATCGGAGGACCTCACTGATACATCTCCAACGTATCTATAATTTATGAAGCATTCATGCTATTTTATTATCTGTTTTGAATGATTACATGCTTTATTATACACTTTTATATTACTTTTGGGACTAACCTATTAACCGGAGGCCCAGCCCATATTGCTGTTTTATTGCATGTTTCAGTATTTCGAAGAAAAGGAATATCAAACGGAGTCCAAACAGAATGAAACCTTCGGCTACGTGAGTTTTGGGAAGATTATGACCCAGGAGACTTGGAGTTGAAGTAAAGGGAGCATCGAGGAAGCCACGAGATAGGGGGGCACGCCCACCCCCTAGGCTTGCCCTACCCTCTTGTGGGCCCCTCGAGGCTCCCCCGACCGACTTATTTCGCCTATATAAGCCTACGTACCCTAAAAACATCGAGACAGAAGATAGATCGGGAGTTCCGCCACCGCAAGCCTCTGTAGCCACCAAAAACCTCTCGGGAGCCCGTTCCGGCACCCTGCCGGAGGGGGAACCCATCACTGGTGGCCATCTTCATCATCCCGGTGCTCTCCATGACGAGGAGGGAGTAGTTCACCCTCGGGGCTGAGGGTATGTACCAATAGCTATGTGTTTGATCACTCTCTCTGGTGTTCTCTCTATGGCACGATCTTGATGTATCACGAGCTTTGCTATTATAGTTGGATCTTATGATTCTCCCCCTCTACTCTCTTGTGATGAATTGAGTTTTCCCTTTGAAGTTATCTTATCGGATTAAGTCTTTAAGGGTTTGAGAACACTTGATGTATGTCTTGTCGTGTTTATCTATGGTGACAATGGGATATCACGTGCCACTTGATGTATGTTTTGGTGATCATCTTGCGGGTTCGCCCATGAACCTATGCATAGGGGTTGGCACACGTTTTCGTCTTGACTCTTCGATAGAAACTTTGGGGCACTCTTTGAAGTACTTTTTGTTGGTTGAATAGATGAATCTGAGATTGTGTGATGCACATCATATAATCATGTCCACGGATACTTGAAGTGACAATGGAGTATCTAGGTGACATTAGGGTTTTGGTTGATTTGTGTCTTAAGGTGTTATTCTAGTACGAACTCTTGAATAGATCGATCCGAAAGAATAACTTTGAGGTGGTTTCGTACCCTACCATAATCTCTTCGTTTGTTCTCCGCTATTAGTGGCTTTGGAGTGACTCTTTGTTGCATGTTGAGGGATTGTTATATGATCTATTTATTTTATTATTGTTGAGAGAACTTGCACTAGTGAAAGTATGAACCCTATGCCTTGTTTCCTACCATTGCAATACCGTTTATGCTCACTTTTATCATTAGTTACCTTGCTGTTTTTATATTTTCAGATTACAAAAACCTTTATCTACCATCCATATTGCACTTGCATCACCATCTCTTTGCCGAACTAGTGCACCTATACAATTTACCATTGTATTGGGTGTGTTGGGGACACAAGAGACTCTTTGTTATTTGGTTGCAAGGTTGATTGAGAGAGACCATCTTCATCCTACGCCTCTCACGGATTGATAAACCTTAGGTCATCCACTTGAGGGAAATTTGCTACTGTCCTACAAAGTTGTGCACTTGCAGGCCCAACAACGTCTACAAGAAGAAGGTTGTGTAGTAGACATCAAGCTCTTTTCTAGCGCCGTCGCCGGGGAGGCTAGGTAAGCGGCACTCACACCCCGTCAACTAAGCTCTTTTCTGGCACCGTTGCCGGGGAGGTGAGTGCTTGAAGGTATATCTTTAGATTTTGCAATCGAATCTTTTTGTTTCTTGTTTTATCATTAGTTTAGTTTATAAAAGAAAACTACAAAAAATGGAGTTAAACTTGTCTCATACGCTTCATCTTTTTAATATCTTTCGTGATTATGATGGAATGGAAAATTGTGCTCAAGTGCTAGAAGAAGAATGCATTAAAATGCTTGGTACTAAATCTTTGAATGATGAGCATGATTGCAGTGTTGTTAGTATGAACTCTTTGAATATCCATAGTACTAATGATGATTGCACTAGTTATGATGAAAATGTCTCTTATAAGCATGTTGATTTTTGTGGAGTAGATTGGGTTTGCAAGTACACGCCAAATAGGGAAAATAGATCTTGCAAGAGGCATAAGTATTTAGAAACTAAAGGGTTGAAAGAAAGGCTAGATGTGAGTGTTGAAAATTTAAATTTTCTTTGCCGTACTTGTGAACTTTGCAATGAGCGTGATCATTTACATCTCCGATGCAAATTGTTTCATGATCGAATCGTGTCCAAAAATTGTGATGATTTGATTTCCTTTGCACATTATAATGAACTTAGTTTGCTTTTGGGTTATGAAGAGTTGAAACGTTTAACTAAGCATATTCCAGAATTTAATCTTGAGCATTTCCTTGATCTTGATCTAGAAAAGATTTATTTGTTTTGTGTGGAGAATTGCATTGAAAATCCTTATATTGCCAATTACCTAAAGAAAAGAAAGCAAATAGAAGATGATGAGAATACTAATGAAAGGGAAGAGACTTCCCAATATCCTCCTATTATTTCTTATGAGGAATCAGGTAACGAGGAGGAGCTTTCTATTCAACCAATCTCGTCAATAAGGAGCTCAAAGAGGAAGGTTGAACCCACACATAATGTGAAGAAGAAAAAGAAAAGAAGGAGCAACAAAGGTAGAAAGGTATACCTCCCAAATGATGTTGCTCCTACTACTCATTGTGATTATGATAATTGCTATACTATTGGTGCTATCCATATTTTTAATGATGAGAGTGATTATGCTAATGATATGAAAGGGCCCAAGCTTGGGGAAGCTATGTTTGATGAGGATGAAATATTTGAGAATATGTTTGCTGAAATTAATGTTTGTCCCAAGCTTGGGGATGCTATGTCAAATGAACATGATATTTTTAGCATCCCAAGTTTTGATATGCAAAGTTGTTATGATGAGAGCATGCCTCTTACCTATGATGATTATATTGATGAAAGTGGGTTTGGAAGAGTGTCAACTTTAGGAAGTAATGATCCCACTATTTTGGAGGATCTTGAATTTTATTGTGATGAATATGGAAGTGGATTTGGAAGAGTGTCAACTTTATTTAGTGATTCCACTATCTTGGGAGAGGTTTCAATCGATTATGATGAGAACGAAGTTGCTACTTATGATGATTATTGTGATGAAACTTATGCTATAAAAAGTAGTGATGATTATATTTACAAATCTTGTCATTATTATGATTACCCTTTTTTGAACTCTATTCTTTTAATGTGGAAACAATTTTTAGTGTTCAAGTCTCTTATGATACTCCCACTATTCCGAATGAGAAGAATTTTGTTTATGTGGAGAGTAGTAAAAATTCTATGCTTGTAGATCATGAAAAGAATGCTTTAGGTTCTGGTTATATTGTTGAATTCATTCATGATGCTACTGAAAATTATTATGAGGAGGAATTTATGCTTGTAGGAATTGCAATAATGTCAAGTTTCCTCTCTATGTGTTGAAAGTCTTGAAGTTATGCTTGTTTTACCTTCCTATGCTAGTTGATTATTGTTCCCATAAGTTGTTTGCTCACAAAATGACTATGCATAGGAAGTGGGTTAGACTTAAATGTGCTAGTCATATGCTTCATGATGCTCCCGTTATGTTTCAATTCTTATCTTTTATGTGAGCATCATTGTCATCATCATGCCTAGCTAGAAAGGCATTAAAGAAAAGCGCTTGTTGGGAGACAACCCAATGTTTACCCTTACTGTTTTTGTGTGTCCACATGATTATGCTACTGTAGTAATCATGTTTTATAGCTTTTATTTCAATAAAGTGCCAAGTAAGACCTTTAGGATGGCTTACGGTGATAGTTGTGTGTTGATCCTGCTGAAAATCAGAAACTTTTGCACCCAGTAATTTAGTTTTGTTAATTCACAGAAACGTGCTTTTGATCTTACTCATTTTTCTCTGTATTTGTACACAAATTTCTTAGGACTTCCTAATTTGGTAGGACTTTTGGAGTTCCAGATTACTACAGATTGTTCTGTTTTGGACAGATTCTGTTTTGTATGTGTTGTTTGCTTATTTTGATGAATCTATGAGTAGTATCAGAGGGTATTAACCATAGAGAAGTTGGAATACATTAGATATTACACCAATATGAATTTAGAATTAGTTCATTACAGTACCTAAGTAGTGGTTTTATTTTCTTATACTAACGGAGCTTACGAGTTTTCTGTTGAGTTTTGTGTTGTGGAGTATTCATGTTTTGGGTAAAGATTCGATGGACTATGGAATAAGGAGTGGCAAGAGCCTAAGCTTGGGGATGACCAAGGCACCCGAAGGTAATATTCAAGGACAACCAAGAGCCTATGCTTGGGGATGCCCCGGATGGCATCCCCTCTTTCGTCTTCGTTCATCGGTAACTTTACTTGGAGCTATTTTTTTATTCACCACATGATATGTGTTTTGCTTGGAGCGTCATTTTCTCTTGTTAGTATTTGCTTGATGTTATTTATAATAATGTTTTGCATCTTTAGTTTCCATAAAAATGTCAAGGATAGCCTTTACCATGCTTATTTTGCTAGTGTACATGTTGCTGTTTGAAAACAGAAAGTTTACCGCTGTTGCGAATATTCCCTAGAAAATTCAGAGAATGGTATAATGTTGAAACTTTATTCATATTAAGCTCTGATAAATTTACTACAGTGGGAATTTTATTTCATAATTTTTGGAGTTAGGGAAGTATGATGAATCTTGCATTCTTTACAGACTGTACTGTTTTGACAGATTCCTGTTATGTTTGCATTGTTTGCATATGTTTGCTTGTTTAATGATTCTATTTGAGGATAGGAGTATTAAATATGCAGAGGAATTTAGTAATCAATGTTGAATAATAATTTTAGTGATTTGTTACATTAGAAAATGATAAGGTTTTGCATTGGTTTATACTAACCTATCTCACGAGTTTTTGTTGAGTTTGGTGTGAATGAAGCTTTTTGAGAAATAGAGAAACCATGATATGAAAGGAATTAAGGAGACACAAAAGTTCAAGCTTGGGGATGCCCAAGGCGCCCCAAGATAATATTTCAAGAAGTCTCAAGCATCTAAGTTTGTGGATGCCCCGGTAGGCATCCCACCTTTCTTCTTCATCAACTATCGGTTAGTATCGGTTGAGCCTAAAGTTTTTGCTTCTTCACATGAGTTGTGCTATCCTTGCAATGTCATTTTATTTTGATTTGCTTGCTTTTTGAATAAAATACCAAGATCTAAAATTCTTAAATGAGAGAGAGTCTTCACATAGTTATGTAATTATTTAGCTACTCGTTGATCTTCACTTATATCTTTTTGGAGTAGTTTGTCTTTTACTTGTGTGCTTCACTTATATCTTATGAGTAAATGGTTGAATGAGTTTAATGTCATAAATCTGAAATTATATATGTTTAATTTTCTTATCCCATGGGGAGTAATGACTTCACATCTAAGAAGTAGAGGTTGTAAATTTATTGAAGGTTAGCAAGCATTGTATTGGTCATTTGAACAATTCATGAAAGAATATTGAAGGAAGAGAGATTCCACATATAAATATACTATCCTAGACATCTTTTATAATTTTGAGCACTCATTAAGTATGACATGCTAAAGAGTTCATGTTGGACAAGGAAGACAACGTAATGGGTTATGTTTTCTCACATCTCAGTTAAAGTATATTGTCATGGATCATTCAAACATGTTGAGCTTGCCTTTCCCCCTTATGCTAGCCAAATTCCTTGCACCAAGTAGAGATACTACTTGTGCTTCCAAATATCCTTAAACCCAATTTTGCCATGAGAGTCCACTATACCTACCTATGGATTGAGTAAGATCCTTCAAGTAAGTTGTCATCGGTGCAAGCAATAGAAATTGCTCTCTAAATATGTATGATCTTTTGGTGTGAAGAAAATAGCTTTATACGATCTTGTTATGGAAGCAATAAAAGCAACGGACTGCATAATAAAGGTCCATATACAAGTGGCAATATAAAGTGACGTTCTTTCGCATTAAGATTTTGTGCATCCAACCCTAAACGCGCATGACAACCTCTGCTTCCCTCTGTGAAGGGCCTATCTTTTACTTTATGTCTTTTACTTTATGCAAGAGTCAAGGTGATTTTCACCTCTCCCTTTTTCATTTTATCCTTTGGCAAGCACCTCATGTTGGAAAGATCCTGATATATATATATATATATCCAATTGGACGTAAGTTAGCATGAACTATTATTCTTGACATCACCCAAAGGTGAATACGTTGGGAGGCAACACTATAAGCCCCTATCTTTCTCAGTGTCCGATTCAAACTCCATAACCATTAGTATTGCGTGAGTGTTAGCAATTGTAGAAGACTATATGATAATTGAGTATGTGGAGTTTGTTATTCCTGAAAATAAGATGAATTGCAATTGTTTGATGAGTAAGAATGAAGTTTGCTAGTTTTCAAGAAAGTTTTTGGTCTATGCTTTAACATGTGAATAGCTTGTTACTTGATCTTGAGAAGTTTTATGAGATGAACTACTATTATGACATATAATCATGCTTGAAAAGGTGACTGAAATTATCATTGATCAAACTTGTGCACCTTCTAGCATTCGCACTTCATAAATTCTTTCTTTTATCATTTCTCGAGGACGAGTAGGAATTAAGCTTGGGGATGCTGATACGTCTCCAACATATCTATAATTTATTAAGCATTCATGCTATTTATTATCTGTTTTGAATGATTACGGGCTTTATTATACACTTTTATATTACTTTGGGATTAACCTATTAACCAGAGGCCCATCCCATATTGTTGTTTTATTGCCTGTTTCAGTATTTCGAAGAAAAGGAATATCAAACGGAGTCCAAATGGAATGAAACCTTTGGCAGCATGATTTTTGGGAAGATTATGACCCAGGAGACTTGGAGTTGAAGTAAAGGGAGCATCGAGGAAGCCACGAGATAGGGGGCGCGTCCACCCCCTGGGCGCGCCCTACCCTCTCGTGGGCCCCTCGAGGCTCCCCCGGCCGACTTCTTTCGCATATATAAGCCTACGTACCCTAAAAACATCGAGACAGAAGATAGATCGGGAGTTCCGCCGCCGCAAGCCTCTGTAGCCACCGAAAACCTCTCGGGAGCCTGTTCCGGCACCCTGCCGGAGGGGGAACCCATCATCGGTGGCCATCTTCATCATCCCGGCGCTCTCCATGATGAGGAGGGAGTAGTTCACCCTCGGGGCTGAGGATATGTACCAGTAGATATGTGTTTGATCTCTCTCTCTCTCTCTCGTGTTCTCTCTATGGCACGATCTTGATGTATCGCAAGCTTTGCTATTATAGTTGGATCTTATGATGTTTCTCCCCCTCTACTCTCTTGTGATGAATTGAGTTTTCCCTTTGAAGTTATCTTATCGGATTGAGTCTTTAAGGATTTGAGAACACTTGATGTATGTCTTGCCATGTTTATCTGTGGTGACAATGGGATATCACGTGCCACTTGATGTATGTTCTGCTGATCAACTTGCGGGTTTCGCCCATGAACCTATGCATAGGGGTTGGCACATGTTTTCGTCTTGACTCTCCGGTAGAAACTTTGGGGCATATCGTATAATCATGCCCACGGATAATTGAAGTGACAATGGAGTATCTAGGTGACATTAGGGTTTTGGTTGATTTGTGTCTTAAGGTGTTATTCTAGTACGAACTCTTGAATAGATCGATCCAAAAGAATAACTTTGAGGTGGTTTCGTACCCTACCATAATCTCTTCGTTTGTTCTCCGCTTTTAGTGGCTTTGGAGTGAGTCTTTGTTGCATGTTGAGGGATTGTTATATGATCTATCTTTGTTATTACTGTTGAGAGAACTTGCACTAGTGAAAGTATCAACCCTATGCCTTGTTTCCTACCATTGCAATACCGTTTACGCTCACTTTTATCATTAGTTACTTTGCTGTTTTTGTATTCTCAGATTACAAAAACCTTTATCTACCATCCATATTGCACTTGTATCACTATCTCTTTGCCGAACTAGTGCACCTATACAATTTACCATTGTATTGGGTGTGTTGGGGACACAAGAGACTCTTTGTTATTTGGTTGCAGGGTTGTTTGAGAGGGACCATCTTTATCCTACGCCTCCCACGGATTGATAAACCTTAGGTCATCCACGTGAGGGAAATTTGCTACTGTCCTACAAACGTGTGCACTTGCAGGCCCAACAACGTCTACAAGAAGAAGGTTGTGTAGTAGACATCACTCACCAGATCTGCCGATTTCCTCTTCCAATCTTCCGCCCAATGGCTACTGAGAAGACTAAGGCTTCAGCCACGGCTGCCGGCTCCGCCTGGTACGGGCCGGTACTGACCGCCCCCTCCATCACCGAGGAGAAGCTCCAGACTGCGCTTCTCCTGACGGTGAGCGGGGGCAATGAGTGGAAGGAGACTACACTTCGGGTTGCCGCCGCTACACCGGAACCTGCGAACAACACCTTCTACCCCTTCTTCCTATAGAACGTCTATTCGGGGCTGGTGCCCCCATTCTCCTACTTCTTCTACGCCGTTCTTCACCACTACGGCCTTCATGTGCTCCACATTCACCCCAATTCCATCCTCCTTCTATCCATCTTCGCCTTCTACTGCGAGGCGTTCGTGGGGGTGATGCCCTCTGTCGCCATGATCCGCCACTTCTTCTTCCTCCACATGGGCGGCGACAGAACCACTGGGTGCGTCGGCTTCGTTGCAGCCCGGGGTGGTAACGCGATCTCCCGCGCCGGGACGAAGGTGGAGGATGCCCTCAACAGGTGGGTTCTGATGGATGCCAAGTGCTTGCAGGAATTGCTAGAGCTGCCGACCAAGTTCCCCTCCTCCGAGAAGGGGTGGCTTTATGAGAAGATCACCGACCCTTCCCTTAGGCTGTTGATGAAGAAGATGGAGGAGGACCTGAAGAGCGAGAAGCTGACGGGGGCCATGATCGTCAAGGAGTTCTTGATGCAGCGCCTAGCGCCGCTCCAAGATCGCTCCCGTCCCTTGTGGAAGCTTGGGGCCGCCGCCAACAAGATCCGCTTGCGCCATGACGCCCTTCCCGAGGAGGGCTGAGCAATGTGTCACTTTATTTGACTGGGAAAGATCGGAGCGGTCCCCCGGAGGATTGGCTCCCGCTGTACCATCGAGTCGATAAGGAGGAGGTTGCTGCTGCCATGCCGGTCTTCGACGAGTTCGGGCCCTTGCGGATGGGGCCTCCCCTGCCGCCTACCTCCTTGGTGGACCTGTCCTCCGGCGACCAATCCTCTGAGGCCACCGAGGACGAGGACGAGGGGGAATCCTCTGCCCCGAGGCAGAGGGAGCTCCTTCCCGACTTCCCTGACGATGATGATGATGATGCGCCTCCGGTGGTGGAGCTGGCTTGCCCCTCAGGGGTCACCACAAGATTCGGGGTAGCCTCCTCGAAGCAGCCCAAGCGGTCAGCCGTGAAGAAGGGCGGGACCGCGCAGATCCCCCTGGGCAGCATTCTGCCTTTGCCAGCAGCGTCCCGAGTGGTGCCGACCGTGAGTTCTCCCGCTCCCAAGAGTTTAGCTCCGACTGCCCCGGCTCGGCCCCCGCTGCTGGGCCTGAAAAGGAACTATGTCTTTGTTGACCAATAAGTCTTCTCCCCTGGTCCTGTCATTGATTCCCTACGTGATGCTTAGCGTCTTCGTCTGTCATTAGGCAGTAGTCGTCGAAGAAGCAGAAGGAGGACGCGGGAGTTGCCATGGTCGAGCGCGTCAAGGTGGTCGCCGCAGCCCAGGCAAAGGAGAGCGCTGTGGCCCCTGCAGCTTTGGCGATGATGTCGTATCCCTAGGGAGCGGGAGCCCGTCGTCAGGAGGTGTTGGCGCCCTCAGCAGGGCTGACCCCGCTGGCACCCATCCTTGCTGCGGCTGCTGAGACCGCCCAGCCTCCGGAGCCCCCAGTCCTTCCTGTTCTGGCATCGAGGACGTCTTCTCTCCTGCCCGGCGTGCAGCTGGGCCATGGCGCCCCTGCCACCTCCGAAGCCCTGGAGGAGGCACGAGTGGCGTTGGACCTTCTCCAAGGTGAACTTCGAGGCCCGGACCGGCGTGCAGCGCTAGGCCGCCTGGGGATAATCTCTGGATGGCTCCAGGCCAATGCGTCTGCCCGAGCGGCCTGGGGCTCTGTGGAGGAAGCCCAGACGGTGTCTGGGGTGGCTGCTGCCGAGCGCAACCTGGCGCGAAAGGAGGCCACGAAAGCCGAGGATTGGTGCTGCTCGGTGGAGGCTGAACTGAAAGCTCTTCAGGATCAACAGGCCTCCCAGGCCGGCCAGCTCCAGGAATGTGAGGAGAAGCTAAAGGCCCAGGATGCTGTCGTTGCCGATCGAGATGCCGAGCTGAAGAAGGCATCCCTGGAGCAGGCTGTGGAATGTGACCGCCTAATGAAGCTGAAGGAGGAGGCGGAGGCGGCCCAAGTGTCCCTTGCTAGCGAGGTTCCACAAGGCTCAGCGGTTACTCTTTAGGGACGATCTCTTGAAGAACGCGATGGTGACCGTCCCGATGGAGAGCCCTGCCACTCTGCTCCCTAAGGTCGTGGCAGTGCTCGAGGATGCTGTCAATGGGTTTGGCTCTTTGGTGGAAGATGAGGCTCACTTGCTTTCTTCCTCGGTCCATACGTGCGTCTTCATCCATCTCTACCTCAAGGACACCGGCTTCAACTTCTCCTCCTTCCTCGATCTCGTGGACTTTGACTCCCAGGATGTTGTTGCTGCCGCCGTGAAGGGCTCCGTGGATGCCCTGCTGAGCAAGTTCCTTGTCATCGGTCCTTCGGCCGGGGTCGAGGGGACGGGCGACGCGCCCGGCGACAGGCCTTCACTAGCGGGTGACGGTGACACCTAGGTCTGAAGAGGTGGCTTGGTGACATTGCTCCTTCCTCTTCGTCCTGTATCGTGTAGCATCCCTCGCAGAGGCATTTAAAACTGTTTGCTTGGAACAATATGTTTTGTAATAATTAGATTATGGTCCTTCAATTTTCTCCGTTTGCTTTATTGTTCTGCGTCGGCAAAGCCCAGCCCCGCACATACCTCAGCCGCCATTGGGTCGTACGGACCACCAGGACGAGCCCAAGGGGTGAGGGGCTACGTGACCAGTTAGGCTCTTGGGACACGATGCTCAGGAGTCCTCCTTGACGTGCGAACAGCTTATGAAAAAGTGTGAAGGTAAGCCTTGGTGTTCTGCATCGGCAGGGCCCGGCCCCGCGCATACCTCAGCCGCCGTTGGGTCGTCCGGATCACCAGGATGAGACCAAGGGGTGAGGGCTACGTGGCCAGTTAGGCTCCTGAGACGCGATGCGCAGGAGTCCCCCTTGACGTACGAATGGCTTGAAAAGGGCAAAAGTCAGGCCTTGGCGTTCTGCGTCGGCAGGGCCTGGCCCCACGCATACTTTAGCTGCCGTTGGGTCGTCTAGATCACCAGGACGAGACCAAGGGGTGAGGGGCTACGTGGCCAGTTAGGCTCCTGAGATGCGATGCTCAAGAGTCCCCCTTGACGTACAAGCCGACCATCATACCTTTCCTCGCCGAGCTCTCGCTCGGGAGGGGCACGCGAAGACCAGGCCCATGGGGCCTGGTGAGGTGGGGTACGCCAGGCGTGACCTGAGCGTAGCCCCCGTGCCCAGCCCCCTCACGCTACCCCCCCCCCCCCCCCCCGAGGGAGAGCAGCGCGGTGAGGCTGGTCGTTGAGCCCGAAACCTCCCTTAGGTTAATGCAGCCGCGAGGCCACCCCAAGTTCTTTATCACCAGCGCGGAGCATAGCGCTTCCGCTCTTGCACGGGCATCGCCGCTCCTCGGCAGCGTCGACGGCCAGCGCAGAGCATGGTGCTTCCACTTGTGTGTGGGAGGGGGCTCCCTTTGAGGAGAGCCCCCGAGCGTGTACAACCTCGCCCTAACACATGGCTTGCACGGCAGGGTTGGACGAGGTGTATATGGGCACCCGTGAGCCAACATGGGACTCACGAGGCCCTACCTCAGGGCGGGTTGCACTTGAGCTTTATTGGGAGGACTTTTGTTAGTCCTGCAAGATGGTTAGGCAGCCTGCGCCGAATGAGTCTCCTGAGGCTATTGCATGAGAAGGCCAGACACCAACGACCCCAGGAGGTGACATGAATGGGGCCGGCCCGCCAGATAGAGCTCATCCGTTGGGTTTATCGATGCTGCAGGGATGGACCCGAGCACATACGTCGTGCCCAGTCTTCTCATGCAAAGATCCTGAAGAAAAACAACCGGCATGCAGTACTTGTGGCCATGGGGGCACCAGGTCGCGCGCCCTCACTTATCCACCCGCGATTAGCTCATGCGAGAACAAGGCACCAAGGGCCATGGGAGGTGACGTACACGGGGACTGGCCCGCGAGCGAGAGCTCAACCTCTTGGGTTTAGCAACACGGCAGGGACGGACCCGATCATAGACGCCATGCCGGCTTAATCATGAGGCGGGCGTGGGAGGGCTCGCAAGGGCGCGAGACGTTCTTGGCGACGAAGCACCGGTCAGGCAGTTGATAATCTTAAGGTAGCTTGCGTAGGAAGGTAAACTAGCTCTGATAGATGCAAAAGGGATTCATGCCACAGGGATAGACCCATACGGCCTGGGGATGATGCAGCCCGAGGGGCGCCCCCAAACTGAACGAACTAGAGAGATGTCACCTGGTACTGTCGCTGAAGAGGTGTTGTGGTAGCAAAAGACGCGCGCTGCTGGAGTCGTTCCTCAAGAGCCTCCCCGGCTCTGAGCCTCGGGAGGCCTAGAGGGCCCGAGAGGCTCTCGGTGGTGCTCCTCCATCTCCACCAGGATCGCCCGATGCCTAGCCTCGCGAGCCGCCAGGGCATCCCTTGTGCAGCGCTGGAACACCACAGCCGTGCTTGGCAGGCCGAAAGGCATGCAGACGTAGCTATGGGGTGCACCCTCGCATCGACCAACACGAGACAGCCAGAAGAGCTTCTGAGATACGGCCCTGTTGAGCCCTGGGATGTCGATGCAGACGTGGAACTCCTTACCCTCGCCAGGGTAGTGAGCAGCACCTCGTGGTAGGCGGTGATCGCCTAGCAGAACTCTTGCCTCTTGAATCTCCTCGATTGCCTTGCTGACGAACTCCTAAATGCCTGGCGCCTCCTTCTTGATGCCTTCTCCAGGGAAGCGTGCTCTAAAGAGCGCCTCCACATGGTGCCCGATCGCCTCTCTCGTGACCCTGGCTAGGTCCGAGGCCCTTCGGAGGAGAGCCCCCGAGCCCAGCCTGAGAGGGGCGCCGGGCGCGCCTCCCTATGTGATGGGTGAAGGCACCCCGCCCGGGGATGCGAAGCTTAGTGCGGTGTCCTCGGGCAGTGCTTCCTCACGAGATCCCTGACCCAGCTGCAGCTTCTTCGTCCTGGGGGCGACCTCAGGAGGGATGGCACCACTCTCATCTTCAGGGTTCTCGACTGCTGTAGCCTGGATAGCACGCTCGAGGGAGCACACTGCGTCCTTTTCCTGGCATGCGACCGTGATGACGCCGCCGCTTCCTGGCATCTTGAGGACGCTGTAGCCGTGGTGCGTTGCTGCCATGAACTTGGCCAGTGCTGGGTACCCTAGGATGGCGTTGTAGGGCAGACGAATGTCGGCGACGTCGAAGTCGATGAGCTTGGTGTGGTAGTTGTTGCGCTCGCCGAAGGTGACAGGGAGGCGGACTTGCCCTGTCGGGTGTGTGGAACCATCGGTCACTCTTGAAAATGGCTTGGTTGGCAGAAGCTGGTAGTACGGCACTTGAAGTATGTCGAACATTTGAACATACAGGACATTGATCCCCGCTCCACCATTGATGAGAGTCTTGGTGACAACCATGTTGCTGATGACGGGAGAGCAGAGCATGGGGAGCGCACCGGCAGTGGCTGCTCACTTGAGTTGGTCCGAGGAGCTGAAGGTGATGGCACACTTGGACCACCTGAGAAGGCGAGTTGCTTCGGGCTTGGGGAGCATTGCGTTCACCATGCGAACTGCTTGAAGATGCGGTGAGAAGTTGGGGCCTGGGAGCCGCCGGCCCCCTCGTCCTGGTGATGCTCTTCATTCCTTCTTGACAGTGGAGGCAGTGGAGGTAGACGGGCATTTCCCTAAGGGCGCTCCTCACGAGGCTGCTCCCTGCAGGCGCCCTCGCGAGGCTGGCCCTGCCAACAGTCCTCCCGAGGATGGTCGCGCCACTCCTGGCGTTGGTCACGTCCGTCCTAGCATCCTCCTCCTTGGCCACCTCCGCGGCCGTAGCCTCGATCATTACGCCCAGGGCGTCGACCGAGGCGCCCGTCACAGAGGGCCCTGAGCTCCTGGTAGTCATTGTTGTTGTGGCTGTGGACGTTGTGGAAGACGCAGAACGGTCAGTTTCTCTTGGACGACTCAGGATGCTCGCAGCCGCGCTTCATCTCTGGCTCGGCCGCAAGCACGGCCGGCCCCTTGCGCTTCAAGTCCTTACCCCTGACCTTCTTGTCTTCTGGGTCAGCATTGTGGAGCTTGATGAGGGAGAGGCGCCCCTCCTCAGCCCTTGCGCAGTTGTTCGCCATATTGAAAATCTCCAAGGCCATGCAGAGGTCCTCTGTGATGGCGAGCTCCTCCTTCATCTTGACATCATGGACGCCATCACTGAACGCTGAGATGATGGCCTCATCCGACACCTTGGGGATCTTGAGGCGAACGTTGTTGAAGTGCTGGATATACTTTGGCAGGATCTCTCCTGGCTGCTGCTTGATAAGACGCAGGTCACCCGCGGCCGGCGGACGGTCGCGAGTGCCCTGGAAGTTGGCAATGAAGCGGCCGCGCATCTCCTCCCAGGAAGAGACTGATCCCTCAGGAAGGTTCAGGAGCCAAGAACGCGTGCCATCCTTGAGGGCCATCGGGAACTAGTTTGCCATGATCTTCTCATCGCGGCTGGCCGCCTCGATGCTCAGCTCGTAGAGCTGTAGGAACTTGGCGGGGTCGGCGGTGCCATCGTAGCATGGGGGCAGGTCAGGCTTGAACTTGCTCGGCCAGACGACGTTACGGAGCTCTGGGATGAACACGCGGCATCCTACTGTGGCCACTAGGGCCCGCCGAGGAGGTAGAACTTGGTCCTGGTGCACGCGCGCCGACACCTCCTGTGGCAGCACGCGGGCCTGACGCGGGGGTGCAGGAAGTACACGCACTTCTCCTTGAGGCCGCTGCACCACCTGGCAGCTCACTTCTTCCCTCGCAGGCGCCTGGCACGGTGGGTCGTGCCGCGGCGCCACACGCCTTGGCTCGATGATGACGCCCTGGGCCAAAGGTGGTGGAGGAGCCCCGTGAGCCACGTCGCTCGCGGCAGGCGGCTGCTGAGCACTATAAAAAAATACACTTCCATGATGATACATGTTTGTCACTATAGGTCACATTTTCTGTCATGCATGTACATCCATGACGATTTTATGATAGAATCAAGATAGTCATACTTGTGCTGTCGTAGAAGTGTTCCATGACATTACCAAAATTATCTTCACGGCTGTGTCCACTTCCATGACGATAAATCGTGCGTCACAGAAGTGCTTTCGTCAAGGGTGACTGACATGTGGCATCCACCGTAACGGAACACCATTAAGCTATCGGGTCCGGTTTTGGATCCGATAACCCGTTAACAGCCCCGACCAATGGGGATTTTCCACATGTAAAATCATCATTGGCTGGAGGAAACATGTGTCGGCTCACCGTTGGGACAGATGTCATCCACTCATTTGACCCATGGCGCCTATGATACGTCGACATGTGGCACGACCCAATAGAGGCCCATTCCTGTGAAAAGGCCGGCCCGTTTGACTTGTTCAAAAGGTGGCGGGCTGGCCCACGGAAAGCATGTTAATGGCTTGTTCGTATATAGCCCATTTACAGCCCGCTAACCCAGGGCCCATTACGACCTCTGCGAATTAGGCCCAGTAGCATCATCTAGGCCATCCAATATGATTCCAGCCCGTTTTAACTTTCGGCCCTTTTATGGCCCATGACTTCTTTCAGCCCATATGAGGCCCTTTGTAACTCTTGGCCCATTAACGGTCCGTGGTGAAACTGGCCCGTAATGAACAGTGTATCACTTTATACCCATTAACGGCCCATTATTCCATTGGGCCGTTTCCAGCCCAAGTTATCTTTCGACCTTCTCAGGGCCCATTTATTCTTGGGCTCATTTCCAGCATTCGATTACTTACGGCCCGTTACTATCATTTTCTACTCGTGGGCCAAATTCAGCCCGTCGTTACAGTCGGCCCGTTTGTGGCCTGTTAATACGTTGGGCTGTTTTCATGTCAAAAAAACCCCGTTGGGCTGTTTTCATAGAGTTATCAAATACGACCTATTAACGGCCCGTTATGGTCCATGAATAGTACATCCCATGATTGGTGAAATGATGATACGCCTCGTAGAAGGCCCATGGATCCTACGGCCCGTATAAGGCCCATGGATCATACGGCCGGTAGAAGGCCCATGGCTCGTACGACCCGTAGAAGGCCCATGGATCCTACAGCCCGTATAGAAGGCCAATGGATCCTACAGCCCGTAGAAGGCCCACGTATCATATGGCCCGCAGGAGGCCCATGGTTACAACAGTACGTGTGTTGCCATGATTATTTTGGCCTAGTTACCAAAAATAGGCTATTGTGGCCACTAGAAGAACACAGAAAAAGAACTGCAGTGACTACAAGCAAACAACTAAACAAGACACTAAGGAAATAAATAATCAAGCAATTAACGCTAGCCTATTACCGCTATTACACATATTACATCCACTGGGCATCAAAGTTCGCCGCCAGTGCAAATATAGGGAACAAAGCAGCATATTACATTGTCAAAATTGGCCACTAGTGCAAATAAATGCGGCAGCAAAACAAGAGCATAACTGAAACAACTTCAGAAGAGCTCAAGAAACATTATCCTGGGTATCCACAATGCTGGCAATAAGCTTGGCAAGCTTATTAGCTTTGTCCTGTTTGGCGCTAAAATCCTCCAACGCTTGCTGTTGCACCAGAAAGTATGCATCTGAATGCTCTAGGGACTTCCGCAGTCCTTCTGCTTCTTGTCATAGCACAGCTGATCGATGTCTTTCATCTTGTAGTTGAGACTCAAGAAACCGAACTGATTCAGACAGTGAGTTTGAATAGCTTGTGCAAGCGGTAGTGGCCAGTAACTCGAACAGTAAACCAAGATAGGACTTTGGGGTTGTCTCACTGTCTTCAAGATTGTCTTCCTTAGCTGTTTTATCAGCTTTGTTGGAGACCAACAAGGATGTGTCACTATCCTGAACCTTATCTGCATTACTTCCTTTACCATTGCTTAATAAGGCACTCTTCCCCAATATTCTGTCAGCATTCTAAAAGAAGAAACAAGCAGACACAGAACAGGTTTAGCATGTACTAGTATATGAAACTCATTTCGGTTAACCAGTTCATTAGTAAGGTGGACAGGATTAAACTACCAAGTCTTCTGTTGCCAAGTACTAGTACATAATAAAAGCATCAAACAAACATATATTTGTCCTATGTCACTGCATTGTCTTGCCAAATCAAAATAGAGACACGGTTCAAATCATATCAGTTCAAGACAAAGCAGCAGTGAAAGAATACAAAGCGTGGGAAACTACACGGCACAACAAGATTTCAGATGGGTACCACGGGTCTACATGTACAACAACACTATTGGCTCTTTGTGATGCTAGTAATGTGCATGATATGAGAAGTCAACTGTATACACAATTGAAATTGAAATCAACAGAGCTATTGATAAGAGCAAACTTATTAAACAAACATGCATGAACATACCCACTGTGCCATTGGAGTTTCGATTGGATCCTTCAATTTAAAAATAATTTTGTATGAGTAAAAACAGTGATACAAGAGCAAAGCAGTATGCACGATAGCAATCATAGTTAAAAAAAAGGCGTGCCCAAGCGAGCGCTTAAGCGCGCCTAGGCTCTAGGCGTTGGCAAAACGCATTGCGCATAACTACGCTTAATCTGTGCATAACTGCGCATAAGCATGCGCTTTGGTCAGTAAATTGCAAGGCAGTGGCAAAACACACAATTAACGCCTGGCGCTTTTTTGCACTATGATAGCAATGGAATATTAAATTAGAATAGTTGTTCTTCAGGATTAGGCACTTGTTCTACATGAACAGAGTATAGTAAGACGCAAGAATATAGTACTTAAAAATAGAAAAGGAGCTCATAGACCTTACCACATTCTTGGTTTGGGGCCAGTACAGAACAAGGCGTTCCCAGTCATCGTCCAGTAAATGTGTCTCAGGAGAACGTAAGGGAATTTGATGAGTTTCTTTGCCGGTGAAGTACGTTTTCTTCAGGTAATTCCAATACTGCCACCAAGCATTCTTGAAGATAGCAGAGGTAGTAGCACAAGTTACCTCATCCTGAGTTTCCAAATCGGTCCTTCTCTATAGAGAAAAATGGGAAAATTTGTTGTATTATAACTATCATGGAGGTAGGATGTATGGGACAAAGCAAGGTAATTGCCATGAATAACATTACTTACACATAACTCCTGGAAAAACACCTGCAACTGACATTTTGCTTCATCTTTAGTATAATATTTCCAAGATGGGAAGATACGCACATACGATTTAACAACATCAAATGCGATAGATGCTAAACTACGACTAGCTGGTTGTGCTTCCTCCACAGGAATAGGCGTACTAACTGGTGCAGTTGGGGTTCGCCGTGGTAGTATTGGCCCTTTGGGCACTGGAGCTGCCTTACTAACTGCTCTTGTTTGGGAGCTCTGCGGTGGAGATGGTTCTGTGTCAACAGGAGCTGGGTTACTATCCGCGAGAGTTTGGGTTATGTGTGGTAGGGCTGGTTCTTGTGCATGTACAACTAGGGTGCTATCTCCACCAAGAGGTAGCACTGTTTTATTTGAAGACCGTGTTTTTAGTCTGCTAGATACTGGCATCACCCGCTCCAATTCAAATGGCTGATAAACAGGAAACATAGTTGAATGTACAGACATTGTTTGAGAGACGGATGAATTAGATAGTGTGGAAAAAAGAGGGCATGAAATAGTTGACATGTATATTGTTTAACTAAAACAGATAGCATGACATAATTTCACATATATGATGTCTATCTAAACTAGATAGCATAGCATAACATAATTCAAAGATATGATGAATAACTAAATATGATCGCATGACATAATTCACCTACATGTTATCTAAGTAATCATGATCGCATCATTTAATTCACATATGTGATTTATATGCTAAACAGAGGGCATTCCATATGATGTCTGAACTAAGAACATGGTGTTGAATATTGTGTATATGATGTCTAAACTATGCAATGCAAGACACCATATGCATGATATGAGTAGTATAACCGTGCCAAGTTAGAGCATACACCTCGGTGGGGGAATAGGACTGGTCATCTGTCTCTGAATCCATCTCTGAGGAGCTACCGAGACCCAACAAGAGATCTGCTTCGACATGTAGCACTGTCTGCTCTGAAGGCCTTGTTTTCACTCTAGATTTTTCCATCTCCCACCCAAATGGCTGATTCACAGGAAGAGTAGTTTAATGTAAAAACATTGTCGACAAATGGAAATGTAATGAAGAGAAGGATGGGAAAGATATCATTCAAATATATGATGCCTGGTTAAACAGGATGGCCTTGCACATTTCACATATATTATGGCCGGCTAAATGACATGAGACTACATAATTCCCATATATGATATAGAAACTAAATAGGTGGCATTACAGAACATGTCTAAACTAAGCAGATGACATATATGATGTAAAAAGTAGGCACTGCAAGGCAACATATGCATGATATGACTAACATCATCATGCCAAGGTAGAGAAAACACCTTGGGGGGTAAATAGGAGTGGTCAGCGGCGTCTGAATACGCCTCAGAACATATATCTTCCTCTAGATTAAAATCTGGAGAGGGGTGGGGAGGGTTTTCCATTGAACCCACCATGGAGCGATGTCTGCATGACATTGTATTGCCGCGCAAAACTCTTCTCTTTTTCTCTACATGTTCAGCATGACTGTGTACAATATCTAACATGCATACGAAAAAAATATGGTGAGATTATGTAAGGAGAGCATGCAGAAATTTAGAGTGATGGTAACAACCAGTGGATGGATCCAAAAATAATGATAGCAGGCTGATGATTGCTTTAATTTAATAAACATACAGATGATGATTGCTTTACTATTTGTTTCCCACCCAAGATGAACATCATAGGCATACCCTAGTGAACCAGATATTAGACAGACATACTATTCATTGCTGCCTCGATATGTGCCCCACCACTAATTTAGAACTCAAGTTTGAACATTAATTTGGACCTGACTTGGAGTCCAAGAGGTGAACAGGACAATAAAGTAGCAGGTAATTTTAAGCAATGCATAACTTAAGTAGAAACAAAAGAGTGTGACCTCTCTTGTGGACCCTTGTACCCCTCAGGTTCATCTGCTGAGTCGATGATGGTGATGCCATTGCGGTGCGTGCCAGTGGCAGGGAAGGAGATCTGAGGCGGTGAAAGATGGTCAGGAGTCATGATGTCTATTGGTGGATGCTTCTGTCGATGGAGCAGCTCAGGTGAGGTGGAGGACGTCGCGGCAGGAGCAAGACAAACCACACAAAGTTCCCTTCGACACCTACCTGTAACTGAAGTAATTCTGTAAGGGCTCATTTGGCTTGCATGATTCTAAAAATGCAGGGATAGGAAAAACACCGGAATAGGATAGGAATGCACATGGTAAACAGAGCATTTGTAAGCACAGGATTTCTGTCAACTTGGGTGTTTGGTTTACAGGAATTGGAAGAGCAGAGGAATGCAAAGAAACATGGCCAAAATAAATTAATACCATATGAAAGCGTGAACAGTTAGAATGTTATTCTGCCACTAATGCACTTGGTCTTGTTTTCATGCATAGGCTTTTAAAAAGTAGGTCCAGGTGGATGTTTTGCTTCATTCCTTTCAACAAAATGCATGAATAATTGAATAGTAGAGTGCCATTGGAAAATTCCCTATTGCTATGTTTTTTCGTTGAACCAAAATAGCCCTAATGGATCGAAATGAATGTATAGTAATAAGTGATGCAACAAGTGTACAACCTCTTTGCCGTAGCTTTGTCGACCTCAGCATCATTGGGTTGGTCGCTGAAGCAGTTGAGGCAGAGGTGGCTGTCGGAGGTGTGGAGGAAGATATGAGGAATCTGTAGATGGTGTCCAGGGCACTGCTCTGTTGTGATGGATCGTTCTGTCATTGGAGCAGCTCCGGTGAGCCGTAAGTCGTCAAGGCTGAAGCAACACAAGATAGACATCGTCAATCTCAAGTGGGATTCTAATAGCATCTCCAATAGATGATGTAAAATAGATGTAAAATTTACATCACCAAAAACCACCTGACTACAACAGATGAGGTAAAAACTGTTGACTCTGAACTTAACTGTCAAAACTGAAATTTACTGTGGAATCTGAATGTTACTGTCGAAACTGAATGCAATGGTAGCAGAGAGGCACTTGACATGTAGTTTAGGAAGGGCCTATAGTTCATCTTCAACCTGCACCCCCCTGAGCCGCTAGCCACCACCGGCCGAACCGCCGGCCCCAGCGCCGCCTCGCCGCCCCGAAACAACTTCCCACCGCCAGTCCACCGCCGCCCCGGCCAGCCCAAAGTCAATTCAGTCAACTGAAGTGTAGCTAAATCGGAGCAGAGCAGCAGCACGAGCGAGGGGGAGAGCAGCAGCAGCAGCAGCGCAAGCGAGTGAGCGAGAGCCAGAGCAGCAGCAGCTGGGCGAGCAAGCGATCGAGCAAGAGCTGGAGCAGCAGCAGCAACGCGAGCAAGCGAGAGCCGGAGCAGCAGCAGATCCCGCTGGTATGGACGCCGCCGCTGAAGGGGCCTCCCACTGGGGGAGAGCCGCCATGGAGATGTCGCCCGTGGCGCCGTCTTCAAGGTAGCCGCTCCATGGGGGTGCAGGATGGAGCACCGTCGGTGCCGGGAGGTCGATTTAAGGAGAAGGTGCGATGCGATGAGTGTACAACCTCTTTGGTGGCGCCGAGTAGGCCTCAGCTTCATCCGAGGAGTCGGTGAGGATGTTGCAGTTCCCATGGAGTAGGTTAAGGCGATGCTGTGGGGATGGAGCTGCCGTGATAGACGAGGAGATCATCGGAGCAGCTTCTTGGAGGTGGAGGATGGGGCGGCTGAACCGGCGGGACAATGAGATGGACGACGGATCCTCATTCGGGGAGGTGGACGAGGGACGTCGAGGTGTTGTGGTGGACGACATCGTCGGGGAAGAGGCTCGAGGTGGCGGACGGAGGAGGGTGGGGTTTCGCGGCTGGAGCGGAGAGGTTATGGTGGCCTGGGATTTCGAATGGCGAAAAGGAGGCGATGGGAGGGGGTGAACCATGACTTAGGGATGCGCTTTTCCAAAATGTAGGGTGTGTTACAAAAGTACCCCCCACCGATTTGAACTAGCGGCCCTTTAGGCTCGGGGTTACAAGGGGGATTTCACGCGTCGGGATTTGGCAGCTGGAGGGAGTTTCCGCGCGTGTTGTAATTTCGGGATAGCAAGGCACGGGTTGTGAAGGCGCCAGTTTTGGGAGCATGATATCTGAATTTTCGGGATATAACAAGGCACATGTTGAATTTTAGGGACAAGCCTAACGTGTAATATTGTACTGGTACGTACCAAATCAATTCGCACTTCTCTCAACCAAAAAGAAAAATAAAAAAATAAAACTATTCACACCACACAAAGAGAGAGTCCTGCCCCATTTTAGTATACAAATGCTAGTCAAAGCTACTCCCTCCTTCCATCTAAATAGGGCCTAATGCGTTTTTCGATGCTAACTTTGACCAAATATTAGAGCAATAATATATGACATGCAACTTACACAAAGCACATTGTTAAATTCGTGTGTGAAAGGAGCTTTCAATGATATAATTTTCACGTTGTGCATGTCATGTACTATTAATCTTGTCAATAGTCAAAGGCGGTTTTAAAAAACGCATTACGCCCTATATAGATGGAAGGAGGGAGTATGAATCCATGTTATGTCGAATTAAATTTTTTCGCTTGCTGTATAATGCATGTAACCTACTCATACCAACATTTTAGTGCATTCCAAATGTCTATACTACCGCTGCAATTCGAACTGAATTTGAATTCATTTCCCTATTTCAATAAGAATCTACAATCATGATTGTTGCCAACTTCAACCATCATTCGTGTATTACCTTAATAACACACCACATGATTACTATAGAGATAGATATGAACTATGTGTACTACATGCACTCGAATTCTATTTTTTGAATACACTTGATGTTGATTCCAAATAATAGTACATTTGATGTAATAACTATATATTCATAATCTAAACCATGTTCCATACGTACACCGTGTTTATCACACAAAGTATAGTGCCCCGCCCCCTACATTATGACAAGTATTTAGACCTGAGTTGCAAAAGCCACACGTTAGCCCAAATTATAATCAATGTTCTACATTATGATCTCTTCTTCAAGTATCTATATCCACTTTTTTATAATGAATTATGATCTTTGTTCGTCTTTTACACCTTCACGATCCTCTTCTATTTGTACCTAGCTAGCGCTAACTTTCTATCGTGCATGCACACGCCCGCCCCCTCTCACCCACCCTTAGCGTCCCCTCCATCACGCACGTTCGTTATTTCTCTTTAGGTCGCCCACCCGTGGTGGGTGTAGGCCCCCGGCTCCTTCTTTCCGGCACACCGGTCGATATACCTCTCTAGCCAAGTGTGCCTACAACAAACACATATATACTTCCCCTCTTCTCTTCTCACCGTCCATGCCCCCCTATGTCCAATACGGTTCCACGTAGGTGCACACTCCCGCCCCTCTTTTCATTGATCTCATACTCGCACACTCCTCCCCCTCGACATGGTAGGCCTCTCGCACCACCTCCTAGCCGCACCCCTCTCCCCATGTCTGTCTCTCCGGACCTTATTTGCTTCTAACACATGCAGGCGTGTATACGTACTGATCTCCCTACATATAGCCAGGTCGACTATAATTCGTTTTCCCCACGCACTGATACACTTACCTCGCTAGTAATGTCTCTCCCTTTCTCGGACACACGACGGTTGATCTTCCTGTGTTGGGATTTGAACTAGCGGCCCTTTCGGCTTAGGGTTAGAAGGGGGATTTATTGTGTCGGGATTTGGCAGCAGGAGGGAGTTTTCACGCGCGTTGTAATTCCGGGATAAGAAGGCACGAGTTGTGAAAGCGCCAGTTTTGGGAGCATGATATCTGAATTTTCGGGATATAACAAGGCGCGGGTTGAATTTTAGGGACAAGCCTAACGTGTAATATTGTACTTCTACGTACCAAATCAATTCGCACTTCCCTCAACCAAAAAGAGAACTAAAAAAATAAAACTATTCACACCACACAAAGAGAGAGTCCTGCCCTGTTTTACTATACAAATGCTATTCAAACCTACTCCCTCCTTCCATCTAAATAGGGCCTAATGCGTTTTTCGATACTAACTTTGACCAAATATTAGAGCAATAATATATGACATGCAACTTACACAAAGCACATCGTTAAATTCGTGTGTGAAAGGAGCTTTTAATGATATATCTTTCACATTGTGCATGTCATGTACTATTAATCTTGTCAATGGTCAAAGGCGGTCTTAAAAAACGCATTACGCCCTATATAGATTGAAGGAGGGAGTATGAATCCATGTTATGTCCAATTAAATTTTTTCGCTTGCTGTATAATGCATGTAACCTACTCATACCAACATTTTAGTGCATTCCAAATGTCTATACTACCGCTGCAATTCAAACTGAATTTGAATTTGTTTCCCTATTTCAATAAGAATCTACAATCATGATTGTTGCCAACTTCAACCATAATTCGTGTATTACCTTAATAACACACCACATGATTACTATAGAGATAGATATGAACTATGTGTACTACATGAACTCGACTTCAATTTTTTGAATACACTTGATGTTGATTCCAAATAATAGTACGTTTGATGTAATAACTATACATTCATAATCTAAACCATGTTCCATACGTACACCGTGTTTATCACACAAAGTATAGTGCCCCGCCCCCTACATTATGACAAGTATTTGGACCTGAGCTGCAAAAGCCACACATTAGCCCAAATTATAATCAATGTTCAACATTATGATATCTTCTTCAAGTATCCGTATCCACTTTTTTTATAATGAATTATGATCTTTGTTCGTCTTTTACACCTTCACGATCCTCTTCTATTTGTACCTAGCTAGCGCTAACTTTCTATCGTGCATGCACACGCCCGCCCCCCTCTCACCCACCCTTAGCGTCCCCTCCATCGCGCACATTCGTTATTTCTCTTTAGGTCGCCCACCCGCGGTGTGAGTAGGCCCCCGACTCCTTCTTTCCAGCACACACCGGTCGATATACCTCTGTAGCCAAGTGTGCCTACAACAAACACATATATACTTCCCCTCTTCCCTTCTCACCGTCCATGCCCCCCTATGTCCAATACGGTTCCACGTAGGTGCACACTCCCCCCCCCCCCTCTTTTCATTGATCTCATACTCGCACACTCCTCCCCCTTGACATGGTAGGCCTCTCGCACCACCTCCTAGCCGCACCCCTCTTCCCATGCCTGTCTCTCCGGACCTCATTTGCTTCTAACACATGAAGGCGTGTATATGTACTGATCTCCCTACATATAGCCAGGTCGACTATAATTCGTTTTCCCCACGCACTGATACACTTACCTCGCTAGTAATGTCTCTCCCTTTCTCGGACACACGACGGTTGGTCTTCCTATGTAGTTACGTATGCTTACCACAACCATATTGTCTCCCCTCATCATCCTTGCATACCTCCCGACCCGTCTCTCACACGCACGTGCATAGACAGACAGATATCCCCCGCTGTCGGTGTCAAAACCGGCGGATCTCGGGTAGGGGGTCCCAAACTGTGCGTCTAGGCAGATGGTAATAGGAGACAAGGGACACGATGTTTTTACCCAGGTTCGGGCCCTCTCGGTGGAGGCAAAACCCTACTCCTGCTTGATTAATATTGATTATATGGGTAGTACAAGAGTAGATCTACCACGAGATCAGAGAGGCTAAACCCTAGAAGCTAGCCTATGGTATGATTGTTCGTCCTACAGACTAAAATCCCCTGGTTTATATAGACACCGGAGAGGGCTAGGGTTACACAGAGTCGGTTACAATGGTAGGAGATCTACATATCCGTATCGCCAAGCTTGCCTTCCACGCCAAGGAAAGTCCCATCCGGACACGGGACGGAGTCTTCAATCTTGTATCTTCATAGTCTTGGAGTCCGGCCAAAGATGATAGTTCGGCTATCCGGACACCCCCTATTCCAGGACTCCCTCAGTAGCCCCTGAACCAGGCTTCAATGATGACGAGTCCAGCGCGCATATTGTCTTCGGCATCGCAAGGCAGGTTCCTCCTCCGAATACTTCATAGAAGATTTTTGAACACCAGATAGTGTCCGGCTCTGCAAAATAAGTTCCACATACCACCGTAGAGAGAATAATATTTACACAAGTTCAATCTGCTGACGTATTTTGTGGCGTGACATCACACCATGGCCAAGCCTTTATTCGAATCATTTTTACTGTTCCACCTCAGCGCGTTTAGCGAAGCGGTTTCCTTGGCACGTCTTGTCAAAGCAGAGATCGTGTCCCCTTATTCCGGGATTCTCATCAATACGGGCGTGGGTAACCCAACCACGCCATTGATTATGGTGCTTGGGAGATAAGCGAGTTTTACCAGGCTGGTGGGGACGCATAGTTTCGTCCGTCCATATAAGGGGATAAGGATCCACCTTTTTACCTACGCCTTCTTCCTGCTTTGCTTATCCATTTCCGTGCACTCAAGCTCCAATGCCCAAGTCCGCACATCTCGCCTCAACCTTCTCCAGCCATGTTCGGAGCGGGAGGCAAGTGGATGGCCTCCTCCGTCACGGAGGGGCACATCAAAAGGCTACGCAAGGACGGATACTTGTCCAGCGACATCGCGCATCGGCTCCCCAACGAGGGGCAGCTCATCCCCACCCCCGGGCCCCGTGAGAGTGTGGTGTTCCTCACCCACTTCCTCCGCGGACTAGGTTTTCCACTTCACCCATTTGTCCGGGGGCTCATGTTCTACTACGGCCTGGATTTCCACGATCTGGCCCCGAATTTCATCCTCAACATCTCGGCGTTCATCATTGTCTGCGAGGCCTTCCTCTGCATCCAGCCCCACTTCGGCTTATGGCTGAAGACCTTCAATGTCAAGACGAAAGTAGTGGGCGGCCTCCAAGCGCAGTGCGGAGGCGCCATGGTGGGAAAGATGCCCAACATCCTATGGCTCGAAGGCTCCTTTGAGGAGACCCTAAAGGGGTGGCAATCGGGGTGGTTCTATATCACCGAGCCGCATGACCCTGAATGGGCAGCAGCCCCCGAATTCAGATCTGGCATCCCCACACGGCTTACCTCCTGGAAAGAGAAGGGCCTATCATAGGGTGATTCGGAGGAGCTGACCGGACTCCAATCCTGCGTCCAAACTTTGGTGAACAAGAAGCTCAAGCTTGTCAACGTAGTCCACGTCATGCTCATCCGCCGGATCCTCCCGTGCCAGGAGCGGGCTTTTAATTTGTGGGAGTTTGATCCGGCACAGCACCAAACCATGAGCAGGCTTTTCGACACTACGTATGAAGATGCATGGAACGTGCTGTTCAAGGGCGCCGAGGCTCCCGCATCCGCTACCGAAGATCGCGAATTCAGCTCGCAGCGTCAAGCCGGCGAGGTAAGCTATTTTACCCTTTACGGGACACTTGTTTTTCATAGTTTGACTCTATGCGGGATCTAAACTCCCTTACCTTTGACAGGCCTGGCAAAAGATGTCCGGGCAGGTTAACTGTCCGGCTCCCTTGCTAGAAGACCCAGCGGATGCCCGATTAACAGGACTGCTAGCTCCGGCGCCTTACGTGGTGCCGGAGAAGAAGGCCAAGAAGAAAGCCACGGGAATTCAAAGGAGTTCCCGGCGCCAGGTGTTGTCGGACTCATCGTCCAACAACTCCGAGGCAGACTCCTCCCACGAAGACGGGGAGGAGGAAAAAGAGGCTTCTCCCCCGGCGGGGGGAGAGAAGAAAAGGAAGGCCTCCCCAACTGGGGAGGCCGGAGGGTCCAAGAAGGGAAGGACCCTTCCTCCGGACTGTTCCACCAACGCCGACGACGGCGAAGAGGAGTAGCCTTCGAGGGCCAAGACCCTGGAGAGATCGTAAGTGTCCGAATTCGAGAATGACTCATGATTTTTCTTTCGTGGCACAGTGTCTTCTAACGCCGAATACAACCATGTAGCCCTCCCAAGGACGATCTCCCCGCTTCGTCGAGCGGCTCCCTGGATTCGTCGTATGTGAATAGCACTTCACTTCCGACTGCCTCCTCCCCTCGTGACGCAGACGGTGCCGAGGTGGGGTCCCAGAAGGGGCCCAGCCAGGAGGAGGAGGTCCTAAAGGTGCCGCAGGGCACCCTCCCGGACTTTGGGCACAAGGGGGTCAACCCCCAAAGGGTTCTGAGTTCGCCCCTGGACCGGACTCCGCACCGGAACCTTTAGTGGTTCCGGAGTCCAGCGGGCAGCCCCTTTGTAAGAAGGGCGAGACTGCGACGCCGGTGACCTCCGTCCAACCGGAGGCGCCGGATAATTTGCTGGAGGCACTCAATGGCGCCTCCATCGACGAGGAGCACCGCACTGTTATGAGTGCAGTGATCCAGAAAGTTCAGTCCGCCAAGAGTGGGCTGACTGAAGCCTGTGCCAGCCTTCTAACAGGCTTTGAGGTATGTAATTAAGATATGTAAAAATAGTACTGCATAGACAGTAGCCCCTGATGCTCAGTTTGGTGTTCGGAAAGAAAAGCCGAATTGAGGATCTAAAAAGATATACGCAGGAGTCTAACATAAACATGTCAATATGGGAATGCAGGCTGCACTGCTAACCTCTGCCGCACTGACTGCGGAGGTCGATATATTGAAGCAGAGCCTCGAGCGGTCCGAGAACGAGCTCGGCCGTGCCAAGAAGCAGCTCGAGGACAAATAATGTAAGTAATACCTTATTAAAGCAATACCTTATAGAAAGGATTTGGTTGCAAAAAATGACAGGAATAACGTGAGTATTGCAGGGGCCATGAACAAAGTGGCGACCCTGAAGGAAGCGGTGTCCAAGGCCGAAAGCAATGTGGCCGCGGAACGCACCGAGCGAGAGAAGCAGGAGGCGCGGGTGGCAGAGGTGCGGCAAGAGCTCCAGGCTCTCGTGGAAAAACATGAGAGTTTGGAGCGTGACTCGAAGACTCGAGAGTCCGAGCTTGCCTTGGCTCTTGAGAGTGCCAAAGATGCTAAGGCCAAAGCCCAAAAAGCCCTTCAGGAAATTGAGGCGATAAAAAAGATAGCGGCGGGTAAGGCATTCTTCATGCAAAGCAAGCATGTAAAAGTGAATTATCTGTTTCTTACCCAAATTCGGAGCTCTCCAGGAGCGTTCGCAGATTTTCCCCATAGCGTGTTCGATATTGCCGCGTTCTACCAAGCCGAGGAGGGGAGCTCGACGGAAAAGGTGTTCTGGTCTCAATATGCTGAGGCCGGGCATCCGTTGCCCCTGAGCGACCAGCTGAAGTAGCTGGTCGAGCTCCACAAGGTGGCTGAACAGGCCATGAAGGGCCTCATAGTTCGGCTGTGGCCTAGAGAGGCCATGCCTGGGAGCTACTTCGGTCTGGTGCGGCGGCTTGTGGACGCCTGTCCATGGATTGAAGTCATCAAGCACTCCGTCTGCATTGAAGGTGCCCATTGGGCCCTTGCCCGCGCTAAAGTGCACTGGGGCAAGATGGACACTGAGAAGCTTGTGACGGACGCACCACCGCCGGGCAAGGAGTATGGCATGCCCGAGATGTACTATAAGGGTGTCCTGAAGGGTGCCCGCCTTATAGCGGGTGAATGCTCCAAAGATGTAATTTTTTAGTAGACTCGCATTTCGTTATCCTGTGCGCTGAAAACTTTGTTCATGTGTGCTAAGCAACGCCTGTTAATTTAAAATATTACCTTTTGTGCGGCCGTTTATTAAATTTGAGAGATGGCAAGTCATTGGCTTCAGCCCCCATGCCACGAGTGCTGGGGTGTTCGGGATAAACTTGAGCGCTCTTGTTCCCATTTTTTGGTCCTTCGAGGGAGGCGCTCAACACAACGAACGAGGCAACCGGACTTATAGTGCTTGAACACTCCCACTTAGCCATAGAATTCTATAATTTTAAATTTCGGCGAAGCCCCTAGTGTTCGGAAGGCCGAATTCGGGGCGCTATCCACGCTTGGGCCGGACAAAGCCGGCTCCTCGCTCTAAGCGACATAAGTCTTTAGGGACTCGAAAAAACCTCTCGAACAGCGACCGGCTCTTGCCCTATCATGACGGTCAGTTTTAGCTTTCTCCACTTAGGTGCTCAACCCAGCTCAACTGGGGCACAATCGCAGTGGTTCTCCCAACGCTACCTTAGCCAATATAACGGAACGTAAGGTACCAAAACATGGGAGCCGGGCAAACCCAACTATTGACCCAAGACATGATTCGGAGCCGATGCATATAGTGCTATAAGTTCGGTGTGCCGCACTTGTGAAAGTGTTCAGACTTATCACACCATATTTTGGGGAATTTAAGCCCCTGGTGTATTTGGCCGTACCAAAGCGTATGGATGCAAAATGTCGTAAGTGAACATGTATAAGTAGAAAAAGAAATGCAATGATAGGCAAAAAGGATGCATTATTTATTCAAAAAATACTACAATGAAAGCAGAACGATAGAAATAGTGCGATAAGCAAGGGATGGGATTATTTAACATGTCCCCCTCCAGGGGTAGGCTGCGGGATGGTATGTAAAACAGGTATACTACTCGTAATAGAGACCACCTGGATACTTCACGTAGCTTTTCTGCTTCCCTGGCTGTTGCATCGTGAGTTCGGCAAGTCTACTGCCGGATAGGGCTTCTGGAAAACGGAGTCCTGAGAATAAAAAGAAAGAAAAAAGAATGACACAATTGGGAGCCCCTGGAGTGGTTGAGCCGCACTCTGGGCATGCCATGGTCGTGCCCCTCCCCCTGTGCCCATGGTATCTGTCGGTGTCAAAACCGGTGGATCTCGGGTAGGGGGTCCCGAACTATGCGTCTAGGCGGATGGTAACAGGAGACAAGGGACACGATGTTTTACCCAGGTTCGGGCCCTCTTGATGGAGGTAAAACCCTACGTCCTGCTTGATTAATATTGATGATGTGTATTGCAAGAGTGGATCTACCACGAGATCAAGGAGGCTAAACCCTAGAAGCTAGCCTATGGTATGATTGTTGTAATGGTTGTTGTGTCCTACGGACTAAATCCCTCCGGTTTATATAGACACCGGAGGGGGCTAGGGTTACACAGAGTCGGTTACAATGGTAGGAGATCTACATATCCGTATTGCCAAGCTTGCCTTCCACGCCAAAGAAAGTCCCATCCGTACACGGGATGAAGTCTTCAATCTTGTATCTTCATACTCTTGGAGTCCGGCAGACGATGATAGTCCGGCTGTCCGGACACCCCCTAGTCCAGGACTCCCTCAGTAGCCCCTGAACCTGGCTTCAATGACGATGAGTCCGGCACGCATAATGTTCGGCATTGCAAGGCGGGTTCCTCTTCCGAATAATCCATGGAAGATTGTGAACACCTGGATAGTGTCCGGCTCTGCAAAATAAATTCCACATTCCATCGTAGAGAGAATAATATATACACAAGTTCAATCTGCTGACGTATTTTGCGGCATGACGTCACACCACTACCAAGCCTTTACTTGCATCGTTTTTTATTATACCGCCTCAGCGCGTTTAGCGAAGCGGTTTCCTTGGCACGTCTTGTCGAAGCAGAGACTGTGTTCCCCTTATTCCGGGATTCTCATGAATACGGACGTGGGTAACCCAACTGCGCCATTGATGGTGGCGCTTGGGGGATAAGCGAGTTTTACTAGGCCGGTGGGGACGCATAGTCTTCGTCCGCCTATATATAAGGGATAAGGATCCACCTTTTCACCTACGCCTTCTTCCTCCTTTGCTTATCCATCCCGCGCACTCAAGCTCCAGCGCCCAAGTTCGCACATCTCGCCTCAACCTTCTCCAGTCATGTCTGGAGCGGGAGGCAAGTCGTTGGCCTCCACCGTTAAGGAGGAGCACATCGAAAAGCTGCGCGGCGCCGGATACCTCTCCGGCGACATCGCGCACCGGCTGCCCGACAAGGGGCAGCTCATCCCCACCCCCAGGCCCCATGAGAGGGTCGTATTCCTTCCCCACTTCCTCTGCGGACTGGGCTTTCCACTTCACCCCTTTGTCCGGGGGCTCATGTTCTACTACGGCCTAGATTTCCACGATCTGGCACCGAACTTCATCCTCAACATCTTGGCGTTTATCGTCGTGTGCGAGGCCTTTCTCTGCATCCAGCCCCACTTCGGCTTGTGGCTCAAGACCTTCAATGTCAAGCCAAAGGTAGTGAAGGGCATGCAGGCGGAGTGCGGAGGCGCCATGTTGGGCAAGATGCCCAACGTCCTCAGGCTCGAGGGCGCCTTCGTGGAATTCGTCAAGGGGTGGCAATCGGGGTGGTTCTACATCACCGAGCCACGCGACCCTACATGGGCGGCGGCCCCCGAGTTCAGATCTGGTATCCCTATGTAGCTCACCTCCTGGAAAGAGAAGGGCTTGCTATGGGGTAGTTCGGAGGAGCTGACGGGACTCCAAGCCTGTATCCAGAAGCTGGTGAACAAGAAGCTCAGGCTTGTTAATGTGGTCCAAGTCATGCTTGTCCGCCGGATTCTCCCATGCCAAGAACGGGCATTCAACCTGTGGGAGTTTGATCCGGCACAACAACAGGCGTTGACCGGGCTCTTCGACACGACGTACGAAGGCGCCTAGAGGGTGCTGTTCAAGGGCGCCGAAGCTCCCGCATCCGCGACTGAAGATCGCAGATTTCACTCGCAGCGTCCAGCTGACGAGGTAAGTGATTCTACCCCTTTTACGGGACAGTTGTTGTTAATAGTTCGACTCTAAGCGGGTTTCAATTTCCCTTTTCCTTTGACAGGACTGGATGAAGAAGGCCGAGCAGATCATCTGCCCGGCTCCCATGCCAGAAAACCCAGTAGACGCCCGTCCAGCAGGGCTGCTTGTTCCGGCACCGCACGTGGTGCCGGAGAAGAAGGACAAGAAGGTGGCCATGGGTACTCGAAAGAGTTCTCGCTTTCAGGTGTCCGACGACTCCGAGGCGGACTCCTCCCCCGAAGGTGAGGAGGAGGAAGAAGACCCTCTCCTAGAGGAGGGAGAGAGGAAGAGGAAGGCTTCCCCAACAGGGGAGGCCGAAGGGTCCAAGAGGGGAAGAACTATTCCCCCGGACAGCTTCGCCAACACCAACGTTGGCAGCGAAGAGTGGCCTTCAAGGGCCAGGCCTCCGGCAAGATCGTAAGTATCCGGATTCCTGAATGATTTATAATTTCTTTTTATGTCACATAGCGTCCTTCTAATGCCGCACACTGCCTGCAGTCCGGCCGATGATGATCTCCCCGCTTCGTCGAGCGGGTCGTTGGCTCCGTCGGATGTGGATTCCATCCCGACTGCCTCCACCCCTCGCGCCGCTGAGGACGCCGAGGTGGGATCCCAGGAAGGGACCCATCAGGAGGAGGCTCCGGAGGCGCCGCAAGGCAGCCTCCCGGACTTTGCACCGGACTCCACACCGGAACCCGCAGTGGTTCCGGAGTCCGGCAGGCGGCTCCTTCGCAAGAAGGGCAAGACCGTGACGCCGGCGGCCTCCGTCCAACCGGAGGCGCCGGACAACTTGCTAGAGGCGCTCAAAGGCACTTCCATCGAGGAAGAACACCGCACTATCATGAGTGCGGTGATTCAGAAGGTTCAGCTCGCCAAGAGCGGGTTGACCGAAGCCTGCAGTAGCCTTCTAATATGCTTTGAGGTAAGAAGTTAAAAATATATAATGTAATACCGCATAGACAGTAGCCCCTGATGCTCGGTTCGGTGTTCGGAAAGAAAAGCCGGACTGAGGATCTAAAAAAAAGATATATGCAGGGTTGCTAAATATTTTTTTGTCAATATGGGTTTGCAGGCTGCGCTGCTGACCTCTGCCGCACTGACTGCGGAGGCGGTGCTTTGAAGCAGGACCTCGAGCGGTCTGAGCAAGAGCTCGGCCGTGCCAAAAAGCAGCTCGAGGACAAAGAAGGTGAGTAAAACCAGTTTGAATAGTTACCTTACAGAAAAGGATTCAGGTTGCAACAAAAAATAACAAGGACAACGTGGGTACTGCAGGGGCCACGAATGAGGTGGCAACCCTGAAGGAGGCCGTGTCTGTGGCCGATCACAATGCGGCCGTGGAACGGGCAGAGCGAGAAAAACAAGAGGCGCGGGTGGCAGAGGTGCGGCAAGAGCTCCAGGCTCTCATGAAAAAGTATGAGAGTTTGGAGCGTGACTCAAAGACTCGAGAGCCCGAGCTTGCCGCGGCTCTTGAAAGTGCCAAAGCCGCCAAGGCCGAGGCCCATAAAGCCCTTCAGGAAGTTGAGGATGTGAAGAAAATAGCGGCGGGTAAGGCATTTTTCATGCAAAGCAAGCATGTTAATGTAAACTACCTGACACTTACTCGAATTCGGAGCTCTCCAGGGGCGTTTGCAGATTTGCCTCGTAGTGCATCCGATGCCGCCGCATTCTACCGAGCCGAGGAGGGGAGATCAACGGAGAAGGTCTTCTGGTCTCAGTATGCTGAGGCTGGCCATCCGGTGCCCCCTAGCGACCAGCTGAAGCAGCTGGTCGAGCTCCACAAGGTAGCCGAGCAGGCCATGAAGGGCCTCATAGTCCGGCTGTGGCCTGGAGAGGCCATGCCTGGGAGCTACTTCGGCCTTGTGTGGCGGCTGGTGGATGCATGCCCCTGGGTGGAGGTCATCAAGCGCTCTGTCTGTATTGAAGGTGCTCGCCGGGCCCTTGCCCGCGCAAATGTGCACTGGGGCAAGCTGGATGCGGAGAGGCTTATCACTGACACGCCGCCAGCGGGCAAGGAGTATCGTACGCCCAAGATGTATTATAAAACTGTCCTGAAGGGTGCCCGCAAGATTGCGGACGAGTGCCCCAGAGATGTAATTATTGAGTAAACTCGCTATGTGTTATCCTGTGCACTGAAAACTTTGTTCATATGCGCTAAGCAATGCTTATTTATTTAAAATATTACCTTATGTGCGGCCGTTTATAAAATCTGAGAGATGGCAACTCGTCGGCTTCAGCCCCCATGCCACGAGTGCTGGGGTGTTCGGGCTAAACTTGAGCACTCTTGTTCCCATTTTTGGGTCCATCTAGGGAGGCGCTCAACACAACGAACAAGGCAACCGGACTTATAATGCTTGAACACTCTCACTTAGCCATAGAATTCTATAATTTTAAATTTCGGCGAAGCCCCTAGTGTCGGAAGACCGAGTTCGGGGCGCTACACACGCCTTGGCCGGACATTATCCGGTTCTTCACTCGAAGCGGCGTAAGTCTTTAGGGACTCGAAAAAACCTCTCGAACAGCGACCAGTCTCTCGCCTTATCATGACAGTCAATTTTAGCTTTCTCCACTGAGGCGCTCGCCCAGCTCAACCGGGGCGCAATCGCAGTGGTTCTCCCAATGCTACCTTAGCCGACGGAACAGAATGTAAGGTACCAAAACATGGGAGCCGGGCAAACCCAACTATTGACCCAAGACATGATTCGAAGCCGATCCATATAATGCTATAAGTTAGGGGTGCCGCACTTGTGGAAGTGTTCGGACTTATCACACCATAATGCGGGGAACATAAGCCCCTGGTGTATACGGCCGTATCAAAATATATGGGTGCAAGATGTCATTGATGAACTTATATATAAAGTAATGCAATTATAGGCAAAAAGTGATGCATTATTTATTTAAGGAATTCTGCTATGAGTGCGGAATGATACAAATAGTGCGGTAAGCAAGGGATTGGACTAATTAAACATGTCCCCCTCCAGGGGTGGGCTGCGTACTGGTGTATATAATCAAATTTAATGCTCGTAATGGAGACCACCTGAGTGTTCGTCGCAGCCTTTTTCCCTCCCTGGCTGTTGCATCATGAGTTCGGCGGGCGCGCCGCCCGATAGGGCCTCTGGTGAACGGAGTCCTGTATATAAGAAGAAGGAAAATGGAAAACAAAAAAGGTGACACACTTCGGAGCCCCTGGTGTGGTCGAGCCGCACTCTGGGTCTGTTGTGGTCGTGCCCCTCCCCATATGCCCATGGTATCTCCAGAGCGTAGTGATGTACGCGGAGGGCTTGTCTTGCGATCATGCGAGGGCTGGGGCTGGGGCCGCATTGCTACGCATGCTCGGAACGTGCCAGGTGGTCTTGGTTGATGTTGCTCCGAGCGAGTTTGGCTGTGTCCGGTCGTTTAACGGCCGGACTCGAAATTGCCTTAGAAGGCTGTTCTATACTTCTGTCGCGAGAGCCGCTGTATGTTCCTCCGTTCGGAGGGAGCATTCCGTATTTCCGTTGACCGTAATGACTCCACGAGGGCCTGGCATCTTGAGCTTGAGGTATGCGTAATATGGCACCGCGTTGAACTTTGCGAACGCGGTTCGTCCGAGCAGAGCGTGATAGCCGCTGCGGAACGGGACTATGTCGAAGATTAACTCCTTGCTCCGGAAATTATCCGGTGATCCGAAGACCACTTCCAGCGTGACTGAGCCTGTACAATTGGCTTCAACACCTGGTATGACGCCTTTGAAGGTCGTCTTTGTAGGTTTAATCCTTGAGGGGTCTTTGCCCATCTTGCGCACTGTATCCTGATAAAGCAGGTTCAGGCTACTGCCGCCGTCCATCAGGACTCTCGTGAGGTGAAATCCATCGACGATTGGGTCTAAAACCAATGCGGCGAATCCGCCATGGCGGATACTGGTCGAGTGGTCTCTTCGATCGAAAGTGATCGGGCAAGAGGACCATGGATTGAACTTCGGGGCGACTGGCTCCATCGCATATACGTCCCTTAGTGAACGCTTCCGCTCCCTCTTGGGTATATGGGGTGCATATATCATGTTTACCGTCCGCACTTGTGGGGGGAAGCCCTTCTGTCCTCTATTGTTCGGCGGCCGGGTCTCTTCCTCGTCGTCGCTATGCAGCCCCTTGTCACTGTTTTCGGCAATTAACTTGCCTGCCTGCTTAAATACCCAACAATCTCTGTTGGTGTGGTTAGCTGGTTTTTCGGGGGTGCCATGTATCTGGCATGAGCGGTCGAGTATTCAGTCTAAATTGGACGGACCCGGAGTGGTTCTTTTGAATGGCTTCTTCCGCTGACCGGGTTTAGAGCCTCTGAATTCGGCGTTGACTGCCGTATCGTCATTGTTGTCGCCGTTAATGCGGCGCTTATTTTTGCTTCGACGCGACCTGCCGTTGTGGTCCTTAGTATCCGGACTGCCAGCCTTTTTACTGAGGTTGTTGCTGCGAGCTAGCCAGCTGTCCTCTCCCGCATAGAAGCGGGTCATTAGTGAGGTGAGGGCTGCCATGGATTTCGGCTTTTCCTGTCCTAGGTGTCGGGCTAGCCATTCGTCGCGGATGTTATGTTTGAAGGCTGCGAGGGCCTCTGCATCCGGATAGTCGACGATTTGATTTTTCTTTGTTAAGAACCGTGTCCAGAATTGCCTGGCCGATTCGTCTGGCTTCTGAATTATGTGGCTTGGGTCATCGGCGTCTGGTGGTCGCACATATGTGCCCTGGAAGTTGTCGAGCAATGCGGCTTCCAGGTCTTCCCAACACCCAATTGACTCTGCGGGCAAGCTGTTAAGCCAATGTCGAGCAGGTCCTTTAAGCTTGAGTGGGAGATACTTGATGGCGTGGAGATCGTCGCCGCGGGCCATATGGATGTGAAGGAGATAATCTTCGATCCAAACCGCGGGGTCTGTTGTGCCATCGTAGGATTCAATGTTTACGGGTTTAAACCTTTCAGGGATTTGATGATCCATTACTTCGTCAGTGACGCATAGCGGGTGTGCGGCTCCTCTGTATTGAGCAATATCACAACGTAGCTCAAGGGAGCGTTGTCTGCTGTGTTCGGCCTGGCCGGAGTTGCTGTATCCGGCGCGACGGTATTCGTCGTGGGTCATGGGGCGCCCGCGTGATCCATAGATGGATCTGGATTGCCTTGCTTTGTCCTCCAATATATCTCGCAAGTTCGGAGCGTTCCCCCGTGGCTTCGTACTTTTGGAGCGATGCCGGGGTACGGTCTTGGTTGAGGGCCTGGATGCCTCTCTATCGCGACCACGGGGTGGTCGGTCGGCCGTATTGTGCGCTGGTGATGAAGGTATGTATGCTTCCTCCTCTAATCGGGGGAGCAACTTGCGTTTTGGGTAACTCTTGGAGGGACGTTCGAGTTCATACTCTTCGGCCGCGAGGACCTCGGTCCATCTGTCGGCCAGCAGGTCTTGATCAGCTTGAAGCTGCTGCTGCTTTTTCTTTAGGTTGTTTGCTGTGGCCATTAGCCTGCGTTTGAAACGCTCTTGTTCGACGGGATCCTCGGGCACGACGAATTCGTCGTCGTCGAGGCTTGCCTCGTCTCCGGAGGGAGGTATGTAATTATCATCCTCGACCTCTTCGTCTGCCGCTCTCTCATGAGGGCTTGCTTCTGCATCCTCCTGCGCTGAATCTTGCTGGAGGGGATTGTCTTCGGCAGTTTCTAGGGTGTCATTATCTCCTGTGCCGGAATCTCCATTCTTGCTGTGGCGGGATTTAGAGCGGCGCCGCTGACGCCAGCGCTTGGGCTGTTTCTTTAAGGAATCTGCCTCTGCTGCTTCTTCGTCGTGCCCATCTTTTGGGGTGTCCACCATGTATATGTCATATGACGAGGTGGTCTTCCAGTGCCCTGTGGACGCTGGTTCTTGTTCGTCTTCGGCATCGTCGTCCATACCGTCGATGTCTTCGGAGTCGTAGTCTAGCATGTCGGTTAGATCGTCGACAGTGGCTACAAAGTGGGTGGTGGGTGCGCTTTGAATTTCTTCGTCGTTCGCATCCCAACCATTCTAGCCATAATCCGGCCAGGGCTCTCCGGATAACGAGAGACGCTTTAGCGAATTTAAGATGTCGCCAAAGGGCGAGTGTTGAAAGATGTCCGCGGCGGTGAACTCCATGATCGGCGCCCAATCGGATTCGACTAGCAAGGGCACAGGAGGTTCGGAGTCCGGCAGGGAGTCCGGCACCTCAGAGTCACGAGCTTTATAAGGGACGGGGTCAGTGTTCGGCTCCATCGCCGTGGACGTCGCAGCCCCCGAGGCGGTGTCCAGCCACCCGTCCTCGATCTACGCAATCGGCTCCGGACTATAGGTCGGAGCGGATTCGTGTGCGGCCTCCAAGGTACTGTCCGGCGGCAGAGTTAAATCATCCCCATCGTGACAGTGCGGCAGCTCAGCTGCGGCTCGGATCCATCAAAGATCAAGTCTCCGCGGATATCCGCCGTGAAGTTTAGGCTTCCAAATCTTACCTGACGGCTAGGGGCGTAGCTTTCGATCTGCTCCAGATGGCCAATTGAATTGGCCCGCAGTGTGAAGCCGCTGAACACGAAGATCTGTCCGGGGAGAAAAGTCTCACCTTGGACAGCGTTGTTGTTGATTGAAGCCATCAAGCCTATCGGTGACGACACAGAGGAACTCCCAATGAAAGCACCAATGTCGGTGTCAAAACCGGCGGATCTCGGGTAGGGGGTCCCGAACTGTGCGTCTAGGTGGATGGTAACAGGAGACAAGGGACACGATGTTTTACCCAGGTTCGGGCCCTCTTGATGGAGGTAAAACCCTACGTCCTGCTTGATTAATATTGATGATGTGTATTACAAGAGTGGATCTACCACGAGATCAAGGAGGCTAAACCCTAGAAGCTATCCTATGGTATGATTGTTGTAATGGTTGTTGTGTCCTACGGACTAAAGCCCTCCGGTTTATATAGACACCGGAGGGGGCTAGGGTTACACAGAGACGGTTACAATGGTAGGAGATCTACATATCCGTATTGCCAAGCTTGCCTTCCACGCCAAGGAAAGTCCCATCCGGACACGGGACGAAGTCTTCAATCTTGTATCTTCATAGTCTTGGAGTCCAGTGGACGATGATAGTCCGGTTGTCCGGACACCCCCTAGTCCAGGACTCCCTCAGTATCTCCAGAGCGTAGTTATGTATGCGTGGTACTAGTATCGCGATTTCACGAGGGCTGGGGTTGGGGCCGCATTGCTACGCGTGCTCGGAATGTACCAGGTGGTCTTGTTGTAGGTTACTCTGGGCGCGCTTGACGGTGTCCGGCCGCTTAACAGCTGGACTTGAGAATTGCCTTAAGAGGCTGCTTTGTACTTCCGCCGCGAGAGCCGTTGTATGCTCCTCCGTTCGGAGAGAGCATTCGGTGTTTCCGTTGACCGTAATGACTCCTCGAGGGCCTGGCATCTTGAGCTTGAGGTATGCGTAGTGCGGCACCACATTGAACTTTGCAAATGCGGTTCGTCCGAGCAGTGCATGGTAGCCGCTGCGGAACGGGACTTTGTCAAAGATTAACTCTTCGCTTCGGAAGTTATCCAGGGATCCAAAGACCACTTCAAGTGTAACTGAGCCTGTACAGTTGGCCTCTACAGCTAGTATGATGCCTTTGAAGGTCGTCTTTGTGGGTTTAATACTTGAGGGGTCTATGCCCATCTTGCACACTATATCCTGATAATGCAGGTTCAGGCTGCTGCCGCCGTCCATCAGGACTCTAGTGAGATGAAATCCATCAACGATTGGGTCTAGAACCAATGCGGCGAATCCTCCATGGTGGATGCTAGTGGGGTGGTCCCTTTGATCAAAAGTGATCGGGCAGGAGGACCACGGATTGAACTTTGGGGCGACTGGCTCCATCGCATATACGTCCCTGAGTGCACGCTTCCGCTCCTTTTTGGGTATGTGGGTTGCGTATACCATGTTCAGCGTCCGCACTTGTGGGGGGAAACCCTTCTGTCCTCTATTGTTCGGCAGCCGGGTCTCCTCCTCGTCATCGCTATGCAGCCCCTTGTCATTGTTTTCGGCAATTAACTTGCCTACCTGTTTGAACACCCAACAATCCCTGTTGGTGTGATTGGCTGGCTTTTCGGGGGTGCCGTGTATCTGGCACGAGCGATCGAGTATTCGGTCCAAATTGGATGGGCCCGGAGTAGTTATTTTGAATGGCTTTTTCCGCTGACCGGGTTTAGAGCCTCTGAATCCGACATTGAGTGTCATATCTTCATTACTATCACCGTTAATGCGGCGCTTGTGCTTATTGCGACGCGGCCTGCCGTTGCTGTCCTTGATATGCAAACTACTAGGGTTTTTGGTCAGGCTGTTACTGCAAGCTAGCCAGCTATCATCTCTCGCGCAGAAGCGGGTCATGAGTGACGTGAGGGCTGCCATGGATTTCGGCTTTTCCTGTCCTAGGTGCTCGGCAAGCCACTCATCGCGGATGTTATGTTTGAAGGCTGCAAGGGCCTCTGCATCCGGACAGTCAACGATTTGATTTTTCTTAGTTAAGAACCGTGTCCAGAATTGTCTGGCCGATTCGTCTGGCTGCTGAATTATGTGGCTTAGGTCATCGGCGTCTGGTGGTCGCATGTATGTGCCCTGGAAGTTATCAAGGAATGTGTCTTCCTGGTCTTCCCAACACCCAATTGATTCTGTTGGCAAGCTGTTGAGCCAATGCCGAGCTGGTCCTTTAAGCTTGAGTGGGAGGTATTTGATGGCGTGTAGATCATCACCGCGGGCCATGTGGATGTGAAGGAGATAGTCCTCGATCCAAACCGCAGGATCTGTTGTGCCGTCGTATGATTCAATGTTTACGGGTTTGAAACCCTCGGGGATTTATGATCCATTACGTCGTCTGTGAAGCATAGTGGGTGTGCGGCGCCTCTGTATTGGGCTATATCACGACGCAGCTCAAACGAGCTTTGTCCACTGTGTTCGGCCCGACCAGAATTGCTGTATACGGCGTGATGGTTGTCATCACGTATCGTGGGGCGCCCACGCGATCCGTAGATCGATCTTGTTTGTCTTGCCTGGTCCTCCAATATGTCTCGCAGGTCTGGTGCATTCCCCCGTGGCTTTGTACTTTTAAAGCGACGTCGGGTGCGGCTTTAGTGGAGGGCCTAGAGGCCTCTCTGTCGCGGCCACGAGGTGGCCGGTCAGCCGTATTGTGTGCTCGTAATGTAGGTTTAGGTGCTTCCTCCTCTAATCGGGGTAGCAGCCTGCGTTTTGGGTAGCTCTTGGAGGGGCGTTCGAGTTCATACTCTTCGGCCGCAAGGACTTCAGTCCATCTGTCGGCTAGCAAGTCTTGGTCAGCTCTAAGATGTTGCTGCTTTTTCTTGAGGCTGCTTGCCGTGGCCATAAGCCTGCGTTTGAAATGCTCTTGTTCAACGGGATCCTCAGGCACGACAAATTCGCCGTGGCCGAGGCTTGCCTCGTCTTCGGAGGGAGGCATATAATTATCGTCCTCTACCTTTCTGTCTGCCGCTCTCTCTTGAGGGCTAGCTTCTCCACCCTCCTGTGCTGAATCTTGCTTGAGGGGGTTGTCTTCGGCACTGTCCGGGGTGTTATTGTCTCCGGTTCCGGAATCTCCATTTTTGCTGTGGCGGGATTTAGAGCGGCGCCGCTGACGCCGGCGCTTAGGCTGTTTCTTGGAGGGGTCATCCTCCATTGTTCCATCGCCATTCCCATCCTTTGGGATGTCCACCATGTAAATTTCGTATGACGAGGTGGCCTTCCAGTGCCCTGTAGGCGCTGGTTCTTCGTCGTCTCCTGCATCGTCGTCCATACCGTCGATGTCTTCGGAGTCGAAGTCGAGCATGTCGGTTAAATCATCGACGATGGCTAGAAAGTGGGTGGTCGGTGGGCGTTGGATTTCTTTGTAGTCCGCATCCCAACCTTCCTGACCGTAGTCCGGCCAGGGCTCTCCTGATAAAGAGAGAGACTTTAGTGAATTCAGGATGTCGCCAAAGGGCGAGTGCTGAAAGATGTCCGCAGCGGTGAACTCCATGATCGGCGCCCAATCGGATTCGATTGGCAGGGGCGCGGAAGGTTTGGAGTCCGGAGAGGAGGCTGGCACCTCAGAGTCACGGGCTTTGCGAAGGACAGGGTTCGTATTCGGCTCTATCACCGTAGAGGTAGCAGCCCCCGAGGCGGTGTCCAGCCACCCGTCCTCGATCGGCGTAGTCGGCTCCGAGCTAAGGGTTGGAGCGGACACTTGTGCGTCCTCCAGGGCACTGTCCGGCAGCAGAGCTAGATCATGCCCATCATGACAGTGCGGCGCGCTTGGCTGTGGCTCAAACCCGTCGAAGATCAAGTCTCCGCGGACGTCAATCGTATAGTTCAAACTTCCATATCTGACCTGACGGCTAGGGGCGTAGCTTTCGATCTGCTCCAGATGGCCAATTGAATTGGCCCGCAGTGTGAAGCCGCTGAACACGAAGATCTGTCCGGGGAGAAAAGTCTCACCCTGGACAGCGTTGTTGTTGATTGAAGCCATCAAGCCTATCGGTGACGACACAGAGGAACTCTCAACGAAAGCACCAATGTCGGTGTCAAAACCGGCGGATCTCGGGTAGGGGGTCCCGAACTGTGCGTCTAGGCGGATGGTAACAGGAGACAAGGGACACGATGTTTTACCCAGGTTCGGGCCCTCTTGATGGAGGTAAAACCCTACGTCCTGCTTGATTAATATTGATGATGTGTATTACAAGAGTGGATCTACCATGAGATCAAGGAGGCTAAACCCTAGAAGCTATCCTATGGTATGATTGTTGTAATGGTTGTTGTGTCCTACAGACTAAAGCCCTCCGGTTTATATAGACACCGGAGGGGGCTAGGGTTACACAGAGACGGTTACAATGGTAGGAGATCTACATATCCGTATTGCCAAGCTTGCCTTCCACGCCAAGGAAAGTCCCATCCGGACACGGGACGAAGTCTTCAATCTTGTATCTTCATAGTCTTGGAGTCCGGTGGACGATGATAGTCCGGTTGTCCGGACACCCCCTAGTCCAGGACTCCCTCGGTATCTCCAGAGCGTAGTTATGTACGCGTGGTACTAGTATCGCGATTTCACGAGGGCTGGGGTTGGGGCCGCATTGCTACGCGTGCTCGGAACGTACCAGGTGGTCTTGTTGTAGGTTACTCTGGGCGCGCTTGACGGTGTCCGGCCGCTTAACAGCCGGACTTGAGAATTGCCTTAAGAGGCTGCTTTGTACTTCCGCCGCGAGAGCCGTTGTATGCTCCTCCGTTCGGAGAGAGCATTCGGTGTTTCCGTTGACCGTAATGACTCCTCTAGGGCCTGGCATCTTGAGCTTGAGGTATGCGTAGTGCGGCACCACATTGAACTTTGCAAATGCGGTTCGTCCGAGCAGTGCATGGTAGCCGCTGCGGAACGGGACTATGTCAAAGATTAACTCTTCGCTTCGGAAGTTATCCGGGGATCCGAAGACCACTTCAAGTGTAACTGAGCCTGTACAGTTGGCCTCTACAGCTAGTATGATGCCTTTGAAGGTCGTCTTTGTGGGTTTAATACTTGAGGGGTCTATGCCCATCTTGCACACTATATCCTGATAAAGCAGGTTCAGGCTGCTGCCGCCGTCCATCAGGACTCTAGTGAGATGAAATCCATCGACGATTGGGTCTAGAACCAATGCGGCGAATCCTCCATGGTGGATGCTAGTGGGGTGGTCCTTTCGATCAAAAGTGATCGGGTAGGAGGACCACGGATTGAACTTTGGGGCGACTGGCTCCATCGCATATACGTCCCTGAGTGCACGCTTCCGCTCCTTTTTGGGTATGTGGGTTGCGTATATCATGTTCACCGTCCGCACTTGTGGGGGGAAACCCTTCTGTCCTCTATTGTTCGGCAGCCGGGTCTCCTCCTCGTCATCGCTATGCAGCCCCTTGCCATTGTTTTTGGCAATTAACTTGCCTACCTGCTTGAACACCCAACAATCCCTGTTGGTGTGATTGGCTGGCTTTTCGGGGGTGCCGTGTATCTGGCACGAGCGATCGAATATTCGGTCCAAATTGGACGGGCCCGGAGTAGTTATTTTGAATGGCTTTTTCCGTTGGCCGGGTTTAGAGCCTCTGAATCCGACATTGACTGTCATATCTTCATTACTATCACCGTTAATGCGGCGCTTGTGCTTATTGCGACGCGGCCTGCCGTTGCTGTCCTTGGTATGCAGACTACTAGGGTTTTTGGTCAGGTTGTTACTGCAAGCTAGCCAGCTATCATCTCTCGCGCAGAAGCGGGTCATGAGTGACGTGAGGGCTGCCATGGATTTCGGCTTTTCCTGTCCTAGGTGCCGGGCAAGCCACTCATCGCGGATGTTATGTTTGAAGGCTGCAAGGGCCTCTGCATCCGGACAGTCAACGATTTGATTTTTCTTAGTTAAGAACCGTGTCCAGAATTGTCTGGCCGATTCGTCTGGCTGCTGAATTATGTGGCTTAGGTCATCGGCGTCTGTTGGTCACACGTATGTGCCCTGGAAGTTATCAAGGAATGTGTCTTCTAGGTCTTCCCAACACCTAATTGATTCTGTTGGCAAGCTGTTGAGCCAATGCCGAGCTGGTCCTTTAAGCTTGAGTGGGAGGTATTTGATGGTGTGTAGATCATCACCGCGGGCCATGTGGATGTGAAGGAGATAGTCCTCGATCCAAACCGCAGGATCTGTTGTGCCGTCGTATGATTCAATGTTTACGGGTTTGAAACCCTCGGGGATTTATGATCCATTACGTCGTCTGTGAAGCATAGTGGGTGTGCGGCGCCTCTGTATTGGGCTATATCACGACGCAGCTCAAACGAGCTTTGTCCACTGTGTTCGGCCCGACCGGAATTGCTGTATACAGCGTGATGGTTGTCATCACGTATCGTGGGGCGCCCACGCGATCTGTAGGTCGATCTTGTTTGTCTTGCCTGGTCCTCCAATATGTCTCGTAGGTCTGGTGCATTCCCCCGTGGCTTTGTAATTTTAAAGCGACGTCGGGTGCGGCTTTAGTGGAGGGCCTAGAGGCCTCTCTGTCGCGGCCACGAGGTGGCCGGTCAGCCGTATTGTGTGCTCGTAATGTAGGTTTAGGTGCTTCCTCCTCTAATTGGGGTAGCAGCCTGCGTTTTGGGTAGCTCTTGGAGGGGCGTTCGAGTTCATACTCTTCGGCAGCAAGGACTTCAGTCCATCTGTCGGCTAGCAAGTCTTGGTCAGCTCTAAGATGTTGCTGCTTTTTCTTGAGGCTGCTTGCCGTGGCCATAAGCCTGCGTTTGAAACACTCTTGTTCGACGGGATCCTCAGGCACGACAAATTCGTCGTTGCCGAGGCTTGCCTCGTCTTCGGAGGGAGGCATATAATTATCGTCCTATACCTTTCTGTCTGCCGCTCTCTCATGAGGGCTGGCTTCTCCACCCTCCTGTGCTGAATCTTGCTTGAGGGGGTTGTCTTCGGCACTGTCCAGGGTGTTATTGTCTCCGGTGCCGGAATCTCCATTTTTGCTGTGGCGGGATTTAGAGCGGCGCCGCTGACGCCGGCGCTTAGGCTGTTTCTTGGAGGGGTCATCCTCCGTTGTTCCATCGCCATTCCCATCCTTTGGGATGTCCACCATGTAAATGTCGTATGACGAGGTGGCCTTCCAGTGCCCTGTAGGCGCTGGTTCTTTGTCGTCTCCTGCATCGTCGTCCATACCGTCGATGTCTTCGGAGTCGAAGTCGAGCATGTCGGTTAAATCATCGACGATGGCTACAAAGTGGGTGGTGGGTGGGCGTTGGATTTCTTCGTAGTCCGCATCCCAACCTTCCTGACCGTAGTCCGGCCAGGGCTCTCCTGATAAAGAGAGAGACTTTAGTGAATTCAGGATGTCGCCAAAGGGCGAGTGCTGAAAGATGTCCGCAGCGGTGAACTCCATGATCGGCGCCCAATCGGATTCGATTGGCAGGGGCGCGGAAGGTTTGGAGTCCGGAGAGGAGTCTGGCACCTCGGAGTCACGGGCTTTGCGAAGGACAGGGTTGCTATTCGGCTCTATCACCGTAGAGGTAGCAGCCCCCGAGGCGGTGTCCAGCCACCCGTCCTCGATCGGCATAGTCGGCTCCGAGCTAAGGGTTGGAGCGGACACTTGTGCGGCCTCCAGGGCAATGTCTGGCAGCAGAGCTAGATCATGCCCATCGTGACAGTGCGGCGCGCTTGGCTGTGGCTCAAACCCGTCGAAGATCAAGTCTCCGCGGACGTCAATCGTATAGTTCAAACTTCGAGATCTGACCTGGCGGCCAGGGGCGTAGCTTTTGATCTGCTCCAGATGGCCAATTGAATTGGCCCGCAGTGTGAAGCCGCTGAACACAAAGATCTGTCCGGGGAGAAAAGTCTCACCCTGGACAGTGTTGTTGTTGATTGAAGCAATCAAGCCTAACGGCGACGACACAGAGGAACTCTCAATGAAAGCACCAATGTCGGTGTCAAAACCGGCGGATCTCGGGTAGGGGGTCCTGAACTGTGCGTATAGGCGGATGGTAACAGGAGACAAGGGACACGATGTTTTACCTAGGTTCGGGCCCTCTTGATGGAGGTAAAACCCTACGTCCTGCTTGATTAATATTGATGATGTGTATTACAAGAGTGGATCTACCACGAGATCAAGGAGGCTAAACCCTAGAAGCTATCCTATGGTATGATTGTTGTAATGGTTGTTGTGTCCTACGGACTAAAGCCCTCCGGTTTATATAGACACCGGAGGGGGCTAGGGTTACACAGAGACGGTTACAATGGTAGGAGATCTACATATCCGTATTGCCAAGCTTGCCTTCCACGCCAAGGAAAGTCCCATCCGGACACGGGACGAAGTCTTCAATCTTGTATCTTCATAGTCTTGGAGTCTGGTGGACGATGATAGTCCGGCTGTCTGGACACCCCCTAGTCCAGGACTCCCTCAGTATCTCCAGAGCGTAGTTATGTACGCGTGGTACTAGTATCGCGATTGCACGAGGGCTGGGGTTGGGGCCGCATTGCTACGCGTGCTCGGAACGTACCAGGTGGTCTTGTTGTAGGTTACTCTGGGCGTGCTTGACGGTGTCCGGCCGCTTAACAGCCGGACTTGAGAATTGCCTTAAGAGGCTGCTTTGCACTTTCGCCGCGAGAGGCGTTGTATGCTCCTCCGTTCGGAGAGAGCATTCGGTGTTTCCGTTGACCGTAATGACTCCTCGAGGGCCTGGCATCTTGAGCTTGAGGTATGCGTAGTGCGGCACCACATTGAACTTTGCAAATGCGGTTCGTCCGAGCAGTGCATGGTAGCCGCTGCGGAACGGGACTATGTGAAAGATTAACTCTTCGCTTCGGAAGTTATCCGGGGATCCAAAGACCACTTCAAGTGTAACTGAGCCTGTACAGTTGGCCTCTACAGCTAGTATGATGCCTTTGAAGGTCGTCTTTGTGGGTTTAATACTTGAGGGGTCTATGCCCATCTTGCACACTATATCCTGATAAAGCAGGTTCAGGCTGCTGCCGCCGTCCATCAGGACTCTAGTGAGATGAAATCCATCGACGATTGGGTCTAGAACCAATGCGGCGAATCCTCCATGGTGGATGCTAGTGGGGTGGTCCCTTCGATCAAAAGTGATCGGGCAGGAGGACCACGGATTGAACTTTGGGGCGACTGGCTCCATCGCATATACGTCCCTGAGTGCACGCTTCCGCTCCTTTTTGGGTATGTGGGTTGCGTATATCATGTTCACCGTCCGCACTTGTGGGGGGAAACCCTTCTGTCCTCTATTGTTCGGCAGCCGGGTCTCCTCCTCGTCATCGCTATGCAGCCCCTTGTCATTGTTTTCGGCAATTAACTTGCCTACCTGCTTGAACACCCAACAATCCCTGTTGGTGTGATTGTCTGGCTTTTCGGGGGTGCCGTGTATCTGGCACGAGCGATCGAGTATTCGGTCCAAATTGGACGGGCCCGGAGTAGTTATTTTGAATGGCTTTTTCCGCTGACCGGGTTTAGAGCCTCTGAATCCGACATTGACTGTCATATCTTCATTACTATCACCGTTAATGCGGCGCTTGTGCTTATTGCGACGCGGCCTGCCGTTGCTGTCCTTGGTATGCAAACTACTAGGGTTTTTGGTCAGGTTGTTACTGCAAGCTAGCCAGCTATCATCTCTCGCGCAGAAGCGGGTCATGAGTGACGTGAGGGCTGCCATGGATTTCGGCTTTTCCTGTCCTAGGTGCCGGGCAAGCCACTCATCGCGGATGTTATGTTTGAAGGCTGCAAGGGCCTCTGCATCCGGACAGTCAACGATTTGATTTTTCTTAGTTAAGAACCGTGTCCAGAATTGTCTAGCCGATTCGTCTGGCTGCTGAATTATGTGGCTTAGGTCATCGGCGTCTGGTGGTCGCACGTATGTGCCCTGGAAGTTATCAAGGAATGTGTCTTCCAGGTCTTCCCAACACCCAATTGATTCTGCTGGCAAGCTGTTGAGCCAATGTCGAGCTGGTCCTCTAAGCTTGAGTGGGAGGTATTTGATGGCGTGTAGATCATCACCGCGGGCCATGTGGATGTGAAGGAGATAGTCCTCGATCCAAACCGCAGGATCTGTTGTGCCGTCGTATGATTCAATGTTTACGGGTTTGAAACCCTCGGGGATTTATGATCCATTACGTCGTCTGTGAAGCATAGTGGGTGTGCGGCGCCTCTGTATTGGGCTATATCACGACGTAGCTCAAACGAGCTTTGTCCACTGTGTTCGGCCCGACCGGAATTGCTGTATACGGCGTGATGGTTGTCATCACGTATCGTGGGGCGCCCACGCGATCCGTAGATCGATCTTGTTTGTCTTGCCTGGTCCTCCAATATGTCTCGCAGGTCTGGTGCATTCCCCCGTGGCTTTGTACTTTTAAAGCAACGTCGGGTGCGCTTTAGTGGAGGGCCTAGAGGCCTCTCTGTCGCGGCTACGAGGTGGCCGGTCAGCCGTATTGTGTGCTCGTAATGTAGGTTTAGGTGCTTCCTCCTCTAATCGGGGTAGTAGCCTGCGTTTTGGGTAGCTCTTGGAGGGGCGTTCGAGTTCATACTCTTCGGCCGCAAGGACTTCAGTCCATCTATCGGCTAGCAAGTCTTGGTCAGCTCTAAGATGTTGCTGCTTTTTCTTGAGGCTCCTTGCCGTGGCCATAAGCCTGCATTTGAAACGCTCTTGTTCGACGGGATCCTCAGGCACGACAAATTCGTCGTTGCCGAGGCTTGCCTCGTCTTCGGAGGGAGGCATATAATTATCGTCCTCTACCTTTCTGTCTGCCGCTCTCTCATGAGGGCTGGCTTCTCCACCCTCCTGTGCTGAATCTTGCTTGAGGGGGTTGTCTTCGGCACTGTCCGGGGTGTTATTGTCTCCGGTGCCGGAATCTCCATTTTTGCTGTGGCGGGATTTAGAGCGGCGCCGCTGACGCCGGCGCTTAGGCTGTTTCTTGGAGGGGTCATCCTCCGTTGTTCCATCGCCATTGCCATCCTTTGGGATGTCCACCATGTAAATGTCGTATGACGAGGTGGCCTTCCAGTGCCCTGTAGGCGCTGGTTCGTCGTCGTCTCCTGCATCGTCGTCCATACCGTCGATGTCTTCGGAGTCGAAGTCGAAGTCGAGCATGTCGGTTAAATCATCGACGATGGCTACAAAGTGGGTGGTGGGTGGGCGTTGGATTTCTTTGTAGTCCGCATCCCAACCTTCCTGACCGTAGTCCGGCCAGGGCTCTCCTGATAAAGAGAGATACTTTAGTGAATTCAGGATGTCGCCAAAGGGCGAGTGCTGAAAGATGTCCGCAGCGGTGAACTCGATGATCGGCGCCCAATCAGATTCGATTGGCAGGGGCGCGGAAGGTTTGGAGTCCGGAGAGGAGTCTGGCACCTCGGAGTCACGGGCTTTGCGAAGGACAGGGTTGGTATTCGGCTCTATCACCGTAGAGGTAGCAGCCCCCGAGGCGGTGTCCAGCCACCCGTCCTCGATCGGCGTAGTCGGCTCCGAGCTAAGGGTTGGAGCGGACACTTGTGCAACCTCCAGGGCACTGTCCGGCAGCAGAGCTAGATCATGCCCATCGTGACAGTGCGGCGTGCTTGGCTGTGGCTCAAACCCGTCGAAGATCAAGTCTCCGCGGACGTCAATCGTATAGTTCAAACTTCCAGATCTGACCTGATGGCCAGGGGCGTAGCTTTCGATCTGCTCCAGATGGCCAAGTGAATTGGCCCGCAGTGCAAAGGCGCCGAATACGAAGATCTGTCCAGGGAGAAAAGTCTCACCCTGGACCGCGTCGGTTTTGATGATCGAAGGAGCCATCGGGCCTATAGGTGACGACACAGAGGAACTCTCAATGAAAGCACCAATGTCGGTGTCAAAACCGGCGGATCTCGGGTAGGGGGTCCCGAACTGTGCGTCTAGGCGGATGGTAACATGAGACAAGGGACACGATGTTTTTACCAAGGTTCGGGCCCTCTCGGTGGAGGTAAATCCCTACTCCTGCTTGATTAATATTGATGATATGGGTAGTACAAGAGTAGATCTACCACGAGATCAGAGAGGCTAAACCCTAGAAGCTAGCCTATGGTATGATTGTTTGTCCTACGGACTAAAACCCTCCGGTTTATATAGACACCGGAGAGGGCTAGGGTTACACAGAGTCGGTTACAATGGTAGGAGATCTACATATCCGTATCGCCAAGCTTGCCTTCCATGCCAAGGAAAGTCCCATCCGGACACGGGACGGAGTCTTCAGTCTTGTATTTTCATAGTCTTGGAGTCCGGCAAAAGATGATAGTTCGGCTATCCGGACACCCCCTAGTCCAGGACTCCCTCACCCGCCCTCTCTTATTGGTATTGCACTCGTACCCTCCATTTGTCTAGCAGGCCTCTCCCACAATTTGTGAGATGCCACTCCACCACCAACCCTCCGACGCTCTACGTTTGTGTTTTGTCCCAATCTTATTCCTCTGCTGCACATATCCATGGATGTCGATCGATCTCCCCAATACATAGCTAGGTCTCTCTCCTTCCCCACAATACTAGTCGATCGGTCTCTGCCCCCCCCCCACACACACACCGATAGTCGAACGTTGTAGGTAGGTATCCATGCCACGGAGAAAAACTGCACCTCTGCCCTCTCAAATTCCAGTAGGTCAACCACCCTGTATCTTTGACATGGGCAAACACAAATTCGATGGCACTCTTTATCGATCGCGCAGCCACACACTTCATCCCTGTTTTCAATTCTATCGATATCTCACGTCCATGACTCCGCTTCACACACATTGCATATGTTACATTTTTTTGTTTGAGATATCATCAACACAATGCCTCTGTTTCGCACAAACCATCTCTCTCACACCCACCCACGTACGTACTTGCACGTAAAGAAGAGGTGCACGCAGGACGCACGTACTCACATCTCGTTCCTGGCCACACCCGCGCCGGTACACTGTGGAGTTCGTTTCTGTACGAAAAGGCAGCCCACGTGATAATTTGACGCGTGTAGCAGTTGTTTACTCAAAGGAGGGTCGGGTACCACTCCTAGATGGAACAAAGTTCAACTTGACGCATTAGTATTAAATAAAGTTATATATTCCTCAATGGCACATACAAAATATAAAATGATTGCCGTGGGGAAAATAGAAAAATGGGTTTATCTCCCGTCACACCATCTCACACAAGGCGGCAGTGGCCTCTCTCTCTCTCTCAACGTTGGTCAGTGATCCGGCCGCATCCCGTCCGTCGACAGAAAGGGAGGTTGTGCATCGTCTCTCCGTTCGACGGCATTGAGGCAGCACGTCCCGCTCTGCGGTACTCGCCGTTCTCTCTGACCAAGCTCCGGCATGGTAGGGCCTTCGCCACTTGCTTGTTGCTGCTGTATGGGCAAATCCCGGCCGCCGGCGCCCTCATAGTAACATCCCGACGACCCTCAGGTACAGCTTCCTCCGGCCTTGCTCCACTGCCCATCTTCCCACGTTGCTCCATGTGGATCTTCTTTAGTTGTTTGCTTAAATAGTATCTCGGCCGGCGTACTTTCCATCTTGCAATCTCGTCCTCAAACCATGTTTGATAAACCACCATGTGCTATCTTTCCCTTATTACATGGAATACGCTTCTTTTTTGTCGATGTATGTGTCTTCAACTCGTGTTATTGGGTAGTAATTGTTTTGTTTCTACCTCCTTTTGCAAACAGGGCTATCCATTTTCACCTCGTTGCTATTGCGACCTTTTCATGAACTGCACAAATCACTTATTTCTTAAGAGTAGTTTGTGCAGTTCCGCCAAAATGTCACACGGGCAACATTTTTACATTTCTGTGGGGCTGCAGAAAGGTAGATTGGTTTTTCTATCCTCCTCATCCAACTCCGTGCCTAATCTTCTCCAACAAGAAGTTAGTCCTAAAGAGAGATCGTAGAAGTGATCGGCTTCTATTTGTGTGGTTTATGTTTCATCATCTAGTTCCACTATTATTGTAATCACACTGACTGGATATCTTTGCAAACAGGGATTGTCCGCTCGATTTTAGTGGAGCTGCACAAAATGATCGGATTGTTGTGTCCTCCATACACCTCTTTTTTTGCTACAAAGCTGGGTGAAATTAGCTGCCAAGCAATGAACACTGTGCCAAGGAAATGGAGCCATGCCTATGAACATCATCGATCAATTATATTTTTTTCTTTATTTGTACACCTTCTCACAACTTTGCCTTCAATTGTGATGTGAATATTGCGCTGATCTGTGAACCATTGAGATGCATTAGCCATGGTAGCCATGGTAGTTTCATTTGTATTTGATGGAATGTTGTAACGAGATAATATTGAGGCAAGACACATGAATCCTAAGTTGAAACCTTTTTTCTTCCTGTGGGAACCAAAGTTGAAACCTTCATAGCATCATAGTACAATTTCATTAAAATTATGCGTACATATAAACAAATCCTGAAGCATTGATAGCAATGCCAGAAACAATTCAACTTTGTTTCGCCGACATGTTGGACATCCTTCATCCGGCTCCACCTACCATGCAGCAATATTGAGTGCACAACACAACTGCAGGGAAAGATTCACCCCGGTCGTTGCATCGCAATAGTAATGACTAGTGAGCAGTCAAATTACAGAGCCCCACCTTCGCCAAAGTAAGTTGATCGAACGAAGCAACCATCATTTCTCTGTTCCTTGAATCCGCTGGTACTCCCATATTCCCACAATAATAAGTTGCTCGGGCGAATCAACCATCACTTCACCTTTCCCACAGTAAGTACTAGTACCTCCTTTTTTTTACTCTAGAAACAACCACACGCGAATATTGGACGGTAGCGGCACAGCAACTGAATCAAAAATTCTATAGTATGAGAATAACTTTGAGCGTAAGCCATTGATTCACTCTATCCAATGGTCATAGTTGGAAAATCCAAACAAAACCAAGCATTGGATCAACTCTTTTAGCACTCATATTGTTGCCGCCTGCTCAACCGCCTGCCCACCTATCCCACCTATATATCCGCTCACGTGTGATGACCACAGGAGCTATTGATGACCCGCAAGTATACGGGGTAGTTGTAGCCTCTGTCGATAAGTAAGAGTGTCGAACCCAACGAGGAGCTAAAGGTAGAACAAATACTTTCTCAAGTCCTATCGGCCACTGATACGACTCTACGCACGCTTGACGTTCGCTATACCTAGAACAAGTATGAAACTAGAAGTACTTTGTAGGTTTTGTTGGATAGGTTCGCAAGATAATAAAGAACACGTAAATATAAACTAGGGGCTGTTTAGATAAAGAAGCAATAAAGTAAGTATAGCAAGTGTGGAAAAGTGGTGGTAGGAGTTGTGGAATTGTCCCTAAGCAATTGCCTATGTTACGAGATCGGTAATGACTATTGCAATTCTATTTGAGGGAGAGGCATAAGCTAACATACTTTCTCTACCTGGATCATATGCACTTATGATTGGAACTCTAGAAAGCATCCGCAACTACTAAAGATTCATTAAGGTAAAACCCAACCATAGCATTAAAGCATCAAGTCCCTTTTTATCCCGTACATAAACAACCTACTTACATGGGTCCGTGCTTCTGTCACTCACGCCACCCACCATAAGCAAATCATAAACATATCGCAAACCCTACAGCGGGAATCCCTCACGCTTGCGCGACACGAAGGGCACAATAGGACAGCACCAATAATAAAACATGCAACTCAAACCAATCATTGCAATTCATCAATCACCGATAGGACAACGAAAATCTACTCAGACATCATAGGATGGCAACACATCATTGGGTAATAATATGAAGCATAAAGCACCATGTTCAAGTAGAGGGTACAGCGGGATGCGAGGGAGTGGACCGCTGGATATAGATGGGGGAAGGTGATGGAGATGTTGGTGAAGATGATGGCGGTGTTGTTGAAGATCGCGGTGATGATGATGGCCCCCGGCGGCGTTCCGGCGCCACCGGAAGCAAGGGGGAAAGAGACCACCTTCTTCTTGTTCTTCCTTGACCTTCTCCCTAGATGGGAGAAGGGTTTCCCCTCTAGTCCTTGGCTCCCATGGCATGGGAGGGGCGAGAGCCCCTCCGAGATTGGATCTATCTCTCTGTTTCTGCGTTCTCAGATTCTACCCCTTCACCATTTCCTTTATATCTGGAGATCCGTAACTCCGATTGGGGTGAATCTTTTGCCCGGATCTTTCTCATAAAATTATCTTTCTTGCACCAATAGAAGAGCATCAACCGCCTTACGGGTGGACCACGAGGGTCAGGGGCACGCCTGGGGGGTATGGCGCGCCCCTCTACCTCGTGACCACCTCGGACACCGTCTCGCATTGATTTTACTTCCCAAAAATCATAAATATTCCAAAAAAAATATCTGTCCGTTTTTTCCCGTTTGGACTCAGTTTGATATTGGGTTTCTGCGAAACAAAAAACATGCAAAAGACAGGAACTGGCACTAGGCACTGGATCAATATGTTAGTCCCAAAAAATAGTATAAAAAGTTGCCAAAAGTATATAATGTTGAATAATATTGGCATGGAACAATCAAAAATTATAGATACGATGGAGACGTATCAGCTATCCATTCAGATTGTATGTTAAAAAAATAAAGGTCGATAACTAATGCGGCACCTCGGGCCAACGCGGCCAGATCGCAGTTTGCACGAGAAATTGCACACCATGTTTCGTTGACATGTGGTCCCGTTCCAACATGTGAGTGAGACGACGACGAGTCCTTTTCTACTAGTATTTTTGAACGGACATGTAGGCCGGGGCGCCTCTTCGTGTACCGTGGCAAACTGGCAACCGTCCACCGACGCTTCGCCTTTCCCTCTCGATTTGGAACTGCTGCCGCACGCTCTTCCTCCCTCCTCCATTTTCCTTCACCCTTCCTTCTGCCATTGTTCGATCGTCTTCTCCATGGAGGGAACAGGCCCGAAATTACCCCTCTATTCTTGCCCCAATCTGAAAGATGACGTGGTGGAGGAACTCATTGATTGGTGCGACGTCATCACCTCGGCTAGCATGGCAGGTTCATTCAAGACCATTCTCGACTCTGCTAATAACATCATTACAAGGTACTCAAGGGTCCAGGAGCGGTTTAATCTCCCCTATCTTCTTCGCCGTGACCCTGATGATTGGCGTGGGGACGACGGAGGCCTCGCCTTGTGCAAGTTGATGTCGCTTGATAATGATATGTATGATGTTAAGATGCCATCGCTTGAGGGCAAGGATTGGGCAGACACAAATGGAGATTGGGTTGTTTATATTGGGTACAACTACGAGTGGGAACTTGTGAATGTGTACACTTGTCATCGGGTTCCACTTCAAAAAATCTCAGCAGACTACCTAGAGGTTGAGCACACTGGTATTCAACGCACGTTCAAATATGATCATGATGACTGTCTTCTACGGAAGATACCAATTTGTCGAGTTCCCAACCGCTCTTGGAATTACAAGAACTATGAAGTTGTTGTTATCTTCGACAAGCTTGTTGCCGTCCTTTGTGGTTCTACTCAATGGATATTGCTCAAAAATCAGTTTCTATACACGGATGTGTACTGTGATGCAATTCAATACGAGGGTCTTGTGTTTGCTTCCACCACACATGGCACTGTTTTTGCATGGGATCCTCGTAGTTTTGGTACGTTTGTCTTCCACCGTAATTATAATTGTTTCATCCACATGCATGCGGGTTAGCAAGTTTCCCTTTACTAATTAACCTTCTTCTTGTGTTTCCAAGGTCCTGTGAACATTCCACCACCTATACTTGAAAAAAATTATAACCAAGGGGGAGATGATGATGGTGATGATCACGAGCATGAGGATGAGCAGAACTTATATACTCAGTGGCGCCTGGCAACTAATTCCGATGGATCACCTCTTCTTGTTTGTATACAGCGCACTGAGTTTCTTACTACTGGGGGAGCACGTGTTGTCTCCCATGGTCGCACTCTCTGGACCTATTCCAACACTCGTTGCATGGTATTCGGGATGGATACTAGTGTGCTAGCGCCAACACCTTCTCCCTGGTACAGTATTGATAGTCTTGGAGAGAACTCGCTCTTCCTTGGACAAAACTATCCGATGATGGTGAAAGGCGATCCAACTGCTGTTGACACAACATTACTACCATTTGTGAGAAGCAACTATATCTATACCTCGGACATTTGGGTGGTTCCCTACCCTGGTACTGATATAGTAGGCCGCTTCAGCCTGGATGATCAGTCTTGCGTTGGTCTCGAGATTGACAATAGATGGCCCATCCCAGAGAATCACTTGTGGTTCAAAGCAAGCGTTTCCAATGCCGAGGATAGGTTGAGTTGAAGTTCATTTCATTGCTTGTTATTTGTTGTGTGATGAAAACTTTAGTATTTATAATGTATCCTCGTTGTTGTTGTGGGTTGATGACCTGTTGTATGTAATAAAATGATATGCCTGTGATAAACTTACTAAATTTATGAATGACTTTCGAGTCACTTCTCTGAGTGAGTGCTGCGACGAGGCCAAAAAATATTTTCCGAATACGTAATTGTATGTGCATTGCAACAGGTTATCGGATGAGGCGAATCAACAATAGTAGTACACTATTTGTACTAGCTTCACATGCTTCGCGCGTCGGGTGGGTGTTTTTACTGTAGCTGTGAATCCCATCATCCTAGGTCCTAGGATGAGTCCAATAGAAATTGCATTCTGATGTTTGGGTTCAAACTTTTAGAACTGTTGCACTATCTCTACGTCTACATATACATAATACAACAAGGTTTAAACTTGAGACCAGCCACCCACCCTCACAAAGAACACTTTTTAACCTAGCACAGACTCCAGGAAATTTGGCCACAATGTGAGGTGGGCCATATGTTAATGTGTTTGATGTACGTAACCAGCACCTCGAATCCTCGATACTACTAGTACTATATAAGTAGTAGGAGTAGTAGGGTGGCATGGGCCAGAACAAGCATTCATGTCCAGGAGTACGACACACGCCACCAGCACGACTTCCATCTGACACCATATTTCTTGGAGTCCGTGCTATAGCAATCTCTTCAACCTTGTTGTTTCTCTAACTCAGCCATCACGCGGCGAGTGAGGTGGGGGTTTTCCCATAGTCGATTTCCTCAACTGCGGTCCCACTTGCAAGGCCAACTCCAACGCATGACCCCGAATGGACCTCCATTTTGCCAGGATTCTGTCCGTTTGGGGAGGGCAATGGGGTCGTGTTTGGGCCATTTCTCGGATACGGTGGCCGTGCGCCGAACGCGCGGACGCATCCCGGCCCCTTACATTTTTCTTTGCAAACACATATCTTTTTTTCATCATTGATTTTTTGGTACATGGAAATACATCACCAAAATTTTGACTAGAAAAGCAATATCAAAGAAAACAAGAACCACAAGAATACATTTTAGAAGATATCCAACTTCTATAACTGCTCCTGTAAGTTGGATTAGTGCCTTCTCGATGCATTCATTGTTGATCTGCGGAGGCTCGATCTTGCGTGCTTCTTTCTTCTTCGAGTGTAAAGAAGTAGAGGTTGCTTCATCGCATCTAGTCGCATGTCTAGCCTATATTCTGTCAACAAGTGCACTAGTCTCGTCTCTAGCCGCTATGCTAGCTAAAAGTGCTAGAACATCTACTAAATTGCGCTCTATCATTATATCGATGTACTCTTCTTCCCAATACCAAAACTTGCATCCATTCTACACAATAAAATTTTAAGTTAGAACAACTAGTCTAATTCGAGAGCACAACCGAAGATTTGGTCGGGTTCTTCCTCCTTTTGCCAACACGTGGGACATCTAGCATCCAGGTCGTGTAATGCAAGAAAATAGAGTGGTAGTTGAAGCCACGTGATGTGCATCTTGGGTTAAACTCTAAATAGAATCTTACTACTCTTGAGTAACTCCAAAAGCGGCCACCGAAGATCTTTATTGGATTTGTTTTTCATAACCAGCACGTCGAGGTGAAAGATGTGCAGGTTCAGTGTCCTCTTGCGTTTTCACTGACATGTGGGACTGCATATGAGCAAACAGACGATGGGATCCACACGTCTGCTGGCTGGCTGAGAAGAGAGATAGAGGAGGGCTGAGCACGGACTCCAGGAAATTTGTTCTACGTAACCAGCACCTCGATATTTGCATGTGGTTGTTTCTAGAATAAATAAGGAGGTACCCCTACTTATGTTACTCCCACTACGCATAGCCTAAGGTTAGTAGGTGACCTTGCGCTTGGCTCTTCGCCTCTTCCGGAAGTCGATGGTTCTATAGTAGTACTTTTGGCAATCTGACACCAAATGAACTGTTGCACGTCCACCGCTTGTAAGCAAAAGTTTCTCCTCGTGCTGCGAGCCACCGCTCACGCGTTGGCGAGGGAGAAGGCGTAATCAAGCTTCTCGTCATTCTGCGAGTTGACGGGACACATCAAAGTTATTTAGTACGTACTCTCTCCAAAAAATGGCTGACCATGTCATGGCTACCATCCCGTGCTCCGTCGTTGAGTACGTGCACTATTCATGTGCCATCGACGAGAAAAACTATTGCGTACTACTCCCTCCGTTCCTAAATGTAAGTCTCTGTAGATATTTCACTGTAAACCGCATATGGATGTATGTAGATGCATTTTAAGTTTAGATTCATTCATTTTGCTCCGTATATAGTCCACCTAGTGGAATCTCTACAGAGACTTATATTTAGGAACGGAGGGAGTAGGTGCCATCGAAGTGCACGACACACTTACGCACTACTTATCTGATTAACTCCATTTTCTTGCATGACACGTGCACCTTGATGCTAGATGTCTCGCGTGTTGGGAAAAGGATGAACAAAGCTCACGTAAAAGAACATAGATTCCCGACGACCAAGAAGGAGCAAGGAACCTCGAGATGGAGCGTTTGCAAGGAACCTTGCGTGTTTTCCCCTGCTTTTTGCCGCCTGCCCACCTATAAACAAATAAAAGAACATGAACTCCTCGCTAACCACTATAATGATACATCAAGATGCTAAGTTGAAGATGTTTTATAGTTTATATTGATAACCACGCAACAAGCCACACATGTACAGGACGCATGCAGCCACGCATGTACACACGCCAACGCACTAACTCCATCCGATCCAACTCATGCACATACGCGCACAGCATGGAGCACATAACGCACGTACACAACACGTGCATGCACACACACTCGGCCGTAGAATGCACGTGAATAACACATGCATGCGCACACAGTCGGCTGCATAGAGGCGTGCGCCATCTGTGGCAACGTCCGGTTCGTCGTGCTACGGCGAAGCTCACACACAACGGCGCCTACGCATCTCTTGCAGCACCTCTTTGCCGTCGTTTCTCAACGACTAGTCGGAGACGAAGATGACCGCAACCTCGGCCTTAGAGCTAGCACCGATGGAAAAACACACACGCTGCACGAACACGAGCACATACGGAGTGCGCACGACGTGTTACGTCCCTAGTCGCCTCTACTCCTTCTACGCATGTTGTCTATCAAGGCGGCTGCATGCCTAATGATGATGTGAGTGAGATCTTCTAGGACTCAGATGATGACGAGGAAAATTATGAGACACAAGGTGACGTACACCGTCAAGGTCCACGGTCAAGGGGGTGCTAAGTGCTAAGTGCTTAGATGTGCTTATATGAGGTGCTAAATGCATTAAATGGCTAAGTAACTCAAGTCTTCAATGCATAGGTGCTTAGTTTATTTTTGCTAAGCTTGCTTCATTTTATTAGCAATAGACTCAAAACTGTCTTTCCATCGTTTCTTCCTGCGGTCACCAAACTAGTCTCTCTCTTCTTAGTTAACTTGCCACATCATATTTTATGCCTACGTGGCAGGATTAGAAGTTGTACATGGCGGAGCACTGGGAGAGGCCAAGGCTGGTCATAGTGGGGAGTAACTTATACTGTAACATATTACTATGTTACTCTAAACATCTCTATAAACCGAAAAGAAGGGAGTAGTAACATAGACTAGTGTCATATGCAGAGTATGGGAGCACATGATATTTCCCCGTCCTGACCGATCCAGTCGGGGATATACCCTGCGTTATGACCCGGCCGGACGTATGACCCAGACGGACTTGGTGTTTCATTGGTAACCCGCCGGAGGATTGGTGTCTAACGAGTCTGGCGGCTCACCAGTCTGACGACTCACGAGCCTGGCGACACACTAATGGTTCCGACGGCGGGTCAGATAGAAGACTAGGCCCAAGGCCCAGAAGGCCGGCTTATGTTATGATGGGCCGGCTTAAGAGGAAAGCGTAAGGAATATTCCCTTACAAAAGAAGCAAGACTAGGACTCCACTTGTAGTACACTAGAACTAATCCTAATAGGACTCCACATGTAACCCGCCCCTTCAACTTATATAAGGAGGGGAAGGGCACCCCGAGAGGGATAGGCAAGAAAATAATCGTTAAGGCGAGACACAACTAGAGGAGAGCCGGTTATGCGGCGTCTCCCTCATGAGCATAATGAGACCTAGCCCCAAACAACATGTAGGGCTATTACTGGATCATGTTTCCCGGGGCCTGAAGCTGTCTAAACCCTTGTCTTGTGTTGCGTCTCTTGATTCCGATCAACCCCTCTCGAGCTACCACATGGATGCATTTGGCTCATGACTAAGTCCTCACACTGAGGACATCTGTCATGACAATTGGCGCCCACCGTCGGGTCTGCGTATGGTGGTGTTGAGTTCTTGGAGGGATCTCTTCATGGATTGAGAAGCTAGTGGTATGTCAGAAGAAAAAGCACCAGCATCGAAAGCACGCAGGATAACCCGGCGTGAGACAGCCTTGGACAGAGTCGGCATGTTCATCGGTTTATGTTCAGAATTATGATTAATTTTGAGGTTGGCAGATGCAAGTTTGAAGATTGAGAGATTAGGGTTGCGTGTGTCATCGCTATCGTCCAGAAGAATCGTCGAGACTGAGATTAATCTTTCCATTGCAGTTTTTCCTACTTGGGTTATAGGGCGGATACACCAAAACCGACGCGAAGTAATCCCGCCCTGTGGTCAAGTCGCAATCGGATCAACTGCCGTGTCCTCACGAGAAGCCTGCAAAATAATTATAAGACACCTTTGTTCGTATGACCCAACAGTAGTGATTTGTACTACTTCAATTAAAGTACTCTACCACGTGATGGCCAAGTTGATCTACAACTCCAGATATTCTACTTTGCCAAAATTGCTACATGAGGGGGCGATTGGATCTACCTTAGCAAATGCATTCAACAAAAGAAAATGCACTGACGCTTTCACGTGGTCAGGAAAAGACAATCCATCAGATCAAGCCGGCATGGTACCAGATGTTCTTGCTAGTATGCAAGGGGTCAAAGGGAAAAATACTATGGATCGGCAGCAGTCATCTGCGTCTAGAACACAAGAAAATAGAAAAAAGGGAGTAGCTACCCAGCTCGGATACGGCCCCGACCCGGCTTCACTGCATCGAGCTCCAATTGCTTCTGTGGCTTCTCCTCGCCTCGCCTCTGTGGTCTGCCTGCGCTTCCGCCAAAGTCGCCTCAAGCCGCCATGGCCTCGCGTCACTCTTGCGTGGAGCCGCCACTGCTGCCGCACGTCGAGCCGCCGCTGCAACTGCATCATGCCGTCCCCATGCGGACCTCGTACCAAGTCACCACCTCCTCTGTGGCTTGGCGCCTCTCCGCTGTCCCGGCCTCACGCTGCTGCCGCCGTGGCATTCACCTTGGCTCCGCCTTGAGCCACAGCAACCCCGCCGCAAACCGGCCCTGCTTCAAGTGGCTAACCAGCTGCCGCCGTCCTTCTCACCGTACACACTTTGCTATTGTTCTATGTCTCCCTAAACTCTAGCTCGAATGAGAGAGAGAGAGAGGGGGGATTCTGAGAGAAAGAACACACAGAGACACTGAAGTTTTTGTGCTGCGCTCAACACCTACAGCTTTTCTGTTTTGCTCTTCTTATTCATCAAGAGTACACCAACGTGCCCGAGCAACGTGCTCCACTACTGACCACGTCCATCCCCATGATTCGAGCTTCATGCTGGGCTACTACGACTGAGCCAAGGCGCACAAGACGCAACCAATTGGCGAGAAAAAAACGCTAACAGAAAAACGACTAGCTACTGTCGAAACTGAATGTGTCTAGCGACACTTATCTGAAGAAAACAAACTAAATTCAGAGAAGGCCGAGAGAGACAGGGTTTAACCAACAATCTCCCCCTCAACCCTGGCGAACGAGCTTGACGTCGACGATCCCAATCTTGCCAAGCAGCTCCTAGAAGCGAAGACGGCTCAACGGCTTCATCAGTATGTCTGCTTTCTGCTCCCTTGTACCGATGAACTCCACGACCACCCATCTCTTTTCAACATAATCACGAATGAAATGATATCGAAGGTCGATGTGCTTACTGCGATCATGGAGAACTGGGTTCTTGCAGAGGGAGATCGCAGACTTGTTGTCAATGAACAGTGAGAACGGCGCCGCTAGTTGATTCATCAGCTCGCCGAAGAGACGCGCAAGCCAAATTCCTTGGCAAGCCGCCGTCGCCGCCGCGATGTACTCCGCCTCGCAAGATGAGATTGCGACAACCTTTTGCTTCTGAGATTGCCAGCTGACGGGGCTTTCACCAAGAAAGAACAGCACGCCAGAAGTGCTCTTCCTAGTATCCACGTCGCCGGCGTGATCGGAGTCACTGAAGCCTGTCAGGGACTCGCCGTCGCCGTAGTGGTACACGCAGCCGTAGCTCAGCGTGCCCGCTATGTATCGAAGGAGGTGCTTCACTGCTGCATAGTGGTCTGCTGCCGGCGCCTCCATGAACCTGCTCAGGAAACCCACGGCGAATGAAATGTCCGGGCGTGTGTGTACGAGGTACCTCAAGCTGCCGATCACGCTGCAGTAGAGCGTTGCGTCCACCGCGGCTTCCTTGCTCTCCTTCCTCAACGGGCACCGTGGCTCCATAGGAGTGCGAGTTGGATAGCACCCCATCAACCCAGTTTTGTCGAGCAGCTTGGAGGCGTACGCTGCCTGTGTGATGGTGGTGCGTCCACGCTCCTGCTTCACTTCCAAGCCGAGGTAGTAGCGAAGCAGGCCCAGGTCGCTCATGGAGAAGAGCTGCTTCATCTCCTCCTTGAACCCGAGGACCTCCCGTTCCTTTGCGCCGGTGATCACCAGATCGTCCACGTACACCCCGACGATGAGCAGGCTCTCCTCGGTTCCACGCGCGTACATGACATGCTCTGCAACGCTGCGCGTGAACCCGAGAGATGTCAGACTAGCATCCAGCTTGTCGTTCCACGCTCTTGGAGCTTGACATAGACCATATATAGCTTTGTGCAGCCTGTACACAGCCTGCTCACGCCTCTCTGCGACGAATCCAGGTGGCTGGGACACATAGACCACTTCCTTGAGGTCGCCGTTCAAGAACGCCGATTTGACGTCCATGTGGTGCACTTGCCAGCCACGGTGCGCCGCCAGCGCCAGGATGAGCCGCACGGACTCCAGTCTGGTCACCGGCGTGAACACCTCCTCAAAGTCCACGCCAGGGCGCTACACGTAGCCTTTAGCAACGAGGCGGGCTTTGTGCTTGACGATGTTCCCTTCCTCATCCTTCTTCAGCTTGTACACCCATTTGAGACCGATGGCATGATGACCTACAGGGAGCGTGGTGAGCGTCCAGGTGTTGTTGTCGTCGATGGACTGCAGCTCGTCGAGCATCACCCGGCGCCAACAGTCCTCGCGCTCGGCTTCGGCGAATGATGTCGGTTCCTCCCCCGTCACTAGGTGCAGCTCCTCATCATCACCACTGTCCTCCGATGGCGGGGGGCTCTCAGCACCTCCTGGTACTTCAGAGGTTGAGCCAAGCAGCTCCTTGACCAGGCGATATCGATGTGGTGCAGAGACCTTGTCCGCGTTGTCGAACAAGTCCGGCTGTACCGCCGGTGGTGACACGAAGGGCACCGGCGTGGTCTCTGGCGTGACTGCATCCGCTCCTCCCCCATGCGTGGGCGGCAACGTGGCCGCGGGTGTGCCGGGGACGATGCTGCCTGCAGCAGACGAGGCACGAGATGAACTTGCAGAGGTAGGTGACGATGCTGCTTTTTCTGCTGCATCGGCCTTGGTGACGCCGGTTCTTGCGGCATATGCAGGGTACTCGACGATAAAGGAGCTGCTCACCGGCGACTCCCCCGGCGCCTCCCAGTTCCAGCGTGCCTCCTCGTCGAATACCACGTCTCTGGACACATGCAGGCGCTTGGTCACTGGATCATACATGCGGTACGCCTTGGACCCGATCTCATAGCCGATGAAGACCATCGGCGTGCTCCTGTCGTCCAGCTTGCGCAGATGTGGTCCAGCTGCCTTGACATGGCCAACGCACCCAAAGATGCGCAGGAACCTCACATCAGGCTTCCTGCCGTACAACGCCTCGTACGGTGTCATGCCATCGACGGAGCGCGTGAAGCTGCGGTTGAGGATGAAGGCAGCGGTGAGCACGGCCTCCCCCCAAAACAGGTTGGGCACCTGCTTCGCCTTGAGCATGCTCCTTGCCATGCCCAGGAGTGTCTGGTTATGCCGTTCGACGATGCCGTTCTGCTGCGGCGTGTACGGCGCAATCAGGTGCCGCTGCTCACCGCTCTCCTCGCAGTGTTTGTAGAATGTGGCCGAGGTGAACTCTCCACCACGATCGGTGTGGAGCACGCGAAGCTTGTGCCCGCACTCCACCTCGGCTGCGGCCTGGAACTTGACGATGGCGCGCGCGGCTTCATCCTTCGTCTTGAGCAGCTCCACCCACATGAAGCGACTGCGATCGTCGATCAGCACGAGCACGTAACGCCGCCCCCCAGGTGTTGGTGGAGAGACGGGGCCGCACATGTCACCGTGCACAAGCTCCAGCGGTGTCGTCGCCCTGTACTTGGCCTTTTGCCGAAATGGAATGCGCCGTTGTTTCCCTGCGAGACAGGCCTCACACAGCTCCTCGGAGTGAGCAATGTGAGGGAGCCCGCGCACCAGCTCTTTCTTGGCCATCTTCTCCAGGCCGTCGAAGTGCAGGTGGCCGAGCCTTGCATGCCAGCGCCAGGCGTCAGAGACCACCCCCACAACAAGGCACACCGGATGCACAGGCGTGAAGACGAGTTTGCACAGGCGATTGGTGGAGCGCGATACCTTGACGAGGAGCTGCCCGCGCTCGTCGCGGATGGTGAGTATGCCACGACGGATGTGCACATCGTACCAGCTCTCATCGAGCTGTCCCAGGCTCACCACGCTGTTCTTCAGTGCAGGTATGTAGTATACCTGAGTGAAAGCGTTGTGATCACCAGTCTCGGCGGCGAACACCACCGTCCCACAGCCGCAGATCTTCACCACTGATCCGTCAGCGAAGCGCACCGTGCCAGACACTGACTTGTCCAGCTCCGCGAAGGACTCCAGGGAGCCTGTCATGTGATTCGTGGCTCCAGTGTCGAGGAACCACGACTGCCGCCCCTGATCGCCGTCGAGGGAGGGCGTGATGACGGCCTTCTCTTCGTTCAGAAAGACTTGGACGCCGTTGTGCACCGCAGAGTTGCACGACGCGGTCACCAGTGTTGATGCAGGGGTGGCCGCGTGATCTATGCCCTCGCGCACTTCCTCGACACACGCCATCATGAGGCCAGGACCGCCGTCCTCCTCTGCCTCGGCGAGGTTTGCGGCCGCCGGCGCCGGTGCTGCACCTGCCTTGGCAGCCTCGTCGCGTTTCTTCTTGCGGCAGTCTTTGGCCCAGTGGCCTTTCTTGCGGCAGTAACGGCACTGGTCCTTGTCCACGCCTTGAGCCAAGCCAGGCGGAGTCGAGGTAGGACGCGGCTGGCCGCTCCTCTTGCCGCGGTCGTCGTTCTTGCCGCCAGAACCGCCGCCACGAGGCTGGCGCTTGCGTGCTTCCCACTGTTCCTCCGTGAGGAGCAGCTGCCCGCCTGCGGAGCCGCTGCCCTGGTCACCATCCATGCGCTCCTCGATCGCGCGCAGATGGCCCGTGACCTCCTCGACAGTCAATGATGCAGGGTCGAGGAGGGTTTCCATCGAGAAGGCGATCTGCGCAAAACGCGAAGGAACTACTGAAAGGAATTTTCTCACTATTTTTTCTTCGTCGACGGCGTCCCCCAGTGAACGCAGTGCAGCGGCGAGGTTGGAGATGCGGATGGCAAAATCCAGGATCTTCTCGCCGTTCGTGAACGCCACGGTCTCGAACTCAGTTCGGAGACGCCGCAGTCGTCCGTCGCGCACACGATCAGGTCCTTGGTACTAGACCCGGATCGCCTCCCACGCCGCTTTGGCCGATCCCTTCCCGATCAACATGCAGTGCATGTCGGCCGGCGTCGATCGGAGCAACGCCGCCAGGGTCTTCTTGTCATCGACGCGAGGGACGGTATCGTCCTCGATCGCGTCCCAGAGCGACGCAGCCTGGAGGTTTACCTCCATGACCATCGCCCAGTGCGTGTACCCGCCATGCGTCAACATCGGGAACTGCAGATTTGCGCCGGAGCCGCTGCTGGACTCGCGCACGACCTGCTGCACGACCACCTCGCCGCCACCACGTCGAACTCTACTCCTGTCGCGGGTGGGCGAGCGCCGTCGCTGCTTCGCGGGCGGAGGAGTTCGTGACTGGTGCGGCGCGCCGCTCTGCGACATGGCCACAGGATCTAACTGCTCTGATGCCAATTGTCTCCCTAAACTCTAGCTCGAACAAGAGAGAGAGGGGGGATTCTAAGAGAAAGAACACACAGAGACACTGAAGTTTTTGCGCTGCGCTCAACACCTGCAGCTTTTCTGTTTTGCTCTTCTTATTCATCAAGAGTACACCAACGTGCCCGAGCAACGTGCTCCACTACTGACCACGTCCATCCCCATGATCCGAGCTTCGTGCTGGGCTACTACGACTGAGCCAAGGCGCACAAGACGCAACCAATTGGCGAGAAAAAAACGCTAACAGAAAAACGACTAGCTACTATCGAAACTGAATGTGTCTAGCGACACTTATCTGAAGAAAACAAACTAAATTCAGAGAAGGCCGAGGGAGACAGGGTTTAACCAACATTCTATATGTACGACAAGACCTGAAGTGTTCGGTGAGCATGAGAAAACCAGGCACCAGTATCCGTGAGATGGTAGTAGTCAGATACTGCATATCCCACGTACAAATACGTGAAACACCCCTTGCAAAGAGACAACAAAATTCGGAGCAAGATACCACGTATTAATTAGTATGCAGGTCCAATTCAACCTCACGTGGAGTACTAGTATAACCCAGAAGAATAGATCAATCAACATGGGTTTTTGACATTTCTAAAATCAGCCTGATGGTCCGACAAAATGATCAGATTACCTGCGATCAGGCAGGGAGTTGGATCGAACGTTCAAAGCATCAGATCAAAGATGGCCGATTACCAAGCCGCTTTGGGTTGATACACCGTTTTCTGTTACACGCACGACCCTTAGAGCCACCACCCGCGGTTGTCCTCGCTAAGATGCCGCACTGCTCCCTTGAGCCGCTACTCCATCTCCGCTGCGGGTAAGCCGCCCAATGCTCCGCTGACTCGCCGTGATTCACCACGGCCAAACCGCCCTACCTCTGTCACGGGGTTGCGACCCCGATGTTCCACCGCTATTGAGCTACCGTTCCCACGGACTTCAACCGCCACCGGAGTTGTTTCCTTCTTATCTCCAGGGTGTAAGCTCGAGTAGCTACCGTGGGGAGTTCGGAGTCAGGGGGTCTTCGACAAAAGAGATATGACCAAATTTTGACACGCCTAGCTCTCCAATGCTATCGGATGTGAAAGTTGCACTTGCTTGGAGAATTGTAGCAAAGAAATTCCACTCATTTGACCGGGTCTAAAGTAGCACTTGATGCTGCCCAGAGGGCATCACTTGGTCGAATTGTTGTTAGTAATAATCTGGTGTCAGTACAACTATTACGTCCACTCTCTATGGATATGGACGATGGAAGAGAACAAAGGACCAAGGAGTTTGACTAAGTAAGGAACGAAGAATAGTTCGATCTGTGGGTCGAAGCTTGGTTTGCTTGGTTTGCAACCATCTGATAAAAATATTAGGTGCTATCTTCCCATTTACTTTGTTAATACACTTACGCGACAACACTGACATTTGTCCATGTCGTGCTGCGCGATGGATATGTGCAAGTCGCCGCCCCCGCTACATCAACGCAACACGATTGACTTGCCTGTCCACTGTTCAATGATATGTCGGTTTATATCACGTCTAATTTAAAGGCCGTCAGAAAATTTCCGGCTCACAATGAAGAATATCCGGTTCAAAATCCGGTTCACAAGAAATTTGTCTCCCACAAAGCTATGAAGCTTTCAATATCTGGCTCAACGCCCGGTTCAAGAAGAATTCATTACTCACAAGTTTGAGTTCTCGGATAATAAAGGGACAAAAGAGAGTCTTTTGCAAAGCAAAACTCAAACATAGGTACCCTGCTTCATTGACCATTGGGGCTGATCATATTCAAATCTAGCTTAACTCCTTTGGCACAGCTTCTTGATCGTATTTGAATCATAGCTTAACCCCTTTTGGGTCCGACTTTCATCGTATTCGAATCAGAGTCGTTAAAAAACTCTCAAGGTCATTTGGGGGCTTCCTGTTCAAACATAGGTCGTATTCGAACCAAATAGAACATAGCTGTCGGTACCCTCTTGATCGGCGCAATGCCAAACCTACTAGGGGTCTTCTTGATCGTATTCAAATCATAGCTTAACCCCTTCTGGGTCCAAATTTGATCGTATTCGAATCAGAGTCGTTAAAAAACTCTCAAGGTCATTGGGGACTTCCTGTTCAAACATAGGTCGTATTCGAACCAAAGAGAACACAGCTGTCGGTACCCTCTTGATCGGCGCAACAACGAAACCACTAGGGGGCTTCATGATCATATTTGAATCCCAGCTTAACCCCATTTGGTCCGGTTTACTGATTGTATTCGAATCAGAAGTCTCGATTTTTCTCTGTTTGGCTTAAGTTGTTTGAAAACAATCTTTTGGGTTTGTATTAAGACCTTTTTTATCATATCTGAAGCATATAGGTGGCTTCGATTGATCAGGCTTGACTTTGAATGATAAGTTGCCAGCATATGACAATCATAAACATTTGGAAGTTTTGGCTTCTAAAGATTGGGTTATCACCCTTACTGCACAGGTATCATAAGCCGACAGTACGATTCAATATCACAGTTATGATATTGTTTATACATGATTACGTTTAAACTAGCCCTGGCTATGGACTTTAAGTCACCGGTATATTTTCGATTGCGCCATTGGAATCATGCGCTTATCAATCATTGGATTATTGCCCTTATTGGATACGGCGATGTAAGCCGGTAGTATGAGCCAATTCCACAGGTATGTTTTCCTGATTATATAAACATGCGAGGTTTGATAACCCGCTCTGGATTTTGACGTTAAATCGCCCGTATTTTTAGGCTTGAATGATCTTAAAATTATAGTCTTTTCCATACTTGCATAAAGACTATATTATGTTTGGGTTGTTACCCGCCCTGGCTTTTGACGTTAAGTCGCCAGAGCATATGTTGTTTAAACTCTGTACAGGATTTGCAGAACTATGACTTATATAAATGCTTAAGTCCAAGCTCATCATTAAAATTGATGCTTCAAAATAATTATCCGTTCTGGATTTTCTCAAAGGCTATAAGCCGTCGGGTTATAAAAATTCCGGCTTACAATAGAGGCGTATTAAATCGCCATCGGCCAAGAGCCACCGGGTATTTAAACTCTGGATTTACTTGTCAACAGATAAGGTATTCAAATTCATTTTGGCGCAATGGCTATTATTTTACCAATGGATATGATTTATTCTACAATGGAAGGAATAGTCCCGAGTTGCTGCAGGCTTACGACCCGACACTTCGGGGCTACATTATTCAGATTGAGTTTATATCAAATATGCAAGTCCCATGTCACTGCCAGCATGCACCATGGCACCTGGGGTCTAATGCAAAGTCATTTTTTGGCTCACTTTATTGAAGATCCGACTCATCACATTGTAATGAGCCGGCCCTTGGGGGCTACCAATTGCTCCTGTTAAAAATTCAACGCCTACTACTCAGTTGGTAGAGTACAAAGCTCATAACCTTGTGGACGTGGCTTCAAGCCCAATGGTGGAGATTATATCATATGATGTTATTATCAATGAATTATATGCAAAAGTCCCTGCTCATTATTGCATAATGACCCGGCCCTTGGGGGCTACACTAGTTGAAGTTTTTATGAGCATAAGGCAATTACAAGTCCCAGGTTGCAGCAAGCATGACAACCCGGCACTTTGGGGCTACAGGTGATATACATATAAGGGAGAAAAATCTTCAAATTCTCAGTTTTGAGCAGACCAGATTGACCCGGCGTCACCAATAATTATGACCCGGCATAGGCAACAATTATGACTCGGCATCATCTATTTATAACCCGACAATTTTGGTAATCATAAATTGGCAAGTTTCTACATCTTCAATCCGGCTAAAACTCAGGTGAGTATTTAAAGACCAATATTTTTGTTAAGTCAGAGCATTAAATGCCGACTCAAATGGATTCTTTATTCACAATATTTCTTCTACAAGCAAATTGATTATAAAGTTGGTCTATTGACCCGGACTTTCCAAAAGGAGGAAATGACAAGGACTTAAGGATGATCAGGTGCCGGTTTAGGAAAATATTTAACCAGGAGCATAACCTATCAAGTTTGTTCTTGTGTTTATTTTACAGGATCAGTTTAACATGGATAAATCCAAATTAAACTGGGGGCTAATGTCGGGGATATACCCCGCGGTATGACCCGGCTGGACTTGGCGTTTCATTGGTAACCCGCCAGAGGATTGGCAACTCACGAGTTTGGTGGCTCACCGGTCTGACGACTCACGAGCCTGGTGACACACTAATGGTTCCGACGGCAGGTCAGATAGAAGACTAGGCCCAAGGCCCAGAAGGCCGGCTTATTTATGATGGGCCGGCTTAAGAGGAAAACGTAAGGAATATTCCCTTACAAAGGAAGTAAGACTATGACTCCACTTGTAATACTATTCCTAATCCTAATAGGACTCCACATGTAACCCGCCTCTTCAACTTATATAAGGAGGGGCAGGGCACCCCAAGAGGGACAGGAAAGAAAATAATCGTTAAGGCTAGACACAACTAGAGGGGAGCCGGTTATTCGGCGTCTCCCTCATGAGCATAATGAGACCTAGCCCCAAACTGCATGTAGGGCTATTACCGGATGATGTTTCCCGGGGCCCGAAGCTGTGTAAACCCTTGTCTTGTGTTGCGTCTCTCGATTCCGATCAACCCCTCTCAAGCTACCACATGGATGCGTTGGCCTCACGACTAAGTCCTCACACTAAGGACATCTGTCGTGACAATTCCATGACAGATCCCAAGTTGGCTTCTCACCTTATTGGCCCAAAAAAAACCCCTCCCCCTCCCGCATGCGCTTCCCTCCCGGGGACAGCTGAGCCCGCCGCTCCACATTGATGGCAAGTAAGGGCGACGTGACCTCTCACTACTTCCGCCGTTGAAGCGACGCGATGACCGAGGGCACCGCCCGCTGCACGCCCGACATTTCAGACTACACAGTGGAGAGTAACTTTAGAGAAAGTACTACAATTAGATGACATAAGGAGGCTATAAGGATTTAAATATAGTATTTGTTCTTAGTTGAAGGAGAGAGAAGAGAAGCGGATTGTAAACTTGTAGCCGGTTGTAGCAGGAGCCCCAACATACTTTGTGAGACAAAAGGTGGGGCCATTATTAATGATATAGTATTTATACTAAAAGAAATAATGGACGCCTTAATTACTCCGGGTTTTTTTTAAACAAACCTTGGTGGGCTATTATTGACTTGGACGTGGGGTTTGGGGGCCAAAGGCCTACTATTATACTTGGTCTTACTCGCACGACCGACCTGACATGCTCTACCCTAGCCGCCGTTGTATCATATGGTTTCACACCGTTCTAGATCATAACGCCGCCACGCAATTCTTCTCCAATCCTCCTTCCGGTGTGCACCGTGAGAAGGGACAACAGTCCTCCGAACCCCGCCTTTCGTGATCCTGTACGGGAGAGGAGCGATCATGTTTTTGGGGAGCACACTCTTGTGACTGCTGCCAGCGACGACTTCCTCAATGACAGCCTTCTTCCCTGACCTCGGTAACCTCTTCATCAACGACATGAGTGACAACCTCAACCACAACGGTTCTACTCCCGCTGTACAGTATGTGATTCTATCCTCCTAGTTTAGTCCGCATCATTACTTTGATGTTTCCCATTGTCATCATGATCTATTTTACTGCTGATTCAGATTAAATCGCATAGTAAATTGCTCATATATTCAACAATCCAATCCGAAAACCCGATTATAGGCAATTTACTCTGAGTGGTTTTGCAGCACTTTTAAAGCCGCCTACTTTTAAGGGGGTGCAATATAAAAGGTGGCGCACAAGAGCAGTATATTGGTTTCAGATCATGTACTGCTATGACGCCACTAAGGGTAAGCCTGAGGGCGATCTTAATCCTACACAACAGGAAGCTTTTGAGAACATGGATACCCTCTTCAAAGCCGCCTTCTGAGTGTTCTTGACAATTCCATTATGGATTCATATATGTCGTTTGACAGCGGCAAAGACATGTGGGTTGCGCTCGAGGCCACGTTTGGGCCCTCGGGCGCTGGCAATGAGTTGTATGTCATGGAGTAATTCTGTGACTACAAGATGACTGATGAGCGCTCTGTTGTTCAACAGACTCATGAGATACAGTCACTCTCTAAGGAACTTGAGTACTTTAAGTGGGTGTTGCCAAACAAATTTGTTGCTGGGACCATCATTGCCAAGCTTCCACCTTCGTGGAACGATTTTGCTACTTCTCTAAAAAACAAGAGACATGATTTTTCTATTTTGGATCTCATTAGCAATCTTGATTTTGAGGAGAAGGCGAGAGCAAAAGACACACGTGCTCCGGTCGCTGAGGGAGCTTCTAGTGCCCACATGGTACGAGAGAAGAACTTCCAGCCCAACCAGCCCAAAAACAACAAGAACAAATCTCAGGGGAAAGGCAAGTTTGATGCAAGAACAAGCCGTCACATTCTACCAACTTCAAGAAGAATTCTCATAACGGGAAGGGATACAAACCTCATTTTTTGTAGCACCGCACAAAATTTATATGGCTGCATCTCCCTGCTGTCAGCTAACCTCATGGTGCTCCAGGTATTCCTACATTCGTAACTAGGTTCAATGACCACCTCGAGATGAAATTAGCTTATTCGTACATTCACTTGCTAAATGCAGTGCGGAACGATCCTGTCATGTGTGGAGGAGCAAACAAGCAGTGCAGACAAAGGTGGAAATCAACCAAGGACTTATGAAATTATATATAATCTTCCTCAGGCAGGTCAGTATCCCCTTTGTCCAGATGATCGTGTTTTGTCATGCCGAGCTATTGATATGTGCTACTATTTTGCAACACCGTTTAAGTATAGCTAATGTTTTCCTATCTTTTTAGATTCAAGACAATGAAGATGATTTCAGGGGAACTGCACAATATGGACCCATGTTGAGTCATCTCTATTGCCTCATGTGTTTTCTGCAAATGTGTCAACATCAATTGCAAGATAAGGCAGCTAGCTAGCTGTGGAGTTGCCAACATGATCAAAGTGCTCGCAACATTGAGAAGAAACAAGCATGCCCAGGAAATTAATGCGTGCGCAGGGAGGCCCTTTGCTCAGAGAAGCATTGACCGATTTTCTTTATTTCCACACCTTCTCACAGCTTTGTATTGGTTATAGTATGGTGTATCATTGAGATGCATAAACATGCTGAACTTTTGTTCTTCTGAATGTTAGTATGCATACCGTATCTTCTGAAGTTTAGTTTAATGTGAGTGTCTGCATCTAGTACCGCATCCTCTAATTTGGTGGATGCCAAGTTGAAAAAGGTTACCGATGAGTAGCCATAAGCTGGAGGCGTCTCTTTTTTTCTTTCGAATGGGCAATAAGCCGGAGAGTGTCTCGGGCTTCCTCTAGCACAAGGCCCTCCAGTACGAGAACGGGCAGCCGACTGGGCTGATACAAAAGCCTATTCGTCTTAAAGCCCATTTGTTTTTGTTTTTTGCAATGAGAAGCGCATATTTCTTGAAGAGGGGGCGATCTGAGAAAAACCCTCTTTCCTCCTCGCTTCCACACAGATTCACTCAAAAAAATTAAAAAAAAGATGCACACAGATTCGCTCAAAAAATTAAAAAAAAATGAAGATGCACATAGAGAAAATAAATCTCCTTAATTTACTCCATAACCACCCTATTAAATAAGCCTAGTAACAAACCAGGCGCATGTAGTGGCCGGCGGGCACATGCATCCTGCAAGCATGGCTAATCAGCCAAGTCCATGCGCCAGCTCCAATGCAGCAACGCAAAAGAAGGGAGCGGTTCTTGCGAAAAAGTGAGTAGTTAGTGCAGCGGGCCTTATAAACACGAACAACTCGCTCTCCTGCGTCCGTCTCCCCCCAATTCCCCCCGCCCCCCAATCTTCCTCACTCTCATCTCTAGCTACTCTGCTCAAACCCGTGAGCTCGGCACGACTCCCACAAGGAAAATGGAGTCAGCTGACCCCAGCGCCAAGAAGATGTGGCTCCCGCCAGCGGCGACACTGGTTGTAGATCCTACACACGGTAGCGCGGGGAGAAGCGGCGAGCCCCCCCCCCCCCCCACCCGGATCTGAGGAACTGGTAGAATCTCCGGTGGACCGCATCAGCGATCTCCCAGACGTCATCCTTGAGGAGATCATCTCACTTCTCCCCACCAAGGATTGCTGCCGCACACAAGTCCTCTCAACTCGGTGGCGCCCTTTATGGCGCACCGCGCCCCTCAATCTTGACTGTCGTCAGATATCTATCCTTCCTTAATTTGATCTCCTTAGAGCCATCATCTCTTCTCACCAGCAGGGCCCCGTTCAATGCCTCTACATCCCGACATGCTACCTGCTATCCATACCCGGCATGGTGGATGCTTGGCTGACATCCCCTGAATTCGGAAAACTCCAGCAGTTTGAGTTGTACCATTACCACAAAAGTTTCATACCACGAACACACCAAGAATTCTTGCCCACACCGTCGTTGTCCATCTCGCGGTTTTCCTTCTCTCTGCACACCGCCACCTTCACCCGGTGCCATCTACCAGATGATCTGGTACAAATGCTTCGACTCCCACTGCTAAAAAAACTTTCACTTGTGGTGGGTTATCTGTCGAAGGCCTCACTACACAACATCATCCACTCCAGTTTCCCTGCCCTGGAGCGCTTGTTGATTAGTTTTGGGAATAGAAATCGGTATCAGTTTTCTCCAAATAAATTTGCCTCACCTTAAAAGCATTGGAATTTGTTTTGAAGGACAACAGCTCATCATCGAAGATGCCCCTTCACTTGAAAGGTTTCTCCTTGATAATTGTTATACACCTTCACAAATAATTGTCGTCTATGTGCCCAAACTGGAGACCTTGGGTGTAATTCGTGACCCGTTTAATGATCACAAGGAGTTGGTGTTTGGCTCCTCACTTTTTCAGGTACTGTATATTATCATCTACACATTTGTAATCATAAGCTGCATTTTTCATTTGTGCACATAAGTTTTATATCATCTTGGAGTACACTTTGGGTACTAATATTATGTTATATGCTCAATGAAGAGTTCATCCATTGATAGCCTATCAATGCTGTTGCTTTCTGTCAAGATCATATATATATATATATATATATATATATATATATATATATATATATATCAGAATGTTTAGTTTTGATCTAGACATAATTATTGGCTTGTTGCGATGCTTTTGATCTCTGGAGAATTTATATATAGAGGTGATGATTTCATGCACATTGAAAGCCCGTGTATATTGTACTAGAATTAACTGTTCAGTTGTCGCTCTTTCGACATACTCTTTTTCAGAACTTAACTATTTTCAATCGTCATGTCTACTTAGGCAGAACCACATGGAGAAAACATATAACCAATCGGTGGCGTAATAAGCACCAGGATTTTCTCATTTCTCATGACATTCGTTTGAGGATAATAACGATGGAACGATATGCATCCGACCAGGCAAACAGAAGCTTTGTCACATTCTTCCTGTTGAATGTGATGTTACTATTGTCCATGAGGCTTAATTTTTACCGCAAGAGATTTCTCACGGACGGCGATGTTGAACAGCAAAAACAGAAGTTTCAGGTGGACAAATGGGCTTCTAAACGTGCTCGGCTTCTATTTACAACAACTTATAGTCATCCTGAAATAAATTTTTTTGCACAGGATATTGATTTTATGGATCAAACCGATACATTTGTTTGTGACTGCAAAAAAGAGTGGTTGGGTTAGATGTTACTGTCATGTTCAATCTGGGTTTTCTCTAAAAATTTGATGAACAATTAATCCTTGGGCTTTTTGTACCATTTGTATGCTTGAGTTGCATGTTGTTGCCCTCGTACTCCCCTCCACCTGCCACTACACTGCCGCACCTTCCACGGTTGTTGTTCGTTACCGTCTGAGGCCTCTCCGTCGTTCTCCGCCTTGGTTCGCTCGCTGTGCCCGCCGCCGTTTGGCATTGTCAACATGCTCAACAACCAAGAGGAATCAGGAGATGACTATACATGGAGAGGCTGACAGTAGGGACCCACCGGGGTCATTGCATTTCGCAAGCAGGTGCCTCGTTATTACAAGCCAAAAAAATACTTCCTCCTAATTGTTTGACAACTAGGTCCCACGCCATTGTCAATGTAGTCAATAAACGAGAAAATTACACAACGAGCGGATAACACCAGGGACCTAGCAGCTCGCCCAGTTGTTTTCTTAGTTTCAGAGATGGAGCTCAACTGTGCGTTGTGCGGGGGCTGTGGCCCGTTTAGCGCACGCTTACGCTTTTATTAAGCACATGACGAGCCCAGTTGATATATTTTTTCTTTCTGAAAATGGCTAGCCTAGTTTTTTTTCTGGAGAATACCAAAACCGAGGTCTACTTGCTTTTCTCAGCCTTGCTGGGCTGCAAATCTTTCAAGACGAGGAGGGATGTAAGTAGTAAGAAATGGGCTTCCCTAGAAAATGGGATATAAGTTGTAAGAAATGGGCTGCAAATTTTTAAACCAAAGCCAACCGGCAATTGCATTAAAATATCATTTTTTCAGGATTTCTCTACTCTCTACTCTTATAAAAACCAAACCCAATTGGCAATTACATTAAAATATCATCTTTTCTCCCACAAGATAAACTACTCATACAAATACATGTTCATGTTCCGTGCAACGAACGGGCATCTTGCTAGTTAAGAATATAAATTTCATTCTGTTTTTGCAGAGAATTGTTTTTTGAATTTTATTTTGATATATTTTTTTGAAAATTATTTTTAACGTGACTAGAAATTTCGTGATTAAAAGAGTTCGGACCCCACCGAAATATATAAAAAATTCGTTGAATTTTTTAGCAGTGCCCAGAATATATGGTCTGTAATGCTAATAAAAACAATATGGGCTTCAAATATCCTTAAAAATTAGCAAATGGGCTATAAATTATTGAAAATAATGGCTAATGGGTTGTATGATGTTTTCCACAGATTTGGAGGTTGACTTCTGGGCCTACTAGGTTGACGATGACGTTGTCCTAAATTTTTTTTTGACGCGTATGCAAGGCTTTGTCAACTTAGTCAACACACAACAGTGACTGTTGGATGTCCATCCAATGGCTGCTGTGCTTCTTCAATCTCTGATCTTCCTGCTCTAGCCGCCCAAACCAGCGCCGGTGGGACTACCTGCTCCCTCCTCCCATGGGTGGCCGTGCTCCCGCCAGGCCATCCCTCTAACCACCCACACATCCTGTTATTTTCGGGCAATGTCAGCCTCACCCGGCAGCCAACCAGTCAGCGCTCGTACTCCCCTCAGCGTGGGCATCCACTGCGGTGGCTTTGCTGGCTCCGGGTGGTTCTCTTCCTGGGCCTCACCCTCGTCCATCGCATTTGTGCTCTCGGCACGGCGAGGTCAACATGGTCAACAAACAACAGCCATCGAAAGAGGCTGACAGTATGGGCCCACACAGGGAAATGACTCCTTATTACGCGCAAAATAATGATTCCTCCACCTGATAGCTGGGACCCACCGGAAGGGCCACTGTATTTCGTAAAAAAAATGTTCACCCCGCTGTCAGCTCGGACCCACCGAGAGTGCCTCCTTATTATGCACAAAAAAATGAATACTACCCCTGCTAGCTGGGACTCACCTTGGTGGGAGGCTGACTTGTGGGCCTACTAAGTTGACGGGGATGGAGGGCTTTGTCAACTTAGTCAATATGAACAATTCTAGCTCTAGTGACCGTACGATGTCCATCCAACGGCCGTAGTGCTTTTTCAACCTCTGGTCTTCGTGCTCCAGCCTCCCAAAGCAGCACCGGTCGTGTCGCATGCTCCTGCTTCCCGTGGCCGGCTGTGCTGCCGCGGAGGCCTCACCGCCCCCTACTACTCCCACCGCTGGCCAGGGCCTACGGCGACTGATGTCTACTACACAACCTTCTTCTTGTAGACGTTGTTGAGCCTGCAAGTGCACAGGTTTGTAGGGCAGTAGCAAATTTCCCTCAAGTGGATGACCTAAGGTTTATCAATCTGTGGGAGGCGTAGGATGAAGATGGTCTCTCTCAAACAACACTGCAACCAAATAACAGAAAGTCTCTTGTGTCCCCAACACACCCAATACAATGGTAAATTGTATAGGTGCACTAGTTCGGCGAAGAGATGGTGATACAAGTGCAATATGGATGGTAGATATAGGGTTTTGTAATCTGAAAGTATAAAAACAGCAAGGTAACTAAAGATAAAAGTAAGTATAAACGGTATTGCAATGGTAGGAAACAAGGCATAAGGTTCATACTTTCACTAGTGCAAGTCCTCTCAACAATAATAACATAACCGGATCATATAACTATCCCTCAACATGCAACAAAGAGTCACTGCAAAGCCACTAATAGCGGAGAACAAACGAAGAGATTATTGTAGGGTACGAAACCACCTCAAAGTTATCCTTTCTGTTCTATCTATTCAAGAGTCTGTAGTAAAATAACATGAAGCTATTCTTTCCGTTCAATCTATCATAGAGTTCATACTAGAATAACACCTTAAGACACAAATCAACCAAAACCCTAATGTCACCTAGATACTCCATTGTCACCTCAAGTATCCATGGGCATGATTATACGATATGCATCACACAATCTCAGATTCATCTATTCAACCAACACAAAGTACTTCAAAGAGTGCCCCAAGTTTCTACCGGAGAGTCAAGACGAAAACGTGTGCCATCCCCTACGCATAAGTTCATGGGCGGAACCCGCAATTTGATCACCAAAACATACATCAAGTGGATCACGTGATATCCCATTGTCACCACAGATAAGCATGGCAAGACATACATCAAGTGTTCTCAAATCCTTAAAGACTCAATCTGACAAGATAACTTCAAAGGGAAAAATCAATCCATTACAAGAGAGTAGAGGGGGAGAAACATCATAAGATCCAACTATAATAGCAAAGCTCGCGATACATCAAGATCGTGCCATAGAGAGAACACGAGAAAGAGAGAGATCAAACACATAGCTATTGGTACATACCCTCAGCCCCGAGGGTGAACTACTCCCTCCTCGTCATGGAGAGCGCCGGGATGATGAAGATGTCCACCGGTGAGGGATTCCCCCTCCGGCAGGGTGCCGAAACGGGCTCCCGAGAGGTTTTTGGTGGCTACAGAGGCTTTCTGCGGCGGAACTCCGGATCTATCATGTTTTTCGATGGTTTGAGGGTATATGGGAATATATAGGCGAAAGAAGTTGGTCGGGGGAGCCACGAGGGGCCCACGAGAGTGGAGGGCGTGCCAAGGGGGTGGGCGCGCCCCCCTATCTCGTGGCTTCCTCGAAGCTTCCCTGACTTGCACTCCAAGTCCCCTGGATTGCTTCCGTTCCAAAAATAACTTTCCTGAAGGTTTCATTCTGTTTGGACTCCATTTGATATTCCTTTTGTTCGAAACACTGAAATAGGCAAGAAAACAGCAATATGGGCTGGGCCTCCGGTTAATAGGTTAGTCCCAAAAATAATATAAGTGTATAATAAAGCCCATAAACATTCAAAGCAGATAATAAAATGGCATGAATGCTTCATAAATTATAGATACGTTGGACACGTATCAGCGACGGCAGCCTCACACCACAGCCGGACCAGTGAACCTTCGTACTCCTCTCCGCGCAGGCTTCCATTGTCGCGTCTTCCCCGGCTCCACATCGTCCCCTTCCTAGGCCTCGCCGTCGTCCACCACCCTGGTGCTCTCGGTGTGGCATGGTCAATGTGGTCAAGGAACGACTTCCGTCGAAAGAGTACTGTACGTGGAGAGGCTGAAGCTGGGTCCACGGTGGCTGCACGGAAGTGCCTCCTTATTACATGCAAAATAATTATTTCTCCACCTGACAGCGGGGACCCACCGGACGGGCCACCGTATTTTGCAAAAAAACATTTCCTTCCTGACTGCTGGGACCCACCAGCTACATCTTCGCACGCAAGGAAGTGCGTCCGGGCAAAAAAAACAATTTGCGCCCTTGACTGCTGGGACCCACCAGCTACATCTTCGCACGCAAGGAAGTGCCTGACAGTCGGGACCTACTTGGTCGAAGCGTATGTAGCGTTGTCATTCTAGTCGCGAACGTGTACGTACATACTGGTCGATGTGGAGGCGCGCACGTGTCGTAGTAGAGGCGCGCACGTAGCATGTACACGTACGTACAGCGGTCAGTGTGCAACAAAGAAAATACGGCCAAGTACGTACATACGGGCGGGGTCTCGAACGTCTACTCACGCATACGTACGGCCAGAGCTCGTGTACATGGCTGGGTCGGAACGGAGAAACTGCGTCGTCGTCATGTTCGTGGGGAGGCAACGGAATGCATCGTGTTCATGGGGAGGCAACGGAACGCGTGGGAGCCAACTGGCTTGGACGGAACAACCGATGGAAACGAGGCCTGGCGTACCGCACAACGGAGGAAACAGCCTTGTGTTCGACCGGCCACATTCAAAACGGGATCATGTTCATCGGGAGGGGTCTGGCGTACCGCAAAATGAAGGAAATGGACTTGTGTTAGACCTCCTACGGTCGAAACAGGGTCCTGTTGATCGAGAGGGGTGTGGCGTACCGCAAAACGGAGGAAACGGACTTGTGTTGGAGCGCTACGGTCGAAACGGGGGTCCTGTTCATCGGGAGGGGTGTGGCGTACCGCAAAACGGGACTCCACGGGATACTGTTCATCTCCACCGTCCACCTCCTCCAACCTCCACGGGCTACTATTCATCCACCGTCGACCTCCTCCAGCCTCCAACTGCGACTGTTCATCCACGGGCTCCTGTTCATCCAGCCTCCACCGCGCGCTACTCCACCGGCTACTGTTCAACCAGCCCTCTCCATGGACTCCTATTCAACCACCCTTCCACGGGCTACTGTTCATCCACCCCTCCACCATCTACTATTCATCCAGCCCTCCACGGGGTCGTCCTATTCATCCAGCCCTCCATGGCATCCTGTTCATCCAACCCCAACCGACTCGATCGATCGGGGTCCTGTTCATCCAGAGGCAACACCACGGGGTCCTGTTCATCCACCCCCACCGGGAACTGTTCATCCAAACCCCCCCCCCCCCCAACAACGCTCAGTGTTCATCAAGAGAGGAGGCAGTAGGGTTTGATCGGCTTTAGTTAGCAGCAGTAGCAAAGGAATCACTCGGGTTCAGTAACTTAGCTAGTGCAATCGCTCGGGTTCAGTTAGAACCCAACGCCTCGCTCGGGTTCAGTTAGAGCCCAACGCCTCGCACACACGTGCGTACGTGTATGAGAGAAACGTGCATCGCTCGGCCCCCGACCACCCACCGTAACCGGGAACTCACTGAAATTTTCCTCGCCCTCGCTTCTACCATAGTTTTTTCTGTCATGGACGGCCCAAAGAATGTCATGCAGCCGCGTCTCCAGCCCGCCCAGGATGAAAAGCCCATTTTCTGTCATGATTTTTTTCCATAGAAGTAGGAGCCCACCACATCTATGATGATACCGAGTTTTGTCACAATTATCATCATAGAAGGGTCATAAGTATGATAGAAAAAAATTCGTTCGGCCCAAAATGTCACGGATATGTCTTTTTTTGTAGTGGCGGCAATAAGCGGGCCGGCACGGCGGTGCCTCGGGCCGCGCTGACAAGCTCAGCGATCCGCTCGAGCCACTCCTCATAGAAGTCGTCGATCAGGCGGTAGCGAAGGAGCCCCCACGCCATGAGCAGAGTGGCCTGCATGTTCGCCAGGACATGACGTGCGTGGGAGGACGGAGCTGCTGGGTCAGAGACGGAGTGGCGGTGCGCCCGTCGCGGTGCACCGAAGGGTGCAGCGAAGAAGCTTGATGTTCGTGGCTGGCAGGGCCTGTTGCAGCATCGAGAGCACGACGAGCACAACCATCACCCGCTGGTTCCGTCTGAGCAATGCAAGCGGCGACTGCTGCCCGGCGCCCGGCGCGAGCTCAGCGTGCATTGGCCATTGAGTTGTCGGAGTGATGGTGGATCGATCGACGGAAGAGAGATCCAATGGACCCCTACCTGGCGCGCCAAATGTTGGATTACGGGTTCCGCAAACCCTTGAAAGGTTCAAACTCTGGGGTGCGTGCGGAGATCTCAACCAACCCAGCCTGCCTACTCACGATTCTCCTAAGCCTAGCGCGACGAGCTCAAAGAGACAAAGAGACACAACAGTTTATCCTGGTTTGGGCCACCTTGCGGTGTAATACCCTACTCCAGCGTTTTGGTGGATTGCCTCGAGGGGCTGAGAATAAACTAGTACAGTGGATGAACTGGCCTTAGGAGGTGAGGTGTTCTTAAGCTCAAGAGAGCTGGTGAGGTGGTCCGGTGAGAATGGATCCGATGAGAATGGATCTGATCCCCCTCTATGGTGGTGACTGTCGGTGTCAAAACCGGCGGATCTCGGGTACGGGGTCCCGATCTGTGCGTTTGTGCTGATGGTAACAGGAAGCAAGGGACACAATGTTTACCCAGGTTCGGGTCCTCTCGATGGAGTTAAAACCCTACTTCCTGCTTGATTAATATTGAAGATATGGGTAGTACAAGAGTAGATCTACCACGAGATCATAGAGGCTAAACCCTAAGAGCTAGCCTATGATGGTATGATTGTAATTGTGATCGGCCTTCTAAGGACCAACCTCTTAGGTTTATATAGACACCGGAGAGGGCTAGGGTTTACATGGAGTCGGTTAAAAGGAAGGAAACACAATATCCGGATTGCCAAGCTTGCCTTCCACACCAAGGAGAGTCCCATCCGGACACAGGCCGAAGTCTTGAGTCTTGTATCTTCACGCTTCAATAGTCCGGACGATGTATATAGTCCGGTAGTCCAGATATCCCCTAATCCAGGACTCCCTCAGTAGCCCCTGAACCAGGCTTCAATGACGATGAGTCCGGCGTGCAGTCTTGTCTTCGGCATTGGAAGGCGGGTTCCATCTCCGAATACTCCAAGGTAATTTATCGAACACTCCAACCGTGTCCGGATCTGCAAGATGATCTTTACATACCATTGTAGGGAACATAGCATAAATCTGATCCACTGGCAATCTCCGTACGTCGTGCCCTTGCATCGTGGCCTGGTCCAACGCGAATCGGCATTTCTTGCCCCACCTCGACTCGTGTTGCGAGGCGGTCATACTGGCACGTCCTGCCAAAGAAGATATCATGTTCCTCTTATTAGGGGATTTTCCATTAATATGGGCGTGCGTGACCCCACGACGACCGTTAGTATAACTCCGTGTGTTTTTAGATAAGCCTCAAGCGGTCACGTCGAGGAGTCTGGATATTCATCCCTATTATAAAGGGGTCGAGGCCTATGCCTCTTTTCCACCTCCCTTGCATCATCTCGCACCTCAAGCTCCAACGCCCAAGACCTAAGCCCAAACACCCCAAATCCTCAAATATGTCCGGATCCAACCCTCTAGGCTGGTGGGTGGCCTCTTCGATCCAAGAGGAAGACATTGCGAAGCTTAGGGAGGTCGGATATCTGACCGCCGACATCCGGCACAGGCTTCCCGCTCCAGGGCAGGTCATCCCTACACCGGAGCTGTAAATCAATCGTTAATTTGAAGGTATTGTGCTTCTCCTAGATCAATAACCAGGATTCGTCTTTTGAAATCCGGCTAGCAGCTCTTCTTAACAGAGTTCGTCTTCGGGGGATCTTCCTCCGGAGATGATGGAGAGCGAGACCCCACCTGCCTCTCCGACTCATGAAGCGGGTAACACCGAAGTGTTGTCACGGAGGAGTCCGGATCTGCCGAAGCCGGAAGCCAATGCGTCAGCCGCCCTGAGCCCGGAGTGTTTGGCTCACACGAGGGGCGATGGGAAGGGCATAGTTCAATGTCTGGCTGGACGTACTAACTGGCCTACTAGAACGAGCTGCGCTCTCGGAGGAGCACCGCTCATTGATGAGCGAGGTGCTCAAGAAGATTTCATCCGCTACAAGCGGTTTGAATGAAGCATTTACAAGCCTGCTCAGAGGCTTTGAGGTATGTAGTGAAGAATACACTTTTTTTGGCTACGAGGCACGCGCTAGGTGTGCTCCATATAGATAGTAGCCCCTTAGACTCTGGTTGCCCGCTGTCGGTGTCAAAACCGGCGGATCTTGGGTAGGGGGTCCCGAACTGTGCATCTCGGCGGATCGTAACAGGAGACAAGGGACACGATGTTTTTACCCAGGTTCGGGCCCTCTCGATGGAGGTAAAACCCTACTCCTGCTTGATTAATATTGAAGATATGGGTAGTACAAGAGTAGATCTACCACGAGATCATAGAGGCTAAACCCTAAGAGCTAGCCTATGATGGTATGATTGTAATTGTGATCGGCCTTCTAAGGACCAACCTCTCAGGTTTATATAGACACCGGAGAGGGCTAGGGTTTACATGGAGTCGGTTACAAGGAAGGAAACACAATAGCCGGATCGCCAAGCTTGCCTTCCACGCCAAGGAGAGTCCCATCCAGACACGGGCCGAAGTCTTGAGTCTTGTATCTTCACGCTTCAATAGTCCGGATGATGTATATAGTCCGGCAGTCTAGATACCCCCTAATCTAGGACCCCCTCAGTAGCCCCTGAACCAGGCTTCAATGACGATGAGTCCGGCGTGCAGTCTTGTCTTCGGCATTGCAAGGCGGGTTCCATCTCCGAATACTCCAAGGTAATTTATCAAACACTCAAACCGTGTCCGGATCTGCAAGATGATCTTCACGTACCATTGTAGGGAACATAGCATAAATCTGATCCACTGGCAATCTTCGTACATCGTGCCCTTGCATCATGGCCTCGTCCAACACGAACTAGCGTTTCTTGCCCCACCTCGACTCGTGTTGCGAGGCGGTCTTACTGGCACGTCCTGCCAAAGCAGAGATCGTGTTCCTCTTATTAGGGGATTTTCCATTAATATGGGCGTGCGTGACGCCACGACGACCGTTGGTATAACTCCGTGTGTTTTTAGATAAGCCTCAAGCGGTCACGTCGAGGACTCTTGATATTCATCCCTTTTATAAAGGGGTTGAGGCCTATGCCTCTTTTCCACCTCCCTTGCATCTTCTTGCACCTCGAGCTGCAACGCCCAAGACCTAAGCCCAAACACCCCAAATCCTCAAATATGTCCGGATCCAACCCTCAAGGCCGGTGGGTGGCCTCTTCGATCCAAGAGGAAGACATTGCGAAGCTTAGGGAGGTCGGATATCTGACCGCCGACATCCGGCACAGGCTTCCCGCTCCAAGGCAGGTCATCCCTACACCGGAGCCCATTGAGTGCGTCGTGTTTGTTCCTCACTTCCTCCGTGGCTTGGGCCTCACCCTCGATCCTTTTATGAGGGGGCTCATGTTTTATTATGGGTTGGATTTTCATGATCTGGCTCCGGACGCTATCCTCCATATCTCGTCGTTCATTATTGTGTGCGAGGCTTTTCTCCACGTCACCCCACACTTCGGCTTATGGCTCAAGACCTTAAATGTGAAGCCGAAGATGATCGAGGGGCGACATGTGGAGTGCGGAGGTGCCATAATAAGCAGGAACGCCGATGCCCCATGGCCAGAGAGTTCTTTTCCAGAAGTATCCGATGTATGGCAGCGGAGGTGGTTTTATGTTACTACTCCCAGGGGCACAAAGTGGGTAGCCGCCCCTGAGTTCCGCACGGGCCCTCCGTCACAGTTAGCGTCTTGGACTGACGTAGGACGGAATTGGGGGCCCGCTGGCGATGTACCAGTACTGCAGAGCCATTTCCGGGAGCTTCTTGAGAGGGACATTAACCTTGTCAGCATAATGCAAGTGCTGTTAATCTGACGGATGTTGCCATGCCAACGCCAGCCTCTCCGGATGTGGGAGTTCAATCCAGAGGGTCCGCGGACTGTTAAACACTTCTTCGGCTTAAAGCTCGAAGGGATGTGCAAATTATTCTTCGGACCGAAAGTAGAGTGTCCGGACACCACCGAAGATGCGGGCCTAAGCTGGAATCGCCTAGATACCCAAGTAAGTAACCTTGATACCAGACACCTTGTTTTGTATTTGTCATAATTGTTTATTCTGAAAATCATCCGTGGCCAGGAATGGCTCAGCAAGGCAGAGAGAATCAGGTGTCCGGCGCCACTTCCCGAAGGCTCGCCTGGTCCCACCATGGCCAAGATGCTTGACCGGGTACTCAGCAGAATGCCCTCAGGGAAAGACAAGGGGAAGAACGAACAAACCGAACTCCACACGCTATGCATCCGAACCAGGGGAATTGTTACCTCCCCTAAGGAGGATAGTCGGGAAGGGGAGGCTAAGGCCTCCTCCCCGCGCGGGAAAAAGAGGGCTGCCTCCGAAGACTTGGAGGCGGAGATGCCCAAACAAGGGAGAAAGGCATCCCCAGGGGGCCCTTCCCCGACGAGCACCCTCACCGCGTCATGCCCGCCAATGGGCCAGCCCTCCAACGAGCTGTAAGTCAATCGTTAATTTGAAGGTATTGTGCTTCTTGTAGATCAATAACCAGGATTCGTCTTTTGCAATCCGGCTAGCAGGTCTTCTCAACAGAGTTCGTCTTCGGGGGATATTCCTCCGGAGATGATGGAGAGCGAGACCCCACCTGCCTCTCCGACTCATGAAGCGGGTAACACCGAAGTGTCATCACGGAGGAGTCCGGATCTGCCGAAGCTGGAAGCCAATGCATCAGTCGCCCTGAGCCCGGAGCGTTTGGTTCACACGAGGGGCGATGGGAATGGTCCGGCACAGTTCAATGTCCGGTCGGACGTACTGACTGGCCTACTGGAACGAGCTACGCTCTCGGAGGAGCACCCCTCATTGATGAGCGAGGTGGTCAAGAAGATTTCATCCGCTACAAGCGGTTTGAATGAAGCATTTACAAGGCTGCTCGGAGGCTTTGAGGTGTGTAGTGAAGAATACACTTTTTTGGCTATGAAGCACGCGCTAGGTGTGCTCCGTATAGATAGTAGCCCCTTAGACTCTGTTTGCCCGCTGTCGGTGTCAAAACCGGCGGATCTCGGGTAGGGGGTCCCGAACTGTGCGTCTAGGCAGATGGTAATAGGAGACAAGGGACACGATGTTTTTACCCAGGTTCGGGCCCTCTCGATGGAGGTAAAACCCTACTCCTGCTTGATTAATACTGATGATATGGGTAGTACAAGAGTAGTTCTACCACGAGATCAGAGAGGCTAAACCCTAGAAGCTAGCCTATGGTATGATTGTTGTTCGTCCTATGGACTAAAACCCTCCGGTTTATATAGACACCGGAGAGGGTTAGGGTTACATAGAGTCGGTTACAATGGTAAGAGATCTACATATCCGTATCGCCAAGCTTGCCTTCCATGCCAAGGAAAGTCCCATCCGGACACGGGACGGAGTCTTCAATCTTGTATCTTCATAGTCTAGGAGTCTGGCCAAAGATGATAGTTCGGCAATCCGGACACCCCCTAGTCCAGGACTCCCTCAGTAGCCCCTGAACCAGGCTACAATGACAACGAGTCCGGCGTGCATATTGTCTTCGGCATTGCAAGGCGGGTTCCCCCTCCGAATTCTTCATAGAAGATTTTGAACACAAGGATAGTGTCCGGCTCTGCAAAATAAGTTGCACATACCACCGTCGAGACAATAACATTTACAGGAGTTCAATCTGCTGACATATTCCGTGGTGTGACATCACACCACAGCCAAGCCTTTATTCGAATCATTTTTACTGTTCCACCTCAGCGCGTTTAGCGAAGCGGTTTCCTTGGCACGTCTTGTCAAAGCAGAGATCGTGTCCCCTTATTCCGGGATCCTCATCAATACAGGCGTGGGTAACCCAACCGTGCCCGTTGGCACGCCCCCTCTATCGAAGGCGAGTCCCAAATGGCCACAGGGAGGGCTCTTGGTATTCAACCTCTTTATAACGAGACCAAGGCATGCTCCTTTCTTTTAATCTCAATCGAATCCGCCCCTCGCCTCAAGTTCCAACACCCAAAGCTCCAGATTTAGGCGCTTCGGACCTTCGACGATGTCCGGCTCCGACCTGCAAGGCCGGTGGATGCCTTCTTCTGTCACGAAAGAAGACGTGCTAAAGCTGAGAGACGCCAGGTATCTAACCGGCGAAATTTCGCATAGGCTGCCTACCGAAGGGCAGATTATTCCTACTCCCGAGCCTGGTGAGATCATGGTGTTCGTTTCTCACTTCCTTCGAGGTTTAGGCTTCCCGACGGACCCCTTCATGAGGGGGCTCATGTTTTATTATGGGTTGGAATTCCACGACTTGGATCCGGAGTCCATCCTCCACATCTCATCGTTCATTGTCGTGTGCGAAGCCTTCCTCCGCATTACCCCTCACTTCGGATTGTGGCTCAAGACCTTCAAAGTGGAGCCGAAGATGATCAAGGGGCAGCAGACAGAGTGCAGAGGGGCTGTTATAAGCAAAAATGCTGACGTTCCATGGCCCGAGGGCTCTTTTTAAGAGGTGCTCGGTTTATGGCAACAGGAGTGGTCTTACATCACCGCTCCCAGGGGCACCAAATGGGTGGCGCCACCTGCCTTCCGCCCGGGTTCTCCACAGCGGCTGGCGTCATGGGTCAACAAAGGGCTCGACTGGGGGCCGTCCAAGGACGTTCCTCTGCTGCAGGGCCGTATTCGAGACCTCCAAGAGAGAGAGAGAGATCAATCTGGTCATAGTGGCGCAGGTCATGCTTATTCGGCACCTTCTGCCCTGCAAACATCGCCCCCTCCGCGTGTGGGAATTTAATCCGGAGGGACCACGAGCTCTCCAACACTTCATGGGCGCGACGCCCATGGAGATGTATAAACCGTTCTTCGGATCACAAGAGATGTGTCCGGACTTGACCGAGGACGCAGGTCTAAGCTGCAACCGCCTGGATACTCAAGTAAGTAGTCATGTGCCCGGACACGCTATCCGTACATTTATCATAAACTTGCCCTTTAAAGAGTTGTCCCTTGAATAGGAGTGGATAGCGAAAGCGAAACTAATAAGGTGTCCGGCCCCCCTCCCTGAGACCACGCCGGATCCTGTGTTAACCAAGATGCTGGAGGCTGCGCCTTTGGAAGAGAGCAAAGGGGGGAACAGGAAAGCTACTACCTCCGGGAAGGAGTCTTTCAAGGAAGGGGGGATCGAGAATACCTCCCTCCAGGGGGAGAAGAGGACCGCTTCTGAAGATCCGGAGGCCAAGGCCTCAAAGCGGGGGAAGAAATCTTCACTAGAGGGTCTTGCGCCAGGAGAAGCCCCGGCCGCACTATTTCCCCAAGGGAATCAGCCCTCCAGCGAGCCGTAAGTAGAAAGGGGAGTTATGTAATAAGGGACATCCCTGTTTTTATTTCTGAAGATAACCGAAGCTTTACCTTGTAGTTCGGATCTCAGCCCTTCTCAGCAGAGCTCATCTTCGGGGGATCTTCGTCCGGAGATGATGGAGAGTGAAACGCCTCCATATGCCGCACCGACATGCGGGACGGATGACCCTGAGGTGTCGTCGCGGAGGGTTTCCCCGAGTCCGGTGGGGCCGGGAGGTCCGGCACCAACTGGTGTACAGTCAGAGGAGCTGAAGGATCTGCTCGGGCGAGCATCTATCTCAGAAGATCACCTTGCGTTAATGGGTACGGTGATTGAAAGGATTTCATCCGCTGAGAGCGGATTCCATGAAGCTATCAGAAGTTTACTGACGGGGTTTGAGGTACGCGAAAATGATATACCTTCTGACAGTTTTTCATATAGAATGCGCCCTGTATAGATAGTAGCCCCTGAGACTCGGTACTTGTCGAAAGTGACAGCGCGCCGAGGATCATAATCTCAGTCGTAAGATGTCGCCTGTCCTATATAGGTGGCGGAGCGTCCGGTGTCCAGCCGGACTGATCAATTTGTCGAACTGAAGCAGCAACTTGACGTGGCGGATGCGGACATCGCGCTTGTCAATAAGTGGCTTGACGAGTCACAAAGTATGCAACTTCTCCGCGAACACCTGGTAAGGGAGCTTGACGCCCATGCCTTACAACATGTATGCTTTATGCAGATGCTGCTGCTGCTATGGAGAACCTTCGGGCAGAGCTAGCCCGAGTCAAGGAGAAAGCCAGAAAAAGTGATGCGGCTGCCTTGAGGGCGGCCGGAGAGCTAAAAGCCGAACAGGCTGCTCACTGCCGAAGCAGGGAGGAAATGGCCGAGATGGCCGGGAAGTTGAAGAATGCTCCCGACCGCTGCGAGTTTCTTGAAAAAGAACGTCGAGCGGAGCAAGAGGACCTGAAGAAGGCCACCGCCGAAGCCAAGGATGCCCGCTCCGCGATGAGAGCTATAAAGAAGGAGCTACGTCAGGCCGAAGATATTACGGCTCGAAAGCCTTTTCTGCTGCGGAGGAAATTTATGGATCCTAGGTATGCTCAGTTGGGCCAGCTGTGGGGTGCGGAGGATGCTTATCTGGATTTGGCGGCGAGTGCCGCAGACGCAGTCGCACACTTTTGAGGCCAAAAGGATCACGGAATGGAAGAGCTTTTTTGGTCGCAGTTCCATAGTCCAGAGCGTCCGCTTCCATTGACCGATTGTTTGGCCGAATGGGCTGAGCTGAATAGGTTGTCCGGACTTGCCATGAAGGATGTCGTGACTCATTTGTGGCCGAGCAGGCCCGAGCTGAAGAGTTATTTTGGCTTGGTGCAGCAGTTCCTTGGTGTGGTGCCGCATATTGGTGCAATGAAGCGGTCAGCATGCATAGAGGGTGCACGGATGGCTCTTGCCCGTGTCAAGACATGCTGGGCGGAGATGAAGGCCACCGACATTGCATCCCAGGATTCGGACAGAAGCCGAGTCCCTGCCGAGCACTATTTTGAGGAAGTCCTGCAGGGCGCTCGTTTAATAGTGACGCAGTGCTCGAAGGATATTATGTTCTAATGACATGTATGATTTGTGAAACGATGTTTCAATATAATATAAGGGCTTTTTATACTTGTGTGTTCAAGTATTGAAATACCTCATGTGCGGCCGTTAATGTGTATGTGTATATAACCTGAAAGATGGCAGTCTTCGGCTTCAGCCCCCACGCACATAGTGCGGGGGTGTTTGCAAAAAAAGCGCATTTTCACACTTAATCCAACGTCTTGGTCCTGTGAAGGAGGTGATAGCATAGCAAACTAGGCGACCGGACTATAATGCTTTATCACTTTCACTTAGCCATAGGAGTTCGATGGTGGGGCTACTATATAGCCCCTAGGGGCACCGCGCTCTCCGAATTCGGGGCGCGTATGTGCCTGGCCAGGAAACGGTCCTTCGTTAATGCGGAGGAATTCTAAACATTCCGGTGGGTCATTGAGTGATTGACCAGTCTCACGCTATATCATGACAGCCAGTTTTCGGCTTTCTCTACTGAGGTGCTCACCAGGCCGAACCGGGGCACAATCGCAGTAGTTCTCCTGGTGCCGCGTTAGCCGATAGAGCGGAACGTAAGGCAGCAAAACACAGGAGCCGGGCAAACCCAACATTTGACCAAAGACATGATTCGGAGCTGATGCATATAAGGCCTAACTCGAGATGCCGAACACTCCCTAAGGTATTCGGTCTTTATGAAAATGGGCAGAACAATGCCCTAAGCCCCTAGTGTCCAGGTACGCACAAAAATTTCTGACGCGGCCGATGCCAAAATGCCAGCCTCCTCCTCGGTTATAGCAAGAAATGGGGGGATGTGTATCAATAAGAGACAGTAAAGAAGGTTTACGTAGGGTCTTAATCTGAAAAGAATCCTTGCAACGAGTCCCTACTGCACGTCTGCGCTTGTGTCTCCGTTGTGCCGTATCCTAGACGGGTGTAGCACGGTGTTCATCTACAAAAGAGAACTTAGTTGAAGAAAGGTTGTGCGAAAAATGTACTTTATATTAAATAAACAGAGTATGATTCAAAAAATGAATAAAATTGAGCTTTTTGTCTCTTGTTGTACATGCGTGGAGCCCCTTGTAAGGAGGTACGTGGTTAGTAAGCCCCTTGTTTATTTATACCGGACTCGCCTAACCGTGTCCGGGGTCTGAATGACCTGTTTAGGTGCTTTGATCAGCAAGGCCGGATTAGTGTGTGGCTGTCAAGGCAGTCTCATGTTCTTCCATATTCGAGGAACACTCGAAGTTTCCCTTTAATGAGATAATGCCGCGTGGACCGGGCATTTTAAGTGTAAGAGATGCGTAATGCGGTATTGCGTTAAAGCGGGCGAAAGCTTCGCGTCCCAGTAGTGTTTGATAGCTACTTTTAAATGGGGCGATGTGGAAGACTAACATTTCGCGACGGAACTTATCGGATGAGCCGAACGCAACTTCTAGTGGTAGAGAGGCCGTACAATGGGCATATGGGCCTGGCATCACTCCTTTAAAGGAAGTGTTGCTATGGCGAATTTTAGTTGGGTCTATCCCCATTCTGCGGATTGTGTCCTGATATAGCAGGTTTAGATCACTGCCGCCGTCCATTAGGACTTGTGTAAATTGTAGTCCGTCGATTATAGGATCTAATATCAAAGCAGTCCATCCTGCGTTCCGGATACTTCTAGAGTAATCCTGATGGTCGAAGGTGATTGGTTTTGACATCCAGTGTCGGGACTCCGCTGGGGTGGACCGTGCGGCGCGTATTTCAATGGGCGCCGCTCTATTTTTTCCTGTTGCCACTTGAAGTGAGTTTACTGTTTTGACCTCTTGTGGGAAATTCTTTTGTTTTCCGGTGCTCTGCTTGTGGGGTTCGTCATCGTCCTCACTTGGTGTGTCGAGCCCCTTGTGTTCGGCGTTAAGTCGGCCGGACTGTTTGAAGACCCAACAATCCCTGTGGGTATGGTTTGCAGGCTTCCCGGGGGTACTGTGGATTTGGCATATCTTGTCGACGTGTTGCATTGCTTTCTAGAGCTTGCTTTCTTGGCCCATAGATAGACCTGACTGGGCCATCCTTTTGGTGCGGATCCTTATGCGGATCGCGTGCCGGCTTGTGTGCGGCGCCGTTTGCCGCTCTATGTTTTCCATGTGGTCGTCTATCCGACCGGGTGGCCTCTTTGTTCTTTGATTGTTGGGGCTCTACGGCCTCCTCGTCAAATTCGGGCAGTAGTTTGCGCTTCGGGTAGCTCTTTGTTTGGTGACTATCGCCGTATTTGTCTGCGGTGTTGAGTACTTTGCTCCATCTCATTCTGAGTGCGTCTTCTGGTGTTTTGAGCTTCCGCTTCTACTTCTTTAGACTACGTGTAGTGGCGACGAGCCTTTTGTGGAGGTTCTTCTGCTCCAACGATGTGTCCGGCGTGAGATCGTCCGGAATGTTATCTTCGCCGGGGACGGATTGTTTATCCAAGTTATCCTGTTCGGATGGTTGCTCGAGGGCATGTTCGTCGTCCACCGGTTCGCCATGCTCTATGGCTGGGTCTGTATGGGTTTTGTCTTTGTCGAGGCGGGACTTTGAGCGGCGCTTACGTCGCTGTTTTGACTGCTTTTCGAGGGAATTATCCTTCGCAGCGTCCCGTTGTTCCTCGTTATCGCTTCCTTTAGGTGTATCCACCATATATACATCGTGAGTTGAGGTGGCCTTCTAGTGCCCTGTAGGCGCTGGTTCTTGGTCGTCTCCGGCATCATCGTCCATGTCGTCGATGTCTTCGGAGTCAAAGTCGAGCATGCCGGTTAAATCATCGATAGTGGCTACAAAGTGGGTGGTGGGTGGGCGCTGAATTTCTTCGTCGTCCGTGTCCCAACCTTCCTGACCATAGTCCGGCCAGGCTCTCCTGATAAAGAGAGAGACTTTAGCGAGCTCAGGATGTCGTCGAAGGGCGAGTGCTGAGAGATGTCTGCGGCAGTGAACTCCATAACAGGCGCCCAACCGGATTCGATTGGCAGGGGCGCGGAAGGTTCGGAGTCCGGAGAGGAGTCCGGCACCTTGGAGTCACGAGCTTCGCAAAGGACAGTGCTGGTGTTCGGCTCGATCGCCGTAGAGATCGTAGCCCCCGAGGCGGTGTCCAGCCGCTCATCCTCGATCGACGAAGTTGGCTCCGAGCTAAGGGTCAGAGCGGGCTCTGGTGCGGCCTCCAGGGTACTGTTCGGCGGCAAAGCTAGACCGTGCTTGTCGAGACAGTGCGGCGCGCTTGGCTGTGGCTCGAATCCGTCGAAGATCAAGTCTCCACGGACATTGGTCGTGTAATTCAAACTCCCGAATTTGACCTGATGGCCAGGGGCGTAGCTTTCGATCTGCTCCAGATGGCCTAGCGAATTGGCCCGCAGTGCGAAGCCGCCGAATACAAAGATCTGTCCGGGGAGAAAAGTCTCACCCTGGACCGCGTCATTGTTGATGATCGAAGGAGCCATCGGGCCTAAAGGTGACGACACTAAGGAACTCTCAATGAAAGCACCAATGTCGGTATCAAAACCGGCGGATCTCGGGTCGGGGGTCCCGAACTGTGCGTCTAGGCGCATGGTAACAGGAGACAAGGGACACTATGTTTTTACCCAGGTTCGGGCCCTCTCGATGGAGGTAAAACCCTACTCCTGCTTGATTAATATTGATGATATGGGTAGTACAAGAGTAGATCTACCACGAGATTAGAGAGGCTAAACCCTAGAAGCTAGCCTATGGTATGATTGTTGTTCGTCCAACGGACTAAAAGCCTCCGGTTTATATAGACACCGGAGAGGGTTAGGGTTACACAGAGTCGGTTACAATGGTAAGAGATCTACATATCCGTATCGCCAAGCTTGCCTTCCACGCCAAGGAAAGTCCCATCCGGACACGGGGCGGAGTCTTCAATCTTGTATCTTCATAGTCTAGGAGTCCGGCCAAAGATGATAGTTCGGCAATCCGGACACCCCCTAGTCCAGGACTCCCTCACCCGCCCTTAGGCGGCAAACGGGGGATCATAAACCAATGATTGCTCTGTAAATACGTGCAGGCACCTGTGGGTCCGGCCGCCGATCAGTCCGTTGAAGTTGCCGAACTAACGAGGCAGATTGGATCGATTGATGCCGATATCACGTTGGTGAACGAGCGGCTAGACAGATCACAAGGTATGTGCTCTGCCTTCCTTTGTATAGGAAAATATGAAGGCGGCATGATATTAATGCAATCTGCTTGGACAGCAGACGGTGCTGCTGCTGTGGAAGCCCTGAGGGCGGAACTTGCCCGGGCCAAGGAACAAGCTCGGGTTAGCAATGCGGCTGCCCTAAAGGCGGCCGAGGAACTACGAGTCGAACAGGCTGCTCATCGCCAAAGCGAGGAAAAGATAGCCGAAATGGCTTTGGAGTTAAAAAATACCGCTGGCCGGTATGAGCTCCTTAAAAAGGAGCATAAGGATAGTTTGGCCGATCTGAACAAGGCACTGAATGCCACCAAGGAGGTACGAACCGAGCTCAGGGGTGCGCGGGAGGAGCTTCAACAGGCCGGAAAAATCGCGGCTGGGGGCTCTTACTTGCTGCAAACGAAGTTTTTCGATCCGAAGTACGCTCCCCTGGATGGACGCTGGAGTCCTGCGGATGCGTATGCAGATTTGGTGAAGAGTACAGCTGACGCTGCCAAGTTCTTCGAAGATCAGGGTGACAAGGAAGTGGAGAAGCTTTTCTGGTCGCAATTCAACGCTCCCACTCGCCCGCTGCCGTTAAGTGACAAGATGGCTGCTGTAGCGGAGCTTCACAGGCTGTCCGGGCTTGCAATGCGGTCTGTAATAGACCATCTTTGGCCAAAGGGGCCTAAGCCGGACAGTTACTTTGGCTTGGTGCAACAATTCCTTGGGGCCGTGCCTCGGATCGACGCCATGAGAAGGTCGGCGTGCATAGAGGGTGCGCGGATGGCTCTTGCCCACGTTAAAGCATATTGGATGGATATGGAGGCCACCATTATAGTGCCTCAGGATCCGGCGGGGGGCCAATATCCGGCCGAGCACTACTTGGCGCAGGTCACAGAAGGTGCCCGCCTAATAGAGGCGCAGTGCTTGAAGAATGTCTTGTTCGAGTGATGAATCGAATCATTGTAAAAACAATGTTTATTTTGATTATGAGGCTATATTTATACTGTTTGCCTGAAAATATGAATCAAATCCGAAAGTTAGATGTCGTTGGCCTCAGCCCCCACGCATACAATGCGGGGGTGTTCGCGAAAAATATGCTTAATCACACTTGATCCAACGTCTTGGTCCATTAAGGAGGTGATCGCACGTCGAACTAGGCAACCGGACTATATAGCTATAACACTTTCGCTTAGCCATGGGAGTCTAAAGTTGGGGATACTATGTAGCCCCTGGTACCTTCGCGTACATCCGAATATGGGTGCGTATGTACATGACCGGGAAATGGCCCTTCGTTAATGCGTATGAATCCTAAAGATTCCGGTGAGTCTTCGAGTGGTTGATCAGTCTCTCGCTGTATCATGACAGTCAGTTTTTGGCTTTCTCTACTGAGGTGCTCATCCGAAATAACCAGGGCACAATCGCAGTAGTTCTCCTTTGGCCACCTTAGCCGATAGTAACGGGATGTAAGGCGGCAAACCCAGGAGCCCCCGAGCGCAGCCGGAGAGACGATGGCGATGCCGCGGTGATGATGATGAAGATAGTCCCGCCCGGACCACGGTTCCGCGGCAGCTGTGGTATCATAGTACGCCCCACGGTGGGCGCCAACTGTCGGGTTTATCTCGCGGGCAGGTTCGCGAGACGACTGATGCCACGAGGTGGCTTGTGGTGAGGGCAAGACTGCTTTGAAGGTCAAGGGACAGGATTGGGAAAACAACACGCGGTGATTTACCCAGGTTCGGGGCTCTCCGGAGAGATAATACCCCTACTCCTGCATGTCTGAATATATATGCGGTGTACATGTCTGGCAATACAGAGTTGCTCCTCGAGCTGTATTACAAAACGCAGCTATGGGCATCTGGCCTCATGTATGCATGCATGTAGTGTGAGTGCGCTTGGCACTAGTGGCTGGATGGATGGGTGTGTGCCCGTGAGCAGGTATGCATGCCTGAGAGAGTGTCCTGGATGGATGGGTGTGAGCTAGCTTATATAGTGTGGCTAGCTTGTGGTGTAAGCCATGTAGGCATGGGTATGTGCTTGGGATGTAAGCTACAGTGTGTAGCTTACATTCCAAGCCATGCTTGCTTGCATGCTAGGCTAAGCTTTGTCCCTGGGGCATTTTATAAATCGATGCCTAGAGGACAAAGTACACTGTAGATGATGCTGCGTGTGACGAGCGAACAGTGTATGCTTCATCATAGTGGTCGAGGTATGGCCGTCTTGTCATTGTCGCGTCGGATGGGGCGTCGTGGTTGACTTTGCATAGAAGGCCGGCTGGAGCAGCCGGACTGGGACCCGGCCGGGCGGCCGGGTTGAGGGACTTGGCCGGGTTGGGCAACCCGGCCAAGTGCGGGCTGGGTTGAGGGGCGTTGCTGGCCCCGATGTTTTTGAAGCATCGTTCGCCGTCTTGGGCCTATCCGGGGGTCATCCCCCCGTTACTTGTTCTCATGAATGAATTTGACTACATAATACAGGAAGCTAGGGAAATCTTTGATTTTTATGGTGTGAATCATGAAAACCCTGTGATTATACTTTAAGACATTTGCTTGGGAATAATCAAATCTTTTGATGGGAATCTTAAAAAGCAAGTCCCTATTTTAGATATAATCCAACAAGTTTTCAATGATGTTAATCAACACTATTCTTGGATTGTTGCCGGAAATCAAAGGGGATATAATGATAAGCAATTCGATAGTGCTAAAGTTTCCATGGATAATGTTTTCTATGTTCTTTTTTAGAAAACCTCATAAGAAAAATACCTCTAAGGGAAACAAGGACAAAGATGACAAAACTTAGATCCTTTGCATTATGCCTAGCTAGGGGCGTAAAACGATAACGCTCGTTGGGAGGCAAACCAACTTGTATCTTTTTGCTTTTTGGTTTTCTTGATGTTTTCAATAAAATATCCAATTATGCCTCTGATTAGATGTGTTTTTGTGGTTTAAATTAGTGTTTGTGCCAAGCAAAGCCTTTGGGATGATTTGGGCGAGACTTGATTTGATCTTGCTGAAAAACAGAAACTTTTGCGCTCACAAAAATAATTCCCATTTTTAACATAATAGTGATTTTTAGTTGATTCATGATGCAGAAGATTAATATACAAATTACACACGTTGTCCTAATTTTTCAGAATTTTTGGAGTTACAGAAGTATTCGAAATATCCAGATTGCTACAGACTATTCTATTTTTGGCAGATTCTGTTTTCTTTGCGCTGTGTGCTTGTTTTGATGATTCTATGGTTTTCTTTGAAGAGTTTTTGCCATAGAAAAGTTGTAATACAGTAGATATAATGCAAAAATAAAATATTAATGGGTTTGCAACAGTACTTATAGTAGTGGTTTGCTTTCTTATATTAACGAATCTCACGAAGGTTTTGTTGAGTTTTGTGTGATTGAAGTTTTCAAGTTTTGGGTGATATTATGATGGATGAAGGAATAAGGATTAGCAAAAGGCTAAGTTTGGGGATGCCCGAGGCACCCCAAGATAATATTCAAGAAGTATCAAGCAACTAAGTTTGGGGATGCCCCCGAGTGGCATCTCCTCTTTCTTCTAACGACCATCGGTGTTTTACTTGGAGCTATATTTTTATTCTTCACATATTATGAGTTTTGCTTGGAGCGTCTTGTATGATATGAGTCTTTGCTTATTTTGATTTTTATTTTAAGTCTTGAATCCTTGCTGGACACACCTTTTTGAGAGAGCCAAAAATTATGCTATGCTTGCTCCTATGCTTCACTTAAATTTTGGAGCCATGGAATTGCTCTAGTGCTTCAGTTATATCTTTTTGAGCATGGTGTGCTTCGTTATGTTTGAAGAAATGCTCTCATGCTTCACTTAGATTTATTTGGGAGTTAGTAAATTTTTTAAGAAATTCTCTCTTGCTTCACTTAGATTATTTTGAGGGAAAGAATTACTATTCTCATGTTCTTCACTTATATTTGTCTGAGCTTATTAAAGGCAACATATGAAATTAGTCCCTAAGTGATAGATATCCAAGGAGGATATAATAAAAAAAATTCAATGAGATCATTGGACAAAATAAACTTGGTTCTTTGTAATGGTTTTGAGATATGATGATATGATATGTGAGTCATGTTGATGAGTAATTATGCTTTAGTAAGAATATTAGTTTAAGGTTTGTGATTCCCTATGCAAGCACGAAAGTCAATAGTTATGCAATGAAATTACATCCTACTTGTGGTGCACTATTCGGTGTTAGTCATGCTTAATGCTCGCTTATGATATTTTTCGTTTCTTGGTTGGGCGCTTCTCAATCTTTTTTCTAGCCTTCATTTCCACTAAGTACGATCACTACTTGTGCATCCAAACCCCTTTAATCCAGTTTTGCCATATGAGTCCACTATACCTACCTATATGCGATATTTCTTTGCTGTTCTAAGCAAATTTGTATGTGCCATCTCTAATTTTCAAAATAATTTCTCTTTTGTGTGCTCGTACCGCTCGTGAGGCGGTGAGGGGTGGCCGATATTTTCCATGCTAGATGTGTTATTCTCACGATGAGTGTTTATTCACTTTTCATTGCACGAGAGTACGGCAAAGGTATTAGGGATGCCCGGTCCCGAAATGAAAAATAAATTTACTTTATGTTGTCAAATAATAAATTCCTTGAAAAGTGTTGGTATGGAGGGCACCCATGGATACGGTTAGCCATGGAAAGTGAAAGTATGGTGGAAAAAGGAATAAACTTTATTTTCTATTTGGGAACCACCTATGATATATCTAGTATGGAAATTGTTGGGAACTCTAAGTCGTTTTCGTTGGTGGGAAAAGTATGTCTCCCAAAATGTTTTTATCTGTCAATTTTTGCTTTGAGCTCTAGCACCTCTACAAATCCCTACTTCCCTCCGCGAAGGGCCTTTCTTTTACTTTATGCAATTTTTATTTTTTACTTGAGTCTCCATTTTCTCTTATAAAGCACCAACTAAGGGGCACTATGATCGTACTTGAGCATTGGGTATAGCTAGTATTCGAGTGTGTTTCATGAATGGATCAATGATTGAGCATACTAGGCTGGGGATAACTTGATTTAGTGTTGATATTTTGAAAGACATGGTTGCTTGTTAATATGCTTGAGTATTAAAGTCTTCATGTCAAAACAAGACTATTGCTTTGAACAATACAAAAGTCCAAATGTCCATGCTACAAAGAAAAGATTATGTGATGTACATGTTAGGCAGCATTCCACATCAAAAATTCTGTTTTTATCATTTACCTACTCGAGGATGAGCAGGAATTAAGCTTGGGGATGCTGATGCGTCTCCAACGTATCTGTAATTTTTGATTCTTCCACGCTGTTATATTATCATTGTTGGATGTTCTACACTCTTTTCATATCATTTTTTGGTACTAACCTATTGACATAGTGCCCAGTGCCAGTTGTTGTTTTCTGCTTGTTTTTACATTGCAGGAAATCAATACCAAACGGAGTCCAAACGCGGCGAAACTTTTTGTGGATTTTTTGGACTAGAAGACACATGTTGGGCCAAAGAAGTACAAGAGGGGTGCTCCCCTAGGGTTTCTGGAATATTGGGGTATTTATATAGCAAAGAGGCGATGCGGGAGGCCACCAAGGTGGGCACAACCCACCTAGGCGCGCCTGCCTCCCGCACCGCCTCTTTGCTCTATAAATACCCCAATATTACAAAAACCGTAGGGGAGTCGATGAAAATCAATTCCGGCCGCCGCAAGTTCCAGAAACACCAGATCCAATCTAGACACCATCACAGAGGGGTTCATCATCGTCATTGGTGCCTCTCCGATGATGCGTGAGTAGTTCATTGTAGACCTACGGGTCCGTAGTTAGTAGCTAGATGGCTTCCTCTCTCTCTCTTGATTCTAAATACAATGGTCTCTTGGAGATCCATATGATGTAACTCTTTTTGCGGTGTGTTTGTTGGGATCCGATGAACTTTGAGTTTATGATCAGATCTATGTTTTTATCCATGAAAGTTATTTGAGTCTTCTTTGATCTCTTATATGCATGATTGCTTTAGCCTCGTATTTCTTCTCCGATATTTGGGTTTTGTTTGGCCAACTTGATCTATTTATCTTGCAATGGGAAGAGGTGCTTTGTGATGGGTTCGATCTTATGATGCTTGATCCCAGTGACAGAAGGGGAACCGACACGTATGTATCATTGCTATTAAGGATAACAAGATGGGGTCTATTTCTACATAAATAGATCTTGTCTACATCATGTCCTCATTCTTATTGCATTACTCTGTTTTTGCAACTTAATACACTAGATGCATGTTTGATAGCGGTCGATGTGTGGAGTAATAGTAGTAGATGCAGGCAGGAGTCGGTCTACTAATCTTGGACGTGATGCCTATATAATGATCATTGCCTGGATATGGCCATGAGTATTTGAAGTTCTATCAATTTCCCAACAGTAATTTGTTTTCCCAATGTTTGCTATTTTTCTCGAGAGAAGCCACTAGTGAAACCTACGGCCCCCGGCTCTCTTCTTTAATATATTTGCCTTCACGGTCTATTTTCATTTTCTTTTATTTTCAGATCTATTAAACCAAAAATACAAAAATACTTTGCTGCACTTTATTTTATTTGCAATCTATTTATCCAATCTATTACAACTTTCTCCCGTCCACTTGCCAATTTCTGGCGTCGTTACACGAAAGGGATTGACAACCCCTTTAACACGTCGGGTTGCGAGTATTTGTTATTTGTGTGCAGGAGTTGTTTACATTGTGTTGCGTGGTTCTCCTATTGGTTCAATAACCTTGATCTCCTCACTGAGGGAAATACCTATTGTCGTTGTGCTGCATCATCCCTTCCTCTTTGGGGAAATACCAACGTAGTTCTAGAAGGCATCAGTAATTTGCTTTGTTTATTAATTTTGTCCTAATATGATGGGCATCCAAGAGGGATATAATAAAAACTTTCATATAAAGTGCATTCAATACTATGTGAAGTTTGATTCCTTATGATTGTTTTGAGATATAAGGATGGTGATATTAGAGTCATGCTTGTGAGTAATTGTGGATTGGTAGAAATACTTGTGTTAAAGTTTGTGATGCCCTTAGCATGCACGTATGTTGAACCGTTATGTGATGAGGTCGGAGCATGATGTATTTATTTATTGTCTTCCTTATGAGTGGTGGTCGGGGATGAGCCATGGTCTTTTCCTACCAATCTATCCCCCTAGGAGCATGCGTGTAGTACTTTGTTTCGATAGCTCATAGCCTTTTGCAGTAAGTATGTGAGTTCTTTATGACTAATGTTAAGTCCAAGGATTATACGCACTCTCACCCTTCCACCTTTGCTAGCCTCTCTAGTACTGCGCAACTTTCACTGGTGCATTAACCCACCATATACCTTCCTCAAAACAGCCACCATACCTACCTATTATGGCATTTCCATAGTCATTCTGAGATATATTGCCATGCAACTTCCACCATTCCGTTTTATTATGACACGCACCATCATTCTCATATTGCTTTGCATGACCATAAGATAGCTAGCATGATGTTTACACGGCTTTTCCTTTTTTGATGTCATTTGCTACGCTAGATCATTGTACATCCCGGTACACCACCGGAGGCATTCATATAGAGTCATATTTTGTAATTTTTGAGTTGTAAGTAAATAAAAGTGTGGTGATCAACATTATTAGAGCATTGTCCCATGTGAGGAAATGATGACAGAAGCTATAATTCCCTCACAAGTTGGGATGAGTCTCCAGAATTTATGAAAAATAAAAGAGGCCAAAACCCAAATAAAAAAAGAGGCCAAAGAAGCCCACCAAAAATAAAAGAATCAGTTTTTCCTGTCGCGTAAAAAAAGTCTTTACGCGAGAGCAATAGAGTTTGGGATACATTTATCTCTTTTGAGCAACCTCTTTTGGATGCTTTAGACCACCCTTGCAGTAGGATACCATCTACTTTGGGTTCTTTATTATCTCCTTCGAGGGATTTTTAGGATCATTCAAGCCATATATATTTAGTCTATTTTGGCTTTTACTGTCTACTTTTCTCAGGGAGATGGTTAAGGACCTCAGAAGATAGAGGAAAGCGCCAGGCCCAGATTTCCGGAATACTTCTACGAGGAATGCTGAAAAAATGAGAGAAAAGAGAGAAGGGGCAATGTTACTATCCTTTTTCCACACTTGTGCTTCAAAGTAGCACCATGATCTTCATGATATAGAGTCTTCTATATTGTCACTTTCATATACTAGTGGGAATTTTTCATTATAGAACTGGGCGAGTTGGATGCACACCTACTTAGTTTCTTTTTGAGCTTTCATAAAGTTATGGCTCTAGTGCATCCATTGCATGGTAATCCCTACTCACTCACATTGATATCTATTGATGGGCATCTCCATAGCCCGTTGATACGCCTAGTTGATGTGAGACTATCTCCTTCTTTTTGTCTTATCCACAACCACCATATTTTATTCCACCTATAGTGCTATATCCATGGCTCGTTTGAGAACATCAAAAGTATGAAACAATTGCTTGGCTTGTCATCGGGGTTCTGTATGATTTAATACTTTGTGTGATGAAGATGGAGCATAGCCAGACTATATGATTTTGTAGGGATAACTTTATTTGGCCATGTTATTTTGAGAAGACATGATTGCTTTATTAGTATGCTTCAAGCATTATTGTTTTTATGTCAATATTAAACTTCTATTTTGAATCTTATGGATCTGAACATTCATGCCATAATGAAGAAAATTACATGGATAAATATGCTAGATAGCATTCCACTTCAAAAATTCCATTTTTATCATTTACCTACTCGAGGACGAGCAGGAATTAAGCTTGGGGATGCTTGATACGTCTCCAACATATCTATAATTTTGTATTGTTCCATGCTATTATATTATCTATTTTGGATGTTCTATATGAATTATTATGTTATTTTATATTATTTTTGGGACAAACTTATTAACCTAGAGCCCAATGCAAGTTTCTGTTTTTCCTTGTGTTTTAGTTTCGCAGAAATGGAATATCAAACGGAGTCCAAACGGAAAAAACTTTACGTTGATTTTTCTTGGACGAGAAGACACCCAGAGGACTTGGGGTCCAAGCCAGAAGACCCACGAGGCGGCGGCAAGGGTGGAGGGCACGCCCTAGCGGGGTGCCCCTGCCTTGTGCCCCCCTCGGGAGTCCCCTAACCTACCTCTTCATCGTATATATTCACAAATATTCCAGAACCCTCAGGGTGAGCCAGAAAAATACTTTTCCGCCGCCGCAACCTTATGTTCCCGTGAGATCCCATCTTAGGGCCTTTTCCGGCATCCTGCCGGAGGGGGATTCGATCACGGAGGGGATCTACATCAACTCTATTGCCCTTTCGATGAAGCGTGAGTAGTTTACCTCAAACCTACGGGTCCATAGCTAGTAGCAAGATGGCTTCTTCTCTCTCTTTGATTCTCAATACCATGTTCACCTCTATGTTCTTGGAGATCTATTTGATGTAATCTTCTTTTGCGGTGTGTTTGTCGAGATCCGATGAATTGTGGATTTATGATCAGCTTACCTATGAATATTATTTGAATCTTCTCTGAATTCTTATATGCATGATTTGATATCTTTGTATTTCTCTTTGAATAATCGGTTTGGTTTTGCCAACTAGATTGGTTTTTCTTGCAATGGGAGAGGTGCTTAGCTTTGGGTTCAATCTTGCGTGATTTCACGCAGTGACAAAGTAGGGGTAGCGAGACACGTATTGAATTGTTGCCATCGGGGATAAAAAGATGGGGTTTTCATCATATTGCTTGAGGTAATTCCTCTACATCATGTCATCTTACTTAAGGCATTACTCCGTTCTTTATGAACTTAATACTCTGGATGCATGCTGGATAGTGGTCGATGTGTGGAGTGATAGTAGTAGATGCGGGTAGGAGTCGGTCTACTTGACACGGACATGATGCCTCTATGCATAATCATTGCCTTGGATATCGTCATAACTTAGCACTTTTCTATCAATTGCTCGACAGTAATTTGTTCACCCGCCGTATTATGTGCCTTCAAGGGAGAAGCTTCTAGTGAAGCCTGTGGCCCCAGTGTCTATTTTCCATCATATTTTTTTGATCTACTATTTTTCTATCTTTTATTTTCAGATATATAAACTAGAAACCCAAAAATATTTAGTTATCTTTTATTTAGTTTTATCTATCTCTATCAGATCTCACCTTTGCAAGTGACCGTGAAGGGATTAACAACCCCTTTATCGCATTGGGTGCAAGTGTTTGATTGTTTGTGTAGGTGCATCTATTGGGGACTTGCACATTTCTCCTACTAGATTGATACCTTGGTTCTTAACTGAGGGAAATACTTATCTCTACTGTGCTTCATCACCCTTTCCTCTTCAAGGTAGAAACCAACGCAAGCTCAAGACGTAGCACTCTATCACTATTCTCTCCATGATGGGTGGATACTTGTTTGTTGGCGATCACTTGGCTTGGTGACATAGGTCATAGCACGTACTCCTTTCCCTTTATCTTGAAGCTATAGTGATTGGTTCGCCCATTGTGGATGACGCCGCGGTCGAATTGCCAAGGTCGTCCAAGTAGGAGATGGCAAACGGACATGGGAACCACATCACATCCAAAGTGTCTTCATATGCTCCAATCCTGAAGGAGACTTGAACGGTGTGCTCCACTTTAATGGTGCCGGAGTCGCTAAGCCATTGGATCTTGTAGGGACGAGGATGCTTCATGTTGACCAATTGTAGCTTGGAACATAGCTCTTCACTTGCCAAGTTGTGACAACTTCCTTCGCCGATGATGACCTTCATGGAATGACCGTTGATGCCCGCTTTGGTGTGGAAGATGTGGCAACGTTGGTCTTCCTCTTGTTGATGTTGAAGTGTCAAGACCTTGGAGACAACAAGAGCGGGGCTCAAATCATTGTCACAAAATACTTGATCGTCTTCATATTTATTCACTTGTTTGTGCAAGGCTACATGCTCAAGGGCTTCCATTTCCTCTTCACTCATGGAGTGGTAGGTGTCGTCATCGTTGGCAATCATGTCACACCATTTAGTGCACTCGAAGGACTTGTGGTCTTGGCCTCCACATGTGAAGCATTTGAGTGAACTTGTCTTGACGGTCTCATCAGTTGGAGTAGATGATGATGAAGCTCTTGGCTTGAAGTTGCTTGTAGTAGGAGGACGACTTGAAGATGTCGAAGTTTTCTTGGAACTTGACTTGTCGTCGTTGCTTGGTGAAACTTTTGTTGCGGAAGGAGTTGTTATAGTCATTGAAGCTTGGTTGTAGGAGGAGCCGTAGGAATTTGAAGAGAACTTGGCATACTTGTAGTCATCTTACACTTTTCACTCTAGCTTGGTAGCTTGGTGCGCTAGCTCGATGAGGTTCATGTACGGTTGGAAATTCGCAATCTTCTTGATAGGATGGTTGATTCCATTCAATAATCGTGCCATAGTTTGCTCATCATCTTCCATGACATTGGCTCGTATCATGGCAATCTCCATTTCCTTGAAATACTCTTCAACGCTATTTGTCCTAGCTTGAGGAGTTTTAACTTCTTGAAGAGGCCACGGTTATAGTATGTGGGCAAAAAACGCACTCTCATGACATCCTTTATTTGATTCCATGTCGTGATGGGTGGTTTGCCTCTTGCTTCTCGATGCTCAATGGCTTGCTCCCACCAAATGAGGACATAGTCTTGGAACTCAAGGGATGCCATGGCGATCTTTTGCTCTTCTTCATAGTTGTGCAAACCAAAGATCTTATCAACCTTCAATGCCCACGAGAGGTATTCTTCGGCAGTGGTGGAGCTTCATGGGGGCCAACCTAGGCGGTGGCCCCCCAGCCCAAGAAAAAACACCTACTACTTGTTAGTTTTCCTTCCGTATGTTCAGTAAAAACAGGCTTAACATCATAGTTTTGTCCCTCCTTAGCCCATTTCCCCTCCAAAGAGTTGGCCCAAGCTCCGCCACTGCTCTTCGGGATCTTTGCTTCCAGAAAACTTGGGCATTGTGAACTTGAGCTTGTCATAGCATTTCTCATCATTGCGTTGTTGTCAATGATGATGACGTTATTGCCATGGAGGAGGATCTTGAACCACCTTGTTCTCTTGCACGTCATTGTTATCTTGACGTTGAGGATGTGGGATTCCTGCACGGTTCCTCATATCTTGAAGCTTCTCAAGACGTGCGTCTTCTTCTTGGCGTTCACGGCGAATGGCCTCTTCTTGTAGACGTACTTGGCGGTTTCGCTCATTGACGGCTTGAATTGATTCACGGAGAGCTTGTTGGTCTTCAAGAGGTTGTTCCTCATTATGTTGGTGCTCTTGTTGAAGGGCATCACCTTATTGTTGGTCTTGTCGATCTTGGCGTATTGTAGCTTGCTCTTGGTATGGAGGATCATTATCTTGGCGACGTTGTTCTTCACGTGCACGGAGACGGTCTTGTAAACCATTGCCATGGAATGGGTTTCGTTGTGCTTGATGATCTTCATGGACTTGGCGATGATGCGAACAAGGTCGAGGAGGACTTGCATCCAAATAAGATTGCGTAGAATGTCGACTTGAGTGGCTCTGTCTTGAATAGGACGAAGATGTAGAAGAGCGGTTGATCAACAAGGCACGAATCTCGTCCATCCTTGCAGTGCTCTCCTCTTTTTGTGCGTCAAGCTTGTTGTCGAAGTAGTCTCTTGTATGTTGCTCGGATTGTCGCAAGTCGGTAGCGAGTAGGTCGATGCGGTCGCTCAAAGCTGCTTGTTCTTGATGTAAATCTCTTTGCGCGCCAAAGAGGTGGTTCTTGGTGACGTAGGTGTTCAAGTCGTCATCTTGCTCAATGAATAGTGGGTTCCAAGAAGTAGTTAGCCTATCCATCATTGCAACCAAATATGTCAGTGGAAGAAAGGAAAGAACTATATCAAATGTACCTTAACCGATGTTGAGAGTGGATCAATGATCACTCAATAGTGTAGCAAGGAAATAGCATGATACGTCTCCAACGTATTTATAATTTTTAATTGTTCCATGCTATTATGTTACCTATTTTGGATGTTTTGTATGCATGATATCCTATATTATATTATTTTTGGGACTAACCTATTAACCTAGAGCCAGTGCCAATTTCTGTTTTTTCCTTGTTTTTGTGTTCTATAGAAAAGGAATATCAAACGGAGTCCAAATGAGCTGAAAATTTACAGTGATTTTTATGGACCAAAAGAGACCCCCGAAGCACCACAGCTAGACTAGAAGAGTCTCAAGGAGTCCACAAGCCAGGGGCGTGCCCTACCCCCCGGGCATGCCCCTATAGCCTGTGGGCCCCTCGGACACCTCCTTGACTTGTTTCCGACGCCAAAAATTCTTATAAATATAGAAACCTCCAAAAAGAACCCTAGATCAGAAGTTCCGCCGCCACAAGCCTATGTAGCCATGAAAAACCAATCGGGAGCCCGTTTTAGCACCCTACCAAAGGGGGAAACCATCACTGGAGGTCATCTTCATCATCTTGGCGGTCTCCAATATGAGGAGGGAGTAGTTCACCCAAGGGGCTGAGCGTATGTACCAGTAGATATGTGTTTGATCTCTCTCTCTTTCTCTCATGTTCTTGATTTGGCACGATCTTGATGTACAGCGGGCTTTGTTATTATAGTTGGATCATATGGTGTTTATTCCCTCTCCTTCTCTTGTTGTGATGAATTGAGTCTTGCTCTTTGATGTTCCGTTATGTTGGATTGAGTATTGGATTTGAGAACACTTGATGTATGTCTTGCGATGGGATATCTATGGTGACAATGGGATGTTCTGTTGATTCACTTGATGTATGTTTTGGCACTCAACTTTCGGATTCCCGAGGTGACATTGGGGTAATCTATGCATAGGGGTTGATGCATGTTTTCGTCCTACGTTGCCCGATAGGAACTTTGGAGTGAACTCTTTGTTGCATGTTGAGGGATTGTTACATGATCCAATTATGTTATCATTGTTGAGAGAATTTGCGCTAGTGAAGTATGAACCCTAGGCCTTGTTTCCAATCATTGCAATACCGTTTTCACTCACATTTGTTACTAGTTACCTTGCTATTTTTTATATTTTCAGCTCACAAAAACCTATATCTACTATCCATATTGCACTTGTATAACCATCTCTTCGCCGAACTAGTACACCTACACGATTTACCATTGTATTGGGTGTGTTGGGGACACAAGAGACTCTTTGTTATTTGGTTGTTGGGTTGTTTGAGAGAGACCATCTTCATCTTACGCCTCCCACGGATTAATAAACCTTAGATCATCCACTTGAGGGAAATTTGCTACTGTCCTACAAAACTCTCCGCTTGGAGGCCCAACACGAGTCTATAAGAAGAAGGTTGCTAGTAGACATCATAGCACAATTGGTACCGTTTCTCGTCAATTTCTCACACCTATACAAATAAAGCCTTTGGAGTAGCTTGGTGAGGATGGTGGCACAAAACTTATGCAATTTTAAGCGAGAGTCAAATAGTGTTGAAAAAGATTCGCAAATTTGCAAATGCAACAAGTAGAACAATCGCAAGTACTGGTACACGGAAACACACACACAGAAAAATAAATGGTGTCATGCAACCAAAGTGAGCTCAAAATGTGGAATCCATGGAAAATGCTCTTGTTGAAAAACTCTAGGGAGACGCTAGCACAATTGCTCAATAGGCGAATACAAGACTTGTGCACAACCTACAAAGCAAAATGCAACGACTTCCTTTCCCAAGTATGCTATATGTATGGTGTTCTGGTGAGATGATCCAAGATGATCGAGTATGACAATATTAATGTATTATGATGCTATGGTTCTTGCTTAAAACTCTTTGCTTATCTTTCTCTTTTGCTTAGAAGCTTGTTGGCTCTTTCTCTTTTGAGCTCTTTCTTTGTCCACTTATGCAAAACTTCATGAACCAAGATAGCAATTGTGTATATGCGATGACAACCGTGTGACACAAGAGATGATACCAAGATATGGATATCAAGATGATATGGTATGTATGCAATGAAATGATGATCACTAATGTGCACAAGTAACATTGCCGGCAATACTCAAATGGCTAGTCTCGGTAGGTAAGTGACGCGAAAATTTGCTATGGGGTTATCAATGCTACGGCAAGGGAGTACACATAGGCGTTGTTGAAGTTACCGTCCTTGCTTACGGTTGAGGGTGTCAAAGTTGTGAAGTGGTCTTGTCAAAGACGAAGATGAGAAGCGGCGATGTTGGTGTCGAACCGTCCCTAAGTAGCCGAAACACGTTAGGAAACAGAAACCGCAACTCAAGTTCTCAAAGAACAAAACGTGTCCAAATTGTTGGAGATGATAGCGGGTAAGCGATGGTGGTTGCGAAAAGCGGTGGTGGTATGTGTAAACGCAAATAGGGTTTATGGAGTGGCAACATGGAAAAGTGGGCGGTGGCTGAAAATTTTCGAGCGAAAAAAGTCAGTTTTGTCAGGTTAGGTTGGACGTGTGGGTCATTGTACATCTGGTAACTGTCAGACGTCCGGTGCCTGGGCGATTTTGGGCACGAGATGAACTCTAGGATTCGTGGTGGAGGGGCAAAATTTGGGCGAAATTGGACGAATTTGTGGATGGGAATGGGGGAAGTGATGGGGGAAAGCTAGGTATATATGCAACACATCAAATCCATGGATCAAAATCAAGAAAAAATCATCACACCAACAAATCACAAAAAAATTAGGAGGGCTATTTTTGTGGGAATTTTCGAAATTGGGAAAAAAGCACACAAAATTAGGCTAGAAAACAAAGAGGGGAGGCTCCAAAATCGTGATCAACGTGGGCTCTGATACCAAGATGATGTAGGGTGGAACCCTAGGGGCCGATCTTTCACGATTTGGAGGGGATCCCGCAAAGAATACGAATAACACACAAGGGGAATCACAAGGGGAAGCACTCAAATCAACGAGAACAATCACACATGTGCTGGATCCATGAACAAAAAGAGTGATACAAGATTCAAACGCAACAAATGACGATACAAGAGGTGTTCTTCCCGATCCAAAGACAGGGTCTTGAATCAACAGGGGGATCTTCTCCTAGGTGGAGGGCTTGGCCTCCAATGGAGTAGGTATCAAGTGGATGAGTAATGCTGTGTGTCTCAAATGAGCTAAACTATTGTTAACCCTTGAAAGAGGGAGGAGGAGGATGAGTATATATAGTCTAGGGTCACGAAAGGGTACATGGTCCTCGGCCCAACACACTATGCGCAGACAGGCGTCAGACGTCCGGTGGCTCTCGGACGTCCGGAAGCTCGTGAAGGTCCGGACGTCCGGAAGGCATTGGTCATCTGGTGGCCGGTCGTCCGGGAAGTTCAAACTTCCGTTAATTTTCGTTCTATGACGCGGCAACGGACATCTGGAGGGGCTCGGTCGTCCGGCCGCTGGGAGGTGTCAGACGTCCGGTCGATGTCGGTCGTCCAGTGGCTATAGTGTACGCTGGCTGGCTCTTCTGGCTGGTGGAGGCTTTAGGCATCAGATGTTCGGTGCTGGCCGGTCATCCGATGGTTGTAGGTTTTTGGTAGCTCTTGTTCTAGGTCCTTGAACTTGGTGTCCTTGTCGTCTTGTCCGTTGGATGTAGTTGTACCGTGGCTTCCCTCTAGGTACATAATCACACATAGGGTTTCCACTTGAGGTAGTAGCCATGTCTCGTGTGAAGAATGTGTAAGTTTGGTGAGGAACGAGTTCACCTTAGTTTTGATAGCCCTTGCTCGAGCTCTTGTCATAGGTCCATGTGGTTATGTATGCGACGAAGGTAGTGAAGTAAATATGCCCTAGAGGCAATAATAAAGTTGTTATTTTATATTTCCTTATTTCATGATAAATGTTTATTATTCATGCTAGAATTGTATTAACTGGAAACTTGATACATGTGTGGATACGTAGACAAAACACTGTGTCCCTAGTAAGCCTCTACTAGACTAGCTCGTTGATAAAAATGGTTAAGTTTCCTAACCATAGACATGTGTTGTCATTTGATAAACGAGATCACATCATTAGGAGAATGATGTGATGGACAAGACCCATTCATTAGCTTAGGATTATGATCGTTCAGTTTTATGGCTGTTTCTTTCTTCATGTCAAATACATATTCCTCCGACTATGAGATTATGCAACTCCCAGATACCGGGGGAATGCCTTGTGTGCTATCAAATGTCACAATGTAACTGTGGGATTATAAAGATGCTCTATAGGTATCTCCGAAGGTGTTTGTTGGGTTGGTATAGATCAAGATTAGGAGTTGTCACTCTGAGTATCGGAGAGGTATCTATGGGCCCTCTCGGTAATACATATCATAAGAAGCCTTGCAAGCAAAGTGACTAATGAGTTAGTTGCAGGATGATGTATTACGGTACGAGTAAAGAGACTTGCCGGCAACGAGATTGAACTACGTATGAAGATACCGATGATCGACTCTCGGGCAAGTAACAGACCGATGACAAAGGGAATAACGTACATTGTCATAATGGTTTGACCAATAAAGATCTTCGTAGAATATGTAGGAGACAATTTGAGCATCCATGCTACGCTATTGGTTATTGATCGGAGAGGTGTCTCGGTCATGTCTACATAGTTCTCGAACCCGTAGGGTCCGCACGCTTAACGTTCGATGACGATATTGTATTATATGAGTTATGTGATTTGGTGACCGAATGTCGTTTGGAGTCCCAGATGAGATCACGGACATGACGAGGAGTCTCAAAATGGTCGAGAGGTAAAGATTGATATATAGTACAATGGTATTCGGACACCGGAAGTGTTTCGGGAAGCACCAGGTACTTATCGGGTCACCGGAAGGGGTTCCGGGCACCCCCGACAAAAGATATGGGCCTTTGGGTCAAGAGGGGAAATGCACTAGCCACATAGGGGCTGGTGCACCCCCCCTCCCCCATATGGGATAGCCAAATTGGAGAAGGAAAGGGTAAGGAGGAAAGAAAAAAGGGAGTAGGATTCCCCCTTCCCCCTCTTCCCTTCCTACTCAGAATAAGAATAGGAGAGGGGGTTGGCCGAATTGGGAGAGGGCCCCAAGTAGGATTCCTCCTACTTGGGGCGCCCCCTTGGCTGCCTCTAATCCCCTCCAACCTATATATATATAGGGAGGGGGCGCCTCGAACATAGAACAACAATTGTTAGCCGTGTGCGGCGCCCCCTCCATAGTTTACACCCCGGTCATATTGTCGTGGTGCTTAGGCAAAGCTCTGCGTGGATCACTTAACCATCACCATTACCACGCCGTCATGCTGACGGAACTCATCTACTTCCTTGACACCTTGCTGGATCAAGAGGGCGAGGAACGTCATCGAGCTGAACGTGTGCACAACTCGAAGGTGACATATGTTCGGTACTTGATCGGTCGGAGCTAGAAGAAGTTTGACTACGTCAACCACGTTGTCAAATGCTTCTACTTTCGGTCTACGAGGGTATGTAGACACACTCTCCCCTCTCGTTGCTATGCATCTCCTAGATAGATCTTCCGTGAGCATAGGAATTTTTTGGAATTGCATGCTATGTTCCCCAACAGTGGCATCATGAGCTAGGTCTATGCATAGACGATATGCACGAGTAGAACACAAAGAATTGTGGGCGGTGATCGTCATACTGCTTACCACCAATGTCTTAATTTGATTCGGCGGTATTGTTGGATGAAGCGGCCCGGACCAACCTTACATGACCACGTTCATGAGACCGGTTCCACCGACAGACATGCAACTAGTTTTGCATAAAGGTGGCTGGCGGGTATCTATTTATCCTACTTTAGTTGAATTGAATTTGACTGCGGCCGATCCGTGTTGATGGTTAAAACAGCAAACTTGGTAAATCACCTTTGTGGTTTTTGTGTATGTCGGCGTTCTAGGAAAAGAGGTCCCCACACTTGCCTGCCTGCGGCCTGTAGTGTGGCTCAGCCAGTGGCCCAGTACGGCCCGTCTCCATCAACTAACACTCAAGACCCTCGCGAGGGGTAAAGCCTCGCGGGGCGGACGACGCAGGGCCTCCTCAGGAGCAGCCTCACTAGGCAGGCTCGCGAGGAGGTGGAGAGATCAAGGCAAGGGGTACCTCGCAAGGTGCCCATGACGCAAGCCATGACGACCAAGGCCAGGCGGGCGCCATCCTGCGCAGTGTCTTCGTTTCCTCTTTGGTGCAAAGGGGGCAAGCGCAGGCGCGGAGTACCGAGGCATCAGGCAAAGGTTTCCTTATCGGTGCAACGAGACCAAGACCATCAGGACGGCAGGATGGAGGTCACCATGGAGCCCAAGACAGCGTCACCACCAGCGCCTTTGGTAGGCAAAGACCACCTTTAGTCAGGATAGCTTGTACTAGCTGTCCCCTTTCAAAATGGCCATAGTTGGATCCCTTCCTGCTCAATATTTGGGAAGAGGACCAGAGCCTCTATAAATAGGATTAGCCACCACAGTAGAAGGCATCTCATCTAGATGCACCCGAACCCAGCTAACCTACACACCACCAAGCACAACAACACCTCTCCTCGCGAGGCTGTTCTTCCCTTGTACTGTTCATCAGCCCAAGAGGCAATCCACCACACCACACACAGGAGTAGGGTATTACACCACAACGATGGCCCAAACCGGTATAAACCTTGTGTCTCTTGTGCTGTTCTTTGTGCTAGCTTAGAGATCACGGCGAGGCTGAGGGCGTGTTTCGGTAGGGAGGAGATCTTCGTGCGCAACCCAGTGTCCGAACCTTAAGGGTTTTGCCGGAACCCGATATCCGACATTTGGCGCGCCAGGTAGGGGTGCGCCGAAATCTTCTTTCCATTGATCTGCGTCCCATCGCTTCGTCGCATCCATGGCAGACGCTCGCCGAGCCAGCGCCGAGCGCCGGGCTGCTCTCGCTACCCGCGTCGCCCAGACGGCTCCCGTTGGCGAGCCTCCTCGTCGTTCTCCGTCGCCTGCCGCCAACACGGCCACCGGCCCGGCGAGGAACAAGCAGCAAGCATCTTCGCTGCACCCCTCGGTGCGGCGGGAAGGCCGCACCGCCACTCCGTCGCTAACCCCAGCTAGTTCATCGTCTCACGCTCGTTGCGCCCCCACGGACGCATAGGCCGTGCTACTCCTGGCACATGAGCTCCTGCACTACCGCCCTGTCGACGACCTCTACGAAGAGTGGCTCGCTTGCATCACCGAGCTCGTCAGCGCCGCAAGGGGCTCTCCCGCGCCGTCCCTCTCGTTGCCTCGCCCTCCGTCATTCATGGGCGATGCGGCTCAGGGAGCGCCTCCGCCACCTCTCCCCCAAGACGGCGCCCTGACTCCAAGGTGCGCGGCCCTTGGACGTGACCCACCGCATCCAGCGCTCGCGCGACAAGAAAGAAGCTGCCAAGAAATCCCTCGGCCTCAAGAAGGCGCTCCCATGCTTCCTGCACCAGCACGACAAGACCACGTCTCTGCACCAGGGCGCCAAGACCCCGTGCTGCCCTTGGCGGCGGTGCGCGAGTACCACCAAGAGCAAGCCCCGCGTCAGCAAAGGGCTCCAGTGGCCACAGCAGGTTGCCGTGCCTTCACCACCGAGCCGCGTAGCGTCGCCTGGCCGGGCAAGTTCAAGCCGGACCTGCCTCCACGCTATGACGGTACTATCGACCCCATAGAGTTCCTGCAGCTCTACGAGCTGGGCGTCGAGCCGGCCAATGGAGACGAGAAGGTCATGGCGAACTGGTTTCCCATGGTGCTCAAGGATGGTGCCCGCACCTGGCTCCTGAACCTGCCTCCCGGCTCGATCTCCTCCTGGGACGAGATGGGTAGCCGCTTCATCACCTACTTCCAGGGCACTCGCGACCGCCCCCCGGCCGCGGGTGACCTGCGCCGCATCAAGCAGCAGCCTGGAGAGACCCTGCAGAAATACATTCAGCGCTTCAACAGCGCCCGCCTCAAGATCCCCAAGGTGACGGACAAGTCCATCATCTTAGTGTTCTCTGATGGCATCTGTGACGTCAAGATGAAGGAGGAGCTTGCCATCCACGAGGACTTGTGCACATCACTGGAGCTGTTCAACCTGGCGACCAAGTGCGCAAGAGCTGAGGAAGGATGCCCCTCCCTCCTCGAGCTTCCAGCTGCTGACCAAGAAGAGAAGAAGGCCAAGGCCAAGGATGTGAAGCGCAAAGGAGTAGTCGTGCTCACAGTAGAGCCAGACACGAAGTGCGGCAGGGACCAGTCGGAGTCGTCCAAGGGCAGCTGACCATTCTGCGCCTACCACAACCTCCACACCCACAACACCAACGAATGCCAAGAGCTCGGGGATGTTCGAGAAGGATGCTTCGGCCGTCGCCCCGAGCGCAACGACTGGGGCTACAGCCGAGGAGGAGGATGATGGGACGACCGTCGCTCTCGCCAGGAGTGGCATGACCGACCTCGTGAGCATCGCTGGCAGGACCAGTCTCGCGAGGGAGCCTAGAGGGATCAGCCTCGCGCGGACCGCCCGCGGGGCAATGCGGGCCTTCCTCCTCTGCCGACACTGCCAAGAAGGAATTACGACCACCACCAGGACGAGGGGGCTGGGGGCTTCCAGGAGCCACGTGCTATCGCTTACATCTTGGGCGGAGCTCAGGCCCCAGCCTCTCAGCGCATCTTCAAGCAGTTTGCTCGCAAGGTGAATGCAGTCCTCCCTAGGCTTGAGGCCACGCGCCCGCTCAGGTGGTCAAAGTGTGCCATCACCTTCAGTTCAGCAGATCAACTCAAGTATGCGGCCACGACTGGCGTCCTCCCGATGCTTTGTTCCCCAGTCATCAGCAACGTGCAAGTCACCAGGACCCTCATCGACGGCAGCGCAGGGCTCAACGTTCTGTCCCTTGAGACGTTCAACAACCTCCAAGTGCCATATGATCAACTCCAGCCTACCAAGCCTTTCTCAGGAGTTACTGACGGCTCCACCACCCCAATAGGGCAGGTCCACCTCCTTGTCACCTTCGGACAGCGCAACAACTACCAGACTGAGCTCATCGACTTTGACGTCGCCCACATCCGCCTACCATACAATGCCATACTCGGGTATCCATCCCTGGCCAAGTTCATGGCGGTGACCCACCATAGCTACAACGTCCTCAAGATGCCAGGAAGCGGCGGGATCATCATAGTCCCCTGCGAGGAGAGAGATGCGGTGTTCTCCCTTGAGCGTTCCTTCCAAGATGCATCAATCGAGGACCTGAACAGTACCCCAAGAAGAAGAAGACATCGCCCAGCTCAAGGCCTCAGAAGGTTGGCATCTCAGGAGGTGCCGCATTAGGATCCACGCCCGTGCAAGGGGCGCCTCCTTCCATCGCATAGGAAGGCATGCCCGGTGCCCTCCTCGGGCAGGGCTCGGGGGCTCTCTTATGGAGGGCCTCGGACTTCGCCAAAATCACGAGGAAGGCGCTTGGGCACCACTTGGAGGCATACTTCGCAACACGTTTCCCTCAGGAAGGCACACGGTGTGGAAAGCCCAACCCTCAGGAGTTCATCAACAAGACCCCTCAGGAGCTTTAGGAAGCAAGAGTCATACACGGCGATCGTCGTTTGCCTGGCGTGGCTCCCCATCCAGGCGAGGATGGTGGGCTGCGCGTCTGCATCAATGTCCCAGGGCTCAACCGAGCTGCATCTCAGGAGCGCATCTGGCCTTTGCGCGTGGAACGCTGCGAGGGTCCACTACACAACTACGTTTGCATGCCTTTCAGCCTGCCGAATGCGGCTGCCACCCACCAGCGCCATCTGCGGAGCATTCTGGCGGCTCAGGAGGCCAGGCACCACGCAGTCCTAGCGGAGATGGAGATGGCCCTCGAGCAACTGCATGGATCCCCAAAGCCTCCCGAGGCTCAGGGCTCCGGTGGCTTGTGAGGGTCGGCCTCTTCACCGCGCATCTTCAGCTACTCCGACACCCCCTCTACAATGGTACCAGGTGACATCTTTCGAGTTCATTTCAGCTAGGAGTGCCCTCAGGGCTGCATCATCCCCAAGCCGCTCGGGCCTGACCCAGTGGCATGTATCCCTTCTGCATTTACCTAAGTTGATTTGCCTTTCATGCTTAACCTGCCTATGATTATCGCCTGCTCGATGGACATCTACCACTAGAGCCACTCACGCTGGCACGACGCTTGCACATGGGTCTGTCCCTACAACGTCGGCAAATCTGAGTGGTCGAGCTCTGGCCCACGGAAGCCCCGCACGCATCACCTCACCAGGCCCTCGGTGCCCTTACCACTCTATCGGAGCAACCAATGGCCAGCCGGCAATCATAATGGCAACCCGTGCTTTTCTCTTGTTGGTTTACAGGACCCTCCTCAGGTTTATAGTCGGTGGCACCATGAGCTCTCTCTCTCTCTCTCTCTCTCTCTTTCCCACGCGATTCCCTTGCGCGTTAAAAGGAGGGCTCCTGAGCATCGTGGCTCAGGAGCTCTTACTAGCTCTCCAGCCCTCACCCCTGGCCTTGACCACGACATTGCGACCTGGCATACCAGCGGCGGCTAAGCTCGCTCGAGGGCCGGGACCTGAGGATGTAAAGCACGAAGGAGAGCGTGGTGAAGAACAGGGAAGCTCGCGAGGGCCTAACCTAGCTGCGCCACAGCTGCCGGCGTACAAGTCCGGCACAACATGAAGGAACGACTTCATATTTTCAAGATAAGTTTCACGCCTGGATCAGCTAATCGATGCAGCGCAAAATCTTCACTTGATGCAGCTCTATGACAGCAACGTTGCCCTCCTTTCTCGCCTCTCGGTGGCTGCTTGGAGGCTAAAGGGACCTCCTGAGCATCGCGCCTCAGGGGCTCTTACTGGACCTTGGCCCCCTCACCTCCTCGCCTTATCCACGGCATCGCGACCTGGCATACCAGCGACGGTTGAAGCCTGCCTGGGGACCGGGACTTGTCAGCGTAGAGCGCCAAGCCATCGCGAGGTTAGAAAGGGGGAACCAAGCTGGGACAGGACAAGCATTTGCGCAGTTTCATAATAAGGGTTACATCAGCAAAACACATCGCGGACCCTTTACATGCCCCCACGGGGTGTTTCCTCGATTCCTCACAGGGAACAAAAGACGACATTCCTAAGGAGCCCTAGCTGCCCCCGCCTCCATGGCTGACGCCATCATCAATAGTGGGCCACGAGGGGCCGGCGCCAACCCCATCCAGATCAGCTGCGTCGACGGCCTGATGCAGCCGCCTTGCTCCGAGCATGGCGTGAGCTCGGGGGCACGTAGTTGTCGTCGCTCGTCTCCGGAGTCATGAAGAGCTCGGGAGAGTCGCTGGACTCCCAAGCATCGCTGCTGCTACCAGAGGAGCCGTTGGGGAAGTGAACGGCAGGCCTAGCCCTTGGCACGTCGATGTCCTGACTGCTTCCTCTGGGGCAGCACTCCAGGCGGCGGCCTTCTGCGTCGAAGACCTTGAAGAGCAACAAGGAGGCACCTTCGTATTCAAAATGAATCACGATGGTGCCCCCCATTCGGCAGACCCGGGCGACCTCGCCCCAGCCTCGGGTCATGAAGACCTTTCCCGGGGCGACGACTTCAACCTCCACTCCGCTCGCCGGAGCGCCACAGTCCGTGTGCGGCAGCCAAAGCTTGAGAGGCCCTCTCGACGGCATCTTGGTGGCGAAGAACGAAGGGAAGCGGATCCAGGTGCTCGGAGGCATCGCCGCATGCAGCACGAGCTCGCGAGAGGAGTCCGCGGTGTGGACTCCAGGAGCGACGGCGCGCACCGCCAAAGCTCGTTGACCGCGTCTGCAGCATGGACGGTGTCACTCGTTGTCCCTTTCTCCAGGGCCCTTGGCCTGGGCATACAGGGGTAGCGGGAACCCAGGAGGTGTCCGCTCACACGAAGGCCTCATCATCCCCGGCCTCGCAACCTCGTCGCGGCGTCACGGGACCGACCGTTTCTTTGGCGGGAGCGGGTCAGGTCCCTCCCGGGGAGCCTTCCCCTTCTCTTCGGCCGAGAATCTGCGGGTCAGCGCCATTGGTGTCGAATATGGAGATGGAGCAAGGAAAAAGAAGCAAGCGAAGCAGGAAGAGATGGACAACGGGGGGCTCCCACCCCTCCGTATTTATAGCCCAAGGGAGGCCAACAGTCGACCTCCACGATCGCAGGCAATGATGACTCTTCTTGCGTGCAGCAGGGACTCGTCAAGTCGGGCAGTTGCCGAGGCAGCATGGGGAAGCGGAGATGCCCATGTCCAATCAATTGCCACGCGGCAACCAAGGCCGTAGGCTGTGGGGGCCCGTGGCGCTCCACACTTGCCCCTTGGCTTTGCTACTAAGCCAAGTCCGAGCATGCCTTGGGACCAGGGCTACTGTCGGTGTTCTGGGAATGGGGGTCCCTAGACTTGCCTGCCTGTGGCCTGTAGCGTGGCTCAGCCAGTGGCCCAGTATGGCCCGTCTTCATCAACCAACACTCAAGACCCTCGCGAGGGGCCAAGCCTCGCGGGGCGGATGATGCAGGGCCTCCTTAGGGGCGGCCTCACCAGGCAGGCTCGCGAGGAGGCGGAGAGATCAAGGCAAGGAGTACCTCGCGAGGTGGCCATGATGCAAGCCATGACGACCAAGGCCAGGCGGGCGCCAGGCGGGCGCTAGCCCGCGTAGTGTCCTCGTTTCCTCTTTGGTGCAAAGGGGGCAAGCGTAGGCGTGGAGTACCAAGGCATCAGGCAAAGGTTTCCTTATCGGTGTAACGAGACCAAGACCAGCAGGACAGCAGGATGGAGGTCACCATGGAGCCCAAGACGGCGTCACCACCAGCGCCTTTGGCAGGCGAAGACCACCTTTAGACAGGATAGCTTGTACTAGCTGTCCCCTTTCAAAATGGTCGTTGTTGGATCCCTTCCCGCTCAATATTTAGGAAGAGGACCAGGGCCTCTATAAATAGGATTAGCCACCACAGTAGAAGGCATCTCATTTAGAGGCACCCGAACCCAGTTCACCTACACACCACCAAGCAGAAGAACACCTCTCCTTGTGAGGCTGTTCTTCCCTTGTACTGCTCATCAGCCCAAGAGGCAATCCACCACACCACACACAGGAGTAGGATATTACACCACAAAGGTGGCCTGAACCTATATAAACCTTGTGTCTCTTGTGTTGTTCTTTGTTCTAGCTTAGAGATCGCGGCGAGGCTGAGGGCATGTTTCGGTAGGGAGGTGATCTCGTGCGCAACCCAGTGTTCGAACCTTAAGGGTTTTGTCGGAACCCAATATCTGACAGTGTCGTAGGTAAGAACGGTTCTTGCTAGAAGCCCGTAACAGTCACGTAAAACTTGCAACAACAAAGTAGAGGATGTCTAACTTGTTTTTACAGGGCATGTTTTGATGTGATATGGTCAAGACATGATGTGATATACGTTATTGTATGAGATGATCATGTTTTGTAAAAGTTATCGGCAACCGGCAGGAGCCTTATGGTTGTCTCTTTATTGTATGAATTGCAAACGCCATGTAATTGCTTTACTTTATCATTAAGCAGTAGCGATAGTTGTAGAAGCAATAGTTGGTAAGATGACCACGACGCAACGATGGAGATCAAGGTGTCGAGCCGGTGATGATGGAGATCATGACGATGCTTTGGAGATGGAGATCAAAAGCACAATATGATGATGACCATGTCATGTCATATATTTTGATTGCACATGATGTTTCTTTGTGCATCTTATTTTGCTTAGTATGGCGACAGCATTATAAGATGATCCCTTCACTAAATTTCAAGGTATAAGTGTTCTCCCTGAGTATGCACCATTATGATAGTTCTTCGTGTTGAGACACCACGTGATGATCGGGTGTGATAGGCTCTATGTTCACATACAACGGGTGCAAGACAGTTTTGCATATGCGGAATACTCGGGTTAAACTTGATGAGCCGAGCATGTACAGACATGGCCTCAGAACACTGGATACCGAAAGGTTGAACGTGAATCATATAGTAGATATGATCAACAAAGAGATGTTCACCATTGATGACTACTCCATCTAACGTGATGATCGTACATGGTTTAGTTGATTTGGATCATGTATCATTTAGATCACCTGAGGGATGTCAATCTAAGTGGGAGTTCTTAAGTAATTTGATTAATTGAACTTAATTTATCATGAACTTAGTCTTGATAGTATTTTCAAATTATGTTGTAGATCAATAGCTCGCTTTATAGCTCCCCTATGTTTTTGGTATGTTCCTAGAGAAAACTAAGTTGAAAGATGATAGTAGAAATGATGCGGACTGGGTCCATGATTTGAGGATTATCCTCATTGCTGCACAAAGGAATTATGTCCTTGATACACCGCTAGGTGAAAGACCTGCTGCAGGAGCAGATGCTGATGTTATGAACGTCTGGCAAGCTCGATCTGATGACTACTCGATAGTTCTATGTGCCATGCTTTACGGCTTAGAATCGGGACTTCAAAGACGTTTTGAACGTCATGGAGCATATGAGATGTTCCAAGGGTTGAAGTTAATATTTCAAGCAAATGGCCTAGTTGAGAGATATGAAGTCTTCAACAAGTTCTATAGCTGCAAGATGGAGGAGAACAGTTATGTCAGGGAACACATACTTAGAATGTCTGGATATCATAATCACTTGAGTCGGCTGGGAGTTAATCTTCCGAATGATAGTGTTATTGATAGAGTTCTCTAATCACTGCCACCAAGCTATAAAGGCTTCATGATGAACTATATATGCAAGGGATGGAAAAGACAATTCGCGAGCTGTTCGCAGTGCTCAAAATTGCGAAGGTAGAAATCAAGAAGGACCATCAAGTGTTGATGGTTAACAAGACCACTAGTTTCAAGAAAAAGGGCAAGGAAAGAAGGGGAACTTCAAGAAGAATGGCAAGCAAGTTGCCGCTCCCAGGAAGAAGCTCCAAAGGGACTGGTCACTTGAAGTGGAACTGCCCCAAGTATTTGGTGGATAAGAAGGATGGCAAAGTGAACAGAGATATATTTGATATACATGTTATTGATGTGTACCTTACTAGTGCTCGTAGTAGCCCCTGGGTACTTGATACATGTTCGGTTGCTAATATTAGTAACTCGAAATAGGAGTTGCAGAATAAATGGAGACTAGTTGAGGGTGAAGTGATGATGTGTGTTGGAAGTGGTTCCAAGATTGATATAATCATCATCGCACACTCCCTATACTTTTAGGATTAGTGTTGAACCTAAAAAATGTTATTTGGTGTTTGCGTTGAGCATGAACAAGATAGGATCTTGTTTATTGCAATACGGTTATTCACTTAAGATAGAGAATAATTGTTATTCTGTTTACATGAATAAAACCTTCTATGGTCAAACACCCAATGTTAATGGTTTATTGAATCTCGATCATAGTGATACGCATATTCATAATATTGATGCCAAAAGATGCAAAGTTGATAATGATAGTGCAACATACTAGTGGCACTACCGTTTAGGTCATATTGGTGTAAAGGGCATGAAGAAAATCCATGCTGATGGGCTTTTGGAATCACTTGATTATGAATCATTTGATACTTGCGAACCATGCCTCATGGGCAAGATGACTAAAACTCTGTTCTCCGGAACAATGGAGCGAGCCAATGACTTACTAGAAATAATACATACCGATGTATGTGGTCCAATGAGTGTTGAGGCACGTAGCGGGTATTGTTATTTTCTGACCTCCACAGATGATTTGAGCAGATATGGGTATATCTACTAAATGAAACACAAGTCTGAAACATTTGAGAAGTTCAAAGAATTTCAGAGAGAAGTGGAGAATCATCGTAACAAGAAAATAAAGTTTCTACATCTGATCTTAGAGGCGAATATTTGAGTTACAAGTTTGGCCTTCATTTAAAACAATGTGGAATAGTTTCACAACTCACGCCACTTGGAACACCACAGCATAATGGTGTGTCCGAACATCGTAACCATACTTTAATAGATATGGTGTGATCTATGATGTCTCTTACCGATTTACCACTATCGCTTGGGGTTATGCATTAGAGACAGCTGCATTCACATTAAATAGGGCACCGTCTAAATCCGTTGAGATGCCACTTGTGACGCCAGGATAATTAAGCTATAGTAAACCCCTGCTAATGGTGCCATGTCATCACATTACTGTTGCTAATTCTCACTTGATCCAAATCACTGTTTGTCGGTGTTCTGGGAACGGGATTCCCCAGATTTGCCTGCCTGCGGGCTGTGGTGTGGCTCAAGCAGTGGCCCAGTACGGCCCATCTTCATCAACCCAAGTTCAATACCCTCGCGAGGGGCCAAGCCTCACGGGGCGGATGACGCAAGGCTTCCTCAGGGGCGGCCTCATCAGGCAGGCTCGCGAGGAGGCGGAGAGATCAAGGCAAGGAGTACCTCACGAGGTGCTCGTGACGCAAGCCATGACGACCGCGCAGTGTCCTCGTTTCCTCTTTGGTGCAAAGGGGGTAAGCGCAAGTGCGGAGTATCGAGGCATCAGGCAAAGGTTTCCATATTGGTGCAACGAGACCAAGACCAGCACGACGGCAGCACAGAGATAACCGTGGAGCCCAAGACGACATCATCACCAGTGCCTTTGGCAGTCGAAGACCACCTTTAGTCAGGATAGCTTGTACTAGTTGTCCCCCTTCAAAATGGCTATTGTTGGCTCCCTTCCCGCTCAATATTTGGGAAGAGGACCAGGGCGACTATATATAGAGATAGCCACCACAGTAGGAGGGGATCAAATCCATCCCAAGTAGAACACCGCACCAGCTCAAGAACACCCCTCGCAAGGCTGTTCTTCCTCTGTACTGTTCATCATCAGCCCCAGAGGCAATCCACCACACCACACACTGCATTAGGGTATTACACCACAACGATGGCTCGAACCAGTATAAACCTCATGTCCCTTGTGCTGTTCATCGTGTAGCTTAGATTCGCGGCGAGGTTTTGGGGCGTGGATCGGTAGGGAGAGGATCTTCGTGCACACCCCAGAGTTCGAACCTTAAGAGTTTTGCCGGAACCCAACATCCGACATTTGACGCGCCAGGTAGGGGTGCGCCGGAATCTTCTTTCCGCTATTTTGCGTTCCATTGCTTCGTCGCATCTATGGCAGACGCTCGCCGAGCTCATGCCGAGTGTCGGGCAGCTCTCGCCGCCCGCGTCGCCTAGACGGCCCCCGTCGGTGGGCCTCCTCGTCGTTCTCCATCGCCTGCCGCCAATGCCGCCACCGACCCGGCGGGGAACGAGCAGCAAGCGTCGTTGCTGCATCCCTCGGTGCGGCGGGAAGGCCGCACCGCCACCCCGTCGCTGACTCCAGTCGGGTCATCGTCTCACGCTCGTCGCGCTCCCACGGACGCGCAGGCCGCGTTGCTCCTGGCACGTGAGCTCCTGCACTACCGCCCCGTCGACGACCTCTATGAGGAGTGGCTCGCTCGCATCACCGAGCTCGTCAGCGTCGCAGTGGGCTCCCCTATGTCGTCTCTCTCGCTGCCTCGCCCTCCATCCTGCAGGGGCGATGGAGCTTAGGGGGTGCCTCTGCCACCTCCTCCCCAAGAAGGCGCCCTGGCTCCAAGGTGCGGCGCCCCTGGACGAGACCGACCGCGTCCAACGCCCGCACGACAAGAAAGGAGCTGCCAAGAAATCCCTCAGCCTCAAGAAGGCGCTCGCGTGCTCCCTGCTCCAGCACGGCAAGGCTGCATCCCTGCACCAGCACGCTAAGACCCCGTGATGCCCCTGGCAGCGGCACGTGGAGACCATTAGGAGTAGGCCCCGTGTCTGCAAAAGGCTCTGGTGGCCACGGCAGGTTGACGCGCCTTCACCACCGAGCTACATAGCGTTGCCTGGTTGGGCAAGTTCAAGCCGGATCTGCCTCCTTGCTAGGATGGCACGTCCGACCCCGCGGAGTTCCAACAGCTCTATGAGCTGGGCATCGAGGCGGCCAACGGAGACGAAAACGTCATGGCGAATTGGTTTCCCATGGCGCTCAAGGATGGTGCCTGCACCTGGCTCCTGAACCTGCCTTCCGGCTCGATTCCTCCTAGGACGAGATGCGCAGCCGTTTCATCGGCAACTTCTAGGGCACTCGCGACCGTCCTTCTGTCATGGGTGACCTACGCCGCATCAAGCAGCAGCCAGGAGAGACCCTGCAAAAGTACATCCAGCGCTTCAACAGCGCTCGCCTCAAGATTCCTAAGGTGACTGAGGAGGCCATCATCTCAGCGTTCTCCGATGGCGTCTGTGACGTCAGGATGAAGGAGGAGCTGGCCATCCACGAGGATCTGTGCACATCGCTGGAGCTGTTCAACCTGGCGACCAAGTGCGCAAGAGCTAAGGAGGGGCGCCTCTCCCTTCTCGAGCTTCCAGCTGCTGACCCAGAAGAGAAGAAAGCCAAGACCAAGGATGTGAACCGCAAAGGGGCAGTTGTGCTCGTAGCAGAACCAGACACGAAGCACGGCAGGGACCAGCCAGAGTCGTCCAAGGGCAACCGATTCTGCGCCTACCACAACACCAACGAATGCCAGCAACACAGAGCCGTTCGAGAAGGACAAGTCGGTCGACGCCCCGAGCGCAGCGACCGGGGCTACGGCCGAGGAGGAGCAAGAGGTGGAGGACGACGGGATGACCGAGGCCCTCGCCAGGAGTGGCGTGACTAGCCTCGCGAGGATCGCTGGTAGGACCAGCCTCGTGAGGGGGCTTGGAGGGATCAGCCTCGTGAGGACCACCCGCAGGGCAACGCAGGCCTTCCTCCTTTGCCACCACCGCCAAGAAGGAATGATGACCACCACTAGGACGAGGGGGCTGGGGGCTTCCAGGAGCCACGTGCTATCGCTTGCATCTTGGGCGGAGCCCAGGCCCCAGCCTCTCAGTGCATCTTCAAGCAGTTTGCTCGCGAGGTGAATGCAGTCCTCCCCAAGCTCAAGGCCACGCGCCCTCTCAGGTGGTCCACGTGCGCCATCACGTTCAGCTCAGCGGATCAGCTCAAGTGCGCGGCCACAGCTAGCATCCTCCCAATGCTTTGTTCCCGAGTCATTAGCAACGTGCAAGTTACCAGGACCCTCATTGATGGCGGCACAGGACTCAACGTTCTGTCCATTGAGACGTTCAACAACCTTCAAGTGCCATACGATCAACTTAAGCCAACCAAGCCTTTCTCAGGAGTTATAGATGGCTCCACCACTCCGATAGAGCAGGTTCGCCTCCCTGTCACTTTCGGACAGCACAAGAACTACCGTACCGAGCTCATCGACTTTGACATTGCCCACATTCACCTGCCATACGATGCCATCCTCAGGTATCCCGCCCTGGCCAAGTTCATGGCGATAACTCACCATGGCTACAACGTCCTCAAGATACCAGGAAGCGGTGGAATCATCACAGTCCCCTGCGAAGAGAATGATGCTGTGTGCTCCCTCGAGCGCACCTTCCAAGCTGCATCAATCGAGGACCCAAACAGAAGGAGCGAGAACCCTCCCAAAGTGGTTCCTAAGAAGAAGAAGACATCACCCAGCTCAAGGCCTCAGGAGGATGGCATCTCCAGAGGCGTCACGTCAGGATCTGCGCCCATGCAAGGGGCGCCTCCCTCCATCGCATAGGAAGGCTCGGGGGCTCTCTTCTGGAGGGCCTCAGACTTTGCCAAGATCATGAGGGAGGCACTCGGGCACCACTTGGAGGCATGCTTCACGGCACATTTCCCTCAAGAAGGCATGGGGCAAGGAAAGCCCAACCCTCAGGAGTTCATCACCAAGACCACTCAGGAGCTGCAGGAATCAAGAGTCATACGTGGCGATCGCCGCCTACCTGGCGTAGCTCCCCATCCAGGCGAGGATGGCGGGCTACGCGTCTGCATTGACTACCCAGGGCTCAGCCGAGTCGCGTCTCAGGAGCGCTTTTGGCCTTCGCGCGTGGGACGCTGCGAGGGTCCACCGCACAGCTACGTTTGCATGCCTTTCGGTCTGCCGAACATGGATGCCACTCACCAGCGTCATCTGCGAAGCATTCTGGCAGCTCAGGAGGCCAGGCACCACGCGGTCCTGGCGGAGATGGAGATTGTCCTTGAGGAACCGCTCGGACCCCTAGAGCCTCCCGAGGCTCAGGGCTCTGGTGGCTCGTGAGGATCGGTCTGTTCGCCGCACATCGTCGGCTACTTCAACACCCCCTCTACAATGGTATCAGGTGACATCTTCCGAGTTCATTTTAGCTGGGAGCGCCCTCAGGGCTGCATTATTCCCAGGACGTGTGGGTTTGTCCCTGCGGCATGTATCCCTTTTGCTTATATCTTTAGTTTACCTTGTTGGGGGCGCCCCTCGGGCTGCATCATCCCCAAGCCGCTCGAGCCAGACCCAGTGGCATGTATCCCTCCTGCTTTTATGTAAGTTCATTTACCTTCATGCTTAACCTGCCTATGATGATCGCCTGCTCGATTGCCACCTACCCTTGGAGCTGCTCGCGCTGGCACGGCGCTTGTGCATGGGTCCGTCCCTGCAACGTCGATAAATCTGAGTGGTCGAGCTCTGGCCCACGACAACCCCGCAAGCGTCACCTCACCAGGCCCTCAGTGCCCTCACCACTCTCTCGAAGCAACCAATGGCCGGCCGGCAATCATAAAGGCAACCCCTGCCTTTCTCGTGTTGGTTTACAGGAACTTCCTGAGGCCTAAAACGGGAGGCATCACGAGCTCTCTCTCTCTCTCTCTCTCTCTTGCCCGCGCGATCCGCTTGCGCATTAAAAGTGGGACTCCTGAGCATCGCGACTCAGGAGCTCTTATTGGCTCTCCAGCCCTCACCCCCTGCCCTTGTCCATGGCATCGCGACCTGGCGTACCAGCAGCGGCTAAGTTCGCTCAAGGGCCGGGACCTGAGGACATAGAGCACGGAAGAGAGTGTGGGGAAGAGAAGGGAAGCTCGTGAGGTCCTAACCCAGCTACATCCCAGTTGCTGACGTGCAAGTTTGGCACCTCGTGAAGGAACGGCTCCATGCTTTCGAGATAAGCCTCGCACCTGGAATAGCTAATCAATGCGACACAAAACCTCCATTTGATGCGGCTCTGTAGCGGCGATGTCGCCTTCATTTCTCACCTTTCAGCAGCTGTTTGAGCGCTAAAGGGGACCTCCTGAGCATGGCGCCTCAGGGGATCTTACTAGACCTCGGGCCGCTCACCTCCTGGCCTTGACCACGGCATCGCGACCTGGCATACCAGCGATGGCTGAAGCCTGCCTGGGGACCGGGACCTGTCAGCATAGAGCACCAAGTCGTCACAAGGTTAGAAAGGGGGATCCAAGCCGGGGCAGGACAAGCATTCACACCGCTTCATAATAAGGATGATATCAACAAAAGACATTGCGGACCCTTTGCAAGCCCCCGCGGGGTATTTTCTCGATTCCTCGCAGGGACTAAAAGGCGTGAATCCTAAGGAGCCCTAACTACACGCGCCCCCATGGCCGACGCCATCATCAATAGTGGGCCACGGGGGCCCGGTGCCAACCCCATCTAGATCAGCCGCGCCGGCGTCCTGATGCAGCTGCCTTGCTTCGAGCACGACGCGAGCTCAGAGGCACGTAGCTGTCGTCGCTCATCTCCGGAGTCACCAAGAGCTCGGGAGAGTCGCTGGACTCCCAGGCATCGTCACTTCTGCCATAGGAGCCGTTGGGGAAGCGGGTGGCAGGCCTAGCCCTTGCCACATCAATGTCCTGGCTACCTCCTCTGGGACAGCACTCCAGCCGGCGGCCTTCCGCATCGAAGATCTTGAAGAGCATCGACGAGGCGCCATCGTATTCAAAATGAATCACGAGGGCACCCCCTGTTCGGCAGACCCGGGCGATCTCGCCCCAGCCCCGGGTCATGTAGACCTTGCCCGGAGCGACGACTTCAACCTCCGCTTCGGTCGCCAGGGTACCGCAGTCAGCGTGCTGCAGCCAGAGCTTGAGGGGCCCCTGCAGCGACAACTCGAAGGCAAAGAAGGGTAGAAAGCGGATCCAGGTGCTCGGAGGCATCACGGCATGAAGCACGAGCTCGCGAGAGGAGTCTGCGGCGTGGACTCCAGGAGCAACGGCCCGCACCGCCATGGCTCGCCGACCTCGCTAACGGCGCGGGCGGCATCGCTCGGCATCCCCTTCTCCAGGGCCCTCAGCCCGGGCATACAGAGGGAGCGGGAACCTAGGAGGTGTCCACTCGTACCAAGGCCTCGACATCTCCGGCCTCGCCACTTCAACGCGGCAGCCAGGGACCAGTCATTTCTTCGGTAGGAGTGGGTCAGGCCCCTCCCGGGGGACCTTTCCTTTCTCCTAGGATGAGAACTAGCGGATCGGTGCCATTGGCGGCAAGATGGAGGAGGAGCCAGGGAGAAGAAGCAAGCGGAGCGAGGAGAGACGGACAACGGGGGCTCACACCTCTCCATACTTATAGTCCAGAGGAGGCCAACCGCCGGCCTCCACGATCACGGATAATCATGACTCCTTTTGCATGTAGCAGTGACTCGTCTAATCGGGCAGTTGCTGAGGCAGCGTGGGGAAGCGGAGACGCCCACGTCCAATCAACCACCACACGGAGACCAAGGCCGCAGACTGTTGGGGCCCGCGGCTCTCCACACTTGCCCTTTGGCTTCGCTGCTAAGCCAAGTCCAAGCGCGCCTTGGGTCCAGCGGCTACTGTCAACGTTCTGGGAACGGGGGTCCCCAGACTTGCCTGCCTGCGGCCTGCGGCATGGCTCAAGCAGTGGCCCAGTACGGCCCGTCTTCGTCAACCCAAGTTCAATACCCTTGCGAGGGGCCAAGCCTCACGGGGCGGATGACGCAAGGCTTCCTCAGGGGCAGCCTCATGAGGCAGGCTCACGAGGAGGCGGAGAGATCAAGCCAAGGAGTACCTCATGAGGTGCTCGTGACGCAAGCCATGACGACCAAGGCCAGGCTGGCGCCAGGCCAGCGCCAGCCCGCGCAGTGTCCTCGTTTCCTCATTGGTGCAAAGGGGGCAAGTGCAGGCACGGAGTACCGAGGCATCAGGAAAAGGTTTCCATATTGGTGCAATGAGACCAAGACCAGCAGGACGGCAGGATGGAGATCACCGTGGAGCCCAAGACAGCATCATCACCAGTGCCTTTAGCAGTCGAAGACCATGTTTAGTCAGGATAGATTGTACTAGCTATCCCCCTTCAAAATGGCCATTGTTGGCTCCCTTCCCGCTCAATATTTGGGAAGAGGACCAGGGCCACTATATATAGAGATAGCCACCATAGTAGGAGGGGATCGAATCCATCCCAAGTAGAACACCGCACCAGCCCAAGAACACCCCTCGCGAGGATGTTCTTCCTCTGTACTGTTCATCATCAGCCCCAGAGGCAATCCACCACACCACACACTAGATTAGTGTATTACACCACAACGGTGGCCCGAACCAATATAAACCTCATGTCCCTTATGATGTTCATCGTGCAGCTTAGATTCGCGGTGAGGTTTTGGGGCGTGGATCGGTAGGGAGAGGATCTTCGTGCGCACCCCAGAGTTCGAACCTTAAGGGTTTTGTTGGAACCCAACATCCGACACTGTTCATATTCAAACTCAAATTTAAAGTAAAAAATTCTAATTTGCCAAACATGAAAACAAAATGTTCAAGTTGTTGCATTTAATCTTTGAATAATATTGGTGAGGAGCCGATATTTTTCTATAAAATGTTTATCTGCTTTAAAATAAAGAAAATAGAAAAGTTTCTATATATATAAAAAAGGAAAGGCCACCCCCTAGTGGGCCTCGTGGCCCCGGCGGCCATCCAGCCGGTCGGCCAGGCCGGCCCACTTCCCCCCTCACTCCCCTTATCCTCCCGCCCCTGTGACCTAACCCCCACGGCCCCCCACTCCCCCCACGATCCCCATCTCTCCTCTAGTCTCTCTCCTCCCTCCCCGTCTGGATCGCCAGATCGGCCCCGTCGATCGCCACCCCCCGAAGAACCCCCCTGCTCGTCGCCTCCCCTTCCCTCCCAATCAGGGGATCGAGCCGCGCCCCGCCGCCTGGACGCCGCTGTCCCCTGGTGCCGCCCTGACATCGCCGCCACCCAACGCTGGCACCCCCGACATCGCCACCCCGTCCGCGTTCCCGAGCCAACTGCCACCTCCCTACGCTTCGCTGGAGCCGCCGTCCATTCCCTCTTCTCCCTTTAATTCTTCCTGTCTCCATAGGTCGTCACCACCGATGTGCCAGCTGTCGGTGTCAAAACCGGCGGATCTCGGGTAGGGGGTCCCGAACTATGCATCTAGGGCTAATGGTAACATGAGGCGGGGGACACAATGTTTACCCAGGTTCGGACCCTCTCGATGGAGGTAATACCCTACTTCCTGCTTGATTGATCTTGATGATATGAGTATTACAAGAGTTGATCTACCACGAGATCGTAGAGGCTAAACCCTAGAAGCTAGCCTACGATTATGATTGTTGTTGTCCTACGGACTAAACCCTCCGGTTTATATAGACACCGGAGGGGGCTAGGGTTACATAGAGTCGGTTACAGAGAAGGAAATCTACATATCCGAATTTCCAAGCTTGCCTTCCACGCAAAGGAGAGTCCCACCCAGACACGGGACGAAGTCTTCAATCTTGTATCTTCATAGTCCAATAGTCCGGGAAAGTACATAGTGCGACTGTTCGAGGACCCCCTAATCCAGGACTCCCTCAGCAGTCCCTGAACCAGGCTTCAATGAAGATGAGTCCGGCTCGCAGATTGTCTTCGGCATTGCAAGGCAGGTTCCTTCTTCGAATACTCCAAGGTAGATTTTGAACACATGAACCATGTCCAGCTCTGCAAAATAAATTCCACGTACCACCATAGAGAGCACAATATTCCACAAATCTAATCTGCTGACAACCTTTCGTAGTGAGACATCACGCCGCGGCCCGGTAATTATATGAACCATTTTTTCCAGCCTGCTACTACATGTATTGCGAGGCGGTTTTATTAGCACGTCTTGTCGCAGCAGAGATCATGTTCCCCTTATCATGGGATTCTCATCAATACGGACGTGGGTAACCCAACCGTGTTTGTTAGTATGACTCCTCGATTTTAGGCAAGTTCCAAATGGCCACACGGAGGAAGCTTGATATTCACCCTCTTTATAAAGAGGTCCAGACCCGTCCTTTTCTTTCCACGCCCAATCCCTCCCTTCCCCTACCTCGAGTTCCAACACCCAAGGTTTAGGTTAAGCGCTCCGGATCTTCAACCATGTCCAGATCCAACCTTCAAGGACGGTGGATGGCCTCTTCTATTACAGAGGAGGACATCAAGAAGCTTAGGGAGGCTAGGTATCTGACCGCCGAAATCCCCCACAGGCTACCTGCTCAAGGGCAGGTTATCCCCACTCCCGAACCCAACGAGATCATTGTATTTATTTCCCACTTCCTTCAAGGGCTAGGCTTTAGTCTTAATCCCTTTGTAAGAGGGCTCATGTTCTATTACGGGCTAGATTTCCATGATCTTGCTCCAGATTCCATCCTTCAAATCTCATCGTTTATCGTCGTGTGTGAGGCCCTCCTCCGCATTACCCCACACTTCGGCTTATGGCTCAAGACCTTCAATGTGAAGCCGAACATGATCGACGGGCGACACGCGGAGTGCGGAGGCGCTATAATAAGCAAAGGTGTCGACGCCCTATGGCCAAAGGGTTCCTTCCCGGAGGTGCCCAGCCTATGATAACGGGAGTGGTTTTACATCACAGCACCCCGGGGTACAAAACGGGCTGCCGCCCCAGCCTTCCGCTCTGCCCCTCCGCCCCAACTGGCATCATGGGTCAACAAAGGGCTAGATTGGGGGCCAGTTAATGACGTGCCGACATTGCAAAGCCGCATATGAGATCTCCTCGAGAGGGATATCAGTCTTGTCAAAGTAATTCAGGTAATGTTAGTTCGTCGGGTCCTGCCATGCCAACGTCGATCTCTCCGTATGTGGGAGTTCAACCCGGAAGGACCGCGAACCATTCAGCTCTTCTTCGGCATGATGCTCAAAGGGATGTATAGATTATTCTTCGGATCACGAATAAAGTGTCCAGACACCACCGAGGATGCGGGTCTCAACTGCAACCGTCTAGATACCCAAGTAAGTAACTCCGCGACCGAACATGCTATCATTATATTTGTCAAAAAATTATCCTCGGCCAGGACTGGATAAGAAAGGCGGAGAGGATCAGGTGTTCAATCCCTCTTCCCGAAGGCTTGCCAGATCCCGTACTAACCAGGATGCTGGCTCACGCACCGTATCAAGTGCCATCAGGAGAAGACGAGGGGAGGAATAGGGAAGCCGAAAGCGGGCTTCATACGTTACACATCCAAACCGAGGGAATTAGTGCCTCCGCGAAGGAGGATGATCGGGGAGGTGAATCTAGAATCCCCTCTCCCCACGGGAAGAAAAGGGCCGCCCCTGAAGACTTGGAAACGGAGGTTTCCAAAAGAGGGAAGAAATCTTCACCAGGGGGCCCTGCCCCAGAGGGCATCTTTACCGCACAGCGCCCACAAGGGAGTCAGCCGTCAGCCGAGCTGTAAGTGAATAAAGGCACATTGGTAAATATACCATGTTCTTTTCCTGAGAATAACAACCGAGACATATGTTTTGCAGTCCGGCTCATAGCCCTTCTCCGCAATGTTCGTCTTTAGGGAATCTTCTTCCGGAGATGATGGAGAGCGAAACACCTCCTCCTGCTTCCCCGCCTCGTGAGACTGACAACCCTGAGGTGTTTCCGCGGAGGATTTCTCCTGATCCGAAAAGGCCAGAGGGTAACTCTTCGGCCGCCCGAAGTCCGGAGTTCTCGGCTCCTAAGGAGACCAACAGAAAAAGCCCGGGACTATCCGGTGTACAACCGGACACATTGATGGATCTTCTGGAGCAAGCGGCTATCTCAGAGGCGCATCGTACCTTAATGGGTACGGTGGTTGAGAGGATCTCATCTTCCAAAAGCGGTTTGAATGAAGCTTTCACGAGCCTGCTAAGAGCCTTAGAGGTAAGTGATATATATTTTTTGACTGTACCGCACACGCAAGGTGTGCCTTGTATAGATAGTAGCCCTGAGACACTGGTTGACATCCAGGCACGGCGAGCAGAGGATCATAGTCTCAGGTAATAACAGTGTTGCTTTTGTGCGCAGGCGGCTACAGATCCGGCGGCCGACCGAACTGCTAATTTTGCCAAATTGAGGCGGCAGCTTGACGTGGCGGATGCGGACATCAGCTTGTGAATAAGCGGCTTGGCGAGGCACAAGGTATGTATATTTGGGTGGTCAGCAAATATTAAGAGGAGCATGATGCTAGTATTTATAATATGCTTTGACTACAGATGGGGCTGCCGCCATGGAGACCCTTCGGGCAGAACTTGCCCGAGCCAAGGAACAAGCCAGGAGAAGTGATGCGGTCTCCCTGAAGGCAGCCGAGGAGTTAAAAGCCGAACAAGCTGCTCATCAACAGAGCAAAGATAAAATGGCCAACATGGCTATTGAGCTGCAAAATGCTGCCAGCCGATACGAGCCGAGCGAAAACGGCTGACCTGAAGAAGGCCTTGGAGGTAGCCAAGGAAACTCGCTCTAAAATCAGAGTGGAACGGGAGGAGCTTTGCCAAGCCGGAGATATCGCGGCTGGGAAGCCCTTTTTATTGCGGACGAAATTTGGCGATACGAAGTATGCCCCTCTTGATCAATTGTGGAGTTCTGCAGACGGATACTTGGATTTAGCAAAGAGTGTTGCTGATGCGACTGAGTATTTAGAAGATCAAAAAGATCATGAGGTGGAAAGATTGTTCTTGTCGCAGTTCAGTAATCCAAGGCGTCCGCTGCTGTTGAATGAGCAAATGGCCGAGTGGGCGGAGCTCCATAGGTTGTCCGAGCTTGCCATGAAGGCTGTCGTGGATCGTCTGTGGCCGAAGGAACCAAGTCCGGATAGTTATTTTGGTTTAGTGTAACGATTTCTTCGTGTTGTGCCGCATATCGACGCTGTCAAGAGGTCGGTGTGCATAGAGGGTGTGCGGATGGCTCTTGCCCGTGTTAAAACATATTGGGCAAAGATGGAGGCCTCATGTTTACTACACAACCTTCTTCTTGTAGACGTTGTTGGGCCTGGAAGTGCACAGGTTTGTAGGATAGTAGAAAATTTCCCTCAAGTGGATGACCTAAGGTTTATCAATCCGTGGGAGGCGTAGGATGAAGATGGTCTCTCTCAAACAACCCTACAACCAAATAACAAAGAGTCTCTTGTGTCCCCAACACACCAAATACAATGGTAAATTGTATAGGTGCACTAGTTCGGCGAAGAGATGGTGATACAAGTGCAAAATAGATAGTAGATATAGGTTTTTGTCATCTGAAATAATAAAAACAGCAAGGTAACTAATGATAAAAGTGAGTGTAAACGGTATTGCAATGGTAGGAAACAAGGCATAGGGTTCATACTTTCACTAGTGCAAGTTCTCTCAACAATAATAACATAGATAGATCATATAACAATCCCTCAACATGCAACAAAGAGTCACTCCAAGGCCACTAATAGCGGAGAACAAACGAAGAGATTATGGTAGGGTACGAAACCATCTCAAAGTTATCCTTTCTGTTCTATCTATTCAAGAGTTCGTAGTAAAATAACATGAAGCTATTCTTTCCTCTCAATCCATCATAGAGTTCATACTAGAATAACACCTTAAGACACAAATTAACCAAAACCCTAATGTCACCTAGATACTCCATTGTCACCTCAAGTATCCGTGGGCATGATTATACGATATGCATCACACAATCTCAGATTCATCCAACCAACACAAAGTACTTCAAAGAGTGCCCCAAAGTCTCTATCGGAGAGTCAAGACGAAAATGTGTGCCAACCCCTATGCATAGTTTCATGTGCGGAACCCGCAAGTTGGTCACCAAAACATACATCAAGTGGCACATGATATCCCATTGTCACCACAGATAATCACGGCAAGACATACATCAAGTGTTCTCAAATCATTAAAGACTCAATCCAATAAGATAACTTCAAGAGGAAAACTCAATTCAACACAAGAGAGTAGAGGGGGGAGAAAACATCATAAGATCCAACTACAATAGCAAAGCTCGCGATACATCAAGATTGTGCCATAGAGAGAACACGAGAGAGGGAGATCAAACACATAGCCACTAGTACATACCCTCAGCCCCGAGTGTGAACTACTCCCTCCTCGTCATGGAGAGCGCCGGGATGATGAAGATGGCCACCTGTGATGGATTCCCCCTCCGGCAAGGTGCCGAAACGGCCTCCCAAGAGGTTTTTGGTGGCTACAGAGGCTTGCGGCAGCGGAACTCCCGATCTATCTTCTCTATCGATGTTTTTAGGGTACGTAGGCTTATATAGGCGAAAGAAGTCGGTCGGCGGAGCCTCGAGGTGCCCACGAGAGGGTAGGGCGCGCCCAGGGGGTGGGCGGGCCCCCTTGTCTCATGGCCTCCTCGATGATCCCCTGGCTTGCACTCCAAGTTCCTGAGATTGGTTCTGTTCCAAAAATAACTTTTCCGAAGGTTTCATTCCATTTGGACTCCATTTGATATTCCTTTTCTTTGAAATACTGAAACAGGCAATAAAACAACAATATGGGATGGGCCTCCGGTTAGTAGGTTAGTCCCAAAAATGATATAAATGTGTAAAATAAAGCCCATAAACATCCAAAAGTGGTAATATAATAGCATGGAACAATCAAAAATTATAGATACGTTGGAGACGTATCAAGCATCCCCAAGCTTAATTCCTGCTCATCCTCGAGTAGGTAAATGATAAAAACAGAATTTTTGATGTGGAATGCTACCTGGCATAATTCTCAATGTAATTTTCTTTATTGGGGCATGAATGTTCAGATCCAAATGATTCAAAATATAAGTTCATATTGACATAAGAAATAGTGATACTTCAAGCATACTAATCAAAGTAATCATGTCTTCTCAAAATAACATGGCCAAAGAAAGCTATCCCTACAAAATCATATAGTCTGGCTATTGCTCTATCTTCATCACACAAAGTATTTAATCACGCACAACCCCGATGACAAGCCAAGCAATTGTTTCACACTTTAGTAATCTCAAACTTTTCCAACTTTCACGCAATACATGAGAGTGAGTCATGGACATAGCACTATATGTGGAATAAAATGGTGGTTGTGGAGAAGACAAAAGGGAGAAGATAGTCTCACATCAACTAGGCATATCAATGGGCTATGGAGATGCCCATTAATAGATATCAATGTGAGTGAGTAGGGATTGCCATGCAACGGATGCACTAGAGCTATAAATATATGAAAGCTCAACAAAAGAAACCAAGTGGGTGTGCATCCAACTTGCTTTCTCACGAAGACCTAGGGCATTTTGAGGAAGCCCATCATTGGAATATACAAGCCAAGTTCTATAATGAAAAATTCCCACTAGTATATGAAAGTGACAACATAGGAGACTCTCTATCATGAAGATCATGGTGCTACTTTGAAGCACACGTGTGGCAAAAGAGATAGTAGCATTGTCCCTTCTCTCTTTTTCTCTCATTTTATTTTATTTTATTTTATTCTTTTTCTTTTTCTATTTTGTTTTTCTTTTTCTTTTTTTTCTTTGGCCTTTCTCTTTTTTTTCTTTTTTTGTAAAGTCCGAAGTCTCATCCCGACTTGTGGGGGAATCATAGTCTCCATCATCCTTTCCTCACCGGGACAATGCTCTAATAATGAAGATCATCACACTTTTATGGATTTACAACTCAAAGCTAGAACAAGATACGGCTCTATATGAATGCCTCCGGTGGTGTACCGGGATATGCAATGAATCAAGAGCGACATGTATGAAAATTATGAAGGTGGCCTTGCCACAAATACAATGTCAACTACATGATCATGCAAAGAGCAATATGACAAAAGTAATGCGTGTCATATGAATGGAACGGTGGAAAGTTGCATGGCAATATATCTCGGAATGGATATGGAAATGTCATAATAGGTAGGTATGGTGGCTGTTTTGAGGAAAGTATATGGTGGGTGTATGGTACCGGCGAAAGTTGCGCGGCACAAGAGAGGCTAGCAATGGTGGAAGGGTGAGGGTGCGTATAATCCATGGACTCGACATTAATCAAAAGAACTCATATACTTATTGCAAAAATCTAGAAGTCATCAAAAAGCAAGCACTACGCGCATGCTCCTAGGGGGATAGATTGGTAGGAAAAGACCATCGCTCGTCCCCGAGCGCCACCCATAAGGAAGACAATCAATAAATAAAATTGTGCTCGAACTTCATAACAAAGCAGTTCACCATACGTGCATGCTACGGGAATCACAAACCTCAACACAAGCATTTTTCATAATCACCTCAACTAGCATGACTTTAATATCACTACCTCCATATCTCAAAACAATTATCAAGTATCAAATTGATCATAGCATCCAATTCACTTTCTATGATAGGTTTTATTATACCCAACTTGGATGCTCATCATTCTAGGACCAACTTTCTAACCATAGCAAATACCATGCTGTTCTGAAAGACTCTCAAAATAATATAAGTGAAGCATGAGAGACTAGCAATTTCTAGAAAATATAACCACCTCCATGCTCTAAAAGATATAAGTGAAGCACTAGAGCAAATGACAAACTACTCCGAAAGATATAAGTGAAGATCAATGAGTAGTCGAATAATTGTGCAACTATGTGAAGACTCTATAACATTTAAGAATTTCAGATCTTGGTATTGTTTTCAAACAGCAAGCAAAACAAAATAAAATAGCATTGCAAGGATAGCACAACTCAAGTGAAGAAGCAAAAACTTAGGCTCAACCGATACTAACCGATAGTTGTTGAAGAAGAAAGGTGGGATGCCTAACGGGGCATCCCCAAGCTTAGATGCTTGAGACTTCTTGAAATATTATCTTGGGGTGCCTTGGGCATCCCCAATATTGAACTTTTGTGTCTCCTTAATTCCTCTCATATCATGGTTTCTCTTTTTATCAAAAGCTTCATCCACAACAAACTCAACAAGGACTCGTGAGATAGGTTAGTATAAACCAATGCAAAACCTTATCATTTTCTACTGTAACAAATCACTAAAAATTATTATTAAACATTTCATACTAAATGCCTCTGCATATTTAATACTCCTATCCTCAAATAAAATCATTAAACAAGCAAACATATGCAAACAATGCAAACATAACAGCAATCTGTCAAAACAGTACAGTCTGTAAAGAATGCAAGATTCATCATACTTCCCTAACTCCAAAAAATATGAAAGAAAATTACCACTGTAATAAATTTATCAGAGCTCAATAAGCAAAAAGTTTCAACATTATACCATTCTCTGACTTTTCTTGGGAATTTTTTCAACAGCGGTAAACTTTCTGTTTTCAAACAGCAACATGTATACTAGCAAAATAAGCATGGTAAAGGCTATCCTTGACATTTTTATTGAAAATATAGATGCAAAACATTATTATAAATAACATCAAGAAAATACTAATAAAATAAAATGGCGCTCCAAGCAAAACACATATCATGTGGCTAATAAAAATATAGCTCCAAGTAAAGTTATCGATGAACGAAGACGAAAGAGGGGATGCCATCTGGGGCATCCCCAAGCTTAGGCTCTTGGTTGTCCTAAAATATTTCCTTGGGGTGCCTTGGTCATCCCCAAGCTTAGGCTCTTGCCACTCCTTATTCCATAGTCCATCGAATCTTTACCCAAAACTTGAAAACTCCACAACACAAAACTCAACAGAAAACTCGTAAGCTCTGTTAATATATGAAAATAAAACCACCACTTAGGTACTGTAATGAACTCATTCTAAATTCATATTGGTGTAATATCTACTGTATTCCAACTTATCTATGGTTCATACCCTCCGATACTACTCATAGATTCATCAAAATAAGCAAACAACACATAGAAAACAGAATCTGTCTAAAACAGAACAGTCTGTAGTAATCTGTATCAAACGTATACTTCTGGAACTCCAAAAATCCTACTAAATTAGGAAGACCTGAGAAATTTTTATACCAATCCAGATAAAAAAGAATTAGATCAGAAGCATGTTTCTGTGAAGTAACAAAACTAATTTACTGGGTGCAAAAGTTTCTGATTCTCAGCAGGATCAACACAACTATCACCGTAAGCTATCCTAAAGGTCTTACTTGGCACTTTATTGAAACAAAAGCTATAAAACATGATTACTACAGTAGAATAATAATGTGGACACACAAAAACAGTAAGGGTAAATATTGGGTTGTCTCCCCAACAAGCGCTTTTCTTTAATGCCTTTTTAGCTAGGCATGATGATGGCAATGATGCTCACATAAAAGATAAGAATTGAAACATAACGGGAGCATCATGAAGCATATGACTAGCACATTTAAGCCTAACCCACTTCCTGTGCATAGGGATTTTGTGAGCAAACAACTTAGGGGAACAATAATCAACAAGCATAGGAAGGTAAAACAAGCATAGTTTGAAGATTTTAAGCACATAGAGAGGAAACTTGATATTATTGCAATTCCTACAAGCATATGTTCCTCCCTCATAATAATTTTCAGTAGCATCATGAATGAATTCAACAATATAACCAGCACCTAAGCATTCTTTTCATGATCTACAAGCATAGAAAATTTACTACTCTCCACATAAGCAAATTTCTTCTCATGAATAGTAGTGGGAGCAAACTCAACAAAATAATTATCATGTGAGGCATAATCCAATTGAAAACTAAAATCATGATGACAAGTTGCATGGTTATCATTATTCCTAATAGCATACAAGTCATCACAATAATCATCATAGATAGCAACTTTGTTCTCATAATCAATTGGAACCTCTTTTGAAATAGTGGATTCATCACTAAATAAAGTTGACACTCTTCCAAATCCACTTCCATCAATATAATCATCATAAATAGGAGGCATGCTTTCATCATAATAAATATTCTCATCAAAACTTGGGGAACAAAAAATATCATATTCATCAAACATAGCTTCCCCAAGCTTGTGACTTTGCATATCATTAGCATCATGGATATTCAAGGAATTTATACTAACAACATTGCAATCATGCTCATCATACAAAGATCTAGTACCAAACATTTTATAGACATCTTCTTCTAGCACTTGAGCACAATTTTCCTTTTCATCATACTCACGAAAGATATTAAAAAGACGAAGCGTATGAGACAAACTCAATTCCATTTTTTTTTGTAATTTTTCTTTTATAAACTAAACTAGTGATAAAACAAGAAACAAAAAGATTCGATTGCAAGATCTAAAGATATACCTTCAAGCACTCACCTCCCCAGCAACGGCACCAGAAAAGAGCTTGATGTCTACTACACAACCTTCTTCTTGTAGACGTTGTTGGGCCAGCAAGTGCACAGGTTTGTAGGATAGTAGCAAATTTCCCTCAAGTGGATGACCTAAGGTTTATCAATCCGTGGGAGGCGTAGGATGAAGATGGTCTCTCTCAAACAACCCTGCAACCAAATAACAAAGAGTCTCTTGTGTCCCCAACACACCCAATACAATGGTAAATTGTATAGGTGCACTAGTTCGGCAAAGAGATGGTGATACAAGTGCAAAATAGATAGTAGATATAGGTTTTTGTAATATGAAATAATAAAAACAGCAAGGTAACTAATGATAAAAGTGAGCGTAAACGGTATTGCAATGGTAGGAAACAAGGCATAGGGTTCATACTTTCACTAGTGCAAGTTCTCTCAACAATAATAACATAAATAGATCATATAACAATCCCTCAACATGCAACAAAGAGTCACTCCAAAGCCACTAATAGCGGAGAACAAACGAAGAGATTATGGTAGGGTACGAAACCAACTCAAAGTTATCCTTTCTGTTCTATCTATTCGAGAGTTCATAGTAATATAACATGAAGCTATTCTTTCCGCTCAATCCATCATAGAGTTCATACTAGAATAACACCTTAAGACACAAATCAAACAAAACCCTAATGTCACCTAGATACTCCATTTTCACCTCAAGTATCCGTGGGCATGATTACACGATATGCATCACACAATCTCAGATTCATCCAACCAACACAAAGTACTTCAAAGAGTGCCCCAAAGTCTCTACTGGAGAGTCAAGACGAAAACGTGTGCCAACCCCTATGCATAGGTTCATGGGCGGAACCCGCAAGTTGGTCACCAAAACATACATCAAGTGGCACATTATATCCCATTGTCACCACAGATGATCACGGCAAGACATACATCAAGTGTTCTCAAATCATTAAAGACTAAATCCGATCAGATAACTTAAAGAGGAAAACTCAATTCATCACAAGAGAGTAGAGGGGGAGAATCATCATAAGATCCAACTATAATAGCAAAGCTCGCGATACATAAAGATCGTGCCATAGAGAGAACACGAGAGAGAGAGAGAAAGAGAAATCAAACACATAGCTACTGGTACATACCCTCAGCCCCAAGGGTGAACTACTCCCTCCTCATCATGGAGAGTGTCGGGATGATGAAGATGGCCACCGGTGATGGATTCCCCCTCCGGCAGGGTGCCGGAACGGGCTCCCGAGAGGTTTTTGGTGGCTACATAGGCTTGCGGCGGCGGAACTCCCGATCTATCTTCTCTATCGATGTTTTTAGGGTACATAGGCTTATATAGGCGAAAGAAGTCGGTCGGGGGAGCCTCGAGGGGCCCACGAGAGGGTAGGGCGCGCCCAGGAGGTGGGTGCGCCCCCTGTCTCGTGGCCTCCTCGATGATCCCCTGGCTTGCACTCCAAGTTCCTGAGATTGGTTCTGTTCCAAAAATAATTTTTTCGAAGGGTTCATTCCGTTTGGACTCCGTTTGATATTTCGTTTCTTTGAAATACTGAAACAGGCAATAAAACAGCAATATGGGCTGGGCCTCCGGTTATTAGGTTAGTCCCAAAAATGATATAAATGTGTAAAATAAAGCCCATAAACATCCAAAAGGGGTAATATAATAGCATGGAATAATCAAAAAATATAGATACATTGGAGACGTATCAAGGCCGCCTAAATTGCAACCAGGGGTCCGCCCGGAGGCCAGGACTCGCCCGAGCGCTATTTTGAAGAAGTCCTAGAAGGTGCCTGTTTAGGCTTAGTGCTCAAAGAGTACCATGTTTCAGTGACATATATCTTGATTGTAAAAACAATGCTTTTTTGATAATAGAGGCTATATTTATACCTTTACCCGTAAAGTCTTGTGGTGCCTCCTGTGCGGCCATTTATGTTTGTATGTATATAACCTGAAAGTTTGCAGTCGTCGGCTTTAGCCCCCCATGCATATAATGCGGGGGTGTTCGGTAAAGCATGTAATCACACTTGATCCAACGTCTTGGTCCATTAAGGAGGTGATAGCGCGGTGAACAAGGCAATCGGACTATATAGCTTTAACACTTTCACTTAGCCATAGGAGTTTGACGGTGGGGCTACTATATAGCCCCTCGTACGTCCGCGTTCATCCGAATACGGTGCACGTACATAAGTGACCAGGAAACCGGTCCTTCGTTAATGCGGAGGAATCGCAAAGATTCCGCTGAGTCATCGAGTGGTTGACCAGTCTCTCGCTTTATCATGACAGTCAGTTTTTGGCTTTCTCTACTGAGGTGCTCATCCAGGTGAACCAAGGCACGATCACAGTAGTTCTCCCGGTGCCACCTTAGCTGATAGAGCGAACGTAAGGTAGCAAAACACAGGAGCCGGGCAAACCCAACTATTGACCCAAGACATGATTCGGAGCTGATGCATATAAGGCCAAACTCGCGACGCCGAACACTCCCGAAGGTATTCAGACTTTAAAACATATATTGGGCTAAATATCACCGTCGATAATGATCCCTGATTTCCAGGTACGTGCATTAGTCTGGCGCGACGAAAGAGCGGCTGTGGTGAGAGCATGATACGTCTCCAACGTATCTATAATTTATGAAGCATTCATGCTATTTTATTATCTGTTTTGAATGCTTATGGGCTTTATTATACACTTTTATATTACTTTTAGGACTAACCTATTAACCGGAGGCCCATCCCATATTGCTGTTTTATTGCCTGTTTCAGTGTTTCGAACAAAAGGAATATCAAATGGAGTCCAGATGGAATGAAACCTTCGGGAGCGTGATTTTTGGAACGAATATGATCTGGGAGACTTGGAGTACAAGCCAGGAAAGCTTCAAGGAGGCCAGGAGATAGGAGGGCGCGCCCACCCCCCTGGAGCGCCCCCTGTCTCGTGGGCCCCTCGAGGCTCCCCCGGCCGACTTCTTTCGCCTATATATTCCCATATACCCTAAAACATCGAAGAACACAATAGATCGGGAGTTCCGCCGCCGCAAGCCTCTGTAGCCACCAAAAACCTCTCGGGAGCCTGTTCCGGCACCCTGCCAGAGGGGGGATCCCTCACCAGTGGCCATCTTCATCATCCCGGTGCTCTCCATGACGAGGAGGGAGTAGTTCACCCTCGGGGCTGAGGGTATGTACCAGTAGCTATGTGTTTGATCTCTCTCTCTCTCTCTCTCTCTATCGTGTTCTCTCTATGGCACGATCTTGATGTATCGCGAGCTTTGCTATTATAGTTGGATCTTATGATGTTTCTCCCCCTCTACTCTCTTGTGATGAATTGAGTTTTCCCTTTGAAGTTATCTTGTCGGATTGAGTCTTTAAGTATTTGAGAACACTTGATGTATGTCTTGTCGTGCATATCTATGGTGACAATGGGATACCATGTGATCCACTTTATGTATGTTTTGGTGATCAACTTGCGGGTTCCGCCCATGAACCTATGCATAGGGGTTGGCACACGTTTTCATCTTGACTCTCCAGTAGAGACTTTGGGGAACTCTTTGAAGTACTTTGTGTTGGTTGGATGAATCTAAGATTGTGTGATGCATATCATATAATCATGCCCACGGATACTTGAGGTGACAATGGAGTATCTAGGTGACATTAGGGTTTTGGTTGATTTGTGTCTTAAGGTGTTATTCTAGTATGAACTCTATGATGGATTGAGCGGAAAGAATAGCTTCATGTTATTTTACTATGAACTCTTGAATGGATAGAACAGAAAGGATAACTTTGAGGTGGTTTCATACCCTACCATAATCTCTTCGTTTGTTCTCCGCTATTAGTGGCTTTGGAGTGACTCTTTGTTGCATGTTGAGGGATTGTTATATGATCTATCTATGTTATTTTTGTTGAGAGAACTTGCACTAGTCAAAGTATGAACCCTATGCCTTGTTTCCTACCATTGCAATACCGTTTACGCTCACTTTTATCATTAGTTACCTTGCTGTTTTTATTATTTCATATTACAAAAACCTATATTTACTATCTATTTTGCACTTGTATCACCATCTCTTCGCCGAACTAGTGCACCTATACAATTTACCATTGTATTGGGTGTGTTTGGGACACAAGAGACTCTTTGTTATTTGGTTGCAGGGTTGTTTGAGAGAGACCATCTTCATCCTACGCCTCCTATGGATTGATAAACCTTAGGTCATCCACTTGAGGGAAATTTGCTACTGTCCTACAAACCTCTGCACTTGGAGGCCCAACAACGTCTACAAGAAGAAGGTTGTGTAGTAGACATCAAGCTCTTTTCTAGCGCCGTTGCCGGGGAGGTGAGTGCTTGAAGGTATATCTTTAGATCTTGCAATCGAATCTTTTTGTTTCTTGTTTTATCACTAGTTTAGTATATAAAAGAAAACTACAAAAAAATGGAGTTAAGTTTGTCTCACACGCTTCATATTTTTAATATCTTTCGTGAGTATGATGAAAAGGAAAATTGTGCTCAAGTGCTAGAAGAAGAAATCTATAAAATGTTTGATACTAAATCTTTGAATGATGAGAATGATTGCAATGTTGTTAGTATGAACTCTTTGAATATCCGTAGTACTAATGATGATTGCACTAGTTATGATGAAAATATCTCTTATAAGCATGTCGATTTTTGTGGAGTAGATTGGGTTTGCAAGTACACACCAAATAGGGAAAATAGATATTGCAAGAGGCATAAGCATTTAGAAACTAAATTGTTGCAAGAAAATCTTGATGTTTGTGCTAAAAAATTCAATATTTCGCACTCCTTGTGAACTTTGCAATGAACGTTGTCATTTAAATCTCCAATGCCAACTGTTTCATGATCGAATCATGTCCAAAAATTGTGATAACTTGATTACCCTTGAGCATCATAAAGAGATTAGTCTTCTTTTGGGGTATGAAGAAATGGAACGTATAACTGAGGGTATTCCAAAATTTAATCTTGATAGATTTCTTGATTTTGATCTAGAGAAGATTTATTTGTATTGTGTGGTGAATTGCATTGAAAATCCTTATATTGCCAATTACATAAAGAAAAGAAAGCAAATAGAATATGATGAGAATACTAATGAAAGGGAAGAGACTTCCCAATATCCTCCTATTATTTCTTATGATGAATCAGGTAATGAGGAGGAGCTTTCTATTCAACCAATCTCATCAATAAGGAGCTCAAAGAAGAAGGTTGAACCCACACATAATGTGAAGAATAAAAAGAAAAGAAGGAGCAACAGAGGTAAAAAGGTATCCCTCCCAAATGATGTTGCTCCTATTACTCATTGTGATGATGGTAATTGCTATACTATTGGTGCTATCCATACTATTAATGATGAGAGTGATTATGCTTATGATATGAAACGGCCCAAGCTTGGGGATGCTATGTTTAATGAAGATGATATTTTTAGCCTCCCAAGTTTTTATATGCAAAATTGTTATGATGATGGCATGCCTCTTACCTATGATGATTATATTGATGAAAGTGGGTTTGGAAGAGTGTCAACTTTAGGAAGTAGTGATCCCACTATTTTGGAGGATGTTGAATTTTATTGTGATGAATATGAAAGTGGATTTGGAAGAGTGTCAACTTTATTTAGTGATGATTCCACTATCTTGGGGGAGGTTTCAATCGATTATGATGAGAACGAAGTTGCTACTTATGATGATTATTGTGATGAAACTTATGCTATAAAAAGTAATGATGATTATATTTATAAAACTTGTCATGATTATGGTTACCCTTTTTCTGAACATTACTCTTTTAATGAGGAAACAATTTTTAGTGTTCAAGTCTCTTATGGTACTCCCACTATTCCGAATGAAAAGAATTTTGCTTATGTGGAGAGTAGTAAATTTTCTATGCTTGTAGATCATGAAAAGAATGCTTTCGGTGCTGGTTATATTGTTGAATTCATTCATGATGCTACTGAAAATTATTATGAGGGAGGAACATATGCTTGTAGGAATTGCAATAATATCAAGTTTCCTCCCTATGTGTTGAAAATCTTAAAGCTATGCTTGTTTTACCTTCCTATGCTAATTCATTCTTGTTCCCATTAGTTGTTTGCTCACAAAATCCCTATGCATAGGAAGTAGGTTAGGCTTAAATGTGCTAGTCATATGCTTCATGATGCTCCCATTATGTTTCAATTCTTATCTTTTATGTGAGCATCATTGTCATCATCATGCCTAGCTAGAAAGGCATTAAAGAAAAGCGCTTGTTGGGAGACAACCCAATATTTATCCTTACTGTTTTTGTGTGTCCACATGGTTATGCTAGTGTAGTAATCATGTTTTATAGATTTTGTTTCAATAAAGTGCCAAGTAAGACCTTTAGGATAGCTTACGGTGATAGTTGTGTTGATCCTGCTGAAAATCAGAAGCTTTTGCACCCAGTAAATTAGTTTTGTTAATTCACAGAAACGTGATTTTGATCTTATTCTTTTTGATATGGATTTTTACACACATTCCTTAGGACTTCCTAATTTGTTAGGATTGTTGGAGTTCCATAAGTATACATTTGATACATATTACTACAGACTGTTCTGTTTTTGACAGATTCTGTTTTCATTATGTTGTTCGCTTATTTTGATGAATCTATGAGTAGTATCGGAGGGTATGAACCATAGAGAGGTTGGAATACAGTATATATTACATCAATATGATTTTAGAATGAGTTCATTACAGTACCTAAGTGGTTGTTTTATTTTCTTATACTAACGGAGCTTACGAGTTTTCTGTTGAGTTTTGTGTTGTGAAGTTTTCAAGTTTTGGGTAAAGATTCGATGGACTATGGAATAAAGAGTGGCAAGAGCCTAAGATTGGGGATTCCCAAGGCACCCCAAGGTAATATTCAAGGACGACCAAGAGCCTAAGCTTGGGGATGCCCCGGAAGGCATCTCTCTTTCGTCTTCGTTCATCGGTAACTTTACTTGGAGCTATATTTTTATTCACCACATGATATGTGTTTTGCTTGGAGTGTCATTTACTCTTGTTAGTATTTTATTTCTGTTATTTAGAATAATGTTTTGCATCTTTATTTGCAATAAAAATGTCAAGGATAGCCTTTGCCATGCTTATTTTGCTAGTATACATGTTGCTGTTTGAAAACAGAAAGTTTAGCGCTGTTGCAAAAAATCCCTAGAAAAGTCAGAGAATGGTATAATGTTGAAACTTTTTTAATATTTAGATCTGATAAATATTCTACAGCATAGTATTTTCTCATAATTTTTCTAGTTAGGTAAGTATGATGAATCTTGCATTCTTTACAGACTATACTGTTTTGACAGATTGCTGTTATGGTTGCATTGTTTGCATATGTTTGCTTGTTTAATGATTCTATTTGATGATAGGAGTATTAAATATGCAGAGGCATTTAGTATGCAATGTTGAATAATAAGTTAGTGATTTGTTACAGTAGAAAATGATAAGGTTTTGCACTGGTTTATACTAACTTATCTCACGAGTTCTTGTTGAGTTTGGTGTGGATGAAGCTTTTGATAAAAAGAGAAACCATGATATGAGAGGAATTAAGAATACACAAAAGTTCAAGCTTGGGGATGCCCAAGGCACCCCAAGATAATATTTCAAGAAGGTTCAAGCATCTAAGCTTGGGGATGCCCCGGTAGGCATCCCACCTTTCTTCTTCAACAACTATCGGTTAGTATCGGTTGAGCCTAAGTTTTTGCTTCTTCACATGAGTTGTGCTATCCTTGCAATGTCATTTTATTTTGCTTTACTTGCTGTTTGAATAAAGTACTTAAGATCTGAAATTCTTTAATGAGAGAGAGTCTTCACTTAGTTACATAATTATTTAGCTACTCATTGATCTTCACTTATATCTTGTTGGAGTAGTTTGCCGTTTACTCGTGTGCTTCACTTATATCCTATGAGTTAATGGTTGAATGAGTTGAATGTCATAAATCTGGAATTATATATGTTTCATTTGCTTATCCCATGGGGAGTAATGACTCCATATCTAAGAAGTAGAGGTTGTAAATTTACTGAAGGTTAGCAAGCATCGTATTGGTCATTTGAACAATTCATGAAAGAATACTGAAGGAAGAGAGATTTCACATATAAATATACTATCCTAGACATCTTTTATAATTGTGAGCACTCATTAAGTATGACATGCTAAAGAGTTGATGTTGGACAAGGAAGACAACGTAATGGGTTATGTTTTCTCACATCTCAGTTAAAGTATATTGTCATGGATCATTCAAACATGTTGAGCTTGCCTTTTCCCCCTCATGCTAGCCAAATTCCTTGCACCAAGTAGAGATACTACTTGTGCTTCCAAATATCCTTAAACCCAGTTTTGCCATGAGAGTCCACCATACCTACCTATGGATTGAGTAAGATCCTTCAAGTAAGTTGTCATCGGTGCAAGCAATAAAAATTGCTCTCTAAATATGTATGATCTATTAGTGTGAAGAAAATAAGCTTTATACGATCTTGTTATGGAAGCAATAAAAGCGATGGACTGCATAATAAAGGTCCATATACAAGTGGCAATATAAAGTGACGTTCTTTTGCATTAAGATTTTGTGCATCCAACCATAAAAGTGCATGACAACCTCTGCTTCCCTCTGCGAAGGGCCTATCTTTTACTTTATGTCTTTTACTTTATGCAAGAGTCAAGGTGATCTTCACCTTTCCCTTTTTCATTTTATCCTTTGGCAAGCACCTCGTGTTGGGAAGATCCTGATATATATATCCAATTGGATGTAAGTTAGCATGAACTATTATTGTTGACATCACCCAAAGGTAAATACGTTGGGAGGCGAAACTATAAGCCCCTATCTTTCTCAGTGTCCGATTGAAACTCCATAACAATTAGTATTGTGTGAGTGTTAGCAATTGTAGAAGACTATATGATACTTCAGTATGTGGAGTTTTCTAAATCAAAGCTCTGACATAGACCCTTCCTGAAAATAAGATGAATTGTAATTGTTTGATGACCGAGAATGAAGTTTGCTAGTTTTCAAGAAAGTTTATGGTCTATGCTTTAACATGTGAATTGCTTGTTACTTGATCTTGAGACGTTTTATGAGATGAACTACTGTTATGACATATAATCATGCTAGAAAAGGTGATTGAAATTATCATTGATCAAACTTGTTCACCTTCCAGCATTCGCACTTCATAAACTCTTTCTTTTATCATTTACCTACTCGAGGACGAGCAGGAATTAAGCTTGGGGATGCTGATACGTCTCCAACGTATCTATAATTTATGAAGCATTCATGCTATTTTATTATCTGTTTTGAATGTTTATGGGCTTTATTATACACTTTTACATTACTTTTGGGACTAACCTATTAACCGGAGGCCCAACCCATATTGTTGTTTTATTGCCTGTTTCAGTGTTTTGAAGAAAAGGAATATCAAACGGAGTCCAAACGGAATGAAACCTTCGGGAGCGTGATTTTTGGAACGAATATGATCCAGGAGACTTGGAGTACAAGCCAGGGAAGCTTCGAGGAGGCCAGGAGATAGGAGGGCGCGCCCACCCCCTGGGCGCGCCCCCTGTCTCCTGGCCTCCTCGAAGCTTCCCTGGCTTGTACTCCAAGTCTCCTGGATCATATGGGCGCGCCCCCTGTCTCGTGGGCCCCTCGAGGCTCCCCCGGCCGACTTGTTTCGCCTATATATTCCCATATACCCAAAAACCATCGAAGAACACAATAGATCAGGAGTTCCGCCGCCGCAAGCCTCTGTAGCCACCAAGAACCTCTCAGGAGCCCGTTCCAGAACCCTGCCGGAGGGGGGATCCCTCACCAATGGCCATCTTCATCATCTCGGCGCTCTCCATGACAAGGAGGGAGTAGTTCAACCTCGGGGCTGAGGGTATGTACCAGTAGCTATGTGTTTGATCTCTCTCTCTCTCTCTCTCTCTCTCGTGTTCTCTATGGCACGATCTTGATGTATCGCGAGCTTTGCTATTATAGTTGGATCTTATGATGATTCTCCCCCTCTACTCTCTTGTGATGAATTGAGTTTTCCCTTTGAAGTTATCTTGTCGGATTGAGTCTTTAAGTAGTTGAGAACACTTGATGTATGTCTTGTCGTGCTTATCTGTGGTGACAATGGGATATCACGTGATCCACTTGATGTATGTTTTGGTGATCAACTTGCGGGTTTCGCCCATGAACCTATGCATAGGGGTTGGCACACGTTTTCGTCTTGACTCTCCGGTAGACACTTTGGGGCACTCTTTGAAGTACTTTGTGTTGGTTGAATAGATGAATCTAAGATTGTGTGATGCATATCGTATAATCATGCCCACGGATACTTGAGGTGACAATGGAGTATCTAGGTGACATCAGGGTTTTGGTTGATTTGTGTCTTAAGGTGTTATTCTAGTATGAACTCTATGATAGATTGAACGGAAATAATAGCTTCATGTTATTTTACTACGGACTCTTGAATAGATAGAATAGAAAGGATAACTTTGAGGTGGTTTCGTACCCTACCATAATCTCTTCGTTTGTTCTCCGCTTTTAGTGGCTTTGGAGTAACTCTTTGTTGCATGTTGAGGGATAGTTATATGATCCAATTATGTTATTATTGTTGAGAGAAGTTGCACTAGTGAAAGTATGAACCCTATGCCTTGTTTCCTACCATTGCAATACCGTTTACGCTCACTTTTATCATTAGTTACCTTGCTGTTTTTATATTTTCAGATTACAAAAACCTATATCTACCATCCATATTGCATTTGTATCACCATCTCTTCGCCGAACTAGTGCACCTATACAATTTACCATTGTATTGGGTGTGTTGGGGACACAAGAGACTCTTTGTTATTTGGTTGCAGGGTTGTTTGAGAGAGACCATCTTCATCCTATGCCTCCTACGGATTGATAAACCTTAGGTCATCCACTTGAGGGAAATTTGCTACTGTCCTACAAACCTCTGCACTTGGAGGCCCAACAACGTCTACAAGAAGAAGGTTGTGTAGTATACATCAGAGCATAGTTCTCAAAAACACATTGGTTGCTGCCCTTGAAACGTCTATTTTAGATCGGCGAATAATAAAATTGCCAATAACGCCGACCAAGAGGGTTTGAACCAACAAGAGATGAAAAAAAGGTTTACACATTGTCTTAATCTAAAAAGAAACCTTTGAATGGGGCCCTACTGCACGTCTGCACCTTTGTCTCCGTTGTGTCGTATCCTGGAAGGGTGTAGCACCATGGTTATCTGAAAAGAAGAAAAGGAAAAGCCTAGGTGAAAGAGTCTGGTGTGATCGTGCATAAGGTTGGTTAAACTTAATGAACCATAAAAATTCAATTTATTTGATTGTAAATAGGATCCAACCGAACTATGGATTCTTTTCGTGCGGGCAGCCCCTAGCACCACATATGGGGGTATAGTCGTTTAGTCAAGCTCGGGTTTATCTGGGCTGCTACAAATAGTGGTGCGCGGAACACGTGTAGCCATGTCCATGATCTTGACGACCGATTACATACTTGGGTTGGAGAAGCTGGTCAGTGGTTCGGCTGCTAGAGCCGCCACGTATTCTTCCGCACGCAGGGAGCGCTCTGTAATTCCGCTAATTGTGATGCCGCCACATGGACCGAGCATCTTAAGCTTAAGATAAGCGTAATGCGGAACTGCATTAAAACGAGCGAAGGTTGTTCTTCCGAGTAGTGCATGGTAGCCGCTTCGGAATGGAGCGATATCGAAGATTAGTTCTTCGCTCCGGAAGTTGTCGCGAGAACCGAATACAACCTCTAGTGTTAGAGAGCCCGTGCAGCGGGCCTCTATGCCTGGTATTACTCCTTCAAAGGTGGTATTGCTTAGGCTGATTCTTGATGGGTCTATCCCCATCTTGCGGACAGTGTCCTGATATATCAGATTAAGACTACTGCTGCCATCCATGAGGACTCGGGTGAGATGGTATCCATTAATTATTGGGTCGAGCACCAAGGCAGCCGAACCTCCATGTCGGATACTAGTCGGATGATCCCTGCAATCGAAAGTGATCGGGCAGGCCGACCATGGATTGAATTTGGGGGCGAAGGGTTTTACAGCGTATACGTCTCGAAGTGCGCGTTTGCGCATCCTCTTTGGTATGTGTGTGGCGTAAATCATGTTCACTGTTTTGACCTCTGGTGGAAATTTTTTCTGTCCCCCAATGTTCGGCTGGCGAGGCTCATCCTCGTCTTCACTTGGCGTCTCCCTCCCCTTGTGTTTGGCGTTTAGCTTGCCGACCTGCTTGAAGACCCAGCATTCTCTGTTGGTGTGATTTGCAAGTTTCTCGAGGGTGCCATGAATCTGACTTGATTTGTCTAGAATTTTATTTAGGCTAGACGGTCCATCTTTGCTGCCTTTAGATGGCTTTTTCCGTTGACCGGGTCGAGAGCCCCTGAATCCGGCGTTTACCGCCGTGTTGTCTGGGCTGTCTTCATTATTTTGACGCTTGTTTTTATTGCGTCGCGGCTTCCCGTTGCCATCCCTGACTTCGGATGTGCCTGGGTCGCTGGTGCCGCTACAGGCCAACCAACTGTCCTCGCCCGCGCAGAAGCGGGTTATAAGGCTTGTTAGGGCTGCCATTGTCCTTGGTTTTTCCTGGCCAAGATGTCTGGCGAGCCATTCATCCTAGACACTTTGCTTGAAAGCCGCTAGGGCTTCGGCATCTGGGCAGTCTACGATTTGATTCTTCTTGGTGAGAAATCTGTTCCCAAGCTTATGGGCTGACTCTCCGGGTTGTTGGATTATGTGACTTAAATTGCCTGCATCTAGAGGTCGGACATAGGACCCTTGAAAATTAGCCCTGAAAGCGTCCTCAAGTTCCTCCCAACTTCCAATTGAGTTTTCAGGGAGGCTTTTCAACCAGTGCCGAGTTGGTCCTTTCAACTTGAGGAGCAGATATTTGATGGCGTGGAGATCGTCTCCGCGAGCCATGTGGATGTGAAGAATAAAGTCCTCAATCCAGACCGCAGGGTTTGTCGTTCCGTCGTATGCCTCTATGTTTATGGGTTTAAATCCCTCTGGAAATTCATGATCCAGCACCTCATCGGTGAAGCACAGTGGGTGCGCGGCACCCCTGTATTTGGATGTGTCATGGCATGCTTCCGACGGTTGTAGTGCTCGGTGTTGATTCTGAGCTGGTATTCGATCAGTATAGTCGTATTGGTGGCCGTGATCCTGTGCCGGAGCCTGCTTCCTAGATCCATAGATGGACCTGGCCATATCGGTTTTTTGTCCAGGTGCTCACGTAAATCGTGTGCTGACTTGCATGCGGCGTCATTAGCCGCCCTATTACGGCCACAGGGTGGTCGGTCCGGCAGATCGGTCGTATTATTTTTCAGTGGAATGGGCTCTATGGCCTCGTCGTCGAATTCGGGCAGCAGCTTGCGCTTTGGGTAGCTCTTTGTGTGGCGATCGCCACCATATTTTTCGTCAGTGTCGAGCACTTTGCTCCATCTGCGGTTGAGCATATCCTGCGTGGCTTTAAGCCTTTGCTTCTGCTTCTTTAAGCTCTTCGCGGTGGCGATAAGCCTATTGCAGAGGTTCTCTTGTTCCAAGTGTTTTTCCGAGATGATGAATGCATCGTCGTCCGGACTGTTCTCCTCTCCAGAGACAAGTTGATTTGTTTTACCCTCGGCATCGCTGTGATTGGACAGCGGCCCGGACTATGTTCCCCGTCCCCTGGCTCATCCTGCTCCATCCCTGGGTCCATGGGGTCGTCTTTACCTTTAGAGTCGTCCGGGGTATTATTCTTTCTTGTGTCGTTATCGTTGCTTTGCTGTGGCGGGATTTGGAGCGGCACCGACGTCGTCGCTTTGGTTGCTTCTCAAGAGGATTATCCTCCGTTGCATCCTTCCGTTCCTCGCCGTTGTTTAATTTGGGTGTGTCCACCATGTATATATCATATGATGAGGTGGTTGTCCAGCGCCCTTTGGGCGGTGGTTCCTGTTCTTCTCCGGCATTGTCGTCCATACCGTTGATGTCTTCGGAGTCGAGATCAAGCATGTCGGTTGAGTCGTCGACAGTGGCTATTAAGTGAATGGTGGGTGGGGAACGAATTTATTCGTCGTCCGCTTCCCACTCAAGCCGGACATAGTTCGGCCAAGAGTCTCCTGACAGGGAGAGAGATTTCAGTGAATTTAGCACGTCGCCCAAGGGCGAGTGCTGAAAGATATCCGCGGAGGTAAACTCCATGATCGGTGCCCACTCAGATTCGATAGGCACGGATGCGCGCGGTTCGGAGCCTATGGCCGGAGACGAGTCCGAGGATCCGATGACACAGACCTCATTGGAGGAGAAGTCTGTGTTCGGCTCTACGGCCGATGAGTGTGCGGCCTCCATGGCAGGGTCTATCCACCCGTCCTCAGAGGGCACGATCTGCTCAGGATCTAAGGCCAAGGCAGCTACAGGTGCGTTCTCCTGAACACCGTCTGATGGCCGATCTAAGTCATGCTCATCGTGACTGTATGGCGCACCTGTCATGGGCTCAAATCTGTCGAAGACCAAGTCACCGCGAATGTCGGCAGTGTAGTTCAGGCTTCCAAACCTGACCTGATGGCCAGGGGCGTAGCTATCAATCTGCTCCAGATGGCCAAGCGAGTTGGCCCGTAGTGCGAAGCCGCCGAATACGAAGATCTGTCCGAGGAGGAAAACCTCACCCTGGATTGCATCGTTGTGGATGATTGAAGGAACCATCAAGCCTTATCGTGATGACACAGTGGAACTCTCAATGAAAGCACCAATGTCGGTGTCAAAACCGGCAGATCTCGGGTCGGGGGTCCCGAACTGTGCGTCTAAGGCTAATGGTAACAAGAGGCGGGGGACACAATGTTTACCCAGGTTCGGGCCCTCTCGATGGAGGTAATACCCTAGTTCCTGCTTGATTGATCTTGATGATATGAGTATTACAAGAGTTGATCTACCACGAGATCGTAGAGGCTAAACCCTAGAAGCTAGCCTATGATTATGATTGTTGTTGTCCTACGGACTAAACCCTCTGGTTTATATAGACACCGGAGGGGGCTAGGGTTACACAGAGTCGGTTATAGAGAAGGAAATCTACATATCCGAATTGCCAAGCTTGCCTTCCACGCAAAGGAGAGTCCCACCCGGACATGGGACGAGGTCTTCAATCTTGTATCTTCATAGTCCAATAGTCCGGGTCAAGTACATAGTCCGGCTGTCCGAGGACCCCCTAATCCAGGACTCCCTCACCCGCGGCCTGTCGCTCGCCCCAACGCCACCTGTTGCTGTTGGCTGCTGCTTCTCCACCCGCCTCACGCGCTGCACAGCTCCAGCCCGCTGCCGTAGTCATTGAACCACTGCTACCGTGGCCCTCTGCCGCTGACACCCATCACCGCCTAGCTTTGCTCGCCTAGCGGCCGTGCCCGCCCACGTATTGCCTCGCTTGCTGCTGCGGTTGCCCCGCCTACGCCCGCCATGGCCGACCACCCACCGCCACACAACGGCGACCCGCTCGGCCCCTCCCGCCTTGGGCTGCCGCTAGCAACTGGCTGCGGCCCTGCTTCCCCCTGGCCGGCGCCCCACCGCGCCCGACGGTCTTGCACCGCGCCCCGGGCCACATGCCTCACATCGTGGTCGTGCCCTTGCCCACCTCCGCGCGTCGCCGGCTACGCAGCCCCCGCTCCGCCGCTGACCTTGCTGCTCCCCGGCGTCCCGGCCTCCTGCCGCTGGTCGCGACCACCTCCACTCTGCATCTTCCGGTGGCCGCGCCCGTCCACGGAGCCCGAGCCCCCTGGTGTCATGCGTGCCCAGGTCTGGCCTTCACGGGCACCCGCTCGATAGCCAGTGCCCATTGTGGCCTATGGGCCTTTGACATCGAGGCCCCACGCCCCTGTTAAAAAATATATTTAATAAATAATATTAGTAAAATTAATTAACTAATTAATTAATTAACTTATTTAATTTTGTAATTAAAGCCTGTTAGTTAACTGTGTCTATGACAACCGGGACCCACGCGTCAGTTGACCCAGTCAGCAGCCCTGTTGACTGTTGACATTATGCTGATGTCATAACCCTGTTTTCCTGTTAATTAAATCTGTTAATTTCAGAATATTACAAAAACTTTAGAAAATCATATAAAATAAATTGTATCTCAGATGAAAATGTTTTCTACATGAATGTTGCTCAGAACGACGAGACAAATCCAAATACTCGGTCCGTTCGTCGGCCACACGTCCCTATCATAGAAAATGTCGAACCTTTCCCCTTTCGTTCATTTGTCTATCAGAGGTCCGGAACCGGGAAAACTTTCCCGGATGTTTTCCCCCTTCGCCAGTACCGCCTAGCACTGTGTTAGAACACCCCTAGGACCACTTATTGTCTTAGTATTGCACTTGTTTGCTCTGTATTTACTGTTTCTTCCCCATCTTCTCTTTGGTAGACCCCAAGACCGCAGCTGATGCCTATGTCGACGATGACCCTTCTTCCCTTTGAGCGGAGCTTCCAGGCAAGCCCCCCCCCCTTGACCATCCTGATATCGCCCATTCCGTTCTCTCATGCCTGCATTAGATTTTGCTACTGTAGTCTGTAATTGATTGCTCCTATTCTGATGCATAGCCTGCTTTTGTACCTACTGTTGTGCCTTACCTGCTTATCCTAAACTCCTTAGTATAGGTTGATTAGTGTTCCATCAGTGACCCTCACCTTGTCCGTGTTGCCCCTGCTTCATCACCGATGACTCAATCAACGTGATCGATGATCAGAGCCCGACACCTCACATCACTTCACGCCTGTTGCTCGACTCTGTAGAGCTACTATCGAGTGCCAAGCGTGATACCTCATAACACACTTCTAAAGATAATTCTATAGTATAGCTATTCCGTCGCGATCATCAAGGTTGATTCCTCCTTGCCCGCTCCTGATATGACTCTATCATGCAACACCTCAAGTGTGAACATCGAGGGTGGTTCCTCATATGTTCACCTTGATGGTTACCTCGAGTGGGAATCCACCGAGGGTGACTCCTCGGATTTTCCCCTTGATGTTTGGACACACCGTTACCTGGACTTTACTTGAGGCCTTCGTTGAAGTCGGGTCGGCCCTGAGGGGTACCCGCGAGTTGATGTGAAAGTAGGGCGGGCCCTGAGAGCACCCGCGAGTTTTCCACATGGCACGGCCGGGCAGTCTGGGCCCTTGCCGTAAGTCCACGAGATAGGGCGACGGGGTCACATTATCGTGAGTCTCTGCTCGTCTCCGCGAGCCCCCAATGCACTAATGGTTTGGGTATTTGTTCTGAGTTGGCCTTTGGCCTTTACGCACTAACCACCATGCGAGAATAGTTATGGGCCTCGATGTCGCAGTATCAGCCGAAGCTTTGTCAGACGTCTAGTTCGGCAGTGCGGCACGGTCGGATCGTGCTGGCCATCCAAGGCGGTGCTGGTATTCACCCTGCGCGCAATAGCCCGGAGTGCTGCGGGCGATGGTCCCAAGACCCCGGAGCGCTTAGATGTAGACTGGCGGGGACCTCTCTGATGAGCCTAGGTAGGGCTGCGACGTGTTGATCTTCCGAGGCCGGGCATTGACCTAGAAAAGTGTGTCCGACTAGAGTAATCAAGCGAGTTGGAAAACGAGGTGCACCCCTGCAGGGAAGATTATCTATTAATAGTCGTGTCCACGGTAATGGACGTTCAGACTTGTATCCTAATCTATTATAACTAGAAATGGATACTTGAGATATGTGGCTCCGAGATTGCTTTCCCCGCAGGGAGTCGGGAAAGGATCTCTGGGCGTTGATTCTACAACATGTTTGTTAAATATTAAAATGTTTTTCTCTTTACTCTTCTTCATGCTGCAAGATGCTCGGAGCTGCTTGAAGATGCTAGTCTTTGATAGGCTAGACCTTCCCCCTCTATTCTGGCATTCTGCGGTTCAGTCCACAGATACAAACCTTTCATTTGATACCAATGCATACTTAGTATAGATCTGATGCTTGTGAGTACTTTGGATGAGTATTCACGGTTGCTTTGCTACACCCTTTTCACCCTTCTTTCTTTTTTCTGGTTGTTGCAACTATATGGTGGATCCCTGGAGCCAGATGCCACCACCGATGGATGCTACTACATGGAGGTCGCCAAAGACCAGGAGTAGTTAGGAGGTCCCAGGCAGGAGGCCTTGCCTCTTCGATCGTGTTGCTTTTGTGCTAGCCTTCTTAAGGCATCCTTGTTTAACTTATGTATGTACTCGGATATTGTTGCTTCCGCTGACTCCTGTGTGTCGAGCTATGTATTCGAGCCCTCGAGGCCCCTGGCTTGTAATATAAAGCTTGTATTATTTCAATTTGAGTTTAGAGTTGTGTTATGATATCTTCCCGTGAGTCCCTGATCTTGACCGTACACATTTGCATGTATGATTAGTGTATGATTGAATCGGGGGCATCACAACACTGTATGAATTGTGGTTTGGCAATAAACCTAAGTTGTCGTTTCTTAAAATTTGGGGTTGCGACACTGATGTCAAAAAGCTTCAGCCTAATAAGATCGAACCCAAATCGGAGAAGTGCATCTTCATAGGATACTCTAAGGAAACAATTGGGTACACCTTCCATCACAGATCCGAAGGCAAGATCTTTGTTGCTGAGAATGGATCCTTTCTAGAGAAGGAGTTTCTCTCGAAAGAAGTGAGTGGGAGGAAAGTAGAACTTGATGAGGTAATTGTACCTTCTCTCGAATTTGAGTGTAGTACATCAGAGAAAATTGTTCCCGTGACGCCTACACCAACTAGAGAGGAAGCTAAAGATGATGATCATGAAACTTCAGATTGAGTTACTACTGAATTCCGTAGGTCAGCCAGAGCACGATCCGCACCAGAGTGGTACGGTAATCCTGTCCTAGAAGTCATGTTACTAGACCAAGCCAAGCCTACAACTATGAAGAAGCTATGATGAGCCCAGATTCCGACAGATGGCTTAAGGCCATGAAATTTGAGATAGGATCCATATATGAGAACAAGTGTGGACTTTGGTGGACTGCCTGATGATCGGCAAGCCATTGAGAATAAATTGATCTTCAAAAAGAAGACTAACACTGATAGTAATGTCACTATCTACAAAGCTCGACTTGTCGCAAAAGGTTTTCGACAAAGTTCAAGGAGTTGACTACAATGAGACTTTCTCACCCGTAGCGATGCTTAAGTATGTCTGAAGCATGTTAGCAATTGCCACATTTTATGATTATGAAATCTGACAAATGGATGCAAAAAACTGCATTCCTTAATGGATATTAAAGAAGAGTTGTATATGATGCAACCAGAAGGTTTTGTCAATCCTAAAGGTGCTAACAAAGTGTATGAGCTCCAGCGATCCATCTATGGACTGGTGCAAGCATCTCGGAGTTGGAATATACGCGTTGATAAGGTGATCAAAGCATATGGTTTTATATAGACTTATGGTGAAGCCTATATTTACAAGAAAGTGAGTGGCAACTCTGTAACATTTCTGATATTATATGTGGATGTCATATTGTTGATTGGAAATGATATAGAATCTCTAGATAGCATAAAAGGATATTTCAATAAGAATTTTTCAATGAAAGACCTCGGTGAAGCTACTTACATATTAGGCATCAAGATCTATAGGGATAGATCGAGACGCTTAATAGGGCTTTCACAGAGCACATACCTTGGCAAAGTTTTGAAGATGTTCAAAATGAATCAGTCAAAGAAAGGGTTCTTGTCTGTATTGCAAGGTGTAAAGTTGAGTATGACTTAAAGCCCGACCATGGTAGAAGATAGAGAGAGAATGAAAGTCATTCCCTATGCCTCGGTCATAGGTTCTATAAAGTATGCCATGTTGTATACCAGACTTGTTGTGTGCCTTGCCAATGAGTTTGGCAACGGGGTACAATAGTGATCCAGGAGTAGATCACTAGACAGCGGTCAAAATTATCCTTAGAAGACTAAGGAAATGCTTCTCGGATATGGAGGTGATAAAGGATTCATCATAAAGTGTTACGATGATGCAAGCTTTAACACTAATCTAGATGACTCTGAGTCTCAGTCTGAATACATATTGAAAGTGGTAGCAATTAGCTAGAGTGGCACCATGCAGAGTATTGTAGACATAGAAATTTGCAAAATACATACGGATCTAAATGTGACAGACCCGTAGATTAGACCTCTCTCACAAGCAAAACATGATCACACCTTAGTACTCTTTGGGTGTTACTCACATGGATATGTGAACTAGATTATTGACTCTAGCAAACCCTTTGAGTGTTGATCACATGGCGATGTGAACTATGGGTGTTAATCACATGACGATGTGAACTATTGGTGTTAAATCACATGGCCATGTGAACTAGATTGAGACGTCAGGGTCGGTGCTGAAAGCAGGAGAGCATGGCAGACCAGGCAAAATTATCGATGCAGCGGGTACAGACGTCATGATGGACTGGACTTCCGGTGATTGCCGGCGACTGGCATGATGCCGATCCCCTTCTTCCCCTCTTCTTCCCCTTCCTCTCCTATATCCCTCCTTGGCCCCTGGCTGATTCGCTCTTTCCCCTCCCCATCGCTGTTTTTCTTCCATCTCTTCCCTCCCAGATCCCATTTTCTTTGTTCCAGCCAGATTCAAGCCGGCGGCAATCTTCTTTACTGGATCCGGTCTCCTCCTGCTCTGAGGCATATTCCGGCGATTGTCCGGCGGCTGGCGTGCTGCCGTATCTTCTCCTCCCTTTCCCTCTTTCATCTCCTCTCTCCTCTATCGGCCCATTCTCCACCAAATCCCGTTCTTCCCCTCCTCCTCATCTCCTATCTGCTTCCTCTCTTACCATCTCTCTGTTTTGCCCCATCTTCATCTCTGCCGCCCGAATCCTGGGCTGCGTCGATCTTCCAGGTTGGATTCTTTGTCGCCTCCTCCTACTCAGATCCCCTTTGCCCGGCAGCGGCGCAAGGCCCCAACGTGCCTCCTCCGCCATGAAGGCTATTTCCTGGAACTGGTGAGGTATAGGCAGGGGCCTTGGCAGTGAAAGGATGCTTTACCTTGCGAATCTTGTCCGGTCCACTAGAGCTCAGGTAACTTATGTTTCTGAAATTAAATCTTCTAAGGTTACTTCTACTAATCTTGTTAATAGGTTTGATGTTATCGATGCTTGTGTTGTACCTTCTAGCGGTTCTTCGAGGGGGGCCTTTGGCTTATGTGGACCGATGAGCTCAAAGTTTCTGTTCATACTGCTGCTTTTCACTATATCTTAGCTAATGTAGTTCATATCGCATCTAGGGTCAGCTTTTATCTCATCTGTATATATGGAGACCCTTATCATAATCAGACTAATGTCATCTGGGACCAAGTAGCTTCTTTTGTTTATGATAATCTAGGAAAGCCCATGGTTTTTATGGGAGACTTGAATGATATCCTGTATGAGGTCGACGGTTATAATGGCAATATCAACTACTACCGTATGCATGCCTTTCGTTCTCTTGTCAAGAACTGTGGCCTCTTTGATATTGGTTATAGTGGTCCTGCTTACACTTGGTGAGGTAGACAAAATACATCCAAACCTATCCATCCTCGCCTTGATCACTGTTTAGTTAACTCTGATTGGTGTGCTCATTTCCCTAACACTAAGGTCCTCAATCTTCCCATTATTCTTAGTGACCATGCTCCTATTTTTATTTCCACTTATAGTCACTTTGTTAAACCCAAACAATCTTTTAAATTTGAAAATGGGTGGCTCACTGAAGATGACTTTAATTCTTTTGCCAAGAATGCTTGGGAAGCTAGCATGCTTAACTCTTTTACAGCTAAATCAACTTCCATGGCGAACACTCTCAAGGCCTGGTGTAAAAACAAGAAGCCCCTCCAGCAGACTCTAAGCATGTTGGAGACCAAAATCAATGATTTGCAAAAGCTGCCTCTTCAGCATCATAACCAAGACTTGGAACAATCTCTTATTGCTAGGTATGAATTTACTCTCAATCAATTGAATCAGTACTACAGACAACGTAGAAAAAAGAATTGGGTGTCCAGAGGTGATAGAAACACCAAGTTCTTCCATCAGGCTATTCTTAAGCGCAGGAAAAGAAATACAATATGTTCTATTAAAGATTAAAATAATGTTCTCCATTATAAACCATCTGCTATCATGCAAACCTTTGTTAATTATTTCAGATTCATTTTCTCATCTCCTAATGATGCAACTTGCAGGCCTTTTCCTGAGCTTAATTCCTTTGGTAATAATGATGACTTCACTTATTCAGTACCTGACAAAGCTGAAATTTTTCAGATTCTTAAGGATAAGAAACTGAATGCTTCACCAGGTCCTGATGGGTTCAATGTTGAGTTTTATCTAGCAACTTGGGACAGGATTGGTGATGAGGTAACTCAATTGGTGTCTTCATTCTATGTCACAGGTATTCTCCCTCCACACATTAATGACACTAATATTGCTCTCATTCCCAAGAAGTTAGTCTCCCTTGTTACCATGGATTATAGACCCATTAGCCTTTGCAATGTCATCTATAAAATAATTGCTAAATCTTTGGCTAATAGACTTAAGTCTCATCTTTCGAATTATGTAGATCCAGCTCAGCAAGCTTTTATTGAGGGTAGACGTATTACTGACATTATTATTATTGCTCAAGAAATTGCTCACTCGTTTACTCTTAGGTCTTGGAAACACAATGCCTTCATGCTTAAAATAGACCTGGCTAAAGCTTTTGATTGCTTGGAATGGAATTTTATTATCTCAGCTCTTTCTCGTAAAGGGCTACATGGTCATTTCATCAATCTTGTGCATGCTTGCATTTCCTCACCTACTTTCTCTGTCCTTATTAATGGTCAGCCTTCGCCCAAATTTAAGTCTCGCAAAGGTGTCAAATAGGGTTGTCCTATATCTCCTTATCTTTTTGTTCTTGCTATCAATGAGCTTTCCATCATGCTTAATGAAGTTGCGTAGGCCAATCATTTGCAAGGTATCATGCTAGGACCAAATTGCCTTGCTATTCACTCTCTCCTTTTTGCAGATGATCTTTTGGTCTGTGGACAGGCTACTGCTCAGGCGGCCCAGACTATGTCTTGTTTGATTCAACATTTTTGTTCCCTCTCTGGTCAAACACCTAATTGGGACAAATCTGTTGTTCTTTTTAAAACCCATGTTCCTCAAAACATCATTACTGATATTAAACATATTTTCCCTCTTGCTAATCTTGATGACAGATTCACTCACCTTGGTCATCCTTTAATTTTACCTCCTAAGAATAGAGCTTCGGCTTATAACTTTGTGATTGACAAGTTCTCGAATAAGCTGCCGTCTTACAAAGCTAATATGTTTTCTCATGCAGCTCGTCTGGAACTCATTCGGTGTTTTTTCTGCTATTTCGGTCTACTACATGGCGAACATTTTGTTCTCCAAAAATCTCATTGCTAAGCTAACAGCTATAATCAGAACTTTTTGGTGGACAGGTATTAGAGAAGATGGTTCAAGAAAAGGACTTTGTCTCAGAGCTTGGAAGGATATAGCAAACTCAAAGGAAGAAGGAGGCCTTGGGATTAGAAATCTTAAAGCAATTAATTAAAGTCTCATCATGGCGGCAGCTTGGAGGTTGGCAAATAATCCCACTTCTCACCTCTCCTGTATACTTCGTGCTAAGTACTTCCCTAGTACTACAATTTGGAGGGCAACTTCTTCTCCTCCTAAGTCTGGTTTCTGGGCTTCAATTCTAAAAATGCTTCCCAGGCTTTCTAAACATGCTTTCTATCAACTTACTACTGGTAACATTTCTTTATGGAGTATGCCTTGGTGCCCTCTTTGGAAGTCTATCCATGATTTTCTTATTCCTCAAAATGCAGGATTTATCTATCCTTCTTTGGTTAGTGATCTGTGGCACCCAGGGCACAAAACTTGGAACCATCACTTAATTTGCAATCTATTTCATCAAACTTTTGCTTCTCGGGTGGTTACTATAGACATTATTGATGATGACATAAATGATCTTCTATGCTGGCCTTTGGCCACTAATGGCATATGTTCTCCTAAATGTGCTTACAAGTTTTGTCTGCAGGAGATACACAACAATCCTATTGCAGCTCCAATGCAGGTTTCTTTAGATCTCAAAAAATTGCTTAAGATAGTTTAGCGTGATAAAGATTTATTGCCAAAGGTTCAAACTTTCGCTTGGAGGCTGTTGAGAAGAGCTTTGCCAACAGATATGAGAGCGGGTAGGTTTTCCATACATATCTCTCAGATTTGCTCAAGATGTGACATGCAGGAGGATGAAATGCATCTTTTTTTCCTTTGTGACTTTGCCAGAGCGGCCTGGTTCTCGAAACCCTGGTTTATTTGATCTCATGATTTAGTTCAAGGTCTCAATTCTGTGCATTTGGCTATTGCTCGACTTCTTTCTTCTAATCACCCACATGCTTCTTTAAAGAATATCCTCAATTTCTTATGGTGCATGTGGAAAATTAGGAATGACTTCCAATTTCAACGTAAGAAGCATCAACCTTATCAGGTTAATATTTTAGCTGCTGCCATGGATCATTCCTTGCAAAATGACTCACTGTTAAATTTGAACAATTCTAATAACCTGAACAACCAACATGAGTTGCAGATTTTGCCCTCTCAAGGTAATACTATTAATTCTGTTAAGCTCCTAAAGGGTCCTAAAATCTACACTGATGCTGCTTTTAAAACTAAAAAACTCCAGGTTTTTACTTTGGTCAGACTCGGACAGGAATTGGAGTTTTCTTCTGTATTCCTTTATTACAAGGTGAACTAAACATACAGGTCCAAGCTTCAGCTCTTCCAACAACAACACCTCTCCAGGCAGAAGTTCTTGCGCTGGAATTTGCAGCTCATCTTGCCAGTGTTCTTCATATTCAACGTCCTGTCTTTTTAACAGATTGTCTTATGCTAGCTTCCGTTATTGCTTCTAGAAACTTCTTGCATTTTGCTGCTCCTTGGAGTGCTAGAAAAGATTTAGCTGCTATTCTCAATTTAACATCTCATATGCAGGCGCAGATTTTTCATATTTCTAGGAATGACAATGGGGTGGCACATAATCTTGCTAAGCAGATTTATCAAAATATCTGTGCTCCACCTATGGAATGTTCCCATAATCCCCATAGAAATGCTCTTTGTCCTGTTATTTCATCCTTGCAAAACACCACTCTATCAGGTTTCCATATTCATAAGGTGTATTGTTTCTAAGGTCCTGTGCTAAGTTGCAGATTTCAAGCACTATGGCTCTTCTTTTATTTCAAAGGATGTTCTCAGGATGCCATCAAATTAAAAAGGACGAAGTCTCACAGATTCTTCCGGCAATCATGCGTTAAGGGGTGATACAAGTGCTACCATTTCTCCTGAAGGGCTTTTGCTGTGTTTTCTTTTAGCCCTCTCTCTTTTCTTCTGTCCTTGCTGAGTTAGATGATGTTCATCTGGTTGATCTTCATTCAACCTACCTATGCTTCCCCCTCCAGCTACTATGTTATGGTTGTTCTCCTCTTCTGATTTTTAGGCCATTGTAATATCTCCTGTACTATGATCAATGCTGGAAATGAAGTTTGGGCACCTTCTAGGTCCCTTGCTTTGTTCAAAAAAAACTAGATTATTGACTCTCAAGTGGGAGACTGAAGGAAATATCCCTAGAGGCAATAATAAAGTTTTTATTTTATATTTCACTACAAAAAAAGACACATCCATGACATTTTGGGCCGAACGAAAAAAATTCTGTCATACTTATGACACTTTTATGATGATAATTGTGACAAAACCCGGTATCATCATAGATGTGGTGGGCTCCTACTTCTATGACAAAAAATCATGACAGAAAATGGGCTTTTCGTCCTGGGCGGGCCAGAGACACAACTGCATGACATTCTTTGGGCCGTCCATGACGGAAAAAACCATGGTAGAAGCGAGGGCGTGGAAAATTTCGGGGAGTTCCCGGTTATGGTGGGTGGTCGGGGCCGAGCGATGCGCGTTTCTCTCGTACACGTACGCGCATCTGTGCAAGGTGTTGGGCTCTAACTGAACCCGAGCGAGGCGTTGGGCTCTAACTGAACCCGAGCGATTGCACTGCAGGCTACGCGTTACTGAACCCGAGCGATCGGTCGATGGCTGTTAACTGAACCCGATCGATCAAGCGATTCCTTCACTACTGCTGCTAACTTAAGCCGATCGATGCTTCCTCTAGATGAATAGTGAGTGTTGCAAGGGGGGTTTGGATGAACAATTCCCGGTGGGTGTGGATGAACAGGACCTCGTGGTGTTGCCTCTGGATGAACAGGACCCCGATCGATCGAGCCGGTTGGGGCTGGATGAAGAGGACCCCGTGGAGGGATGGATGAACAGGACGACCCCGTGGAGGGCTGGATGAACAGTAGACTGTGGAGCGGTGGATGAACAGTAGCCTGTGGTAGGGTAGTTGAATAGGAGCCCGTGGAGAGGGGTGGTTGAATAGTAGCCGGTGGAGTAGTGCGCGGTGGAGGTTGGATGAACAGGAGCATGTGGATGAACAGTCGTAGGTGGAGGCTGGAGGAGGTCGACGGTGGATGAATAGTAGCCCGTGGAGGCTAGAGGAGGTTGACGGTGGAGATGAACAGTATCCCGTGGGGTCCCGTTTTGCAGTATGCCACACCCCTCCCGATGAACAGGACCCCCGTTTCGATCTAGTGCTCGAACACAAGTCCGTTTCCTCCATTTTGCGGTATGCCACATCCCTCCCGATCAACAGGAACCCATTTCGGCCGTAGGAGGTCCAACACAAGTCCGTTTCCACCGTTTTGTGGTACTCCAGACCCCTCCCAATGAACAGGATCCCGTTTTGAACGTGGTCGATCGAACACAAGGCCGTTTCCTCTGTTCTGCAGTACGCTAGGCCTCGTTTCCATCGGCTGTTCCATCCAAGCCGGTTGGCTCCCACGCGTTCCGTTGCCTCCCGATGAACACGACGCATTCCGTTGCCTCCCGATGAACACGACGCATTCCATTGCCTCCCCATGAACACGACGATGACGCAGTTTCTCCGTTCTGACCCAGCCGTGTACACGAGCCCTGGCCGTACGTATGCGCGAGTAGGCGTTCGAGACCCCACCCGTATGTACGTACGTGGCCATATTTACTTTCTTGCACCCTGGCCGTTGTACGTACGTGTACATGCTACGTGCGCGCCTCTACTACGACACATGCGCGCCTCTACTACGACACGTGCGCGCCTCTACATCGACCAGTTTGTACATACACGTTCGCGACCAGAATGACAACGCTATGTACGCTTCGACCAGGTAGGTCCCGACTGTCAGGCACTTCCTTGCGTGCGAAGATGTAGCCGGTGGGCCCCAGCAGTCAGGGGGGCGGATCGATTTCTTTTGCCTGGACGCACTTCCTTGCGTGCAAAGATGTAGCTAGTGGGTCCCAGCAGTCAGGGGGGAAATGTTTTTTTCACGAAATACGGTGGCCCGTCCGGTGGGTCCCTGCTATCAGGTGGAGGACTCATTATTTTCCACGTAATAAGGAGGCACTTCCTTACTGCGGCCGTGGACCCAGCTGTCAGCTTCTCCACGTACAGTCCACGTCCGATGGAAGTCGTTCCTTGACCATGTTGACCACGCCGCATCGAGAGCACCATGGCGGTTGACGACGGCGAGGCCTAGGAAGGTGACGATGCAGAGCCAGGGAAGACGCGGCTGTGGAAGCCCGCGCGAAGAGGAGTACGAGAGTTCACTGGTTCGCTTGCGGTGTGAGATTGCTGTCGCGGCAGGGCCTGGCCAGCGGTGGGAATAGTAGGGGGCGGTGAGGCCTCCGTGGCAGCACAGCCGACCACAGGAGGCAAGAGCATGCGGCACGACCGGCGCTGCTTTGGGCGGCTGGAGCAAGAAGACCAGAGGTTGAAGAAGCACTACAGTCGTTGGATGGACATCGTACGGTCACTGGAGCTAGAAAAATCGTTCATATATTGACTAAGTTGACAAAGCCCTCCGTCCCCGTCAACTTAGTAGGCCCACAAGTCAGCCTCCCACTATGGTGGGTCCCAGCTGGCAGGGGGTATTCATTTTTTTCTGCGCAATAAGAAGGCACTTCCTTGCGTGCGAAGATATAGTTGGTGGGTCCGACCTGTCAGCGGAGGGAACTTTTTTTTTGCGAAATACAGAGGCCCTTCCGGCGGGTCCCAGATGTCAGGTGGAGGAATCATTATTTTGCGCGTAATAAGGAGGCATTTCCTTGTGTGCAGCCGTGGACCCAGCTGTCAGCCTCTCCATGTACAGTCCACTTCCGATGGATGTCGTTTGTTGACCAAGTTGACCACGCCGCACCGAGAGCACCAGGGCAGTGGACGACAGCGAGGCCTACGAAGGGAACGACACGGAGCCGGGGAAGACACGGCAGTGGCTGCCCACGCGGTGGAGAGTACGAGGGTTGACTCGTTCGGCTGCTGTCGCCGGAAAATAACAAGAGGTGTGGGTGAGTAGAGGGATAGACAGGCTAGGGATGCGAGTATGATGGGGCCGTGAGGCCTGCCCGGAGGCACAGTCGGCCATGGGAGGCGGGAGCAGGAGGTTCCGATGGTGCTGGTTTGGGCGGCTGGGGTAGGAAGAAAAGAGACTGAAGAAGCACGATTGCCGTTAGATTGACATCTAACAGTCTGACGCTGGTAGAGTCGATTGTTGACTAAGTTTCTTTTTTGGGAAACCTTGTGTACGCATGAACTTAGTAGGCCCACAAGTCAGCCTCCAAATCTGTGGCAGACAACATAGAGCCCATTTGCTATTCTTTAATAATTTGCAGCCCATTTGCTAATTCTTAAGTAATTTATTATAGCCCATTTTCTGCCCAGGACCATGGTCAAAAAGTTCAACCTTATTTTGCATATTTTGATGGAGTTCAAACTGTTGTAATCCCGAAATGATAAACATTTTTTAAAGAACTTACTGATTTGACAAAACAATCGTTTTGTTTTTGTAAGCAAATAAGACGTGGGACAATTGAGTTGGTTTAAGGGAAAACCAGTGGTAAAAAATCAGCGTTGGGAGGGGAAAAAACAACAAAAATGAGGATGTAAATATGAAAAGGGAATTTTATGTATTTTCAATATAATGATACGTGTATATGAACTTGTAAAACTATAGGTAGAGATTAGAAAACGGATGTAGGACATGCGTTTCAAGAGGAAAATAGAACTGGGCTGTGTGTTTGATTCAGTAAAAAAACTGCCTGCGGATGTTGTAAGACAAAATATAACTAACGCTGGCGGGCCAGAGGCCAGTGGATACCTGCTAGATCTTTGATCCCCATTGTCGTCATGGGCTAGGCCTGTTAAAAACAAAACCAAGCCTGGGCCGCCTACAGCCTAGTTGAAACTTGCTTGACCTGAAAAAACAATATACGTGCTCAATAAACGAGAGAATTCTACAAGTACTGACTGATAACTGGGATGCAGCAGGGATATTTTTTTCCATCTTGATAATAAGTGGATGCACTTGTTTCAAAAAAATTGGAGAACTGGGAATTCGAACGGCAGGTGCTTATGCTACCCATCAAATAAAAATCAGGTTCCTGAAAATTCATTTCGAAACAAATGATTTAGCTTTATATCCACGTCGACCCTCGGCATGATGGTTGGAAGCAAATGCAAGTTCATACTAAAAGATCGTTAACAACAATACCAACTTGCATATGACAAGGTAGTACAAGTACCAATACCAAACTAACTTATAATCTTTTTATTACTGGCCCTAGTGTTCGTCTGGTAGAAAATCTTGCAGAGGAACAGCTCCCACTCCTTCTCTTGCTCCAGGTCCCCGAGGTGGTACTGGTGCATCACCCAGTTGGTCCTCTGCTGGTTGAAGTTCTTGTTGGTGTGCATCACCAGAACCTTTTTGCTGCCCGTCTGCCGGCCATTGACCATCACCAGCAAGGTATTGCCGGTCTTGTGCAACATCGCGTGCATGTCGCACTCCGACTGTATCTTGCGACGCGTCCACGTGCCCCTTTTGAACGCCCTGGGATTGCGCTGGAAGAAATGCTTCCTTAGGCCACTTAGTGTGATACCTGCAGTATTGTTGAATACATGTTTTAGTGTACGAGTTGGCATTTTCATAACATCTTTGGCATGTTGCAGTCACTTGTTTCACTTTTTATTAACTGTCAAATTGTAATTGCTTCACCAGGTCTGCGTCTAAAAAGAAAAATAGAGCTATAAACAAAGGAATATGTTTGTGCAAGTAGACGGTCGATCCGTGTCTTACCTAGAAGTTTCTCAGGTTGGGTGTAGCATATGTCGTGCTCGCCGTCGATGGTTGGTATGAACAAATTGATGAGAGGGTGAGATCTCGCACTGTCAGCACTCACTTTCTCCTCAAGGAGCTCGACCAGCTCCTGATCCGTGGGATCGAACTTGACGCCAGCCGGCAGCACTGGCCAATCCTTCTTCGACTTGCATCGGTAATTCTAGTTATATGATACTCAACGTATGATCAATCGACTGTTTTAAGTGAATGATGAAAGATTTCGACAGATAAGTGATACTCCAAATCTGAAGTCCAGAATACCCGAACACGCCACCGGGATTCTTGTGTCACCTCACGCGCAGCGTGTTGTCACGTCAATTCAATGTGTGGACATGATGAATTACTTGACCGACGTATACTAGTACTGCTACTGTACTACTTACTAGTCGTATTTAGTGTCACATTTTAACCATAGGTTTAACTAACAAGTACGCACTTGAAACCTACACACACACACACACACACACACACACACACACACACACATATATATATATATATGGCTTCTGCACAGCATCTCCATCATCATTATTAGTACATCCAACGCAGGTGAGTTTGGATGCACTTGATCCCAGGAAGGTATCTATCCTTCAAACCAGAGGAGTGCTTCAAACTAACAACTAACAACAGTACATAATATCCAACAAAAGAGGGTCGTGCTACAGCAGCAGAATACATGGCTCAGTCTAGATATCACCACGAATCAAGTTGTGCATATTTGCTGTTGGCATGAACCACATCGCCGCATGTCGGGTTTGCAAAAGCCATCCATCGCATGGAAGCTTGATGCCTTTCACACACTGAAGATTATCTAGCAACAAGGTGTGTCGACGAATCTCTAGATATGGTGATTCATGAAACCCATGGTATGATGTGTAAACACAGTCCCCCCTGGCGAATGGAAGTTGCATAGCACAATAATCATCGTCGGTGATATGATCGATGATTGGTTGGATGATAGGATAATTGAGCCCGAGGAACAAGGAGTGGTTGCCGAGGCTGTAAACCCGCCTCCAGTTGAATACGCCTGGCCCAATAGAGCTGGGATCTTTCTCGAACACGAAGCAGCCATAGCCATCAATGTCACGAACACCCCACACATTGTACTGCATGTGGTTTGATATAATGGTTTGGTCAATTGGTATGTGCGAATGAGCATCAAATGACCGCCGTCAGTTGAACGAGCGATAAACCACCACCCATCGGTTGGTATGATTCCAGGTCTTGGAATCATGAAGGCCAGCGCATTTGCGTCTGCGCTGCAATAATTCAAATTGGAGACCAAAAGGACAAAAATAAACAATCATGTTCAGAGTATGTGTGGAATTAAGATTATTATAATAGTGGCACATATCATAGACAGAGAATTGCAATGTCGTAGTCATAATCATACCCCAAGTTAAAAAAATAAGCCAATGGCTTTCATATTCTAGCAATATGTCATGGTTCAAACATCATGTAACAATGAGAGGAAAACAGCTATGACAGAGCCTACTCATATTCTACCATAGCACTTACTACTACTGTTCTCATATCAACTCTAAGCAATAACATGCGTTGTTATAAAAATCTTGAAAATGAGAGTAACATATAGCAATCATGATGTTATGCTCATAATATGTATTCTAACAATCATTAGATGCCAATTGTTCTCATATCAACTCTAACAATAACATGTGTGATCATAAAAATCTAGGAAATAGAGGAACATATAGCACTGATGTGGTTATAGACAAACTATCTATTCTAAATTTGTAACAATGAACAGGTAGTCGTATTCATAAGGTAAAGATGAGATGAGATAGAACAATTACACGACGATAGATTCCACCAGTATAGGTAGCCAATCTGTGCGTCGACCGCGTAAACGATGCCATCGTGCACTATAGCATCACACAAAAATGTTGCCTCAATAGGATTGACGATGAGCCATAACCATGTATGGCGACCGAATTCCAGATAGACTAATCCCATGTTGAACAAGGCAATGAGCTTGTAATCCATGTAGTCTTCTGATGGTGTGGGCACTTCGCAGATTACAACTTTCAGCAAACAGAGGTCGAGCCAAAAGCTTGATGCGCCTCGTGCGTAGTAGGTAGGAGTGTCTGGCGGGCCGCGAGGCTCGATGGCGGCAGTATCCAACAATGAAAGGGTGATCTCTCGCTGGGTGTAGATATCAACGAGACGCCATGGACTACCAGATTGGTTGATGAGGACGATCCAGTTGGCCTTCATGCCCGCCCAGTAGTGGTCGCGCATGAAGGACAGGTGGACGAGTAGTGGTAGCATGTCGAGGGGCACCACATCAATCTCTGTAGGATCATTAAGTCGGTGTCTGGGCCACCTACGAGGATCGGGCATCAGCAAGCAGGGTGTCTTGAAAAGAGCCAGGCGGTTGCAGACGACTAGACTGTACAAAGACACCGAGCATGCGGCCAGACGGACGGTGCTGAGTAGGTCCATACGATTACAGATCTACTCCAAGAGAACATCGGGGAGGGAATTCCAATCGCGGCTCTGTGTGTCAGGCGGTTCTGCCATTGGGGTTTTTGGTGCCTGTGAGCCAGCAGGGAAGTGGATTCGGGCGGGCGAGCAAAGAAGCTTCTCCTCGTGTGGCCGAGCAGTGAGCGGGGGGATATGGTACGCGCTCTACCAAGGAAGATGGCGCGAGTGGACAAGCAGTGAGCAGGGGTAAATGGTGTGCAGATGATGATGGGGAAGAAAGGAGGAAGAAGAAGAGAGGAGGAGGAAGAGAGGAGGAAGAAGAGTGGAAGACGGGGAAGAAAGTGCATTAAATCTCAATTCTACTAGTACTACTACCAGGATATACCATCCTTCGAAGTGTAAATAGTTACACCAATGACATGTGGGTCTACCACAAGAGGGCCCATATGTCAGTTAATGGAGGACAGAGGTGCGTAGGCGTATTTGCGGAAGCGTTCTCTACTGGCAAACATGATGGCAGTACTGGGTAAGGCTGATTTAGTAACACCAACATGTTGGTTCAGCTTATTAATTACGTGTCCCATCTGCTGCAGCGTGTATTGTCACTTCACTGCGATGACTAGTTGAATAGTTATCTCCGACCGAGATGGGGAATAATGGATCGCAAAGACTTCCTTTCTACAATATCCCTATGCCTCTACTCTCACTTCACTCATTTTGCTCCGTACCTAGTCACTTGTTGAAATCTGTAGAAAGACAAATACTCTATATTTGGGAACAGAGGGAGGCTTTTACTCCGTATTTGGTAACAGAGGGAGTATCACCATATGGAGGGAACAGAGGAAGCTTGAAATATGAACATGTCAATGGGAGGGAGTAAGCCCCATGCATGCAACACTCACACGTACACATGGCCGCATGCAACACTCACGCACCCATGCGGCACACAGCAGACAACGCAACACACACGCTCACGCTCAAGTGCTCAACCTACTCCCTATGTCCGCGAAAGACTGTACATTTAGAGATTTACACATTGACCAGGGCATAATTAATGTCCAAAAGTAGCAGACTTATGTGTGCATGCGACCATTGAGAGAAGAAGATTAAATGAAGGCCATTGCATGCTATAATTAAGGATAGACATGTAGCCTATACCTAGAGCACAAGTTGGTGCATTAGTCAATAAATATTAATTTAGATTAAAGGCTAAATGCATCGGAAGTGTAGATGTACATCATGTACTACACTCTTTGTTTTTAGCCGATGTACACTCTTTGTTGGAAGACCAAGGGAGTACACGTGCATGCACTCAGATACACAGCCAGGGTGGTTCACGTGCAAGGGTTGGACTCCTGTCGCGCCTGCGTAAACTTTTGTCTAACTGATTTCTTTGCTCTGCCAACTGACAGGTGGGACCCAGAAACCAGGTGACAATTTAACTAGTCAATAAAGTGCCACGTCGACTATGTGGCCGGTCAGTAGGGTGCACTACGGTGCTCTACAATGATCTAGTGATCATATAATCACCGCAAAACTATATAGTGACCGTAAAGAGCGTATTGTTACATACGTAGACCACCAGTGTATTTTTCTCGTTTCAAATTAAGCCATATTAATTGGAAAGGACGCAGCATGGACTAATACTAGTACTGCTTTGATGCGTCCTGTCAACTCGCCAAACAAGGAGAAGCTTGCTTAGTACGCCTCTCCCTCGCCCACGCGCGCGGTGGTTCGCAGGATGAGGAGAGGGTTTTGACTACAGCGCCCTCTCCCTCTCCGACTCCCTCGCCCTGGCGGTGGACGTGCAGTAGTTCAATCGGTGTCAGATTGCCAGAAGCATATTGTACTGTAGTATCATCATTGTTGGACCTTTCGAAGAGGCGAAGAGCCAAGTGCAAGGTTCACATGAGTACGAACTGTTGAACCTCCCGAAGAGGCAAAGAGCCAAGCACAAGGTTTTATAGGAGTTGTCGTCCTACTAGGAGTGTACTACAACTATAGCGAACGATGCTACTGTGTGATGCCGCCACGTCACGTATATCCAAAGCTATGCCACCTTTTTTCTCAAAGAGCATGTTGGAGCCCGTGCAACAACCACACAAGTTGCACGTACACATAACACATTTACTAGTAATAAATTCTAAAGGACAAATGCCAGTATGCCACACAAGTTCATCTCCAATTCATGTGATAAATTTGTGCACGACTAGTCTACATATATTCACAGCGCTATCGTTCACAATTTGCCGTACTCCACTTACACGTTATAGATGGGCTACATGTCCTCCTCCAGGTTCCAGTCCCAAGTGTTCTTCATGGATGGCACGATCCATAGCAGTGGGCAACGGGAATCATTGTCGCAGCTTTCTAGTCCGGTTCCACATGATGGAGACTCATCCAAGCTGAAGCAGAATAAATCAGGGATAGCGTGTCCCAGCATGTCGTTCATCCGGCAGTGCGCACTGAAGACACAACCATGCTTCATGAATGGCAGGCCTTCCGTGTCATGCATGGAAGGTGGCATCCGCTTCACAATGGGGTAGCTATCCCCAATGAAAAGCCAGTACTCTCCAAGAGTGTTCCTCGACACCCACGTAGCATCACGGGGGTCGAACTCGGCGCCGTTCATCTGGTACACGCGGCATCTCAGATCTGGACACATGGTGACGTACATAGTCAAGGTCCATGCATAATAATGTTGTGCTCAAATATGGCAGTCAGTAATACTGTGCAGCAAATAGTACTACTCTAGTATAGAGGAAGTAAAATAACCGGCTTATTATATATAGCCACTCTTGGCTACATGGATGATATAGTAAGACATGGAAAAACAAAAATGGTGGCAGCTAGTGGGTTGAAGTCTTCAAGGGCCTAGCTGAAGGAAATATGCCCTAGAGGCAATAATAAAGTTATTATTTATTTCCTTATTTCATGACAAATGTTTATTATTCATGCTAGAATTGTATTAACCGGAAACATAATACATGTGTGAATACATAGACAAACATAGTGTCACTAGTATGCCTCTACTTGACTAGCTCGTGAATCAAAGATGGTTAAGTTTCCTAGCCATGGACAAAAGAGTTGTCATTTGATTAACGGGATCACATCATTAGGAGAATGATGTGATTGATATGACCCATTCCGTTAGCCTAGCACTTGATCGTTTAGTATGTTGCTATTGCTTTCTTCATGACATATACATGTTCCTGTAACTATGAGATTATGCAACTCCCGTTTACCGGAGGAACACTTTGGGTACTACCAAACGTCACAACGTAACTGGGTGATTATAAAGGAGTACTACAGGTGTCTCCGAAGGTACATGTTGAGTTGGCGTATTTCGAGATTAGGTTTTGTCACTCCGATTGTCGGAGAGGTATCTCTGGGCCCTCACGGTAATGCGCATCACTATAAGCCTTGCAAGCAATGTGACTAATGAGTTAGTTACGGAATGATGCATTACGTAACGAGTAAAGAGACTTGCTGGTAACGAGATTGAACTAGGTATTGGATACCGACGATCAAATCTCAGGCAAGTAACATACCGATGACAAAGGGAACAACGTATGTTGTTATGCGGTTTGACCGATAAAGATCTTCATAGAATATGTAGGAGCCAATATGGGCATCCAGGTTCCGCTATTGGTTATTGACCGAGAATATTTCTAGGTCATGTCTACATAGTTCTCGAACCCTTAGGGTCCGCACGCTTAAGGTTTCGATGACAGTTTTATTATGAGTTTATGAGTTTTGATGTACCGAAGGAGTTCGGAGTCCCGGATGAGATCAGGGACATGACGAGGAGTCTCAAAATGGTCGAGACGTAAAGATCGATATATTGGACGACTATATTTGGAGTTCGGAAAGGTTCCGAGTCATTCGGGTATTTTTCGGAGTACCGAAGAGTTACGGGAATTCGCCGGGGAGTATATGGGCCTTATTGGGCCATACGGGAATAGAGGAGAGAGGCCGAAAGGAAGGAGGCGCGCAGCCCCCCTCTTGTCCGAATTGGACAAGGGGTGCGGCCCCCCTTTCCTTCCTCCTCTCCCCCTCTTTCCCCCTTCTCCTACTCCAACAAGGAAGGAGGGAGTCCTACTCGCGGTGGGAGTAGGACTCCCCTTGGCGCGCCCCTACTAGGCCGGCCGCCCCCTCCCCCCTTGCTCCTTTATATACAGGGGCAAGGGGGCACCTCTAGGCACAACAACAGAAGTTGATCTACGGATCGTTCCTTAGCCGTGTGCGGTGCCCCCTTCCACCATATTCCACCTCGGTCATATCGTCGCGAAGCTTAGGCGAAGCCCTGCGCCGGTAGAACATCAACATCGTCACCACGCCGTCGTGCTGACGGAACTCATCTCCGGAGCTTTGCTGGATCGGAGCCCGGAGATCGTCATCGAGTTGAACGTGTGCTGAACTCGGAGGCCCCGTACGTTCGGAGCTTGGATCGGTCGGATCGTGAAGACGTACGACTACATCAACCGCGTTGTCATAACGCTTCCGCTTACGGTCTACGAGGGTACGTGGACATACACTCTCCCCTCTCCTTGCTATGCCATCACCATGATCTTGCGTGTGCGTAGGAAAATTTTGAAATTGCTACGTTCCCCAACAGTGGCATCCGAGCCTAGGTTTTATGCATTGATGTTATATGCACGAGTAGAACACAAGTGAGTTGTGGGCGATATAAGTCATACTGCTTACCAGCATGTCATACTTTGGTTCAGCAGTATTGTTGGATGAAGCGGCCCAGACCGACATTACGCGTACGCTTACGCGAGACTGGTTTTACCGCCGTGCTATGCACACAGGTGACTAGCGGGTGTCAGTTTCTCCAACTTTAGTTGAACCGAGTGTGGATACGCCCGATCCTTGCGAAGGTTAAAACAGCACCAACTTGACAAACTATCGTTGTGGTTTTGATGCGTAGGTAAGAACGGTTCTTGCTCAGCCCGTAGCAGCCACGTAAAACTTGCAACAACAAAGTAGAGGACGTCTAACTTGTTTTTGCAGGGCATGTTGTGATGTGATATGGTCAAGATGTGATGAGATATAAGTTGTTGTATGAGATAATCATGTTTTGTTGAAGTTATCGGCAACTGGCAGAAGCCCTATGGGTGTCTCTTTGTTGCATAAGATGCAAGTGCCAAATAATTGCTTTACTTTATCGATATGAGATAGCAATAGTTGCAAGAGCAATTGTTGGCGAGATGACCATGTGATGACACATTGATATATATCAATATGATGGAGATCATGGTGTCATGCCGGTGACGATGGAAATCATGACGATGCTTTGGAGATGGAGATCAAAGGCACAAGATGATGATGGCCATATCATGTCACATATTTTTATTGCATATGATGTTTATCTATTATACATCTTATTCTTGCTTTGATTGACGGTAGCATTTTAAGATGATCTCTCACTAAAAATTATCAAGAAGTATTCTCCCTGAGTATGCACTGTTGCCAAAGTTCGTCGTGCCCAGACACCACGTGATGATCGGGTGTGATAAGCTCTACGTCCATCTACAACGGGTGCAAGCCAGTTTTGCACACGCGGAATACTCAGGTTAAACTTGACGAGCCTAGCATATGCAGATATGGCCTCGGAGCACGGAGACCGAAAGGTCGAGCGTGAATCATATAGTAGATATGATCAACATAGTGATGTTCACCATTGAAAACTACTCCATCTCACGTGATGATCGGTTATGGTTTAGTTGATTTGGATCACGTGATCACTTAGATGACTAGAGAGATGTCTGTCTAAGTGGGAGTTCTTAAGTAATATGATTAATTGAACTTAAATTTATCATGAACTTAGTCCTGGTAGTATTTTGCAAATTATGTTGTAAGATCAATAGCTTGCGTTGTTGCTCTCATATGTTTATTTTGATATGTTCCTAGAGAAAATTGTGTTGAAAAATGTTAGTAGCAATGATGCGGATTGAATCCGCGATCTGAGGTTTATCCTCATTGCTGCACAGAAGAATTATGTCCTTAATGCACCGCTAGGTGACAGACCTATTGCAGGAGCAGATGCAGACGTTATGAACGTTTGGCTAGCTCAATATGATGACTACTTGATAGTTTTGTGCGCCGTGCTTTATGGCTTAGAATCGGGACTTCAGAGATGTTTTGAACATCATGGACCATATGAGATGTTCCAGGAATTGAAGTTAATATTTCAAGCAAATACCCGAGTTGAGAGATATGAAGTCTCCAACAAGTTCTATAGCTAAAAGATGGAGGAGAATCGCTCAACTAGTGAGCATGTGCTCAGATTGTCTGGATACTTCAATCGCTTGAATCAAGTGGGAGTTAATCTTCCAGATAAGATAGTGATTGACAGAATTCTCTAGTCACCATCACTAAGTTACTAGAACTTCGTGATGAACTATAGTATGCAAGGGATGACGAAAACGATTCCCGAGCTCTTTGTGATGCTGAAATCGACGAAGGTAGAAATCAAAAAGGAGCATCAAGTGTTGATGATTGACAAGACCACTAGTTTCAAGAAAAGGGCAAAGGGAAAGAAAGGGAACTTCAAGCAGAATGGCAAGCAAGTTGTCACTCCCACGAAGAAGCCCAAAGCTGGACCAAAGCCTGAAACTGAGTGATTATACTGCAAAGGAAATGGTCACTAGAAGCGGAAATGCCTTGAATATTTGGTGGATAAGAAGGATGCAAAGTGAACAAGGGTATATTTGATATACAGGTTATTGATGTGTACCTTACTAGTGTTTATAGTAACCCCTGAGTATTTGATACTTGTTCGGTTGCTAAGATTAGTAATTCGAAACAGGAGTTACAGAATAAACAGAAACTAGTTGAGGGTGAAGTGACGATGTGTGTTGGAAGTGGTTCCAAGATTGATATGATCATCATCGCACAGTCCCTATACTTTCGAGATTAGCATTGAACCTAAATAAATGTTATTTGGTGTTTGCGTTGAGCATGAATATGATTTGATCATGTTTATTGCAATACGAGTATTCATTTAAAATCAGAGAATAATTGTTGTTCTATTTAAATGAATAAAACCTTTGATGGTCATACACCCAATGAAAATAGTTTGTTGGATCTCGGTCGTAGTGATACACATATTCATAATATTGAAACCAAAAGATGCAAAGTTAATAATGATAGTGCAACTTATTTGTGGCACTGCCGTTTAGGTCATATTGGTGTAAAGCGCATGAAGAAACTCCATGCTGATGGGATTTTGGAATCACTTGATTATGAATCACTTGATGCTTGCGAACCATGCCTCATGGGCAAGATGACTAAGACTCCGTTCTCCGGAACAGTGGAGCGAGCAACTGACTTATTGGAAATAATACATACTGATGTATGCGATCCGATGAGTGTTAAGGCTCGCGGCGGGTATCGTTATTTTCTGACCTTCACAGATGATTTAAGCAGATATGGGTATATCTACTTGATGAAACATAAGTCTGAAACATTTGAAAAGTTCAAAGAATTTCAGAGTGAAGTGGAAAATCATCGTGACAAGAAAATAAGGTTTCTACAATCTGATCGCGGAGACAAATATTTGAGTTACGAGTTTGGTCTTCAGTTAAAACAACGTGAAATAGTTTCACAAATTCGTGCCACCTGGAACACCACGGCATAATGGTGTGTCCGAACGTCATAACCGTACTTTATTGGATATCGTACAATCTATGATGTTTCTTACCGATTTACCACTATCGTTTTGGGGTCATGCATTAAAGATAGTTGCATTCACGTTAAAAAAAAGGGCACCATCTAAATCCGTTGAGACGTCACAATCTGAACTGTAGTTTGGCAAGAAACCAAAGTTGTCGTTTCTTAAAGTTTGGGGTTGTGATGCTTATATGAAAAAGTTTCATCCTGATAAGCTCAAACCCAAATCGGAAAAATATGTCTTCATAGGATACCCAAAGGAGACTGTTGGGTACACCTTCTATCACAGGTCTGAAGGCAAGACATTCGTTGCTAAGAATGGATCCTTTTCTAGAGAAGGAGTTTCTCTCGAAAGAAGTGAGTGGGAGGAAAGTTGAAACTTGATAAGGTAATTGTACCTTCTCCCTTATTAGAAAGTAGTTCATCACAGAAATCTGTTCCTGTGACTACTACACCAATTAGTGAGGAAGCTAATGATGATGATCATGTAACTTCAGATCAAGTTACTACCGAATCTCGTAGGTAAACCAGAGTGAGATCCGCACCAGAGTGGTACGGTAATCCTGTTCTGGAAGTCATGTTACTAGACCATGACGAACTTGCAAACTATGAGGAAGCGATGATGAGCCCAGATTCCGCAAAATGGTTTGAGGCCATGAAATCTGAGATATGATCCATGTATGAGAACAAAGTATGGACTTTGATGGATTTGCCCGATGATCGGCAAACCATAGAAAATAAATGGATCTTCAAGGGGAAGACGGGCGTTGATAGTAGTGTTACTATCTACAAAGCTAGACTTGTCGAAAAAGGTTTTTGACAAAGTTTAAGGTGTTGACTACGATGAAATTTTCTCACTCGTAGCGATGCTTAAGTCTGTCCAAACCATGTTAGCAATTGCCGCATTTTTATGAAATCTGGCAAATGGATAAACAAAACTACATTCCTTAATGGATTTAAAGAAGAGTTGTATATGATGCAACCAGAAGGTTTTGTCAATCCTAAAGGTGCTGACAAAATACGCAAGCTCCAGCGATCCATCTATGGACTGGTGCAAGCATCTCGGAGTTGGAATATACGCTTTGATAAGTTGATCAAAGCATATAGTTTTACACAGACTTGCGGTGAAGCCTGTATTTACTAGAAAGTGAGTGGGAGCACTACAGCATTTCTGATAAGTATATGTGAATGACATATTGTAGATCGGAAATAATGTAGAATTATTCTGCAAAGCATAAAGGAGTGTTTGAAAAGAGTTTTTCAAAGAAAGACCTCAGTGAAGCTGCTTACATATTGAGCATCAAGATCTATACAGATAGATCAAGACGCTTGATAAGTTTTTTCAATGAGTACATACCTTGACAAGATTTTGAAGTAGTTCAAAATGGAACAGTCAAAGAAAGAGTTCTTGCCTGTGTTACAAGGTGTGAAATTGAGTAAGACTCAAAACCCGACCACGGCAGAAGATAGAAAGAGAATGAAAGTCATTCCCTATGCCTTGGCCATAGGTTCTATAAAGTATGCCATGCTGTGTACCAGATCTATTGTATACCCTACACTGAGTTTGGCAAGGGAGTACAATAATGATCTAGGAGTAGATCACTGGACAGCGGTCAAAATTATCCTTAGTAGAATAAGGATATGTTTCTCGATTATGGAAGTGACAGAAGGTTCGTCGTAAAGGGTTACGTCGATGCAAGTTTTGACACCGATCTGAGTGACTCTAAGTCTCGATCTAGATATATATTGAAACTGGGAGCAATTAGCTAAAGTAGCTCCGTGCAGAGCATTGTAGACATAGAAAATTGCAAAATACATAACGGATCTGAATGTGAAAGACCCGTTGACTAAGATTCTCTCACAAGCAAAACATGATCACACCTTAGTACTCTTTAGGTGTTAATCACATAGCGATGTGAACTAGATTACTAAATCTAGTAAACCCTTTGGGTGTTGGTCACATGGCGATGTGAACTATGGGTGTTAATCACATGATGATGTGAACTATCGGTGTTAATCACATGGTGATGTGATCTAGATTATTGTCTCTAGTGCAAGTGGGATCACATCATTAGGAGAATGATGTGATTGATATGACCCATTCCGTTAGCCTAGCACTTGATCGTTTAGTATGTTGCTATTGCTTTCTTCATGACATATACATGTTCCTGTAACTATGAGATTATGCAACTCCCGTTTACCGGAGGAACACTTTGGGTACTACCAAACGTCACAACGTAACTGGGTGATTATAAAGGAGTACTACAGGTGTCTCCGAAGGTACATGTTGAGTTGGCGTATTTCGAGATTAGGTTTTGTCACTCCGATTGTCGGAGAGGTATCTCTGGGCCCTCTCGGTAATGCGCATCACTATAAGCCTTGCAAGCAATGTGACTAATGAGTTAGTTACGGAATGATGCATTACGTAACGAGTAAAGAGACTTGCCGGTAACGAGATTGAACTAGGTATTGGATACCGACGATCAAATCTCGGGCAAGTAACATACCAATGACAAAGGGAACAACGTATGTTGTTATGCGGTTTGACCGATAAAGATCTTCGTAGAATATGTAGGAGCCAATATGGGCATCCAGGTTCCGCTACTGGTTATTGACCGAGAATAGTTCTAGGTCATGTCTACATAGTTCTCGAACCCGTAGGGTCCGCACGCTTAAGGTTTCGATGACAGTTTTATTATGAATTTATGAGTTTTGATGTACCGAAGGAGTTCGGAGTCCCGGATGAGATCGGGGACATGACGAGGAGTCTCAAAATGGTCGAGACGTAAAGATCGATATATTGGACGACTATATTCGGAGTTCGGAAAGGTTCCGAGTCATTCGGGTATTTTTCGGAGTACCGGAGAGTTACGGGAATTCGCCGGGGAGTATATGGGCCTTATTGGGCCATACGGGAATAGAGGAGAGAGGCCGAAAGGAAGGAGGTGCGCAGCCCCCCTCTGGTCCGAATTGGACAAGGGGTGCGGCCCCCCTTTCCTTCCTCCTCTCCCCCTCTTTCCCCCTTCTCCTACTCCAACAAGGAAGGAGGGAGTCCTACTCCCGGTGGGAGTAGAACTCCCCTTAGCGCGCCCCTACTAGGCCGGCCGCCCCCTCCCCCCTTGCTCCTTTATATACGGGGGCAAGGGGGCACCTCTAGGCACAACAACAGAAGTTGATCTACGGATTGTTCCTTAGCCGTGTGCGGTGCCCCCTTCCACCATATTCCACCTCGGTCATATCGTCGCGAAGCTTAGGTGAAGCCCTGCGCCGGTAAAACATCAACATCGTCACCACGCCGTCGTGCTGACAGAACTCATCTCTGGAGCTTTGCTGGATCGGAGCCCGGAGATCGTCATCGAGCTGAACGTGTGCTGAACTCGGAGGCCCCGTACGTTCGGAGCTTGGATTGGTCGGATCGTGAAGACGTACGACTACATCAACCGCGTTGTCATAATGCTTCCGCTTACGGTCTACGAGGGTACGTGGACATACACTCTCCCCTCTCGTTGCAATGCCATCACCATGATCTTGTGTGTGCGTAGGAAAATTTTGATATTACTACGTTCCCCAACACTAGCTAGCTATATGCGTCCTCCAAGGTAAAAGGTACTCCTACTAGTACTAGTAACTACTACTAGTACAACAATGAAAGAGAAGGTGACAGGGTTAAAAAATGGAATACCTGGGTAGATGGTGACGGTCCGATCGTGGTAGATTGTGTGACTAAGGATGGCAATGGGTCGGGTTTGGATCGGGTTGAACAATATCAAATCCATATCCATACCCATGAAGACAGTCTTTGCCCGCCCATGAAAAAATCCATGGGTGAAAAATTATGTCCATGTCCAAATCCGATGGATATCCATATCCACTGGATATCCATTGAGTCCTCTCGAGACATATGAATAAGACTTAACACAATATTAACATAAACTCTTCCATTTTTCACCTCGTGGCGGACTAGGCTTCACTTATGGTAAATCAACATCCAGTAACAACCTAAGATAATTTAGTATTTTTCTAACAGATGAGAATGATGAGTCATTTAAGGAGATAAAAATAAAGAAAGGGGTGTTGGAGTATGTTACAGAGGGGATTGACTATCAACTATAAAAGTTACGATGGGGATTGTGTAATTTATTATGCATGTTTTAGATTAAAAAAAGTGTAAAATTGTAGTGGGACATGTGAACATGAGGCAGGGATAGCAGATTTTTTTCCCATTAAGTCATACTATCGGGTCGGGTTTTGGTATATCCATGGGCACAAGATCATATCCACGCCCTACCCACGAACAATCGGGTTGGGTTTGGCCACCGCCCATGGACACAAAAGCATATCCAAACCCTATCCATTCGGTCGGATATCCGTGGATATCCATGTCCATGGATAAAATTGCCATCCTTATGTGTGACCATGTTGCACATCAGTGGTACCATGGGCAACGACTGCTAAGATAGTTGATCCCAATATGCCAAAGTCAGCTACAAGGCTCCAAGTTAGACCAAATCGCGGATGCAAATGCACATCCAGGATCGGCGATCTTATTTTGATGAGGGATGACTGGTCCCTGCAAAATAATGGAGTGTCGTTAGGGATACAAATGATGGTTTGTGCATTCCATTTGTAATCTCCCATACCGTAGGATGGAAACCAGATGAAACAAGTCCCCTGGCTTGTCACCGCGAAGATGCGTCATATATGGTGCACTGCGTCTTCGAACATGTAGGGGTACAAATCTGCCGCTGCCAACATGCGCCAGCCTTTGCCGTTACTGCCTCTTGCATTGATGGCAATCCTTATGTCGAACACCGTGATGAGATAGTAATCATTGTAGAGGCGTCGCTTTGTCGGCGGGTCTGCAATTGCTATCTTCTTCAATCTCATGTAGGCATCATCATACGTATTCAAGCCCAGCTAGTCCGGAAGGCCGATCCCAATGGTGGAGAAGGGGTCTACCGGAACGGCCGCACTGCTATGGATGTTGTGCAAAATGATGGTGGTATCCGGCCAGAGGTATGCAAGCCAATCTTCGTTGGCACTGGCCCAGACCTATATATAAGACGGTGGGCAGCGGAGAAATTACGGGATGGAAATGGAATAACTAAGTACTACATGATCAAACTCCATTACTGACCTGCTCATCGGACAAAATCCGACTACCTCTCAACGTCGGCAACTCTAGCAGAGTCAACGTGCAACCATGGCCAGGGAGCGGTGGACTGTTCGAAGGATTGTCCCATGAGAACCTTCTCCTCGAGGACGCATGGAAGACCAACAAGCATGGCCTTTTCCCAAGCCTGTTTAAGCACTGTCTTGAAAAAGTTGGTGCAGGAAGGATCGAGTCTTACGGCGGTGAGGACGTCGGAGCGGCGTGCGATTTCTCCCAGAGGATCATCGGCCAAGGTGTCCCAGCCCCGACGAGGAGGAGAACCGCCTGGCGAATCCATGGGAGCAGCAACAAACTGCCTTCTCTTCGGGGGGAGGGAAACTGGCGAGGAGTAGATAAGAGCGTAGTAACCGCAGGGCCTCGTCCCTTCCAACTATATATCGTTCCTTAGTGAAGGGGTGAGGCTATTATTTACTACTAGTACTAGCATTATGGAACATTATGGGATTGCATTACACTGTAAATAATAGCACTAGCAAGAAATTTTTGGCACTAGGTAGTAGTTTTTGGCGTGGATTAAGAAATGTTGGGTATGTTTTTGCTATTTTTTGTACACGCCAACTAGTGTCAAAAAATGTCTTACATTATGTGACGGAGGAGTACGTACTCTTACTATAGCAGTACTAGTACTACTTTTTCTCAACTAGTAGTGTGATGTACTGTAGTTCTAGTCTAGTCTAGTATAGTGCACCAGTTTTGAACTCTTGAATCTCAGGGCCAAGGAGCTACAGTTGGAAGTGGAGGGTACTACTGTTCTCTAGAACCATCGTTGTACTATCAATGTAGGGAAAGTACACCTGCATAGTTGCCTAGTGGGTACTCTCGGTGCTCTATTCTGCCGCTCCTCTCACATAGCTGGCCTACTCAGCCGCTCCTCTCACGCACACACTAGCAGCCTGTTTATTAGCGACGGTTACTGCGGGAGCAGAACATTTGAGTTATTTGATACAGCGAGACTAGGCTTTTCGCTTCCATTTGTGGAGGTGTAATGGATCTCATCGAACTTTGTTAGTAGTTCCTTCTTTATGAATGAGATGAAGCAAAGCTTTTGCCTCTGTTTCAAAAAAAACACGTCAAGAGGAATTTCTTTTATAGTAGAGCCGATAATGGAGTGAAGTCCATGCGTGCAATGCCACAAGCTACAGAGTAGTAGTAGAGCACTTTACGTACAGAACCATATTGCACAGTTCCCAACGCCCCACCAGGCTTTTCTGGCTCCTCGGGCTTAATTGGGAGGCAATAGTTTAAATATGCTACTAGCTGATGAAGAAGCTGAAAGCGAGGTGCGGCTAGGGCGAGCACGCGAGCCACGGCATGCTGGGAAGGAAAACCAGTTCACGTGGCTAGGCTATCTATTGCACCCAGATTGTGGTGCCGCACGTCCGTTTGACTTCAAAACTCAAACTACCCGTGTAAAATATTGGCTCGCGGTGAAGTTACTATTTAAAAAAAGGCCGTCGTGCGTTCGGCCAGGATCGAACCCACAAAACAAGGTATACACTCCTGCGACCACTAATAGTACTCGTTGGAGTACAACGCAACCTAGAATCGCCTTTTGTCGCTAGTAGTACGTACATTGTTCCTTACAAGAAACCCCTAATAATTCAAGAAACCACTAAAATGCCAAGAAACTACTACCACTTGCATACGTGGCAGACTTAAGATAAGACTACCTTATCAACCATTGTACATGCTCTTACCAACCAGCCCTACCAAGAAACGACTACTCTACAAAGTGCCGTTATAGGCACATTTCAACCCATGGCCCTGTTTGGATACATTTGTTGTCAATCTAACCCTGCCATCTAAACACCATTTTGGTTAGACTTAGTTCGGGGTTAGAATCTCTAACCTTTGACAGGGCCCATGTCGCCCATTAAGTCAATGCCTTCTATTCGACTGGGTGTTATGACTTGTGGGACCTACATGTCAGTCTGCACAAAAATCCCCGAGTGACCTCCTACCTCCGGCCCGTCCACCTAGTCATCCTCGGCCATGGGACGTAGCTACCGCCGCCGGCAGAAGGCGAAGTCAAAACCGCCGGCGGTGCGGAGCCCATGTTGCGGCAACCCAGATGCCAGCTCTGTCCGGCGCTCGCGGCCGCTAGCTAGCCAAGATAGCTCCGTCCAGCTGCTTGTCTGCAAGGTTTGCTAGATAGATTGGCACGGCAGCACAGCGGCTTGCTCGTGCACGCCACGCTAAGGCCAGCCATCTGGCTCGAGCGAAGGCCAGTGCGGCGGCTTGCTCGCTCGTGAGTCACGCTCGGACCAGCCTGCCAACCCGTGCGGAGGCCAGCGCAGCGTCCGGCCCGTCTGGCGGAGCGGCGGCCAACTCGCTCATCACCGGCGCCACCGACGAACATGCATCAGTACTATTTGAAGTAATGTTCATGAAAAATAATGATTTGAGGGGGAATAACAGGATAGAAGGTCATATGTGGGTCCCTCGTGTCAACGGTCAAACAAAATGTGTTGGTTTAAGCTGCCTCGTCAGCACGGACGTGTGGGCCGACCCTATCATAAATGGGTTTAAACGAACCTAATCGGTAGGAGTACTAGGTAGTAGTTTTTGGCGTGGATTAAGAAATTTTGGGTATGTTTTTGCTATTTTTTGTACAATAGATTCTTCCTAGGGCTGTTTGAAAGTGGTAGTTTTTTGTTAAATACTCTACATATTGTAAGTAGGAGTGAAAGTTAAGCTTTGGAAGACAATAAGCAAGGCTAGTTACATAGTGCATATGTGTACATGATTGAAAGTAAATATCAACCATGAGTGACTAATATCTTGATGGAAAACTCGAAACTATGGAATACTAGGGAAAAATGCATGGTTGGAAATACTAGCAATGTTCATGTGTGTTGCAACAAATCATAATTAGAATAATACTTATTCACAAACTTGATACAAAACACTCTAATTTTTATATACATATATCACTGGAGATATATTATGTTTCAATTAGAATGTATTCCTTGAGCTGTTTTGGTGAGGTCAGGGAGGGATGTGGTTGGTTTTAAGATACTAATTATGGGTTTTTCTGCAAACTGGTAGACAAGTGGGATGTTGGTGAAAAAAGGCAACAACTTACCTCACAGTCATTAGATGTAGATCTAATGGTCAGAAATGACGGATGGTAGACACACCATCATCACCAACTTAGTCTTCTGTAGGAGTACTAGCAAGATCTGTGAATTGCACGGAACATCAAGATGCATTTTTTTTATAATACACTTGTTGTGATTGACCCATGCGGGAGTAATCCCATGTGTAAAAACTAATGATATCTCGAGAAATATGAGATAAGGTGAAGAGGAGTGGGGTGTGGTGGTGATTGGTGGTCGGACTGAGCAGAGGCATGGGGATTGACGACGCCGGCAACGGCCACCAGGCCAGTTTGTTCCAGAGGCTTCCTTTCTTAATTGCTCAACAATGAGGTTGTTGGAGATAAGGATGAACGAGGGAAGGCCTTGTCTGCAAATGTATAGAGGGGTGCGGGTATCTTTTAGTTTAATTTCCATCCGTCAGATATAGATCGGATGGTCTATATTGCAAGATGGCACGCGTACCATCATCACAAACTCGGTTTTTTATAAGAGAAGAAATATAAGTATGGAGATACAAACGTATAACCGATACTTGCTTCCGTAAACTAGCATCTATATTCTATTCAACGCCTCGGCATGTGGGGCCTTAGCACAATGTCTTCTTGACTGTGTAAAACAAAGGTTTTCCCGTCACCGATAAGGAGGGGGTGACGGCGGCGCGCTTTTTGGCTTGCTCTAGTCCTAGTAGTCATACTAGGTGGTCTAAGCACGTGTAGATTTATTCTTTTTCACGTCTCATGTTCGCCATACTGCCATGACTATTGATGAATAGACGGTAAGTTATTCATGGGGAACCCCTTGTTGAGCGTGTTTGCGAGAGATAGAGACAGTGTGCATGTGTGATATGTTAGAGACTGAGGCAATGATAACAGATTCTTTGTGTCTATGTGTGTGGAGGATAGAGAGAGACATGTACATGGGGCTTTGCTGTTGTGTAACGTGGAGACACATATACATAATTAGAGAGTGAGTGTGTCAGATACACATGCGTACAAGGGGAGAGATGAGGATCCAGATAAATGGGTGTTTGTGCGTGTCTGTGTGTGTTTGTGCACGCGTTTGTGTGTGAGAGGGAGTGTGTGTATGTGGAGTAGAGAGACCACTAATGATGTAAACCTAGTATAAGGGAAGGGGGAATGTTGTGACATGTGTAGTAGCGGGATAGCATGGGTGCGGGCGGGGGGAGCAGACTATTCGAAAGAGACATCGAGTGTGTGTGTGTGTGGGAGAGGGGTGTGAGAGAGAGAGAGAGCTAGTGACGGAGAGAGAGAGAGAGAGGGGGGGGCGAGAGGGGTCGTTTGTGTCCATAAATGGCGTATAGATAGGGATACAATGTTGATGTTGTTTGAAATTGGCCTATGTACAGGGACGCAAGGGAAGCGAGTCATCGTGTGTGTGATAGGGACTTCATGAGAGATCTAGAATAGATGGTGTAGAGAACAATGTGCAAAATGGAGAACGATGATACATTAGGGAGCTATGGAAAGAGTCACGACATATATGTATACAGGGAAGGAGCTGGGGTGGGTCTGCATGTGGGAGAGATAGAAAGAGGAGAGTGGTGCACAAGGAGACAAAGTGTGCTTGTTTGCAGTGGGGTGGTGTGTGAGGTGAGTGCACAAACCACGATACTTTTGAACATGCGTGATATACCTTGATGTACCAGAATTACAAAACTAAGATTGGAATTTTGGAACTCGACTCCATCATTAGCTTTTGTAATTCATTTAAACGGAGGTACATTTTTTAAGCCTGGATTTCGTGATTTCAAATTCATATATCAAACCTAGAGATATACACATATGGGCATGTTCAAACTTTATAATCATCCACTTTATTCATATACATACACATTTTTGCTTTCGTCATCATATTTAGGATAAACACATTTGGAATTTCATTTGAATTGGACCATATGATGGTATTTGCTTGTAGTAGCTCAATGATCCATATTTGAATTGAATGGACAATCTAAGTTTCGAGTTGGAGACATTGATTTTCAAAACTTGCACTTTTTTTGCGTGCAAAACAAACAAATTGTCGGCCATGATATCATAGTCAGTCGTACAAGAGCAGAATATAATTTCAGGCACCAAAAGCTTTCAAACTTCCCGCTCACATTGAAATATCTTGCGCCCAAAAGTTTAGTCCTGCGATATTCCTATTTTACCCCTGCCACATGAACGGAAAAGGGCTGATTTGCTAACTCCATTGTTTTCCCCTCTTTGCCCCCAACATTCTTCCCAGAGCCCCTCCCCTTCCCCTCCCCGACCCCCCCCCCCCAACCACGGCAAGCCGCCAAATCTAGTCCTCCGCTGCAGTGGTGGACCTCACACCCCGCCGAATCTACCTTCCACACCTTGGAACCCCTAACTGCCAACTCACCACTTCACCGGAGCCGCTTCAGCGACTGGCTTGTCCACTGCTCCAGATCTCCTTGACCTCCATCATGGTCCACTTCACCGGATCTGCTTAACTGGTGCCCTCGTCCACCACAGTGTAGGCCCTTCACTGACTCCCTCGTCCGCCCCTTCGCTGGCCCTTCATACAAGCCCTCGTCCGCCGCAACAGATCCGCCTCACCGAAAGCACTGTACAACACGCATGCCGAAGCCTTCGTCCACTACATCGGACCCGCTCCACGGACGCCATATTCAACTCCACCGGCCCTGCTTTACCGACGCTGCAGCCTCATCAGGTTATTTTGATTTGTACTCCTTCGGTTTTTCTCTTTATCGTGCAACTGTTCACTTACCACAGATGAGCTTTCTTGTATGTCGACGGGCGCCGCAACCGTAGCACCGGAGCCGCTTCAGCGACAGCGACAGCCAATCCAAACTCAACCGCAACACGAGCACCATCGATGATCCTTAGCTATCAAGTATGACAACGATACCCATACGCCGTCGGGAATCAGGTACTATTATCCAACAGCCGGCGCCTACGTTCACTTTCCTAGCATAAGCACCTCACCTTTGAATTTCTTCAGGGCATCATTCAGTTTTTCATGAGACGCGTTATTCTGCTTGCACTTGTAGGGCCATACTTCTGGCAGTGACCATGTTACATGTGCTAAATTACATACCAGTGCACATATAGTTAATATGCTTTAGTTTTGTCCTAAGTATTACTGTACTTCCTAGATATCACTGCCTACTATTTTACCTGTTGAATGCTATATTTATGATAATGGTGTTGTTTTGATGCCACCTGTTTGTTCCATCAGACTGCTTAATGTTCTCTATGCTTAATTACACATCAGCAAACTAGCATGTGGTTCCGCTGCTTTTTGTTCGTTTTACCCTACATTTTCTAATGCTAGCTACTACATCAATGCTCTGAGCCTCTGTTCATTACTTGTTTGTGTGTTCTTGATCTTCCCAAGTTGCATGACTAATTCGATGCTTCTATTAATTATGGAGCTGCCAACCCCATCAAGCAAAATATTTGTTCTTTTGGGGCTGGCACCTCGAACAAGCATAAAAATAGAGGGAAGCAGATATATTGTCGTGTATGCACACACCCTTCTTTCATTATTTTAGATGAACCATTGATGATCAATTCGGAAAGTGCATGCGATTAAAATTAATTTTACCTAAATAGAGGGTGCAGAATAAACTACAACAACTATATTTGCAACCACAGGATGCTAACGATATCTTCAAAGAACATTGCAACAGCAGCGAGGCTTCACAGCAACATATGGTAAGCCAGTGTGTTTTAGTACATGTGAAATGTAATGCAAGTGGGCTGCTTTCTTGGCTTGTGCCCTCAACCTGTAATCCTACCGAATTACAAATACTTCAGTTGTCTGCTTTGTTGTATTGCTTGATTCGAATGCTTGTTTGTTGTTACGCTATACCTGAGTTGGCCAATATGTCAGCAGTGCCTGCTGTACTATCGTAAAGAAATGCATGCCTATTTCATTTGAGTCCTTAACTTTTCCTCTCAACTTCATCATAAGACTGTCTTCGTAGTTTATATGAGGCCACACTGTTAAGTGCTTTCTCAAATTATTTCAACTGCTTAGATGTCTTGGCAACTTAAATATAGTGGTGGTACACTCCCTTTCAACTAGGGATGCCAATTGGGTCCCGTTTAATCCCGATTAAGGTCTACTAATGGTATGATAGTTCAAGAGAGTTTTTGTTATTTTTGAGGAAAATGAACTAGGGAGCTAGCAAAAACTAACTAGATGGGACTGCCAGATGTTGTTTATTTGCCACTTACATCCCTAGTTTCATCTTACCATTTTAATTTCTTTTCGGCTGATGCTGCTTCGAACCATTTAAATATAGCTTGACATGCTCGGCAATAATTTGTCTGTCGTTTACCATGTAAGCTTACTGCCTGGATCATACGATAACTATCTCTTACTTATGTCCAGTGAAAACCTTTCAGGATGCCGTTCACACTAGGACACAATGTACAACCCCAGAATCTATTTGTGGAAGCAGTGCACCATCCATGTTACCAGATGGTAGCAGTTCAGAGGCAACACCGCCGAAGAGCAGTCTGAGCACAGATATTATAGTGGTTGAGGCTCTACTGGAGGCAGAAAGAGATGGTGTGGCTGCCATGAATGAGGTAATCTTTATCTTGAGGCTGGAAATTATGGAATTAGCGGCACGCATTATGCAAGCAACCCAAGAATTGGAGGAAGTAAGAATGTTGCATTTGAAGACGGAGGAGGTCCTGCTGTTTCTGCTATCTAAAGCCCAGGGTAATCCGGTTCTTCTTTAGATACCAGTTGAAATTGTCATTAGATTATTGTACTTGCATGTTGTGTCATGTATCTGGATGGATTATGTTGCAAGACCCCCTATGTTGTCCATGTGTTGTAATGATCCGAATTTTTTAGGTGAAGTAATCCTCAGTACTTGTATGATTGACATAAGGTGAACTGTTTTTCGTGTGAGCATATTGTATTGGATGAAATAACTGTTTGACTCAGAGTGTATCCAACCTACTGAATTCGAAGATCACGACATTTCTAAATCATAATCATATATAAAGGTGGAATAAATCTTTGTTGTGGTTTTGAAGAAATAAATAACAAAACGTAGAATTATCTGTGGATATTCGTAATCGAATACAAATTGGATTTGAATTTTGTTTGCCAAGGCCCAGGGCAAACGTGAGTGCTAATTCTCCCAAGTTTTGAACGAAGCGGCTAAACACCCACTATGATTTTTGGGCTTGCGAGATGGAAATTACTGTCTACCCCTGACACTTGACATCCTTATCGATAGGATTTACACTGCTGTCAATAGGGGTAGACTAGTAACTTCAATCAGACGTGACACGATGGCCTTTGAGCTCATTCAGACATGGTGGGTGCCAAACGTGGGCGGCAAAACACATTTGATTCAAGCTCGTCCAAAAGACATGTGTCTCTTCCTCCATTTCGCCATTCATACACGGTGGGCGGCAAAACAAACTCTCCTCGTCCGAAATCGATGTAGGCTAATATTTTAAATAGGGGCAGATGTGTAACTTCCCTCAGACGTGACACAACCACCCTACCTGTCAGCCCCGTTCATACACCGCGGGCGCCAACCGTGGGCGGCAAAACACCCTCTCCTCGCCCGAAATAGTTACCAGCAAATATTTGGGAGATGCGAGATTATTGTCCTATCCCCAACCGACGCGATGTCTGAAATTTTAAACGGGGGATAAGTTCATAAATTTCCCACATTTTAGAGAAGCGCGTCCCAAAGTTTGAGATACCCCCTCCCCTCCATTTCCCCATTCATACACCATCGGCGTCATGACAACCTCCACACTGCGACCAGCCTCCTCCGTCGGCCACCCCATCCTCCACCTTGCCGGAGCCGCTACCCCTACCCCGTTGTCCACTACAAGAGATGAACGTCTCTCATCCACGGTGCTGGACCAGGATCCTTTCAACGCCTCCTCTCGCTTCATCGGCGCCATCGTCCACCTTGCCGTTGCCACTCCTATGACCACCTTGTCCATGGCAACAGGATTTATCCCCCGACCCGACCGTCTGCCATCTAAAGTCTTCTTCCCCGCCGCCGACAGCCATCACACCCGCGGCACCCTCAACATATCAGCAGAGGCCTACACGATGTCGCAAGAGCGGTGGTACTCTTCCATATGTGCTTAAGTTATTGATCTCACTCGGAAAATAGATCATAATTTGTTTACTGTACTTTTCTTGTCCGTACCAAATCGTAGTGGCTAGTTGAAAGGAAACATTGGTTGCGAAGTAGCTTTGTCCGGTTTGCACCTTCAGATCCGCCATGGCACGGGCACTATACTCGTAAAGCTTATGCCCCCCCCCCTTTATATTCACTACCATCATCGTAGGTGCTTCGTGTCGTGCTAGCACTGCTCCTCAAGACCTCAACCCAAAGCTTACGTGTTGAAATACGAATCTAATGTGATGCTCATATCACTAAAACAGAGAATGTTTAATTGGTCACCTAATGTTCCTATATTCGTTTCAAAAAGCATGTGCGCCACCCACTGGTCCAGCTAGTTCCACTTTCCTGATTTTTCTCTTGATGCTTAGGGTTTTCCCCTTTTATCTACTCTACTATGATCTGCGTAGGTGCTTTCTGTCGTACTATCATTACTCCACCCTTCAAGCTAAACTACACAACACTAAGAATTCGAAAGCTTAGTTGTTCAAATATGATTGTGATATGATACTGATATTAGTTAACAGACACATTTAATTGGTTAGCTAAAGGTCCCACTTGAGTTTCCAAATGCATGTCGCGACATATAGAGAGACATCATAATTGCATTTCTTTGTCACTTGTTGACTGTACTTTCTTGTCCATACCAAATCTTAGTTATTATTTCAAAGAAAACATCGGTTGCTAACTACCCTTTGTGCGGTTTGCAGCTTTAGATCTGCCATCCCACTGCCACGGTCAACACTGTACTCATCATGCTTACGGTTTCCCCATTTTATGATGACCACAATCAGCCTACGTGGTTCGTGTCGTAATAGCACTGCTCCACCCATCGAGCTAAACAAGCTTAGTTGTACAAATTCATATCTAATATTATGCTGATATTAGTAAAACTGAGAGTTGTTTAATTGGTTAGCTAGATGTTCCTATTTTAGTTTCGAAATGCATGTGAGACACATATGGAGAGACCAGAAAGAATAGTATTTCTCTGTGTGCTCTGGTTCATCATGGGTGGCCAATCGACATTGTATTGAAAGATTTGTGATATCTTCAATCTGCTTGCTCTTCTGCTCTTCTTTAAGATGATCCTCTTCTCTTGCGGTCGACAGGTCAGGTCAAGTTGTTCTCCCTTAGTATATTTTGAATCTGTCAGGTCAAGTCGACTTGTTCTTCTTTACTATATGTTGAAGCTGTCATCTGCGAAGTGTCATCACTTCTGGAGCTCTCATATTTTCAGTAGTAGGCCACATTATATTAATGCACACACCAAATTACAGCATGCATGGCATCTCTTAAAAGAATTGCAGAGATAGCACAAAGGTGTTTACAGGGAGGCAGTATTGGATTAGAATCACTTCTGCATTACAAAGAAAATCTCACTTGTTTTTATGTTTTCATGCATGTCGTATATTGAACATTATCAAAATCAATATGAGAATGGGCGCACGAGAGGAATATTGCGGAAGAATCCACTGGCTAACAAACTTGGCATGGTGGAGGATGGCCTATCTTATTCACCCATCAAGGTGCTTGCTCTAACTTGGCAAGGTTGTATTGGTCGCACATATTTTGCATCTGACCTCTTGCATTACTTCTACTTTGTTACACCATATGCTTAGTTTAAGCATCATATATGAGTATATGCCATACCTATCCATTTTCTGTACCTATTCCATGTGTCGTCACACTATGTTTTTCTAGTCAAATGTTGTTCTTTCGTAATAGATGTCCAAAAGGAAGAGGGTGAGTGCAGATCCTCAAGGAGTGATACCTGTTAAATCAGATAGATCAGCAGCCACAGAAAACACAGGCCCAACTGTACCACACTTTACCCCTACTCCATTTGCCAAACCCCTATTACAACTGATGAGAGCCCAGCGTCAGGTACTGTCTATGATATCAATTCAAAATTTGAACTCCTAAATTCCTCCATGTGCCTTACCTTCTCTCTTGTATGAAAACTAATTTCAGATGAATCTCCTTGCTCAAAGGATCATACGATCTCACAACAATACTGGGCTCTGCATTGCTCTTGTCAGTACCTCTCTCCCTTTTGCCTTGTAATGTTGTACTTAATTAATTGCTATTTGATTATGTATCATCAGTCTGCACCTGAGCTTCATTATCCTTTGTTTCTTCTAATAATATTTGATCTATATTTACTCTTTGCAAAATGTAGAATAATGGCAACGCTTATAAAGAATTTTCTTTGGGGAATTTATTGAATTATCCTTCCATCAACATGGAGAAGGGCTTTGTCCAGCCCGTGTTAACATGTAATGTAAGTTCATCCTTCTCAAGCCTTCAAACTTTGTTCTAGTATAGATTTGGATAGGCATCATTTCCTCCACTGTTGTTTGCTTTGCTGTTTACATCTGATTGGATGTTTGCAATAACTAGCAGTTTCAAATTGTAGTTGTAAAAACATGTTCCTTATGTAGAAAAGATCCATTTATTTGCTTATATAATTGTGAAACCTGCTACGTGTCTCCTTGTTTCTCTTTCAGAGTCGTATCTCTTATGTCAGGCAGAACTTTAGGGAAGATAGTGAGCCAAACCATCTAGAGGACAGCGAGATGACCCCAAGGTCCTGTCTTGATGAAGACAGTGAGTTGAAGCTACTCACCAGCAGGTGTGAGACAACCTCTGTGCAGTCGCTGCCTCAATCAATTCAACTTCTTTAGTCTCAACTTAAAGCGAAAAGGCTTGCTTCAGCTCAGCTCCGACTTGAAGTCAAAGATGCAATGAAGATGTCAGAGGACTGCCTTGCGCACCATCGTGCCATACAACTACAGGTGATGCATCTATCTTTGACACAAATGAGGTCTACTCAGCTTCTTCGGCTGTTTGGAGGGCCCGACCTGGCCAGGCCTAGTGCCTTCTGAAGTGCTCTCAGTTTTGTATATTCTTTTGTCGGCGCGTTTATTTGCACTGGTGGCGAACTTTGATGCCCAGTGGATGTAATATGTGTAATAGCCGTGATAGCCTAGCGTAAGTTGCTTGCTTATTTATTTCCTTGTTGTCTTGTTTATTTGTTTGCTTGTAGTCAGTGCAGTTCTTTTTCCGCGTTTTGCTAGTGGCTGCAATAGCCTATTTTTTAAAACTAGGCCACAATAACCATGGGCTACATATTTACTGTAGTGACACTGGGCCTCCTACGGGCCATAGAAACAATGGGCCTTCTACGGGCCGTAGAAACAATGGGCCTTCTATGGGCCATATCATCAATGGGTCTTATACGGGTCGTATGATTGATTGGCCAAACATGGGCCAATAACATACCGCATTATGGCCGTAAACGGGCTAGAGTTGGAATCGTCCGTTCATGGGCCGACCATAACGGGCCATCGTTAATAGGCCGTATTTGATGATGCTATGAAACGGCCCAACGTATTAACGGGCCACAAATGGGCCGACTGTAACCACGGGCTGAATTTGGCCCACAAGCAGAAAATGATAGTAACGGGCCGTAAGTAACCGAATGCCGGAAATGAGCCCAATAATAAATGGGCCTTGAGAAGGCCGAAAGATAACATGGGCTGCAAATGGCCCAATGGATTAATGGGCCGTTAATGGGTATAAAACGATACACTGTTCATTACGGGCCAGTTTCACCACGGGCCGTGAATGGGCCAACAGTTACAAAGGGCCTAATATGGGCCAAAAGACGTCATGGGCCATACATGGGCCGGAACTTAAAATGGGCTAGAATCATATTGGATGGCCCAGATGACGCTACTGGGCCTAATTCGGATAGGTCATAATGGGCCCTGGGTTAGCGGGCTGTAAATGGGCTATATGTGAACATGCCGTTAATAGGCTTTCTGTGGGCCGGCCCGCCACCTTTTGACCAAGTCAAACGGGCCGGCCTTTTCACAGGAATGGGCCTCTGTTGGTCCATGCCATGTGTCGACGTATCATAGGCGCCTTCTGTCCAATGAGTGGATGACATCTGTCCCAATGATGAGCCGACTCGTGTTTCCTCCAGCCAATGATGATTTTACACGTGGAAAATCCCCATTGGTCGAGGCTGTTAATGGGTTATCGGATCCAAAACCCGACCCGATAGCTTAACGGCGTTCTGTTACGGTGGATGCCACGGGTCGGTCACCCTTGACGAAAGCACTTCTGTGATGCGCGATTTATCGTCATGGAAGTGGACACTTCCGTGATGATAATTTTGGTAATGTCATGGAACACTTCTAAGACAGCACATGTATGACTATCTTGATTCTGTCATAAAATCGTCATGGATGTACATGCATGACAAAAAACGTGACCTACTGTGACAAACATGTATCATCACTGAAGTATATTTTTTTTGTAGTGTTTCCTTATTTCATGATAAATGTTTCCTATTCATGATATAATTGTATTAACCGGAAACTTGATACATGTGTAGATACATAGACAAAACACCGTGTCCCTAGTAAGCTCTACTAGACCAGCTTGTTGATCAAAGATGGTTAAGTTTCCTAACCATATACATGTGTTGTCATTTGATAAACGTGATCACTCATTAGCAGAATGATGTGATGGATAAGACCCATTCGTTAGCTTAGCATTATGATCGTATAGTTTTATTGCTATTTCTTTCTTCATGTCAAATACACATTCCTCCAACTATGAGATTATGTAATTCCCTGATACCGAAGGAATGCCTTGTGTGCTATCAAACGTCACAACGTAGCTGGGTGATTATAAAGATGCTCTGCAGGTATCTCCGAAGGTGTTTGGTGGGTTGGCATAGATCGAGATAAGGATTTGTCACTCTGAGTATCGGAGAAGTATCTCTGGGCCCTCTCGATGGTATTCGGACACCAGAAGTTTTTTGGGAAGCATCGGGTACTTATGGGTCATCTGAAGGGGTTCAGGGCACCCCCGGCAAAAGATATGGGCCTTATGGGCTAAGAGGGGAAAGGCACCAGCCACATAGGGGCTGGTGCGCCCCCCCCCCCATATGGGCTGGCCAAATTGGAGAAGGAAAGACAAAAGGGAATATGATTCCACCTTCCCCCTCTTCCCTCCCTACTCCAAATAGGAGTAAGAGAGGGGGTTGGCCGAATTGGGACAGGACCCCAAGTAGGATTCCTCCTACTTGGGGCACCCCTAATGTCTGCTAGAACTACGTCAATATTTGCCCAAAGAGGAAGGGATGATGTAGTATAGCGATGGTAGGTATTTCCCTCAGTGATGAGATCAAGGTTTTGAACCAGTAGGAGAACCTCCTCACACCACGTAAACAGCACCTGCACACAAATAACAAATACTCACAACCCAACGTGTTAAAGGGGTTGTTAATCCCTTTCGGGTACGGCGCCTCAAGATAGGCAAATAACATGAGATAAAAGTGGTAGATAGGATAAATAGATCGTGGAACAAATAAATTGCAGGAAGGTATTTTTGTATTTTTGGTTTAATATATCTGGAAATAAAAGCAAAGGAAAATAGGTCGCAAAGGCAAATATGATGAGAAGAGACCCAGGGGACGTAGGTTTCACTAGTGGCTTCTCTCAAGAAAAATAGCAAACGGCGGGAAAACAATTACTATTGGGCAATTAATAGAACTTCAAATAATCATGATGATATCCAGGCAATGATCATTATGTAGGCATCACGTCCAAGATTAGTAGACCGACTCCTGCCTGCATCTACTACTATTACTCCACACATCGACCGCTATCAAACATGCATCTAGTGTATTAAGTTCATGGAAGAATGGAGTAATGCAGTAAGAACGATGACATGATGTAGACAAGATCTATTTATGTAGAAACAGACCCCATCTTGTTATCCTTAATAGCAACGATACATACGTGTTGTTTCCCTTTCTGTCACTAGGATCAAGCACCGTAAGATCGAACCCATCACAAAGCACCTCTTCCCATTGCAAAATAAATAGATCAAGTTGGCCAAACAAAACCCAAATAGCGGAGAAGAAATACGAGGCTATAATCAATCATGCATATAAGAGATCAAAGAAGACTCAAATAACTTTCATGGATAAAAACATAGATCTGATCATAAACTCAAAGTTCATCGGATCCCAACAAACACACCGCAAAAAGACTTACATCATATGGATCTCCAAGAGACCATTGTATTGATAATCAAGAGAGACAGGAAGCCATCTAGCTATTAACTACGGTCCTGTAGGTCTATGAAGAACTACTCACGCATCATCAAAGAGGCACCAATGGACATGATGCACCCCTCCGAGATGGTGTCTAGATTGGATCTGGTGTTTCTGGACTCTTCGGCGGCTGGAATTGATTTTTGTCGACTCCCCTAGGGTTTCTGGAATATTCGGATATCTATAGAGCAAAGAGGCGGTTCAGAGGGCACCCAAGGTGGGCACAACCCACCAGGGCGCGCCTGGAGGCCCAGGCGTACCCTGGTGGGTTGTGCTCCCCCCGGAGCACCACCCAGGTGCTTTCCTGGCCCACTAGATGTCTTCTAGCCCAAAAAAAATCCTCAAAAAGTTTTGCTGCGTTTGGACTCCGTTTGTTATTGATTTCTTGTGATGTAAAAAACATGCAGAAAACAGCAACTGGCACTGGGCACTATGTCAATAGGTTAGTACCAAGAAATGATATAAAATGACTATAAAATGATTGTAAAACATCCAAGAATGACAATATAACAACATGGAACAATCAAAAATTATAGATACATTAGAGACATATCAGCATCCCCAAGCTTAATTCCTGCTCGTCCTCGAGTAGGTAAATGATAAAAACAGAATTTTTGATGTGGAATGCTGCCTAACATGTTCAACACAATTCTTTTCTTTATAGCATGGACATTTGGACTCTTATATGGTTCAAAGCAATAGTCTAGTTTTGACATGAAGACTTTAATACTCAAGCATACCAACAAGCAACCATGTCTTTCAAAATATCAACACTAAAGCAAGTTATCCCTAGCCCATTATGCTCAATCATTGATCCATTCATGAAACACGCTCGAATATTAGCTACAACCAATGCTCAAATACGATCATAGTGCCCCCTAGTTGGTGCTTTATAAGAGAAGGTGGAGACTCAAATTCAAAATAAAAATTGCATAAGTAAAAGAAAGGCCCTTCGCGGAGGGAAGTATGGATTTGTAGAGGTGCCAGAGTTCAAAGCTTAAATTGAGAGGTAAAAACATTTTTTGAGAGGCATACTTTTCCCACTAATGAAAACGACTTAGAGCTCCCAACACTTTCCATGCTAGATACATCATAGGCGGTTCCCAAACAGAAAATAAAGTTTATTCCTTTTTCCTTTTTCCACCATTACTTTCACTTTCCATGGCTAGCCGAATCCACGGTTGCCCTCCATACCAACACTTTCCAAGGAATTTATTATTCGACAACATAAAGTAAATTCATTTTCCATTTCGGGACTGGGCATCCCTAAAACCTTTGCCGTACTCTCGTGCAATGACAAGTGAATATACACTCATCGAGAGAATAACACATCTAGCATGGAAAATATTGGCCACCCCTCACCGCCTCGCGAGCGGTGGAGCACACAAAAGAGAAATTTATTTTAAAAATTAGAGATGGCACATGCAAATTTGCTTAGAACGGTATGGAAATACCGCATATAGGTAGGTATAGTGGACTCATATGGCAAAACTGGTTTAAAGAGTTTTGGTGCACAAGTAGTGATCATACTTAGTGCAAAATGATGGCTAGCAAAAAGATTGAGAAGCGACCAACAAAAATGCAAAAAATCTCATACCCAAGCATTAAGCATAAGTAACACCGAATAATGCACCACAAGTAGGATATAAATTTCATTGCATAACTATTGACTTTCATGTTTGCATAGGGAATCACAAACCTTAACATCAATATTCTTATTAAGCACAATTACTCATTAACATGACTCACATATCATATCATCATATCTCAAAACCATTACTAAGAATCAAGTTTATTTTGTCCAATGATCTTCATGAAAGTTTTTATTATATCCTCCTTGGATATCTATCACTTTGGGACTATTTTCATATATTGCTTTTGATAAGCTCAAACAAATATAAGTGAAGATCATGAGCATAATTTTCTTTCTCTCAAAATAATCTAAGTGAAGCAAGAGAGAATTTCTGAAAATTTTACTAACTCCCAAATAAATCTAAGTGAAGCATGATAGCATTTCTTCAAAAATAACAAAGCACACCGTGCTCAAAAAGATATAAGTGAAGTACTAGAGCAAATCCATGGCTTTAAAATTTTAAAGTGAAGCATAGGAGCAAGCATAACATAATTTTTGGATCTCTCAAAAAGGTGTGTTCAGCAAGGATTTAACACTTAAAACACAAAGAAAAACAAGCAAACACTCATATCATACAAGATGCTCCAAAAAAAACTCATAATATGTGACGAATAAAAATATAGCTTCAAGTAAAGTACCGATGGTTGTTAGAAGAAAAAGGGGATGCCACTCGGGGGCATCCCCAAGATTAGTTGCTTTCTACTTCTTGAATATTATCTTGGGGTGCCTCGCGCATCCCCAAGCTTAGCATTTTGCTAATCCTCATTCCTTTATCCATCGTAAGATCACCCAAAACTTGAAAACTTCAATCACACAAAACTCAACAAAACCTTCGTGAGATCCGTTAGTATAAGAAAGCAAACCACTACTATAAGTACTATTGAAAACCTATTCATATTTTGTTTTTGCATTATATATACTGTATTACAAATTTTCTATGGCAAAAACTCATCAAAGAAAACCATAGAATCATCAAAACAAGCACACAACGCAAAGAAAACAGAATCTGTCAAAAACAGAACAGTCTGTAGCAATCTGGATATTTTGAATACTTCTGTAACTCAAACAATCTTGAGAAATTAGGAAAACTTGAGTAATTTGTATATTAATCTTCTTCAGTAAGAATCAACTCAAAAGAGCTTTTATGTGATTTATGAAAACTATTTTGGTGAGTGCATAAGTTTCTGTTTTTCAGCAAGATCAAATCAACTTTTACCCAAATCAACCCAAAGGCCTTGCTTGGCACAAACACTAATTTAAACCGAAAAAACACAACTAAACAGAGGTATAATTGGGTATTTTATTAAAAATAGCAATAAACCAAAAATAAAAAAGATACAAGTTGGGTTGCCTCCCAACAAGCGTTATCGTTTTACGCCCCTAGCTAGGCATAGTGCGTTGGATCTAAGTTTTGTCATCTTTATCCTTGTTTTCCTTGGAGGTGTTTGTGTCAGGAGGTTTTGTAAATAAAAGATAAAACACATTATCCATGGAAACCTTAGAACTATCAAGTTGCTTTTTATCATAACCCTTTGATTTCCGGCAGTGATCCAAGAATAATGTTGATTAACATCATTAAAAACTTGTTGGATCATATCTAAAACGGGGACTTGCTTTTTAAGATTCTCATCAAAGATTTGGTTATCTCCAAAAAATGTCTCAAAGCATAATCACTATTACAAAGAATTTCATCAATCACGGGTTTTTCACGATTCATCCATAAAAATCCAAGATTTCCCTAGCTTCCCATATTATGTAGTCAAATTCATTCATCAAAACAAGAGTGGCTAACTTTTTAGCTTTAGGATTCTTTATAATAGGCAACTCATAGAGCAATCTTTGCAACATGGGATAAGTACGAATAAATATAGTTTCAAGTTTCAGAACGAGTGCCAAAATAGTTTCTGCATAAGATTTTGTCCTTTTAAGTATAGGGATATCATCAAGACTTAGTTTCCCGACACAATTGAAAAATTCTTGGATATGTTCTTTTCCCATAAAATTCCCTTGCCCCAAGACAAAAGTTTTGGCATCCAGATTACCCATACGCTCTATTTTGGGAGTTAGGCCATCATTTGTTTCTGCCATACCAAAGTCACTCATGGTGACAAGTTCAAGCAAATAAGAGATTTGACAAGAAAACAGCAAACGAAAAAGAGGGCGAATAAAACGACAATTTTTTGTGAAGTGGGGGAGAGGAAAATGAGAGGCAAATGGAAAATAATGTAAATTGCGAGGAGATGAGATTTGTGATTACAAACCTGGTTGATGTTGAAGATCCTCCCCGGCAACGGCGCCAGAAATTCCTTTTGATGTCTGCTAGAACTATGTCGGTATTTCCCCAAAGAGGAAGGGATGATGCAGTATAGCGATGGTAGGTATTTCCCTAGTGATGAGACCAAGGTTATTGAACCAGTAGGAGAACCTCCTCACAGCACATAAAAAACACCTGCACAAAAATAACAAATACTCGCAACCCGACATGTTAAAGGGGTTGTCAATCCCTTTCGGGTACGGCGCCTCAAGATAGCCAAATAACGTGAGATAAAAGTGGTAGATAGGATAAATAGATCAAGGAACAAATAAATTGCAGCAAAGTATTTTTTGTATTTTTGGTTTAATATATCTGAAAATAAAAGCAAAGGAAAATAGATCGCAAAGGCAAATATGATGAGAAGAGACCCAGGGGCCGTAGGTTTCACTAGTGCCTTCTCTCGAGAAAAATAGCAAACGGTGGGAAAACAATTACTCTTGGAAATTGATAGAACTTGAAATAATCATGATGATATCCAGGCAATGATCATTATATAGGCATCACGTCCAAGATTAGTAGACCGACTCCTGCCTGCATCTACTACTATTACTCCACACATCGACCGCCATCCAGCATGCATCTAGTGTATTAAATTCATGGAAAAATGGAGTAATGCAGTAAGAATGATGACATGATGTAGACAAGATCTATTTATGTAGAAATAGAACCCATCTTGTTATTCTTAATAGCAATGATACATACGTGTCGTTTCCCTTTCTGTCATTGGCATCAAGCACCATAAGATCGAACCCATCACAAAGCACCTCTTTCCATTGCAAGATAAATAGATAAAGTTGGCCAAACAAAACCCAAATATCGGAGAAGAAATACGAGGCTATAATCAATCATGCATATAAGAGATCAAAGAAGACTCAAATAACTTTCATTGATAAAAACATAGATCTGATCATAAACTCAAAGTTCATCGAATCCCAACAAACACACCGCAAAAAGACTTACATCATATGGATCTCCAAGAGACCATTGTATTGATAATCAAGAGAGAGAGAGAGAGGAAGCAATCTAGCTACTAACTACGGACCCATAGGTCTACAAAGAACTACTCACGCATCATCGAAGAGGCACCAATGGACATGATGCACCCCTCCGAGATGGTGTCTAGATTGGATCTGGTGTTTCTGGACTCTGCGGCGGCTGGAATTGATTTCATCGACTCCCTAGGGTTTTTGGAATATTGGGGTATTTATAGAGCAAAGAGGTGGTTCAAGGGGCACACGAGGTGGGCACAACCCACCAGGGCAAGCCTGGGCCTCCAGGTGCACCTTGGTGGGTTGTGCTCCCCTCGGAGCACCCCCCCCCCCCAGGTGCTTTCCTGGCCCACTAGATGTTTTCTGTCCCAAAAAAGTACTCAAAAAGTTTCACTGTGTTTGGACTCTGTTTGGTGTTAATTTTCTGCAATGTAAAAAACATGCAGAAAACAGCAACTGGCAGTGGGCACTATGTCAATAGGTTAGTACCAAAAAATGATATAAAATGACTATAAAATGATTGTAAAACATCCAAGAATGATAATATAACAGCATGGAACAATAAAAAATTATAGATATGTTGGAGACGTATCAACCCCCTTGGCTGCCTCTCCTCCCCTCCAACGTATCCAACGTATCCTCCCCTCCATATGTGGGGAGGGGGTGCCTTCAACATAGAACAACAACTGTTAGCCGTGTGCGGCGCCCCCTCCATAGTTTACATCCCCGTTCATATTGTCGTGGTGCTTAGGCCAAACCCTGTGCGGATCACTTCACCATCACTGTCACCACGCCATCATGCTGACGGAACTAATCTACTTCCTCGACACCTTGCTGGATCAAGAGGGCGAAGAACGTCATCGAGCTGAATGTGTAAAGAACTCAGAGGTGTCGTACGTTCAATACTTGATCGATCGGAGCTAGAAGAAGATCGGCTACATCAACCGCGTTGTAAAACGCTTCCGCTTTCGGTCTACGAGGGTACGTAGACACACTCTTCCCTCTCGTTGCTATGCATCTCCTAGATAGATCTTGCGTGAGCGTAGGAATTTTTTTGAAATTGCATGTTACGTTCCCCAATAGGTAGGTCAATGGGGATGACCGTAGGATGCGCCGCATCAGATGTGCTATAAAAAGGAGTTTTTGTTGTGCTAGACTACAAGAACTATGTATCGTGTGGAAGACCTATTAGTGTGCATGCATCACTTGTTCTTTTTCTCTATGCATACTCAGTACCCATGATTTTAGAAAAAAATACAACGATTCCTAATGACTATTGTTCATCCTGGAAAGTGGAAACATAATCTAGGATTTTTTTTCTACAACGAGTTTTGTTTTGGGAGAGTTTTTAGGCTAACCACACACTTTATTTATTACTCAAGAATATTGTGAGAAATACAATGGACATTAGGAGGTTGAAGGAGCCACACATGACGTCCAAGAGAGAGACTAAGCGCGTACTTAGAAAAACTATGTGCAATGGCAGAGCTATCCAGAAAACGTTGGGCGGGCAAGATAGTATAAACAGGTTACCCCGTATTAAAAATCAATACATTGTTATGGCTGGACTTCATGTAAATTTGTTTTTTGCTCCAGATCTAGGCGGGCCGCGGCCCTTTTGGCCTTGCCGTAGCTCTGCTGGTGACTATGTGCGTCGATGTTTGAAGCCCTACCTTCAAAAGCAAAGAAAACATGCTCGAAATCTAAAGACATGAGCTTAATTTCCGGATAATGTGACCATTATTGCCACCATTTCCTTGAGACCACCTCCTTGCAATCAGATCCTGCTATAATATGCACCTGTAATAGATCAACAACCAATGATGTAAGTGCATCTAGTGCCACCCCTAGTTGGTTTTGGAGTATTGACGATAAACGTGGTTGAGGGACTAATGTGCTTGTGAGAATTGCAGGATAACACAGGAAATAGTCCCTCATTGATTCGGTTTTTCAACCAGAGATGACCCCTAAAGATGTGTGAAGACATTGAAGACAATGGTGGTTCATGAAGACATTCACGATGAGGATTATGACGTATGAAGACATTCACTTGAAGACTATGGAGTGCAAAGACATAGTTATTTCGTAGTTTCCTTTTCTTCTTTATTGAGTCATAGGAACCACCGTACTGTTAAGTGGGGTCCAAGTGAACAAAGTCAGAGTGACTGATGTGATGCTCAACCAAATCCTATGTGTTCGAGCGAAGACAATGAGAGCAAATCTTATCCAGAGCTGGACGAGTCAACTTTGCTTCTAGCCCAAGCCAAGCTGTCGCGTGTGTTTGAAATCCGACCTTTGGACACATGTCGGTTCCTTAGTGACCCAGGGTCATTTCAGACACATCAGGTCGGGTTGCCACTTGGCTATAAATAGCCCATCCCCTACACCATAATTTGGTGGCTACTCAGAGTTAGTGCACGGCTTTTGTCGTTTGAGAGCAACCCACCTCCGAGGCCTTTGAGAGAGAGAGGGAGAGAGAGAGAGATCCTTGCGAGGACAAAGCTCAAAACACCCAGAGCCAAAGAGTGTTAGGCATCACTGAAGTCTTTCTGTCCGCGTGATCTGAAGACTTGTTACACTTGAGGACTGTGCATCCTCCAGCTGGTTAGGCATTGTGTTCTGAGGATCCAAGAGTCATTGTGGATTGCCCGTGAACAAGGTCTGTGAAGGTTTGGAAGTCTACCTTGAAGACTTTCCTAAGTGATAGAGCAAGAACTAAGTGTTCTTAGCTCTAGGGGAATATGGTGAAGACACAGTCTTCTGAGTTCAATCGCAGCCTCCCTAACCAGACGTATAGTTGTCACAACAACTGGAATTGGTCTACCAAATCCTTGTCTTCACCAAGCAACTGTTACATCCTCTACTCTTCTTACTTTTCAGTTTGTCTTCATGAAGTCATTTTGCCTGCCTGATTCATTTGACTTCACTATGTGAAGACTTGGCTTCACACCGTCTTCCTTTCTGATCCTGTCTACCTAGCTGCTATTAGCCTTCGTGCTTCCACTCTATTGCATGCTTGACTAATGATAGCCTAGTGTAGTTTACATTCCGCTGCAGTTTATATAGGTTCAGTATACTTGTTTGTCTTCAAAGCCATCGTGTTTTGTAGACTTTCATAAAAATCGCCTATTCACCCCCCTCTAGTCGATAACTAGCACTTTCAAATGCCATCACTTCTCGACAGGACAGTACCTCGAGAGATGATGGATCGGATATGACATCAAACATTATCCGGAGGCACCCAGGTAAGCTCCTTCACTACTTTTGCAAATTGTGCCCGTTGCACCCCGCCTATACGACCAGGACACCGCTCCATCCACTTCGATTTTGTTATAGCCCGTTGGAGGTGGCACCCATCTCGGCATAGCGACATGATGAGCCTGGTCATGTGGTGGAGCGGGTGCCGGTTTGGTGGCTACTAAATCGGCTATGAAACGATCAATGAATGCATGAGTGTCACCAGGACATTGGAAGTCATTTTTGTGGATGGCTTTCCTCCTTGCGTGCCAAATTGCCCATAGGGTTACCAGCACCCGGATTAAGTCATTGTGCGGGAGTGTCTCCATGTATCAACGTCCTGGACTTGGGGGTATCTGGTCCTGCCTGCCTGCGGCCCACCACGTGGCTCCATCGACGGCCTGGTACGGCCCAGCTTCAACACCAACACAGCAAGACCCTCGCGAGGGGCCAGGCCTCGCGAGGCGGACGACGCCAAGACCCCCAAAGGAGTTGGCCTCCTCAGGAGGGCTCCTGAGGGGCGGAGAGTTCTATGCAGCTACCTCATGAGGCTCAGCTGATGTGAGCCATGACGACCAAGGCCAGGCGGGCGTAGAGGGCAGGTTTCCTCTTTGGTGCAAGGGAGGCAAGCCATAGGCGCGGAGTCCCGAGGAATCAGCCAAAGGTTTCCATTCTGGTGCAACAATACCAAGACCGCCAGGACGGTAAGACGGAGGTCATCACCGAGCCCATCGTAGCGTTACTGCTAGAGGCTTTTCGCAGGCGAAGACTACTTTTGTTAGGATAGCATGTACTACTTATCCCCTTTCGAATCCCACCGTTGTGGAATCCCTTCCCGCTCATATTTGGGAAGAAGACCAAGGCCACTATATATAGGACTTAGCCACCACCATAGCAGCGGGGTAGAGATCAACTCCACCCCGAGCACCACACCGGCTCAAAAACACCTCACCTCTTGAGGTTTGTTCATCCTTGTAACTAGTTCATCCATAGCCCCTCGAGGCAATCCACCACACCACACTGGAGTAGGGTATTACACCATAACGGTGGTCCGAACCAGTATAAATCTCTGTGTCTTTGTGCCTTTGTGAGCTCTACGCGCTAGGCTAGGGAGGATCGCGAGTAGGCAGGCTGGGCAGGTTGAGATATCCGCATGCACCCCAATGTTCGAACCTCTCACAGGTTGCCAGATCCCGAAATCCGACACTTGGCGCGCCAGGTAGGGGTGCGTCGGATCCTCTCTTCCATCGTTTGACTCGTCTCTGCTCCGACATCTCCATGGCCGACGCGCCAGGGCTCGTGCCGAGCGTCGGGCTGCGGTCGCCGCCCGCATCGCTCAGACGGCTCCGGCGGGTGATGGTTGTGCTAGTCGCACTCCTTCTCCGGTGGCCAACGCCACCACAGGCCCTGCCGGCCACGAGCACCAAGCTTCTTCATTGCACCCGTCGGTGCGCCGTGATGGCCGCACTGCTACTCCGTCCCTGACTCCAGCAGCTTCATCATCCCACGCGCGCCGCGGCCAGGTGGACGCGCAGGCCGCTCTACTCACAGCATGGGAGCTCCTTCGCTACCATCCCGTGGGTGATCTCTACGAGGAGTGGCTCGAGCGCATCGCCGAGCTCATCAACGTTGCGCACGGGGGCTCCGACGGGCCGGCTCGCTCGCTGCCTCAGCACCCACCTGCAGCGGGCGACGTCGCGCACGGATCCCCTCCTCCGCCTCCGGCTCGGGGCGCCATCGTCGAGCCAAGGCGCATGGCTCCATGGTGCGACCCACAGCGCCGAGCGCTGGCTCGAGACGACATGAGCTGCCAGGTGGTTCAACGCCCCCAAGAAGAAGCGCGCGTGCTTCCAGCGCCCTAGCACCAGGCTCGCGAGCCGCCACAGGAGGTGGCGGTGCACGTGCACCAGGACCATGTTCCACCCCCTCGACGACCTCCAGTGGCCACGGTAGGATGTCGTGCGTTCACTGCAGAGCTCCGCAACATCGTCTGGCCGAGCAAGTTCAAGCCTGACCTTCCTCCACACTACGACGACACTGCAGACCCCGCCGAGTTCCTACAGCTCTACGAGCTGAGCATCGAGGCGGCCAACGGCGACGAGAAGATCATGGAAAATTGGTTCCCGATGGCCCTCAAGGATGGCGCGTGTTCTTGGCTCCTGAACCTGACCGAGGGGTCGGTTTCTTCTTGGGAGGAGATGCGCAGCCGCTTCATCGCCAACTTCCAGGGCACTCATGACCGTCCGCCGGCCGCGGGCGACCTGCGCCGCGTAAAGCAGTAGCCTTGAGAGACCCTGCATAAGTACATCCAACGCTTCAACAACGTCCACCTCAAGATTCCCAAGGTGTCAGACGAGGCCATCACCTCTGCGTTCACCGATGGCATCCGCGACGTCAAGATGAAGGAGGAGCTCGCCATCCACGAGGACCTCTGCACTACACTGGAGATGTTCAACATGGCGAATAAGTGTGCGAGGGCTGAGGAGGGATGCCTCTCCCTCCTCGAGCTCCCTGATGCTAACCCAGAAGACAAGAAGACCAAGACCAAGGACACGAAGCGCAAGGGGCCGCCCGTGCTTGCGGCAGAGCCAGAGACCAAGCGTGGATGCGACCACTCCGAGTCATCCAAGGGCAAGCGACCGTTCTGTGCCTTCCACAACGTCTACAGCCACAACACCAGCGACTGCCAGGAGCTCAGGGCTCTCCGCGACGGCCGCCTCGGTCGACGCCCCGAGTGCAACGATCGGGGCTACAGTCGCGGAGGTGGTGAGGTGGAGGACGCTGGGATGGACGCGACCACCGTCAGGAGTGGTGCAACCAGCCTCGTGAGGACCGCTGGCAGGACCAGCCTCGCGAGGGCAACTGGAGGGAGAAGCCTCATGAGGACTGCCCTCAGTGCAATGCGGCCTTGCCTCCTCTGCCTCCACTTCTAAGAAGGAATGAAGATCACCACCAGAACGAGGGGGCTGGGGGCTTCCAGGAGCCGCAAGCCATCGCCTGCATCTTGGGAGGCTCGCAAGCCCCAGCTTCTCACCGTGTCTTCAAGCAGTTTGCGCACGAGGTCAATGCGGCGCTCCCCAAGATTGAAGTAACTCTCCCCCTTAAGTGGTCCAAGTGCGCCATCACCTTCGACTTCTCAGACCAGCTCAAGTGCGCGGCCACCACTGGCGCACTCCCCATGCTCTGCTCCCCGTCATCAGCAACGTAACCGTCACCAAGACTCTCATTGATGGCGGAGCAGGGCTCAATGTTCTCTCCGTCCTGATGTTCGACAAGCTCCAGGTTCCATACTACTAGCTGCACCCCACCAAGCCATTCTCAGGAGTGACCGATGGATCAACGCACCCGATCGGGCAAGTTCGCCTCCCTGTCACCTTCAGCAAGCGCAACAACTACCGCACCAAGCTCATTGACTTCGACGTTGCCGACATCCGCCTGCCCTACAATGCCATCCTTGGGTACCCAGTACTGGCCAAGTTCATGGCGGCCACGCACCACGGCTACGACATCCTCAGGATGCCAGGAAGCAGCAGCATCATCATGGTCACCTATCAGGAGAAGGATGCGGTGTGCTCCCTCGAGCGCGCTTTCCAGGCTGCAGCAGTTGAGAACCTAGAAGACGAAGACGGCACCCTTCCTCCTGAGGTTGCCCCCAAGACAAAGAAGCTACAGCTGGGCTAGGGGTCTTGTGAGGAAGCATCACTCGAGGATGCAGCACTGAGCCTCGCGTCCCCGAACGTGGTGCCTTCACCCATCGCATAGGAAGGCGAGCCCGGCGCCCCTCTCAGGCTGAGCTCGGGTGCTCTCCTCTGGAGGGCCTCATACCTAGCCCATGTCGCGAGAGTGGCGCTCGGGCACCATGTGGAGGCGCTCTTCAGAGCATGCTTCCCAGGAGAAGGCAGCAGGCGTGAAGCACCAGGCATTCAGGAGTTCATCAGCGAAGTGATCGAGGAGATTCAGGAAGGAAGGGTTCTGCAAGGCGATCGTCGCCTGCCAGGATTATCTAATCGTTTCCATGGATTTATCTATGATTGTTACCTCGTGACCTCCGCCTCACGGCCTTGAGGCGCCTGACTAATGCCATTTCCGCACAACACACACATCAGCATGGCGCTTGTGCTCGGGTCCGTCCCTGCGACGCTAATAAACCCGGGGATCGAGCTCTGGTTCGCGGCCCGCTTCGCATACACCACCTCGCAGGGTCCTCGGTGCCTCCGTCTCACGCCTGGGGCTCTCGGCCTCCTTTGTCATCTAACTTGCAGGATCACTCTCCAATGAGCCAAGGGTCGGCCCGGACGACCACCGCCGGGCCTCGCGAGTCGCTTGCACGTTAAAGGGGGGCCTCTCGAGCATCGCGTCTCGGGAGCTCCTACTGGCTCTCCAGCCCTCACCACCTGGCCTTGACCATGGCATCACGACCTGGCGTACCAGCGGCGACTGAGCTCGCTCGAGGGCCAGGTCCCGAGGACATAGAGCACCTTGAGAAACGAGGCAGGAGGGTGGCCAAGACGGGCTGCGCCTGATGGCACCGTAGGCGCAACGGCAAGCATTGCCTCTCTGATGGGCTCGGACCGCAAAAGATAAGTCTCGACTCGCTACGACACCTGTTTTGCTCCACACGCTTCGCCCCGCAGTTCCACTTGGGCGGTTCAGCTCCCCTTTTCAACTCTCTGCGCAGCTACTTGCACGCCAATGGGGACCTCGTGAGCATCGCATCTCATGAGCTCTTACCAGACCTCGGGCCGCTCACCTCCTAGCCTTGACCACGGCATCGCGACCTGGCATACTAGTGACGGCTGAAGCCTGCCTGGGGACTGGGTCCTGTCGATGTAGAGCACCACGCTGTCTAGGGAAGAGAAAAGGGAGGAACGTAGCCGGATTGGAATACGCGCATTCACTACAAAATCAAAAGGAACAAGCGGTACTATTGGATACATCTCGGTCCTAACAAGCCCCACGGGGGCTGATTTTCATCTCGCGCAGGAGAAACAACTACAGGGCCTTACGACGTCGCTGACGATGCTGGGCGGCAGCCGCAACAGCACTCCAGCACCGGCGGGAGCTCGGCGGCACGTAGCTATCGTCGCTCGACTCCGGAGAATCGCTGGGCTCAGGAGAGTCGCTGGATTCCCAGGAGTCGTCGATGCTGCTGGACGAAGCACTAAAGGGGCAGCGACATATCCAGCACCCACGACGACGTCCCTCGAGCTGTCTCCTCCGGGGCAGCACTCCAGCCGCTCGCCCCACTCGTTGAAGACCTTGAAGAACAAGGTGGCTGCGCCATCGTACTCGGAGTGGATCGCCAGGGCTCCCCCAGCTCGGCAAGCCCGGGCGACCTCGCCCCATCCTCGCATCATAAAGACGTCTCCGGACGACACCACCTCGACCTTAGCCCCAATGGCCAGGCTGCTGCAGCCACAGCTCCATCAGTCCCCTTGGAGGCAGTTCACTGGCGAAGAACCGCGGGAGTCGAATCCAAGTGTCGGGAGGCATCACCGCGCACACCACAAACTCGCGCGAGCTACCCTCAGCATGGGTTCGAGGTGCAGCTGGCAGGGCAATGGCGGCCCTGCCATCTCCGCGAGGCGCCGCTCGGTGGCGCACTCCTTCACCTTGCGCCCGGGCGTACAAGGGGAGGGGAAAGCCAGGCGAAGGCCTCGATTGCCAAGGCCTGGTCACCTCTCGCCTCACGCCGATATCGTCATGGAGGTGGAGTCGCTTCTTCGGCGGGAGAGGGTCCGGCCCCTTCCTAGGAGCCTTCCCCTTCTCTGCCGCAGAGAACCTCCTGATCGGCGCCATGTAAGCGAGGAGAAGAGGAGGAGGAGCAAGCAAGAGCAAGACGAAAGAGAAATGGGCAAGGGCTCCACCCGCTCGCACGTTTATTGTCAGAAGAAGGTAAATCGTCGGCCTCCCACGATTTCTAGTAATGATGATCCTTTCTGCATGCAGCATGCAGTTGTCAAGTCGAGCGGTTGCCGAGGCAGCGTGGGGAAGCAGAGTCGCCCACGTCCAATCAATCGCCACGCGCCATCAAGGCCGCAAGCGGTTAGGGCCTGCGGCGCTCCACCCTTGCCCTTTGGCTTCGCCTGGAGGCCAAGTCCGAGCGCACCTTGGGCCCACGGGCTACTGTCGGCATCCTGGACTTGGGGGTATCCAGTCCTGCCTGCCTGCGTCCCACCACGTGGCTCCATCGACGGCCTGGTACGGCCCAGCTTCAACACCAACACAGCAAGACCCTTACGAGGGGTCAGGCCTCGCGAGGTGGACGACGCCAAGACCCCCAAAGGAGTTGGCCTCCTAAGGAGGGCTCCTGAGGGACGGAGAGTTTATGCAGCTACCTCATGAGGTTCAGCTTACGTGAGCCATGACGATCAAGGCCAGGCGCACGCAGAGCGCAGGTTTCCTCTTCGGTGCAAGGGAGGTAAGCCACAGGCGCGGAGTCTCGAGGAAACAGCCAAAGGTTTCCATTCTGGTGCAACAAGACCAAGACCGCCAGGACAGCAAGACGGAGGTCATCACCGAGCCCACCGCGGCATCACGGCCAGAGGCTTTTCGCAGGCGAAGACTACTTTTGTCAGGATAGCCTGTACTACTTGTCCCCTTTCAAATCCCGTCGTTGTGGAATCCATTCCAGCTCATATTTGGGAAGAGGACCCAGGCCAATATAGGACTTAGCCACCACCATAGCAGAGGGGGGAGATCAATGCCACCCCGAGCACCACACGAGCTCAAGAACACCTCACCTCCTGAGGTTTGTTCATCCTTGTAACTAGTTCATCCATGGCCCCTCGAGGCAATCCACCACACCACACTGGAGTAGGGTATTACACCACAACGGTGGCCCGAACCAGTATAAATCTCTGTGTCTTTGTGCCTTTGTGAGCTCTACGCGCTAGGCTAGGGAGGATCGCGAGTAGGCAGGCTGGACAGGCTGAGATCTCCGCACGCACCCCTGTGTTCGAACCTCTCACGGGTTGCCGGATCCCGAAATCCGACGCCATGGTAGAAAAAATCCATCATCTTGCATCAAGTTCAGTTGTGTTGCTGATGATACCCACAAAATCGTCGTCTTCAAGGGGCCAAACGCATATAGAATAGTGCATTCCATCAATGAATTTCGCCATGAGTCCTCGCTTCCATGTAGAGCACAATTACTTGTGGTTGTCATGTTATGGTAATGGAGCAGGCCTGTTGACGGGATAGATTGTTGTGCTAGTCTCCAAAGAAAAATTCTGATTTTTAGGGCACTTAATCCTTCCACATATTTCACCAAGATTTTTGCTCCGTTTCAGCATTGGACGAATCTCCTCGGCCCTCTAGCCATGCCTCCCGCCGCATCTTCATTGTGACCAACATATGATAAGTTGATCTCATAAAAAAATGCCTTTAGGGTCGTGGCTCCATGTCCAGAAGTCGTCAACCGGTCTGGTGCATAATGGTATAGCAAGAATTGCCTTGGCGTCGAAGGCTATGAATGTGTTCCTGACAAGTGCACAATTCAAGTCTGCCTCATTATGTAATATTAGCTTGCTCACCATCTGAGACAGATCAGATGTTCGGCTTGTGATGGTTCTCATGTTGAAATCCCGAGGCAACCAATTTTCACGCCATATGTGTTTCATTTGCCCATTGCCAACTCTGCGAATTAACCCGTGAGCGTGAATGCCCCTGCCTTCAAAAGTTGGACGCTAAACTTGTGACGGTGAGCTACCCAATTTAGATTGCAAGAACTCTGTATTTGAGAAATACTTTGACTTTAGGATTCTAGCATTGAGAGAGTTTGGTTCCTGGAGTATATAGTATATGCCAGGCCTGTCGCTAATAGGGCTAGGTTAAAAAGTTCTATGTCTGTGAAACCTAAGCCTCCCATGTACTAGGGCATTGTTATTACTTCCAAGTAAACCCAGCTGAGTTATTGTTTTTCTTCCTTGCTCCCCCATCAGAACTTCCTAATGAGCGAGTTAATATGATGAAATAGTTCTCTACGGAGTTTGAAACATGACATAGAGTAAACAGGGACAACCTGAACAACTGTATTTATTAGAACGTCTTTTTCACCACCACCAGCAGATAATAGTTTCTCCATGCATCCCTTGACCATTCCAAACCCTATCACGTAGGTACTTGAAAAGCGTCATTTTTTGAGTTGCCAACATCACTTGCATCCCCAGATATTTTTCAAAAATAGTTCATTTTTTAGAATAAAAAGAGTTTCATTTGGTACTTCAAGTTTTTTTAAAGAAACTCGAGCTTTATTCATTAGAAAAACCATTACACCGTTTATTAAAATTGCTCCAGTTTCACTATTTGGCTCCTCGAACCATTCAGAAATGAACAAAAATCTAGCCAATTTGGCAAGTTCATGAGCAACTTTGTTTGCTTCTCTATTATGGTGCTCAAATCTAGAAATAGAAAAATCACAAGCTAAATGAAAACAATCATAAAAAATTGTCGCTGTTGCCCCCAACGACCGTCCTCCTTCCTTGATGGTGTCGATCACCTCCATATTATCCGAGTTAATAATAATGTGGTTGCATCCTGTCCTTTGTGCCAGCGATAGACCAAATTTTAGGGCCAGAACTTTAGCCATCAGTAGATCCGCGCACCAGTCAATCTTACCATTTCCCCATCGATGAATCTATCTTTGTCGTCTCTTAAGACCATTCACATCGTACCCCTGAGTAAGTCATGGTTAAAAGAAATATCAACGTTAAATTTAACATACAGGGGGCAAGACCATCCTTCTCTTTTCATAGAGACGAGGAAGCAATAACAAAATTGGCCGTAAGAGCACGTACTTCAAGTTTTGTTTTTAGAGCTGACGACGACGAGTTTTCCTTTGGGAGTTTCTACCTGCCGCATTCTGCGGCAGAACGGCGGGGTTTCGCGCGGGCAGTCCTCCGCCTGGGCCGGCCCACCTACGTGCCGCTTCTTGTTTTCTGTCGCGCAAAAAAAAATACGCGAGACGCAGGATTCGATCCTGAGACCTCGCACTACGCAGGCTACTAACCACAAGCGGATAAGCAATCCAACAGACATAATATACTGGCAATATAGGCGCAAAATTCAATAAGAACACATAGCAGTCGTTAAGACTTGGAAAACATTTGTAATTTTTTTTAAAATTGCGAACATTTTTTAAATGCCATTTTTTTATATTCCAAAGTCTTTTTTGAAAAGTAATCCATTTTTGCAAATCCATTTAAAAAAACAGAACGAAAAACTGCGAACATTTTTTTAAATTACCAAATATTTCCTGAGATATGAATACTTTATAATTTTGGAAAAAAAATTTGAAACAAGACCTTTTTATAAATTCATAACAAAAAGTTAAAAATATGAACAATTTTTTAAAAACTCTGAACAAAATACATATTGGTATGCTTTTTTTTGGAAATGTAAACAAATTTGAAACATTGGAACATTTTTTGAAATTGCGAACAAAATGTTGAAACCGTGTACATTTATTTAAGGATTTACATTTTTATGAAAAAATGTGAACAAAATTTGAAAACAAGAACATTTTTTAGTAAAATGCAAACGTTATTTAAATACCCCAAACATATTGTGAATTTGTGAATAAACTTAAAAACATGAACAAACTTCGAAAACAAGAACGATTATTGAAATCCCGAACATTTTATTAATTTGTGAACAAAATTTTAAAATATGAACTTTTTTTAATTTGTGAACAAAATTTTAAAACGGGAAATGTTTTTGAAATTCTTGAACAATTTTTTGAAATTGTGAACAAAATTTTAAAATTAAAATAGTTTCTCAAATGTTGAACAAATGTTATCAAAGTATAAAAAATCGAAATTTTTGAACTTGTTTGACAATAAGCTAACAACTTTTGAAATTCTAAACTTTTTTTAATGCTGAATTTTTTTCTATTTCCGAACAAAAACTGAAAATAGGAACATTTTGTGAAATTTGGGACAAATTTTGGAAAAATGTGATTTTTATAATTTCTGAACATATTTTGAAAAAGAAAAAAGTGAAAAAAGTAAAAGAGGAAAGAAAAGAAAAAGGGAAATAGAAACAGAAAAAGAAGCAAAAAAAGAAAAAAGAAAAAAGAAAAAATAAAAGTAAAAAAGAAAGAAAACCGAGAAAACCCGAAAGAAAACATCACAGAAAAAAAACCGGTTCAGGGAACCTTCTAGAAGGTTCCCAAAACCGTTGGCCGCAGATAAGTGGGCCGCAGAGAGCGGCGAATAGGGTTTTCCTTTTCCTTTTCCCGACGACGAGCTGCATAGAATTTACACCGTCGTGATCGGCCGAGCGCCCAAGCCCAGTTACTTAGCTAAGAGCATCTCCAACAGCCGCGCTAAACTAGCGCCGCGCCGCAAAATAGGTGGCTTTAGCGCGCGCGCAACGCGGCAGGGCGCTCCAGCGGGCGCGCAAAAACAGCGCGCGCGCTAAAACGGGTTGGGCGCGTGGTGAAAAACACTTATCCGCGCGGTGTATTTCGAGCGCGAGCTACAGCGCGCGGCACACTCGAGCGCTCGCGCCCGCACTCTCTCCCTCTCCTCGTCCTACGCCCCGCGCGCGCCGGCACCGGCGCCCTGCCCCCCGCCATGGACGTGCACACCGGCGCCCCGCTCACCCCGCTTTACAGCCGCGACCCCTCCCTCCCCCCCCCCCCCCCCCGCCGCCGCCGCCGGAAACCCTAGCGCGGCGAGCGCTGGCGTTGCCACCGCCGGAGCTCCGCCGAGCGTCGGCCTCGCGCGCAGCCTCTTCTTGCCGCCACGGATGACTACGGCACCGGCGCCGGGTGGCGTCGCGCCGGCGCCATCCCGTGCCGCCGCCACACCGTCGAAGAAGGTACCCAATGCGGCGCGGGCGAAGAAGGGCAAAACATCCGCGAAGAAGAACAAGGCGGCGGACGGCTCCGGCATGGCGAGGGGGAAAAAGCTTGCAGGGCGTTCGACGGCCGCGGCGGCTACCGAAGCGCCGGCGAGCTCACTCGTTGAGCCGGCCGCCGACGCGCACCACGTGTTCGACGAAATGCCCCCAAGGTGAAAAAATTTCCAAGTATTTTTTTCTTCTTATTTGTTCAATGCATCATCATTTTACATATAGATAGCTTATTTGCATTGTTCAAAAAAAATTTAGTCTCAACGATGATGCATACATGTCCACTATGGGTGTTGGGTCCAACAATTCGCATTGGTCTCAAACCAATGACATCCATTTCGAAGACCATGAGTTTGAGGTAGACGAGGAGGGTGAGGGAATTGTCGAGGCGCCGAGAGGAAGAGTGGGCAATTACTCCACCACCGATGACAAGTTACTATGCTACACTTATTTGCATGTGTCGAAGGATCCATCCATTGGAGGTGATCAAAGTAGAGACGCGTATTGGGGGCGAATGACAGAACACTATAATGCTCACAACAAGAGTGGAATTTACCGCTCCGAGAGATCACTTCGGTCCCGATGGTCGACAATCAACTCGGATTGTCAAAAGTGGGCGGCCGCGCAAAAGTCGGTGGACAAGATTAACCCAAGTGGCACAAATGAGGATGATCGAGTAAGTGGCATCTCATATATGTTCATCATACTTGTTTTTGGTGACCGAAGTGCTAACTTGTTTTGTTTTTCTTGTAGTACAACATTGCACAAAACTTGTTCAAAGAAGAGACAAGGACAACCAAGAAGGGGAAGATCAAGAAAGGCAGGGTCTTTACCTTGCCTCATTGCTATGAAGTGTTAAAGGATGATGAGAAATGGAAGAAGCATGATGGTTTGGAGGATTTGCATTTGAGCAACAAACGGAAGCGAGCAATTGAGATGAATGATGATGATGAGGAGGATGATGCATCAAGTGATGACGGCAAGAGAAGCCCCACACCCAACTCGGTTTCATACTCGAAGCCAAAACGACCGGATGGGTGCAAGAAAGACAGCACCGAAAAGAAGAAGAAGAAAGGAGATGATGAGCTCAAAAATGCAATGGAAGCTATTGTGAAGGCAAGGGTCGAAGCGAATGAGGTGAGGAAAATGGCAAGGAACCAAGATGCCGTGGCCGAGGAGAGGAGGTTGGCGGCCGAGGAGAGAAGGGTGGCGGCCGAGGAGAGAAAGGTGACTTTGGAGGAGAGGAAAGTGAGCAACAAGGAGCGAGCTAAGTTGTTGGAATGGGAGAAGCACTTGTTCTTCATGGACACATCTAACCTCAATGCGGCGCAAAAGGAGTATGTCAATCTTGCCCAACAAGAAGTCTTGATCCGAAAAAGAGCCTTGGTTTGTGCAATGGGTGGCGATGGCCTCGGCGCCATGGGAGGCATGGGTGGCTTCGGCGCCATGGGAGGCGGTGGCCTCGGCGCCATGGGAGGCATGGGTGGCCTCGGCGCCATGGGAGGCGGTGGCCTCGGCGCCATGGGAGGCATTGGTGGCTTTGGAGGCATGGGGGGCATGGGTGGTTTTGAAGCACCCTCCGACGCTATGGCCGCCATGGGAGGCATGGGTGCACCTCCGGCCGCCATGGGAGGCATGGGTGGCTTTGGAGCACCCTCCGATGCTATGGCCGCCATGGGAGGCATGAGTTTTGCTTCTCTCATGGGAGGCATGGGTGCACCTCCGGCCGCCATGGGTGCACCTCCGGCCGCCATGGCTTCTCACACACATTCCCATGAAGATGCCGTTGAAGATCTTGCCAACACCGTCGGAGCTTCACATGATGCGGTGCGTGATGCGGTGCGTGATGAGGATAGGGAGGAAGGTTCATCTTCGGAGGCGGAAGAGTCGTCTTCGGAAGATGAGGACGAAGACGAAGAGGAAGATGAAGATGAAGCTTGATGTGTCTTTCATGTCTTGAACTTTTAGTTTGCATTTGAACTTGGTTGGATGAACTTGTGGGCATGATTTTGATGAACTTGTGGGCATGAACTTTTATTATTCATCAACTTGTTTGTGTCAAATTTTACATTTCATTTTTGTCCAAAATATCCATATGCAAAATGCCCGGCGAGTCGCGCGGGCTGTATTTTTGCGCTCCGCTGGAGCGGCGCGCTGCATTATGGCGCGGCTGCTGAAGCTAGCGCAGGTGGGCGCGCAAAACCAGCCGCAGCGCGATTTTAGCGCGCGGCGGTATAGCGCGGCAGTTGGAGATGCTCTAAGCTATCGGTCCATCCGGCCCAGATCGAACACAAGCAGAAACTCCCTGTTACGTATTCTCTCAGCAGAGACGTACTCGCAACACTAGGACTCGCTCCCACCACCGCGCGTGTCGTGTCAGGCGGCCATCGCGCTACGCCGGCAGCCGCCACGGAACATCTGGACCAAACTCCCGCCGGCCACCACCCAGCGCGGCTGCAAAGGCCCCCGGGACTCTACCCGCGGGACGAGAGCGAGGAGGTCTTGAGAGAGAGAGAGAGAGAGAGATGGTCTGGGCGCTGACCCCCGTCGGCACAGAGCGCGGTGTGCCACCCCGCTCCCCCACTCCGATTCCGCAGACCTCGTAGTGCACAAGTTTTTTCCTTCCAGTTTGGTGATGAATGGTTTCCATGGGGTCTTGCAGGGGCGCAGAAGTACTACATCTCCGCCGCCGGGACGTACACGGTCGGCCGCAAAGGTCTGTTATTTAAGGCTTGTGATTCATTCAGGTTTTGTTTCTGCGTGCAATTACTAGTCAGTACATAGGTTGGTGATACGATAGCTGTGTTAGCGGTTCAATCGTTGAGTTCCTGTACACAACCTCTTGGCAGGATGGAAAAAGGAGATGATGTTTTGGGATTCAGATACGCTGATTGATTTCTACGATTTTAATCTGTGTCCTGTCTCTTCATTTGTCTGAAATGCGGTCTATAGTCAAGGATTTTAACTTTCCTACTGTATTTACTAGACCATCAAGGACAAGAGCCACACTCTTCTTTTCAGTAAAGTTGATATGGTCTCTATTTGTGCAAGCCCCTAAAACTGATAGATTATCAATATAGTAGCATGTGATTTGGAATTCATAGACTATCAGTATACATTGAACATCATGTATGAGACTGTAGATTGACACCGGCATTTCTGCTACAGATTGCGATATCGTTCAAACAGAAACGTCGATATCCCGAGTGCATGCGGAGATAGCAGTTGAAAAGATGGTTGCCTGGGAGCCACGTTCTGGTGCTCCAGCAAGCCCTTCATGTGTTAGTGTAATTGATCGCTCAAAATATGGCACATTTGTCAACAAGGTACAGGGGACCCAGGGCAGTCGTCTACGTAAAGATGAAGTTGTGGTGCTTTCCGACGGCGATACCGTGACTTTCGGAAATGGCAACATGACCTTCAGGTTAGTATAAAAGAAAAATGGGGCAACGGTATGCTTGTGCCTTCTTCCCTGCTCACACATCTTTTTTTTTATTTAGCATGTGCAACTATCTGTAAGAAATGATTGTCAATGCATGCAATCATTTTTAATTATTATTTTTTTGCTTATTTCATATATGTACTGGTGCTTTGGTTGAAAAGGTGGATGTATAAGTTGCACTTAGTTCTGTTGATATTCCTGACAGGTTCTCGTTTGTCCCCATAGTGGTCTTTTTTCATGGCAAAAAGTCAGCACGAATTGATCGATCATTGCAGGCAGTCATGACATCTATTGGTTAGTGGTAACTACACTTGTATGATGTACTTGCTGTCTGTTCATTAGTAAGCATAGGTTTCGCCATGCTTGTTGCTACTTAATTTTGATAAGTTGGTATTATCCTTCCAAGGTGCATATGTTACTCGTAAGTGGATTGATACATGTACACATGTTCTTGTGGATGAATCATCTCCATTGACACCTGAGCTCCTCGATGCAATCATCACAAAAAAGCCAATCATCTTGGGAAACTGGTTCAAGGTACTTTCCTTTGTCCCTCCTGCAGCATTGCTTGAATGCTCGTATGGTCTTTTTTAGCCAGAGAACCTGAATTATGCGAATAAATTAATGCATATAGATGGACAGAGGAGGTCCTCTGGTGTGATTCTGTAAATTATATAGCAATCATCAACTATTTCACTTGTGTCATTTACACTTTCTTATTCATATGTATATTTCAGGTTTGAGTTCTTGTTTTGATCTGTTTCAGGCGATGGCTGAAAAGAACATACACACAGAGATCCCTTCTTGTACACAGTAAGCTGTGGGCAACCTTCAGCACCTGAGTTGTAGTTTCTGTTGATTCTTGCATCAACTTGTGGTTCTCCCATAACAACAGATGGTGATATATTCATGGTACTTGATCCAGATATATTCCAAACTTGACTCTTGATGGGATGGATATAAAGATGGTTGAGAACAAGCTCATGGAGAATTGCCTAGCAGGCCATACTTTTATCCTGGGATCGTCAGAAAAGGTGGTGTATGTTAAAGTTGAAAGGATATCGTCAGGCATTTTGCTGTTGACTAACGTTATTCAATTGCAGTATAAATTTGGAGAGAAAATACAAGAGCTACTGGAATCAACTGGAGCAAAATATCTCAGTATCGAGGAGTTTTGTGCTAACAGCCAGGTAAGTGTTCTAATATGTTATAAAATGTTTTTCTTTTTCTTTTGGGGACACCTTTGAGGAATAATGCATTTTCTCTTTAAAAACATAATGCACCCAAATTCTAGATGAAGAGAGCTTGAGCTGATAATAATGTCAGTTACTTATTCTGGTGCTACCTTATGTGATTGCTTCATTGCCTCTGTTTGCATGACGATTTATCTTGTTATTGGTGGGTGTGTAATCTTTGTTTATGGGAGGTGCAAACAGATGAATGACTTAAGCATGAAATTAACAGGACTCTGGAGCTGGAGACAATGACCAACAAATTCTTCTTGTTCCTGCAAAATCTCCTTTGGAGTTCAGTAAGATGCGTCCTCTATTTCCTTTGTCCAAGACCACTGACGTGAAGCTATTTGCTGCTATATTGTCTGGTCGCTTGGAAGCAGCTGCCATTGAACCACCTGCTTGTAAGTATTAAAAGTTCCATGCATATGCATTTTTGGAGAACGTGCAAGATATTTGGACATCTTAACATTAAGCAGTAGCATATATATAACACCAGCCTTATTGAACCTACAAATGTAAAATTTTTTTTGCCAGACATGATTGCATCCTCCAATACAACGGATGAAACTATTGTGGCGGATTCTGATGTTGAAACTGATACTGCAATATCTGATCATACTGTTGCTGCTAGCAAGTCTCAGCACCATATTCAGCATATATCTGACGATAAAGCAGAAAGTAAAGTTACAAGCAGTGTGAGTGCTGTAAATTTGGAAGAAACAAACGTCAGCATCAATATTCAGAACGACCTGGAGAAAGAAGAAATTTCGGAACCCATGGAGGAGGATGTTCAGGTCATAGAGAAAACAACAATTTCTGGGTTCAGAGCTGGAGGTGAGGATGTTCAGGTTATCAACAAGGTGGTGCAGGATGAGGCTTGTGATGCTGTTTTCGTGAACAAGGCGCCTAAGGATGAGAACTTGGACAGTAGCAAGGAAGAGACTTGTCATGTTATTTTCAGTCAAGATCTGATTGTCAAAAGAGTCCTTCAGCCAGCTCCTGCCGCGTCGACAGAAACTGGTGGGGTTAACTTCAAACGATTCAAAAAGGTATGTTCTATATGCTCGTGTAGTCCTTTTTGGCACAAAGAGTTGAATGCTAACACACAGAATCGCTGACCTTCGACTTTTCAGAGGCAAACTGTGTCTGGAAACAGCTTTAAGGCCCTTATTCCATGTGCACAAGAACCATACAGGTAAGATTATGATGACTTCCAATGGTTGACGTTCATCAGTAGGTTTTGCACTGAAAGGCTTATCGTATTCTGCTTCCTTTCCGTAGAGAGTCTGATTATGAGAAGGGCACCTTGAACGATTTCATGAGAGAGGAGAAGCGGCGAAAGCAAATGGAATCCATTGCAGAGGACCTCTTCAACAACCAGAAGGTACCTGTGGGCTTGCCCAGCATTGCTACTCCCATAACCTGTGCTGTGTATATGTATTTTAACCCTGTGATGGTGGGTTTTCAGCCGCAGAAGAAGAAGGCGGCTGCGGGCAGTTCAATCCAGACCCTGCTCACCGGTTGCCGATGAAGTCGAAGGATAAAACGACTCTTCGTCGGAAGCAACCGATGGTGGCTCTCTTTTTGGGTACCTTTGTTTCCCAAGTTGTACCGAAGGTTTCTCGTCGCCACGAGAGAAACCAGTGATGGAAACTACTACTTACTACTCCCTCCATCCCATAATATAAGAACATTTTTCAGGCTATGTTAATTTGAAAAACGTTCTTATATTAGGGGACGGAGTACTACATAGGAGGGGTGTGTGTAGGAGATGAATTGTCAGATATCATGCTCAGATTTTGGCAAGACGTTTGCATCACTGCACACATGTCGGAGGCCGCTGTTAGCCTGCACTGTTTTTTTTTATGTCTTTCACTTAACTTAGGCTGAGGTAATGCAGGTAGAAAACCATGTTGTGCACATAGTTTGGTAGCTTACATATGGCCCATCTGCATGAAAGCACCAATCCCTTCTTCCTAACGCGTTTGCATTTTGTATATGATCACAATTCACAATGATCACGCCAATAAAACGACACTACAACCAGGACGAATTGAACGATGACGATGTCTTTATCTCACACCACCCAAACTGACCAGGAGAGCATAAAGTCGGACTAGGCATCCTCTGCCTTTCGCCTGCTCATAAAACTTTCCAAGCAGTTGTCTTTGTAATAGGTCACTTGTTCATGACATGTGTGCTATGACCCATGAACTGTAAACTTTTAGAACCCTCCCTATATACACCACATACCACTTCGTCTAGCATGATAAAAAAGCAACAATTAAGCAGCAAGCAAATGAACACAACATATGAAACAAAAACAACATAGGCATGCATAATCTTATACCTCAAAAGGTAGAACAAGTTCGTCCTAACTACTATGATGTCATCATACCACCACATTTTAAAGATGGTGTAATCCTATCAGTTCATGAAAGTGCGTTAAGTCGACTAGAGGGGGGTGGGTGAGTAGGCGATTTTTACAAATTCGTCACAGAGGAATTTCAGGGTGAGGTAATTCCTAAGTCACGAACTACAAGCAGCAGAATAACTACTCAGGTATAAGCATAACAGAGCAAAAACATAGTCATCATGATGAAATGAAAGACATACACAGAGTACAGAAAGCGTAAACACAGGATAAGCAGGCTGAAGACAATGTGACTGAAGAAATTGGATTGAGGAAATATAGAAAGTCTTCAGTCAAAGTCTTCAAACAGTAATGATCAGTTTCATCAACACATGAATGAGGAAATGAAAGGGTTGAGGAAATAGAACCAGTAGACTTGGTGAAGACAATGATTTGGTAGACCAGTTCCAATTGCTGTGACAGTTGTACGTCGGGTTGGAGCCGCTGAGTATTTAAACTCGAGGACACACAGTACTCACAGTATTCTCCTTGAGCTAAGATCACACAAACCTCGCCCAACAGTAGTGGTAAGTCTTCACATGTGACTTCCAAACCTTCACATACTAGGTCACTCGGCAATCCACAATCCCTCTTAGATGCTCAGATCATGACGCCTAACCGTCTGGAGGATACACAGTCCTCAAAGGTAACAAGCGTCGGTTCCACACAGGAACAATCTCTTCAGTGATGCTCAATCACTTTGGGTTTGTAGGTTTGGGTTTTCCTCACTTGATGATTTTCTCTCAAAGTCCTCGAAGGATGGGATGCTCTCAATTGACAAGTGTTAGTTTCTCTTGGAGCAGCCAACTAGCTAGTGGTTGTAGGGACGGCTATTTATAGCCTAGGGAGCAGTCCGACATGATAAGACATAAATGCCCTTCAATGATATGACCGTTAGGTGGTAGGATATTTTGGACAGCTGGCGCGTGGCACAACAACGGTCAGATTTGAGGTTCGAATTCCTCAGGGCTATCATGTTCCTCATTGTGTAGGCAATTCGCACTGGCAAATTCCTAACTCCTCGGTCAGAACAAATTCCTCAGAGACCAGAAGATCTTCATCTTTGTCAGTGAAGAAATTGACTGAACTGATATGAGATTTCCAATGACTTCACTTGAAAGGATTGGGTAGGTGTAGGATTTTGAGATGAGCATCACTTAAAAATCAGTTTCCTTAGTATTACATTGACCCCCTTTAACAGTATGGTGTTTCCTATGATTCAAAAAGAAGGAAATGAAACTACGAAAACAAAAGTCTTCATGCTTCATAATCCTCGCATGAATATCCAAGTCTTCACGGTCACACCAATTTCTTCACTTTCAAGGTCTTCAGGAGAACCAAAGTCTTCAGCCGAAGACATTCATTTTTAGGGGTCGATTTTTACTCTAAATATCAAACTCCTCAGCAACTTATAGAACTTGTGTACACTCACAAACATATTAGTCCCTTAACCTATAAGTCTCCAATACACCAAAATCACTAAGGGGCACTAGATGCACTTACAATCTCCCCCTTTTTGGTGATTGATGACAAATATAGGTTACGTTTTCAACGGGGATAAACATATGAATTGAAAGTGCTTGATATTGAGGAATTTGATAGCAAGATATAGAGGAACTCCCCCTGAAGAAGTGCATAGTGAGGAATTTGCTTTTGAAGCAATGCACATTTGAAGAGTAGAATCATGGAGATCTCCCCCTATATCTTGTAATTCATACACGCATTTAACATATCGAATGAAGAATTTGAAATGCATGATGAAATATGGTGATTGATGTAATTCAGCATGCGTGCATAGCATATATGAGGAAATAGCATGCAGAAAACAAAGCAAAAGTATCAGGTCACCATCGGACTTAAGTTTACAACTCAATCAACAAACACTTCAGAAGAGCGAGAGTTGCAACTTAACAAAAAACGCCCATATAGATAGACCCGCTTGAAGACTAACTCAAATTTCTCTCCCTTTGTTATCAAATGACCAAAAGGGACGAAAAATGAGGACTAACACCCCTAAAGAATGTCATCACAAAGTTGATGGAGGAGCGCCAGCGTTGTTGGGGTCGGTTGTTGGAGTAGGGCCTGCCGCAGTGTCGTCCAAGTCTTCATTTTCATCAGTCTCGCGTGATGAGGAATATGAGCTGGGCACCAAAGGAGGAACTTCGACCTTCTTGAATTTCTTCGCCGGAGGCTTAGACCAGCTGAAGTCCTGCTTGAAGCCCATCTGCTTGAGATCTTCATCACCGTAGAGATGAGTCAGAACAGCCCAGGTGCGATCAAAAACTTCATTGAGGTAGTAGTGGTTCTTCTTCACTGAATTGTATGTAGCAGTCATATTGTGAAGAATTGCACCAAACTGACGCTTGACCCACTTATGATTGCGACCCACCTTCTAATGAAGACTGGGGAGAAGCTCACGATCAGTCATCACCCTTGGAGCTGTGGCTTGAGGACTTTGCTTTGAGGCATTGGCGGCAGAATCATGAGTGGCAGAGTCATCATTGGTGGAGTATGAGGCAGCTTTGCGGAACTGTCCATCCAATGGACGAGTGCCCTCATCAATAATTGCAGTGGCCTTGCCCTTTTCATCAGCTGAGGAAAATGTCCGCTTGAGGACTTCAATAGGGGGTAAGTAACTACCATGGTTGAGTGTATCAGCTTTGTAGTTGATTGAAGACCTTGATCTGAGGAACCTCATAATCCAGGGAGCATAAGGCTTCAATTCAAAGGGAGACAGTGCAACGTTTGCCAAAGTCCTCATGAAGAAGTCATGGTAGTTCACTGGAATACCATGCATTATGTTGAATGGCATATTCTTCATGATCCCAACAACTTCTTCATCATTCGAGTCGTGGCCTTCGATAGGACACAGTGTCTTGGTCAGAATGCGATAGACGGTCTGAGGTACATACAACAATTCCTTCACGAGGAATTTGGTCCTTGAGGCTTGACCGGGCTTCAATGGCTTCATCAGCACTTGCATGTAGTGACCATACAGCTCAGGTTCATGATAGATAACACGAGCACCTTCAAGGGGAGGACAGATAGGCAGGGCATGAAGCAATTCAGAGGCTGGTGTTTTGAAGTGAGTGTTTTCTGACATCCAGTCCAACACCCAAGAGTTCACATCGTCAGCATTTCCAATGATGTGCAGCGTCGCATAGAACTGAAGAATGAGTTCTTCATTCCAATCACAGATGTCAGTGCAGAAGTTGAGCAATCCAGTATCATGAATAACACTGAGGACTGGTGTGAAGCACGGTAGTGACTCCATATCCACATGAGGAGTATGCTCATGGTCGAAGACTTTGTCCTTGTTGAAAAGCAGTGAAGAATAGAAGTTTGCTTGGCTGGCAGTCCAGAAACACTTCCTTCTAAGACGAGCAGCGTCATAGGGGTTGTAGTCGGTGAAGAACACATGCTCACGGAAGAAGTCATCAGCCTTGAATTTTGGCGTAGGCTGAGGAGTATTAGTCAATTGCAGCACAATCTCGGGAATCTCAATCTCTGGAGCCGCATGCTGAGGAATTTCAGTTTGTGCTTCAGTAGCAGCCTGGGTCTCCAATTCTTCAGCAGCTTTGTCATCAGCACTAGTGGCTGGAATTTCTTTAGGAATGGAAGGGGCAGTATGAATTTCATCAGAGCCCATCTGAACTTCTATAGAGACTGGGGACTGAGGAATTTGTTTAAGCGGTGTGAATAGAGGAGAGTTGGGCTGCTGACTGTCCCAAAAATCATCACAGGTGTGGTGCTCCCAATGTCCACATCTTCATCTTCTTCCATTTCTTCAACGCCTGCCTCTTCAGCTGTGAACTGAGGCATTGGCGATGATACCAGGGGAGTTGAAGTGAGAGTGTCCACTTCAATTTCTTCATCCATCTACTCTGTCGAAGCAGTAGAAGGATTTTCTTCATTAGATTCATCAGTAATCACATAATCTTCACCAAAAGGAACGAGTTCCTTTGATGGCATGCTTGAGAGAGGAACAACATCAATAGGATTCTCAATTGAGCTTGTCAAAATCTTCGCCTTCTTGGGTGCAGAAGATTTTGAGGAAGCATATGCTTTCCTTTTCTTCAGAGCGGCTCACTCCGCGGCCTTTTTCTTCACTTCTAGAGCAGAAGGAAGAACTGGGCTTGGTGTTGGTGCAGGCGGAGCACAGGAAATTGGATCAATTTCTTCAGGCACAACTGATGCAGTTGTCCTGTCTTGTGCAATTTCTTTAGGCACAGCTTCAGATGCTTCAGCTAGCCTAACTTGTTCTTCAGGCGCAACACTAGTGGTTGCCCTGGCAGTTTCTTCAGCGGTTGGAATTTCTTCAGCTTTGGTGCTTGCAGTTTCATCAGCAACCTAATTTTCATCAGCGGTGCTGGTATATTCTTCAGTTGGCTGAGCAGATGCTTCAGCCGAGGGAATCTCAATGTGCAATGGGTCCGCAACATTGGAAGTGAATTTCATCGCCATTTTGACGAATCTGACCTTGGCTCCCAGCCATTCTGCCTTATAGGCATCAAATTCATCATTGAGATTCTTATCTCAGTTTGCATAGCGACAAGTTGCTCAGGTGATAGCCTCAGAACATTGTCCTTCAGAAAGCGCTGTTTCATGTACTGGGCTTTCTTCGCAGTTCTGGCTTGATCATATTTCCATTTTTCTTCAGCAGTGAACGTCGTCAACATGTGACTTTGTCGAGGAGTGAGGTCTAGCTCTGGCAATGGAGTGTTTGGATCCTTGTGCCAGAGGTCAATGAAATTCAGGATCTTCTTTGGATCCAATAGAAGAGGCACAACACTTCCCTTGGCTCTAGCGGCCCTTTGCTATCTATCTTTGATGATATCAGCTAATTCTTCATCATCAACCTCATCATCATCAGATGGCACTTGAAAGGCAACTTGTTTCTTGTGAGGACTTCGTCTAGTGCCTCGTCCTGCAGTGGCCTTAGTCTTCAGCAATGTTGGGCTCTTTGAAGATAGATGAGGAACTGAAGAACTTGTAGAAGCTCCTGTGGCAATTGAGATGCATGTGGTCCTTTGGCAAGTGGCGAGATGCACAGGTGCTGAGGACTTTGCCGGAGGAGCTGAGGGTTTTGCAACCCGAGGAACTGGAGCAGCTTGAGGTATTTGTCGTGAGGGCACTGAAGAGCTTGGTCGTGAGGGCATTGCTGAGGATTGAGGTTTGCGAGGAGGCTTCTTGGGCATAGCCTTCTTGCTCGTGGTGGCCTCAGCAGCGGCAGCAATAGAATCTTCATTGAATTTCTTCACTGCTTCTTTGGCCTGCTTGGACAACTTGGCTTGCCGCTTGGCCCATTCATCAGCATAATCCTCACCAGTTTGATGCTTGTGCGATCAGCTCTTTGGCCAGGTGCCAACGGAGGTCTTGGGCAAGGAGGGTTTAGAGCGAATTTCTTCATATATTTGGGAGTAACATATCTATACTCCCTCCATTCCCGTGCCCATCTTCGTTCAATTTTCTGTATGCGCACCTTGCGCTCATTCTTGGTCTCCTTCCCATGAGTTGCCTCATCAGGTGTGCAGTACCCTGCATAGATGTCAGCAGGGATCTCAAAGGCAGTGTTGACTTCCAGCTTCTTTCCTCCCTTCTGAGGTCTTTTCCCATCTTCCATTTTCTTCAGCCGAGGAATTTGAACAATCGAGTTCTCAGAGGAAGTATGCAGCTTTTCTTCGAGGAATGCTGCAAATGAGTTAAGTTGATGAGAACCTAGTGATTCAGCAGCAGACATGCGTACCTGTGAACAGAGTATAGGTGCGAAGAATTTGGAGAGGTCATATGCGTTCTTAGAAGTTTTTGCAAAATAGAACAGGTTTGAGGAAATTGACCAGATATGTCTTGAAGAATTTCACTAAGCGTTCTTTGACTTAGGTTCCAGAGTTGTGCGAATGGTGAGATTCACACAATTGAGGAATCATGAAGAAAAAACGTCACTTAGAGAAACATATCAAGAACAGATGATTATGTGAGGTGTTTAGAGTGTGGAAGTTGAAGAATAAACACTTTTTGAAGATTTGATGAAAATCATCAGTAGTAACAAAGGTAGTAAAAGTAACTTTTAATTACCCTTGATGAAGAACACGACGAACTGGGAATGTGGATTGAGAAGTTCCTTAATCCAGATCTTCCACACCCTAACTTGGCAGAGGAAGACGGCTACGGCGGCGGTGAAGAGAAGATGTCCGCGGCCGGCGCGAGTACGACGGTGACGAGGTCGAGGCAGTGAAGCTCTTCCTCACCGGCGATGATGAAGGTAGCGGCGGCGCTAGGGCTTGAGAGCTCGAGCAAGGGAAGTGAGATCGAGCGGGGTAAATGCAGTCTGAGGAGGGTGAGGGGTATTTATAGCTGCAGTGAAAAACCGCTCGCCCAAGGAAAATGGACGAACGTGCCCCTGACCCTTCTCATCCTAGCGACATGTGTCACCCACGTACAGTGTGGTGGAGATCGTGTAAGATTGTGGGTGAATAGATAAGTCTAATTGTGGGAAGTGTAACAGTTTGAGCGGCAAAAGCCAAAAATTTCAGATAAGAATATTTTAACATTTCATTCGCAATTTCTTCAGCTGACAAGGACACAGTGAAGATTTTGAACGGGTTTCAAATAGAACGCACATGAAGAATTTGTGAACAGATTGGGTTGAGTTTAGCATAGAGGGGGAAAGGGTCTGATCACATTCACTTAGCAAAAAAGTCAACTCGAAGAATTAGCAATAAGTGAATGCTGCAGAGGACATAAAAACTCAAGTATATAGATAGTCAATGAAGAACAATGACAGAAAGAGTGAAGACAATGCAAAGTTGAAGAATTTGAAAAAACTGAGGAATTTCAAAAATGAAGAAAAACTCAAATTTGAAGATTTTCAACTTTGGTTGGTGGCGTATCCCACCGTATAAGAATGATGATTTCAGACACCGCGTACAATTGTCGTAGGGTTCTAAGAATCAATTTCTTCATTAATTTCTTCACACTTAGAGGGTTAGTCTTCATTGATTGAAGAAAAACGTTACTTCGTGTGTTGCACATCTAAGTCATCACGTTTGCATAAGTGTTAGGATGTGTGTCCTTTTCAAAGAACATTCGAAGATTCTAAGATATTTATCTCACACCACAACTTGCTAAATCTCTTGTCATCCAAGGGCTTTGTGAAGATATCCGCCAGTTGGTCTTCAGTATTTGTGTGGTCGATGGAGATGTCTCCCTTCAACACATGGTCACAAAGAAAATGATGACGAATCTAGATGTGCTTTGTCTTCGAGTGCTGAACTGGGTTGTGAGCAATCTTGATGGCACTCTCATTGTCGCGGTAGCGTGGCACATTCTTCACATTGATGCCATAGTCCTTGAGGGTTTGCTTCATCCATAGTAATTGAGCACAGCAAGATCCAGCAGCTATGTACTCAGCTTCAGCAGTAGAGAGTGATATGCAGTTCTGCTTCTTTGAGGACCAACATACCAAGGATCGTCCGAGGAAACGACATGTGCCTGACGTTGACTTGCGGTCCACCCGATCACCAGCATAGTCAGAGTCTGAATATCCAATGATATCAAAGGAAGAGACCTTGGGATACCATAATTCAAGTGTTGGTGTGTGAGCTAGATATCGAAGAATATGCTTCACAGCCTTATGGTGTGATTCCTTCGGTGTAGCTTGAAATCGGGCACACATGCAAACACTAAGCATAATATCCGGCCTAGATGCACATAGGTACAATAAAGAGCCAATCATGGAGCGGTATATCTTTTGATCGAAGTCTTTACCATTTTCATCACTGCATAGAGGGCCATTAGTGGGCATAGGGATTTTGACGCCTTTGCAATCTTGCATGCCGAATTTCCTCAACACATCCTTGAGGTATTTCTCCTGAGATATGAATATGCCATTGTATTGTTGACGAATTTGAAGACCTAAAAAGAATTTCAATTCTCCCATCATAGACATTTGATATTCTTCACTCATCATATAGGCAAATTCGTCACTGTAACGTTGGTTAGTACAACCAAAGATAATATCATCAACATATATTTGGCACACAAATAATTCATCATCATATGCTTTGGTGAAAAGAGTTGGATCAAGTGAACTGGGTTTGAAGCCTTTCTTCATGAGGAATTTCTTCAATGTGTCATACCACGCCTGAGGTGCTTGCTTGAGGCCATAGAGGGCCTTGTTGAGTCTGTAGACGTGATCTGGAAATTTTGGATCCTCAAAACCTGGTGGTTGAGCAACATATACTTCTTCCTCAAGCTTACCATTGAGGAATGCACTTTTCACATCCATTTTATGTAAGATGATATTATGATGGTTAGCGTAAGCAAGCAATTTTCGAATAGCCTCAAGTCTAGCAACAGGTGCAAAAGTTTCATCGAAATCAATTCCTTCAACCTGTGTGTAGCCTTGAGCTACAAGACGAGCCTTATTCCTCACCATGAGGCCGTTTTCATCTTGTTTGTTGTGGTAGATCCATTTGGTACCAATGATGTTGTGCTTGCGTGGGTCTGGTCGCTTGACAAGCTCCCACACATTGTTGAGCTCGAATTGATGCAATTCATCTTGCATGGCTTGAATCCACTCAGATTCTATGAATGCTTCATCAACTTTCGTGGGTTCTGTGATAGAGACAAACGCAAAATGCCCAGAAAAGTTAGATAAATGTGAAGCTTTTGAGCGCGTGAGAGGACCTGGTGCGTTGATGTCATCGATGATCTTCTCAATCTGCACTTCGTTTGCAACGCGAGAATGAGCAGGTTGACGACTTTGCTTAGGCCCAGCAATTTCTTCAGGGCCAGTTTCTTCAGCAGCACCAACATGATTTTCTTCACGATTCGGAATGACTTCTTCAGCAGATTCTTCGATAGGGATGATATCCTCAGTAGCTTTGAACTTGATGGATTCCTTAGGTGACATTTCATATAGCATAGGAGGTAGGTGCTCTCTTTGCGAGCCATTAGTTTCATCGAACCGCACATCTACAGTTTCAACAATCTTGTGATGATTGATGTTGAAGACTGTAGGTGTGTGAGTCCTTTCCGTAACCAAGCATAAAACCCTCATGTGCTTTCGGTGCAAATTTAGAGTGATGGTGAGGATCTCTAATCCAGCATTTAGCACTGAAGACTTTGAAATAACTTACATTGGGTTTCTTGTCAGCGAGGAGTTCATATGAGGTCTTTTTGAAGAATTTGTGAAGATATACCCTGTTGATGTGGCACACGGTATCAATGGCTTCAGGCCAAAACCCCTGAGGTGTCTTGTACTCATCAAGCATGGTGCGAGCCATCTCAACAAGAGTTCTGTTCTTGCGCTCCACGACGCCATTCTGCTAAGGAGTATAGGGAGGAGATAACTCGTGAGTAATACCAAGTATATCAATATATTCATCAAGGCCAGTGTTCTTGAACTCCGTTCCATTATCACTCCTGATATGCTTGATCTTCACACCGAAGTTAGTAGTAGCTCTTGAGGAAAATCGTCTGAAGACTTCCTGCACTTCATTTTTGTAAGTGATGATATGCACCCATGTGTAACGAGAATAGTCATCAACTATAAAAAGCCATATAGTGATTTAGAATTAGAGAACGTGGCATAATGAGTAGGGCCAAAGAGATCCATATGAAGTAATTCAAAGGGACGAGAAGTGGTCATGATAGTCTTCGAGGGATGCTTGGCTCTGGTGATCTTTCCAGCCTCACAAGCCCCATAAAGACGATCTTTGAGGAATTTGACACCCTCAATGCCAATGACATGCTTCTTCTTTGCGAGTGTATGCAAGTTCCTCATCCCAGCATGACCAAGTCGTCGATGCCATAGCCAGCATTCTAAAGCTTTTGCAAGTAGACATGTGGCAGGCTGTGGTCCTGCAGAGAAATCAACAATATACAAGTCTCCTTTCCTAAAGCCTTCGAAGACTTTGGAATTGTCAGATTCCATCAGCACAATGCAATGATATTTGCCAAAGATGACAACCATATCAAGATCACAAAGCATTGAGACAGACATGAGGTTGAATCCTAAGGACTCGACAAGCATGACTTTGTCCATGTGTCTATCCTTCGAGATTGCAACCTTACCTAGACCCAATACCCTGCTTTTGCCTTTGTCAGCGTAGGTGATATGCTTCAGATGACATGATGACAAATCAGTGTCCATCGACAAGTTCCTGTCACCGGTCATGTGATCTGTACATCCACTGTCGAGGACCCACTCAGTAGCTTTAGGTTGTTCATCCTGCAGATGAATTAGTGCAACTTACGAACCCATATACTTCATCAGTGAAGAATATGATATCAATTTCATCAACAGTAATAGACATAGTAATGTGAGGACGTGAGAAATGAGCGATTCATTTCTACATGATTAGCTTGCGTCAATTCAAGCACATTCAGGTCTCCAGCAATTTCTTCAGACGATTAAGTTCGTCTGGAGACCTGACCTTGCAAAAGAGATTAGTTCTTTTTCTTCACCACCCACATCTGGAGGGGTGGCAAAGAATTCATCATTCTGCGAGCTCCATAAGAAAAAGATGGCATTGAAGCTAGTGCACTTTGTTTCACAGAAGAGTGGTTAGGATAAGCATATGAATAAGCAGGGAAATTCTTCGAGGACTTACAAACATAATGGTTTGAAGAATAATGCACATATTCATGGCCTTTATACTTTCCCTGTGAAACAGAAGTGTTAGCATGATGATCTTCATATGAGGATTTTGATCCACGTGAGGAATTTGACCCATATGAAGAATTTGGTCCATATGAGGACTTGGGTCCATATGAAGATTTTGATCCATATGAAGAATTTGATCTGGGGTTCCTATTCTTCATGGGTGGTGTCATGATGACATTCACCTGAAGATTTTCAAGGCACCTTTTAGGAACCCAGATTTTCTTCATAGGGGGACCGTTCCTGTAGTTAGTTCCAACATATCGAGCAAATACTTCACCATTCTGATTCGTAAACAGTTTATAGTTGGAGTCAAATGACTCATCAGAGGAATATGAAGAATCACAAGTAAAGCCAGATAGAGTGCATGGATCTACAGGAGGTCCTTTTGCAGGAACCCATGAGGTTTTGGGATACTGCTCAGGTTTCCAGTAGGTCCCATCTGCATTGAGTTTCCTCTCAAAGGCAATACCCTCTTTCCTAGGGTTCTTGTTCAAGATATGCTTTTTGAGCACATCACATAGAGTCTGATGCCCTTCGAGGCTTTTGTAAATGCTTGTCACATACAATTCCTTCAGCCCTCCATTATTGTCAGTGATATTTGTGGTATCCTCAGATGAGGAATTTGTGACCACAAAGACAGTTGAAGAATTTGTAGCAATAGAAGCATTTGAACATTCAGGTGATGAATTAGCAGATTCACGCTCAATGCATTTCAGACATGGTGGAATAAATTCTTCCTGAGCGGAACTGATCTGTTGAGCAAGCAATGAATCATTTTCCTTCTGAAGATCTTCATAACTCACTTTTAACTTCTCAAGATCTTGCTTTCTCTGAAGAAATTCATAAGAAAGGTTTTCATGATCAGTTAAGAGAGTGTTATGATGATTTTGAAGGTTGTCAAACCGAGTTTGAAGTCTCTGAAGATTATCTGTCAGAGTCTTGGTTTGATTCAATTCCTCACCCAACAGGTCATCGCTTTTGTCTAGTTGATTTTGAATCTTTTCTAAAGCCTTCTGTTGTTTAACAACAATTTTAGCAAGTTTGGAATACCTAGGCTTGAGATTGTCATCAGATTCATCCTCACTAGAGTCAAAGGGGGAATGTTTGAGTACCTTGGCACCTTTTGCCATGAAGCAGTAGGTGGGAGCATAGTCATCGAAGCTTTTGTTAGCAGAGTTGGGGAGGTCATTTTGTTTGGTGTTGAAGATGGACTTGCTGACGTAAGCGGTAGCGAGGGCTAAGCTCGCCACACCAGAGTCAGATTCCTCAGATTCCTCCTCTTACACATTGTCCCGAGATTCAGCTTCAGAGTCCATTTCCTTGCCAATGAATGCTCGGGCCTTCCTGGAACTCCTCTTCTTGTGAGATGAAGACTTTGAAGATTTTGATGACGAAGACTTTGAAGATTTCTTCTTCTTCTTTTGAGTCATTAGAATGTCATCTTTGTACTTCTTCTTCTTTGATTCCTTTTCCCATAGAGGACAATCAGACATGTAGTGACCAGGTTTCTTGCATTTGTGGCAAGTTCTCTTTTTGTAATCACGAGACGAGGAATCATCATTATCTTGTTCTTCCAGTAGGGGCAGTCTGTCCCATCAAAGGTAGGACACCCAGCCGAGACCTTGATCATACCTGCAGTCTACAAAACCAAAACTCCAGGCAGTTGAACCAAAATCACACAGAACAAGGAAGTACCTTGCTATGATACCAATTGAAAATGCGTTAAGTCGACTAGAGGGGGAGGGGCGTGAATAGGCAATTTTTACAAATTCGTCACTTAGGAATTTCAGGGTGAGGAAATTCCTAAGTAACGAACTACAAGCAGCGGAATAAGTACTCAGGTATAAGCATAACAGAGCAAAAACATAGTCATCATGATGAAATGAAAGACAGACACAGAGTACAGAAAGCGTAAACACAGGATAAGCAGGCTGAAGACAATGTGACTGAAGAAATTGGATTGAGGAAATATAGAAAGTCTTCAGTCAAGGTCTTCAAACAGTAATGATCAGGTTCATCAACACATGAATGAGGAAATGAAAGGGTTGAGGAAATAGAACCAGTAGGCTTGGTGAAGACAATGATTTGGTAGACCAGTTCCAACTGCTGTGACAGTTGTACGTCGGGTTGGAGCGGCTGAGTATTTAAACTCGAAGACACACAGTCCCGGACACACAGTCCTCACCGTATTCTCCTTGAGCTAAGATCACACAGACCTCGCCCAACAGTAGTGGTAAGTCTTCACAGGTGACTTCCAAACCTTCACAGACTAGGTCACTCGGCAATTCACAATTCCTCTTGGATGCTCAGACCATGATGCCTAACCGTCTGGAGGATACACAGTCCTCAAAGGTAACAAGCATCGGTTCCACATAGGAACAATCTCTTCAGTGATGCTCAATCACTTTGGGTTTGTAGGTTTGGGTTTGGGATTTGGGTTTTCCTCACTTGATGATTTTCGCTCAAAGTCCTCGAAGGATGGGATGCTCTCAATTGACAAGTGTCAGTTTCTCTTGGAGCAGCCAACCAGCTAGTGGTTGTAGGGGGCGGCTATTCATAGCCTAGGGAGCGGCCCGACATGATAAGACATAAATGCCCTTCAATGATATGACCGTTAGGTGGTAGGATATTTTGGACAGCTAGCGCGTGGCACAACAACGGTCGGATTTGAGGTTCGAATTCCTCAAGGCTATCATGTTCCTCACTGTGTAGGCAATTTGCACTGGCAAATTCCTAACTCCTCGGTCAGAACAAATTCCTTAGAGACCAGAAGATCTTCGTCTCTGTCACTGAAGAAATTGACTGAACTGATATGAGATTTCCAATGGCTTCACTCGAAAGGATTGGGTAGGTGTAGGATTTTGAGATGAGCATCACTTGGAAATCAGTTTCCTTAGTATTAACTCGACCCCCTTTAACAGTACGGTGTTTCCTATGACTCAAAAAGAAGGAAATAAAACTACAAAAACGAAAGCCTTCACGCTTCATAATCCTCGCATGAATATCCAAATATTCACGGTCACACCAATTTCTTCACTTTCGAAGTCTTCAGGAACCAAAGTCTTCAGCCGAAGACATTCATTTTTAGGGATCGACTTTTACTGTAAATATCAAACTCATCATCGACTTATAGAACCTGTGTACACTCACAAACATATTAGTCCCTTAACCTATAAGTCTTTAATACACCAAAATCACTAAGGGGCACTAGATGCACTTACAGTTCACCATCAGCACGAGGAGTTAGTATATACCACCTCATAAAAATATATAGGCCAACAACGGTTTTTAAGCCCTATCTATCATAAAATGTACATCGTCATCGTCGGTGTCGTCTGTCATCATCATGCACCCCATCGCCACCACCATAAGCAACAGTAGTAGTAGTGCTAACCCAACAATGTCCTAAGATAGAGCACCTTGCGATCCCCCCATGCAACCTAAGCCCCCGCACCATGATGTTCAGTAGGTGGCTAAGAGCCACCATCAGAGACTCCTGATCGAAGCCACCCATCTCCATGACGTAACTGTAGAGGGAAGCGTGAGCGTCGACGGTCTTGCTCTCACTGATGGCGGTTGCCACTTCCTTGATAGCCTCAGTCATGCTGCTAAAGATGCTCGGCTCCTCATCCATCAAGCCACCGCTCTTCCTCTTCCTCTCAATAACAGGAACATGGTAAACAGGAACATGGTCAAAAACCTTCTCATGACCGTCAAGGATGTTGGTCTCAGACTCGTGGGTATCTACACTAGTAGAAAAAGCCCCATTCGTCCCGGTTCGTGAGGGCCATTTGTCCCAGTTCCCGAACCGAGACTAAAGGGTCGGTACTAAAGCCCTATACCTTTAGTCCCGGTTCGCCCAGGAACCGGAATAGATGGGGCTCCACGTGGCCGCTGCCGCTTGCCCAGGCAGGAGGACCTTTTTTCCCGGTTGGTTCCACCAACCTGGACCAAAAGGCTTCCACGCGTCAGCAGTTCAGGGGCTGGGATTTTTGATTTTTTTTTCTGAAGGGGGGGGGGGGTTGGGGGTTTTGGGGGTTTTCTAGGGTTAATTTAGGTGTTTCATATATTGTGTTAGCTAGCTAATAGAGAGAAGTGTCCTCTCTTATCTTCGTGCTTGGCCGACGCTACGTATAGAGAGGACTCGACATGCTAGCTAGCTAGTAAGCAAATGAAGGAAACCATTAAGTACAGAAGATCATCATGAACATATACACAGAGAGAAGTGATCGACCTCTCCTTCTCCGATAGATTAGTCGAACAACAAGTTTTCGTATATCTATCCGACGCTACTGGCTACATATATATACAATATAAGATCTCTTACAAAATTCCCTAACATCTGAACTCAACTTCCACATGGTATTCTCCGTGTTTGTCGATGACATGGTCAAGAAAGAATCCCGCCAATTCCTCTTGAATTGCTCGTATGCGATCTTGTGGTAGGAGTTCATCCCGCATCTGCCACATCTAATTTCAAGAAGGGGTTCAATACATATATATGAATGAAACTGAACACAAATGATGGTAATAAAATAAAACTGTGAATATTATTGCTTACGCACTTCATATTGTTGTTTAGAGTAGCCCCGCTCACAGGTGGTGTGGTGGATGAACTCGCAAATGTAGTATCCACAGAAATCATTCCAGGGTTCCTGCCACAACCACTTTACAAGAAATAGAGGTCAATCAAACTGATAAGCAAGCATCCTAAATGGTATTGATGAAACTAGCTAGAATCAATGGGAGATGCGCGGAACTAGCTAGTAGATAGTACTTACTTTCGGGTGGTTAAATCGCAGTGATGACCCACAAGTGTAGGGGATCTATCGTAGTCCTTTTGATAAGTAAGAGTGTCAAACCCAACGAGGAGCAGAAGGAAATGACAAGCTGCTTTCAGTAAGGTATTCTCTGCAAGCACTGAAATTATCGGTAACAGATAGATAAGGTAATTCGTAACGGGTAACAAGTAACAAAAGTAAATAAAGTGCAGCAAGGTGGCCCAATCCTTTTTGTGGCAAAGGACAAGCCTGGACAAATTCTTATATAGAGAAAAGCGGTCCCTAGGACACATGGGGATTACGTCAAGCTAGTTTTCATCACGCTCATATGATTCGCGTTCGTTACTTTGATAATTTGTTATGTGGGTGGACCGGTGCTTGGGTACTGCCCTTTCTTGGACAAGCACCCCACTTATGATTAACCCCTATTGCAAGCATCCGCAACTACAAAAGAAGTATTAAGGTAAACCTAACCATAGCATGAAACATGTGGATCCAAATCAACCCCTTACGAAGCAATGCATAAACTAGGGTTTAAGCTTCTGTCACTCTAGCAACCCATCATCTAGTTATTACTTCCCAATGCCTTCCTCTAGGCCCAAATAATGGTGAAGTGTCATGTAGTCGATGTTCACATAACACCACTAGAGGAGAGACAACATACATCTCATCAAAATATCGAACGAATACCAAATTCACATGCTTACTTATAGCAAGACTTCTCCCATGTCCTCAGGAAAAAACGTAACTACTCACAAATCATATTCATGTTCATAATCAGAGGGGTATTAATATGCATTAAGGATCTGAACATATGATATTCCACCGACTAAACCAACTTGCATCAACTGCAAGGAGTAATCAACACTACTAGCAACCCACAGGTACCAATCTAAGGTTTTGGGACAAAGATTGGATACAAGAGATGAACTAGGGTTTGAGAGGAGATGGTGTTGGTGAAGATGTTAATGGAGATTGACCCCCTCCCGATGAGAGGATCGATGGTGATGACGATGGTGATGATTCCCCCCCCCCCCCCGAACGGATGTTTCTCTGGCAGAGCAGCTCTGTCGGAGCCCTAGATTGGTTCCACCAAGGTTCCGCCTCGTGGCGGCGGTGTTTCGTCCCGAAAACTTGCTTCTCATTTTTTCTAGGGTAAAAGACTTCATATAGAAAAATATGGTCACCCGAGGGCTGCCAGGGGGCCCACCGGCAGGGGGGCGCGCCCCCCACCCTCGTGGACGGTGGGTGGCTGATACGTCTCCAACGTATCTATAATTTTTTATTGTTCCATGCTATTATATTACCCGTTTTGGATGTTTAAGGGCTTTACTTTACACTTTTATATCATTTTTGGGACTAACCTACTAACCGGAGGCCCAGCCCGAATTGCTGTTTTTTTTGCCTAAGTGTTTCGAAGAAAAGGAATATCAAACGGAGTCCAAACGGAATGAAACCTTCGGGAGAGATCTTTTTGGAACAAACGTGATCCAGGGGACTTGGAGTGGACGTCAAGCAATAGTGGAGGCGGCCACGAGGGTGCCCGGCGCGCCCCCTGGAAGTGGGCGCGCCCCCCACCCTCGTTGGCCCCTCGAGCGTCCACCGACCTACTTCTTCCTCCTATATATACCCATGTACCCCGAAAACATCCAGGAGCACCACGAAAAACTATTTCCACCGCCGTAACCTTCTGTATCCGTGAGATCCCATCTTGGAGCTTTCGCCGGTGCTCCGCTGGAGGGGGAATCGACCACGGAGGGCCTCTACATCATCTTCAAGGCCCTTCCGATGAGTTGTGAGTAGTTTACCACAGACCTTCGGGTCCATAGTTATTAGCTAGATGGCTTCTTCTCTATCTTTGAATCTCAATACAAAGTTCTCCTCGATCTTCTTGGAGATCTATTCGATGTAACTCTTTTTGCGGTGTGTTTGTCGAGATCTGATGAATTGTGGGTTTATGATCAAGTTTAACTATGAGAAATGTTTGAATCTCCTCTGAATTCTTTTATGTGTGATTAAGTTATCTTTGCAAGTCTCTTCGAATTATCAGTTTGGTTTGGCCTACTAGATTGATATTTCTTGCAATGGGAGAAGTGCTTAGCTTTGGGTTCAATCTTGTGGTGTCCTTTCCCAGTGACAGCAGGGCAACAAGGCACGTATTGTATTGTTGCCATCGAGGATAAAAAGATGAGGTTTATATCATATTGCATGAGTTTATCCCTCTACATCATGCCATCTTTCTTAATGCGTTACTCTGTTCTTTATGAACTTAATACTCTAGATGCATGCTGGATAGCGATCGATGAGTGGATTAATAGTAGTAGATGCAGGCAGGAGTCGGTCTACTTGTCACGGACGTGATTCCTATATACATGATTATGCCTAGATAATCTCATAATCATTCGCTTTTCTATCAATTGCTTGGCAGTAATTTGTTCACCCATCGTAATACTTATGCTATCTTGAGAGAAGCCACTAGCGAAACCTATGGCCCCCGGGTCTATCTTTTATCATATAAGTTTACCATCTACTTTTATTTGCATCTTTAATTTTCCAATTTATATCATAAAAATACCAAAAATATTTATCTTATCATATTATCTCTATCAGATCTCACTTTCGCAAGTGGCCGTGAAGGGATTGACAACCCCTTTATTGCATTGGTTGCGAGGTTCTTGTTTGTTTGTGTAGGTGCGTGGGACTTTTGAGGAGCCTCCTACTGGATTGATACCTTGGTTCTCAAAAACTGAGGGAAATACTTATGCTACTTTGCTGCATCACCCTTTCCTCTTCAAGGAAAACCAACACAAGCTCAAGATGTAGCAAGAAGGATTTCTGGAGCCGTTGCCGGGGAGGTCTTCGCTCAAGTCAAGACATACCAAGTACCCATCACAAACTCATCTCCCTCGCATTACATTATTTGCCATTTGCCCCTCGTTTTCCTCTCCCCCACTTCACCCTTGCCGTTTTATTTGCTCTCTCTTTCCCAATCTCCTCTCTCTCTTTTGCTTGTCTTCTTGTGTGCATGTTTGCCCTCATGGCTTTGCCTAAGAACACTGACCTTCATCTTAGAAGGTTGGAAGAGGTTGAATTGAATATTAGAAGTTTTATGACTTTACAATTTGAGCATAATAATTTCTTTAGAAAAGATCTTAAAGAACAAAAAAGCTTTATGGAGTATATGAACAAAGAGCTTGATGATATGTCTAAGGAATTTTATGGTTTGAACTCTCAAATTACTCGTCTTGAAAAATCAATAGCCCAAATTTCTGATAAGCAGTCCACCTTGGTCAATAAGATGGCTGCCAAACCAGAAGGGTTAGGGGAAAATAATGATGAAGATCTAAAAGTTATTGATGTGTCCCCTATTAAATCCTTGTTTTGCAATATGAATCTTAATAATTATGGGACTGGAGATGAGTCAACTTTAGTTAAAAGGCGTCCCAATGATTCGGAGTTGTTAGATCTTGATGCTAAATTTGGTAAAAGTGGGATTGGAGAGGTCAAGACTTTAAATAGCATTGAACCCACTATCTTGGATTTCAAGGAATTTAATTATGATAATTGTTCTTTAATAGATTGTATTTCCTTGTTGCAATCCGTGTTGAATTCTCCTCATGCTTATAGTCAAAATAAAGCTTTTACCAAACATATCGTTGATGCATTGATGCAATCTTATGAGGAAAAACTTAATTTGGAAGTTTCTATACCTAGAAAAATTTATGATGAGTGGGAACCTACTATAAAGATTAAAATTAAAGATCATGAGTGCTATGCTTTGTGTGATTTGGGTGCTAGTGTTTCCACGATTCCAAAAACTTTATGTGATATTCTAGGTTTCCATGATCTTGATGATTGCTCTTTAAATTTGCACCTTGCGGATTCCACCATTAAGAAACCTATGGGAAGGATGAATGATGTTCTTATTGTTGCAAATAGGAATTATGTGCCCGTAGATTTTATCGTTCTTGACATAGATTGCAATATTTCTTGTCCTATTATTCTTTGTAGACCTTTCCTTAGAACGACTGGTGCAATTATTGATATGAAGGAAGGGAATATTAGATTCCAATTTCCATTAAGGAAAGGCATGGAACACTTTCCAAGAAAGAAAGTTAAATTACCTTATAAATCTATCATGCAAGCTACTTATGAATTGAGTGCCAAAGATGGCACTACTTAGATCTATCCTCGCTTTTATGCCTAGCTAGGGGCGTTAAACGATAGCGCTAGTTGGGAGGCAACCCAATTTTATTTTTGTTTTTTGTTTTTGCTTATGTTTAGTAATAAATTTTTCATCTAGCTTCTGTTTAGATGTGTTTTTATGTTTTAATTAGTGTTTGTGCCAAGTAAAACCTATAGGATAACCTACGGTGATAGTTAATTTGATTCTGCTGAAAAACAGAAACTTTGCATGCATGAAAATAATTTTAGTAATTCACGGAAATGTGCTTTTGCGTTGATTCTTTTTGCTGTAGATCAATAGACAAATGTACCAGGACTTCCTATTTTTGTAGGATTGTTAAGGTTCCAGAAGTATTCGAAAGTTATGGATTGCTACAGACTGTTCTGTTTTTGACAGATTTTGTTTTTCATGTGTTGTTTGCTTATTTTGATGCATCCATGGCTAGTATCGGGGGGTATGAACCATAGAGAAGTTGGAATACAGTAGGTTTAACACCAATATAAATAAAGAATGAGTTCATTACAGTACCTTATGTGGTGGTTTTTCTTTCTTGCACTAACGGAGCTTATGAGATTTCCTGTTGAGTTTGTGTTGTGAAGTTTTCAAGTTTTGGGTAAAGATTTGACGGACTATGGAATAAGGAGTGGCAAGAGCCTAAGCTTGGGGATGCCCATGGCACCCCAATATATTCAAGAATAACCAAAATCCTAAGCTTGGGGATGCTCCGGAAGGCATCCCCTCTTTCGTCTCCGTCTATCGGTAATTTTACTTGGAGCTATGTTTTTATTCGCCACATGATATGTGTTTTGCTTGGAGCGTCTTGTATGATATTAGTATTTGATTTTTAGTTTACCACAATCATCCTTGCTGTACACACCTTTTGGGAGAAACCCACTTGATTGGAATTTATTAGAATACGCTATGTGTTTCACTTATATCTTTTGAGCTAGATATTTTTTGCTCTAGTACTTCACTTATATCTTTTAGAGCACGGCGGTGGCTTTATTTTGAAGAAATTGTTGATCTCTCATGCTTCACTTATATTATTTTGAGAGTCTTTTAGAACAGCATGGTATTTTCTATGGTTATAAAATTGGTCCTAGAATGATGGACATCCAAGTTGGGTATAATAAAAACTATCATAGGAAGTGAATTAGATACTATGATCAATTTGATACTTCATAATTGTTTTGATATATGGAGGTGGCGATATTAGAGTCATGCTAGTTGGGTAATTATGAATTTAACGAATGCTTGTGTTGAAGTTGGCAAGTCCCGTAGCATGCACGTATGGTAACCGTTGTGTAACAAATTTGAAATATGAGGTGTTCTTAGATTGTCATCCTTATGAGTGGCGGTCGGGGACGAGCGATGGTCTTTTTTCTACCAATCTATCCCCCTAGGAGCATGCACGTAGTGCTTAGTTTTTGATGACTTGTAGATTTTTGCAATAAGTATATGAGTTCTTTATGGCTAATGTTGAGTCCATGGATTATACGCACTCTTACCCTTCCATCATTGCTAGCCTCTTCGGTACCGTGCATTGCCCTTTCTCACCTTGAGAGTTGGTGCAAACTTCGCCGGTGCATCCAAACCCCGTGATACGATACGCTCTATCACACATAAACCTCCTTATATCTTCCTCAAAACAGCCACCATACCTACCTATTATGGCATTTCCATAGCCATTCCGAGATATATTGCCATGCAACTTTTTCACCGTTCCGTTTATCATGACACGCATCATCATTGTCATATTGCCTTGCATGATCATGTAGTTGACATCGTATTTGTGGCAAAGCCAGCATGCATAATTTTTCATACATGTCACTCTTGATTCATTGCCCATCCCGGTACACCGCCGGAGGCATTCATATAGAGTCATATCTTGTTCTAGTTTTGAGTTGTAATTCATGAGTTGTAAATAAATAGAAGTGTGATGATCATCATTATTAGAGCATTGTCCCCAAAGAAAAAAAAAGAAAGGCCAAAAAGAAAAAAAATAAAGGCCAAAGAAAAAAAGAAAAAAAAGAAAAAAATAAAGGCCAAAAGAAAAGAAAAAAGAAAGGACCAAAAAAAAGAAAAAAAAGAAAAAGAAAATAAAAGGGGGCAATGTTACTATCCTTTTCCACACTTGTGCTTCAAAGTAGCACCATGTTCTTCATATAGAAAGTCTTTTATGTTGTCACTTTCATATACTGGTGGGAATTTTTCATTATAGAACTTGGCTTGTATATTCATACGATGGGCTTCCACAAAATGCCCTAGGTCTTCGTGAGCAAGCAAGTTGGATACACACCCACTTAGTTTCTTTTGTTGAGCTTTCATACATTTATAGCACTAGTGCATCCGTTGCATGGCAATCCCTACTCCTCATGTTGACATCAATTGATGGGTATCTCCATAGCCTGTTGATTAGCCTCATTAACATGAGACTTCCTTCCTTTTTGTCTTCTCCAACAACCTCCATCATCATATTCTATTCCACCCATAGTGCTATATCCATGGCTCACGCTCATGTATTGCGTGAAAGTTGAAAAAAGTTTGAGATTACTAAAGTATGAAACAATTTCTTGGCTTGTCATCGGGGGTGTGCAAGATGAGAGAATTTTTGTGTGACGAAAATGGAAGCATGACCAAACTATATGATTTTGTAGGGATGAACTTTCTTTAGCCATGTTAATTTGAGAAGACATGATTGCTTTGTTAGTATGCTTGAAGTATTACTATTTCTTATGTCAATATGAACTTTTATTTTGAATCATTTGGATTTGAACATTCATGCCACAATAAATAAAATTACATTGAGAATTATGCTAGGTAGCATTCCACATCAAAAATTTTGTTTTTATCATTTACCTACTCGAGGACGAGCAGGAATTAAGCTTGGAGATGCTTGATACGTCTCCAACGTATCTATAATTTTTGATTGTTTCATGCTATTATATTACCCATTTTGGATATTTATGGGCTTTACTTACACTTTTATATCATTTTTGGGACTAACCTACTAACCGGAGGCCTAGCCGGAATTGCTATTTTTTTTTCCTATTTCAGTGTTTCGAAGAAAAGGAATATCAAACGGAGTCCAAACGGAATGAAACCTTCGGGAGCGATCTTTTTGGAACAAACGTGATCCAGGGGACTTGGAGTGGACGTCAAGCAACAGAGGAGGCGGCCACGAGGGTGCTTGGCGATCCCCCTGGAAGTGGGCGCGCCCCCACCCTCGTGGGCCCCTCAAGCATCCATCGACCTACTTCTTCCTCCTATATATACCCATGTACCACGAAAACATTCAGGAGCACCACGAAAAACTATTTCCACCGTCGTAACCTTATGTATCCGCGAGATCCCATCTTGGAGCCTTCGTCGGTGCTCCGCCGGAGGGGGAATCGACCATGGAGGGCCTCTACATCATCTCCAAGGCCCTTCCGATGAGTTGTGAGTAGTTTACCACAGACCTTCGGGTCCATAGTTATTAGCTAGATGCCTTTTTCTCTCTCTTTGAATCTCAATACAAAGTTCTCCTCGATCTTCTCGGAGATCTATTTGATGTAACTCTTTCTGCGGTGTGTTTGTCGAGATCCGATGAATTGTGGGTTTATGATCAAGTTTATCTATGAGAAATATTTGAATCTCCTCTGAATTCTTTTATGTGTGATTAAGTTATCTTTGCAAGTCTCTTCGAATTATCAGTTTGGTTTGGCCTACTAGATTGATCTTTCTTGCAATGGGAGAAGTGCTTAGCTTTGGGTTTAATCTTGTGGTGTCCTTTCCCAGTGACAGCAGGGGCAACAAGGCACGTATTGTATTGTTGCCATCGAGGATAAAAAGATGGGGTTTATATCACATTGCATGAGTTTATCCCTCTACATCATGTCATCTTTCTTAATGCGTTACTCTGTTCTTTATGAACTTAATACTCTAGATGCATGCTGGATAGCGGTCGATGTGTGGAGTAATAGTAGTAGATGCAGGCAGGAGTCGGTCTACTTATCACGGACGTGATGCCTATATACATGATTATGCCTAGATAATCTCATAATTATTCGCTTTTCTATCAATTGCTCGACAGTAATTTGTTCACCCACCGTAATACTTATGCTATGTTGAGAGAAGCCACTAGTGAAACCTATGGCCCCCGGGTCTATCTTTTATCATATAAGTTTACCATCTACTTTTATTTGCATCTTTACTTTTCCAATTTATATCATAAAAATACCAAAAAATATTTATCTTATCATATTATGTCTATCAGATCTCACTTTCGCAAGTGGCCATGAAGGGATTGATAACCCATTTATTGCGTTGGTTGCGAGGTTCTTGTTTGTTTGTGTAGGTGCGTGAGACTTTTGAGGAGCCTCCTACTAGATTGATACCTTGATTCTCAAAAACTGAGGGAAATACTTACACTACTTTGCTGCATCACCCTTTCCTCTTCAAGGAAAACCAACGCAAGCTCAAGACGTAGCAGTGGGCCCCCTCTGGTATTTCTTCCGCTCGGTATTTTTTATTAATTCCAAAAATGACTTTCATGGAGTTTCAGGACTTTTGGAGTTGTGCAGAATAGGTCTCTAATATTTGCTCCTTTTCCAGCCCAGAATTCCAGCTGCCGGCATTCTCCCTCTTCATGTAAACCTTGTAAAATAAGAGAGAATAAGCATAAGTATTGTGACATAACGTGTAATAATAGCCCATAATGCAATAAATATCGATATAAAAGCATGATGCAAAATGGACGTATCGACTCCCCCAAGCTTAGACCTCGCTTGTCCTCAAGCGGAAGCCGATATCGAAAAATATGTCCACATGTTTAGAGATAGAGGTGTTGATAAAATAAAATACAGACATGAGGGCATCATGATCATTCTTATAACAGCAACATATATATGTTTTGTCATATGATTTCTTATGCTCAAGTAACAATCTATTCACAATGTCAAGTATGAATCAGAAACTTCATTGAAAACTAACAAACTATAATCTCAGTCATTGAAGTAATTGCAATTTACCATAATATCGGAAAGAGTCAATAAGAGCTTTTCAGCAAGTCCACATACTCAACTATCATTTAGTCTTTCATAATTGCTGACACTCACGCAATACTTATGGGTGTGGAGTTTTAATCGGACATAGAGAAAGATAGAGGCTTATAGTGTTGCCTCCCAACCTTTTACCTCAAGGGTAATGTCAACAATAATAGTTCATGCTAACTTACATCCAACTGGATATATATATCAGGATCTTTTCAATACAAGGTGCTTGCCAAAGGATAAAATAAAAAGGAAAGGTGAAGATCACCATGACTCTTGCATAATGTATAAGACAAAAAGTAAAAGATAGCCCCTTCACAGAGGGAAGCAGAAGTTGTCATGTGCTTTTATGGTTGGATGCACGAAATATTAATGTAAAAGAACGTCACTTTATATTGCCACTTGTGATATGGACCTTTATTATGTAGTCTGTCGCTTTTATTGCTTCCATATCACAAGATCGTATAAAGCTTATTTTCTCCACACTAATAAGTCATACATATTTAGAGAGCAATTTTTATTGCATGCAACATGACAACTTACTTAAAGGATCTTACTCAATCCATAGGTAGATATGATGGACTCTCATGGCAAAACTGGGTTTAAGGATATTTGGAAGCACAAGTAGTATCTCTACTTGGTGCAAAGAATTTGTCTAGCATGAGGGGGAAAGGCAAGCTCAACATGTTGGATGATCCATGAAAATATACTTTATTTCGGATATAAGAAAACATAACCCATTACGTTGTCTTCCTTGTCCAACATCAACTCTTTAGCATGTCATATTTTAATGAGTGCTCATAATCATAAAAGATGTCCAAGATAGTATATTTATATATGAGAACCTCTCTTTCTTTATTACTTCCTATTAATTGCAACGATGACCAAAACTATGTTTGCCAACTCTCAACAACTTTTAATTATCATACCCTTATATGTGAAGTCATTACTCTCCATAAGACCAATATGATCTCTTTTATTTCTTTTTATACTTTTATTCCCTCAAAATCATGGCAAGATAGCAAAGCCCTTGACTCAACACTAATATTTATTATATATAGCTCACGGACTCGATTACATAGAGGGATCATAAAGCAAAACTCAAAACTAGATCATACTAAAAACTTTATTCTACTAGATCAAGATATTACCAAAAGGATCGAACTAAGTAAAACGGTAAAGATAGGAGTGTGATGATGGTACGATACCAGTGCACCTCCCCCAAGCTTGGCAGTTGCCAAGGGGAGTGCCCAAACCCTGCCAGACAAAGAAAACAATTACTTGATTTCAGGAAAAGAACAAAGTTGCCGATATGGTGCGATAATGATCGATTGAACTTACTTCTCGAGCATTTTAGTCATGGTCGCATACTCCTCCGGATTTTTTTGTTTGGAGTCTATGACGGTTACTAGTCCCTGCTCAAGCTTAATCTCTAGCAGAATAAAGTGGAAGCTGCACACACATGCATAACTCATCAATTACATTACTATAACCTCGAGTAATAAGGGAAACCGAATATGCACAAGACAGTAACACTCACTTGTATTCGTAAGGAAAGAGATTGTAGCTTTGTTTTGATTTCGAAGTAACGATGCGAGCAAGTTGGCCTCGGTTTGTTTGGCATCATGTTTAACACTCCATTCATCCATGAGATTTATGTTAATGAACCCAATATCACCTACTTGTCTTTTCTTCAATTCGGCGATCTTCAATCTGCATAATATAGTGAGGATAATTATATGTACATGCAATGAAAGAGCTGAGCTATATATAGAGACTTAATTAATTACAGAGAAGTAGTACTTACAGACAATAGCAAGTGATGATTGTTTTATCGAGGGCCTTTTGATTGAAAAACTGGAAGAACTCCTCATATGGAACTAACAACAGATCAATTCCAATGAGGTCGTGCTCCTCTTTAACTCTCAGCGACAAAATATTTTTCCCAGACTTCCTGCAGATGTCCATGTATCAACCATGGAATCTTCGCATCATCGTTGTTAGGGAAATACTAGGTCTGACAAGAGGCTTCCCGTGCACGAATCTTAATGTGTCCACCTCCATTGTTTCAAAAAATTTTGCATCGTCGTCGGTCATGTAATCCCCAGGATTGGTACCGGGCAGCATCCCCAGAAGATTAGCGACGATATCGCTAGACACATTGAGCGGGGGCACAATTGCTTCGCTTGTTCGCTGAGCTGGGGAATTTTTCCCCTTTTTCTTCGTTCTGCTAGCCTTTGATCAGTGCAAGTACTTCCCGACCGCTCCGCTTCCTTATATATCCTTTCAATGATGCGGTCATAGTTGGATTGCGGCGAAGGCGGTGATGGTCGCTGCAGGGCATCCAAAGTGCGCTTCGCTTTCACCGGATCTATCTTCTCCTCCGAAGGTGGATGTTTCTTAGCTTTTACCGATTGAAAGAAGTCATTCACTTGGCCTTCAGAGATCTTCTGGTTTTCCTCATCGCTCCTCTCGTATGGTAACTTCTCTAGAGGCTCGAGAGATGATGGAGCGAGGCCCATTGATCCCGATTCATCCCACCAACCGAGACCAAAGGGGCCAGACGAATCGGGACCAATGCCCCCATGAGGCCCGGCAGGCCCCCTGGCCTCACGAATCGGGACCAATGGGCCCATGGGTCCATATTCGTGACTGAACTAGGACTGATGGGCTTATCTGGCGCGAACGTAAGCCCTGTTTTCTACTAGTGCTAGATACTCAGGTGTAGGCATAGGCGAACTGAGATGCTCGCTGGAGCCCATAGCATGCTTGCCGGTAGCCAGCCGAGAAGATCTGCTGCATCTTCGAGTAGTTCTGGATGAAAGTGATGCGGAACTTAGCGTCCTTGGGGTGGACCTAACGAAGAAACACAATGTTGTTAGTTGTATTTGGCATGTTAGAGAAACTAAACAAGTTCAACCAGTGGTATGTGAGCTAACCGTAGTGTGGCCTTGGTAGTGCTTTGTCTTCAGCAGGATCACGAAGGTGTCGGAGAAGGGCAGGAAGACAAATCGTCGTCGCCTTCTACAATCGACCAAAGAAGATGCTCTGCTTACCTTCTCGTCGGTGAAGAATCCGAATTGGACAGATAATTCAAAGGGGGAGGGGGATGGTGGCGGGGGTTTTGGCGACGAGCCGAAGGGGTAAATAGGATGACCGATTCGACGGGAGGTGACCCAATTCCTCCTGCTGTTTTTTCGGAAACGTGCGCGAGCTCGCATTGCTTGACGCCTTGTTCCCCTCCTCTGAGCTTGGTTAAGAGAAATTGGCTAATTCAGTCGTTATTAACGGGCCTAACTGAGATGTGCTGTAAGATTTGTGTTATACAGACCAAACAGTAAACGCACATTCAAACGTGCCAACTTTGCATTCGGTGGACGTGGTCGAGGCCTGAGGAGCAAACGCCCCACAGACGTACCTTTGCAATTTCATCGTCCAGCTATTCCCAATTCCCCGTCCACTCCCCACGGCCCGAAATTTCATCTCGACGCCTTCGGCCGTCACCATGACCGACGCCGCCGCCTCGTCTTCCCGCCGGAGGATGGAGGCCGTCCGCCGCCATCTCCTCCCTCGGCCGCCGCCCGTCCTTAGCCTGGTACGAGCTATCTCTTAGAGGCCCCAGCCTGCCATCCCACCAAGTCCCCTCCTAACTCACTCGTATCATGTGTCATGTCTTGCTTAATCTGTCCCATTTCGTGCTCAGAATCAGCTAAGCGCCCCGGAGGCAGGACAGAGCCCGATGATCATCGGCGGAATGGTGCTGGACATCCACGCGAAGCCATCCGTGCCGCCACATCCTGGCACCACCGTTCCTGGGATGGTAAATCACCATCTTGCTTTAAAACACACTCCTCATTTTCACCAATTGATAGCTTGGATCACATGATATTTTGCTGGATTGAATGATGCGAGGTATAAGCGTGCGGTGCGACGTTTGAATCAGCCATGACCAGTAGCCTAATTCTGTCAAAGTAGGTTTTGCTAGGATATATCCCCTCACATATTCTTACTATGGGCTTGAGTTTTCAAGGATCCATCGCAAAAGTCTCTACTTTCACACTTTTAGTCTGGTCGTTGTGCTAAACGTAAACTTGGTAAACCTCAAGATTCCTCGTCTGACCAGGCAAAACGATTTTTGGTTCCGAAACATATTTTGCCCCGACCGAAGACAATACTTTTCCACAGATTTCTTAACCCTAGATTTCCAAATTAGAGTGATTTTATTAGCTAAAATTAACCATTTTCTTGTGACCAACTGAACTGGTTGATTTCGTGATTTTTGGCCGAACTTCTGCCGATCATGAGTGGTATCAGCATCTGCAGATAATTTTACCCCAACTTAGTCCATAAAAACTACAAGTTCTGTCATATTTGATCTTTTATTAGTAAAAGACTTCATCCTTGTTATTATTTATGTGTAATTATTGTGAACGCCTATCTATTTTGGTTGATATTATATGCCTGTTATTCATCCCTAGGTCGAGGCATATAGCTTGCGAGCTTGCATTATTTCGGTCATATAAGAAGAAAAGTTTGAGTCGAATACCATTTGATGATGTATTTGAACTTCATAGGTTAAGTACATCGGTGGGGGAGTAGCTAGAAATATTGCTGAGTGCATGGCTAAGCTTGGGACTCAACCACTCATGATTAGTGCCATTGGAGATGATATGGCAGGTATAACATACTTATGTTGACCTAGTTTTTCTAATAACTAAATGTACTCATGTCAGAATACTCTTCCCTTTTCCTGCCTTAAGTTAAAATTTGATCCAATACTTTTCGTTAATTCTGTTAAAGGGAATTTTCTATTGAAGTACTGGAAGTTAGCTGGACTATGTACAGATGGTAAGTGTGAAGTTATCTATCTTTCCGTACTGATCGTGATATCACATCATATATTTGTATGCATTTTCGGGGTGTTGGTAAACCCAGTTGTAATGTTTATTTTGTATGTTGCTAATATGTTGAATATTTTCCCTTTACAATTATTTCCTGGTTCTCCACTGGCTTAATGTTGTTTGGCAATTTGCTCTGTGCTTATTTGTGATGCAATGGTACAGGCCTACAGTTTGGTACAACAAACCAAAATTAAAACTCTAACTGTAGTGGGACTAGAAAAGCACCCCGCGCCCGCCCACCGCGGTGATCAAATAGCTCACAACCACCCTATGCCAAATTTGGTGTTAGTCGTGTTGTAGGGTCGAGGTTATGGTCTAGAAGGGGGTGAATAGACCTTATAAAATCTACACCCAATTTAAGCGATCAAGTTAAAACTTCTCTACCAAGGTTGCCTAGGGGAGCCTACACAACAAGTCTACAACAAGATAAGAGTGTGGAAGCGAAAATTGCAAGTAACTAGGAGTAAGGGAAAAGATATTGCAAACACATCAAACACAACGATGGTTTCTTGAGGTTCAGATTGTTGATGCAATCCTACTCCTCGTTGGTAAAGGTTCAAACACAAGTTCCTAAGCCACACCAAGGCCTCGGCAAGGTCGACCACTAAGGTCCCACGAAGCCTCTTGCCCACCTATGTCACCATGGCTTGATACTACGAAGGTCATAGCCTAACCCGGGGTTGATCTTCACGGAGAAGGCAATCACTAGGCCTTCTACAGACTCTTGATTTCTTCACACCTTGAAGGCTATCAAGTGACTCCTAATCGTCGAGGCGCACACCCTCCAAGAGTAACAAACAAAGGACAGTCACTTGCATGAACTCAAAAGATCTTCTTTCAACTCTCTCGAGAATCCATAGGGTCTCTCTCACTAAGAATCAAATGATGGAGCAAAGAGAGATGGAGCACTAAGAGGTCCAAGAGGTGGTGGAGTTCTGCCTTCAAACCCTCTGAAAAATCGCTCAAAAAATGCTTGCCCACTCAGTGGTGTGGGGGTCTATATTACTCCCTCCGGTTTTAACTACAAGGCCGCTATCAAAAATGCAATTTGCATCTGTACAATACCACTATCTCTTCCTGAGAAGAATTGATTAGATTTTTGCCTTGTATGATGGTGCTTACTAATGCAAACGTCGCATGCAGCCATAGAGAAAGAGGCACCACATGCACATGTTTAGTTAGCCAAGAACACGAGAGGTTTTCCACACAGTTAATCCTGCATTTTCTTAGTTGGTTTTGTTTTCTCGGTATCTGAATAACGAGATAATGGCCTTGCATAAAACGGAGGGAGTATAGAAAAAAGCAGAAATCCGACCGTTGCACAATAGCGTACAATTTGCTCAGTAGCACCGAACAGAAAACCTGGCAGTACTGGACTCGTTCAAAATTTGAACGGTGAGGCGGGAAAAATGACTTTACTTGGAGGTGTCTGTCACTCGGAAGTACTGGCTGTCGACTAACCCTCTTGAAAATCTAAATACCTGGGGGTACCGAATGCAAAAGACACAGAGGTACTGGACAGTGGAGTAGTTCATTTCTGCATGAAGGATCAACTTGCTCAGAGGTACGGAAGTGATAATTCTCGGAAGTGCCGGGGTCAATAGAGGAAGCCCTGGAATGGAATAGTGCAGAAACGGCCAAGTCTCAGCTTGGAAATGCCAGGAAGATTTGGCTTGGAAATACCGGACCTATACCGAGACGCTGTGCCTTAAGCAAATGAGAGGTGCTCGTAATTGCTAGACAAGGTTAAGCTCGGAGATACCAGAGCTAACAGAGATACACTTGGTAGGACAAAAGCTCAGTGATACCCGGAAAAAATCTCGATTGTCCTGGGAAACACTTAGAGAACTGAGTTTGCTCATCAGCATCAGTACCAAGTAGGAATACTCGGAGGTATCGGGACGTAGGAAAGTTTGAGGAATGAAGTGTTTGGAGTGGAAAATTTGGGGATTTGGTTGTGGATCTTGAGATATGGTTCATCCCTAGCTATTTGCTTGCACTCCTCTTGATAGTACAATTGTCCTTAAACTCAATCTGAATCATGGATCCACTAAAAAACTAGAAATTACAAACCACGAGTGTAAAGAAACAACCACTTGTCAGGGCAAAAAATAGGGGTAACTGTTCATGTTTTCACATCAAAATGGACCAAGTCCTGAACTGAACTTGATAAACCAATAGTCCTCTTAATTGCCTTGTCATTAATAACCAAAAATTCATAGGGGGGCTAAATGCACTTTCACATGTACCCATCTCACTACAACATACTGTATTGAGCATGTAAGCAATATGTCAGATATTGTGCAATCCATCAAAGGGTACAAACTGGTTAAATGCTGCAAATTAAGAGTACATAACATGTGAGTTACCTTTATTTGTTGATAACTGAATGTAACCCCTTTGAGGCGAAATAAAGTTCTATTGGTTTTCTGTGAACTTTAAAGAATTAAAAAAATTGCACTTGGTTATAATCAGCTAAATAAAAAGTTTTAACTGACTAAACTATGTGGTTGGACTACGCCTAAATGATAAGTGAAATGATCTTTAGACCAGGCTGTTAACTTTGTTTGTGATAATTATGTATTGCTCCCTTGGCTCTTTTGAAAATTATGTGGCTCTTTTCTTGGTCTCCAATATATTATTTTGACTACTCCCTCCGATCCATATTAATTTATGCTCCTTTAGTAATATGGATCGGAGGGAGTATTTTTTTAGGGGAATTTTATGTGTATAATTGAATAAAATTATAATGTTGTGAAACTTCTGTCCACAACAAATTTAGTATTGTGACCTTTGTATATCCGGTATAAATATGTAGATAGTAAGCTAGCGATGGTCAAATTGTAAAAAGACACAACAAGGGTTCTGGAGCATCCTTTCTGAAACAGCGCAGGGAGTAAAATAATGTTTTGTTGAGAAAGCTCAGGATGGGCCCTAATATTGAATGAAGAGATCATTCTGTTAAATAATTGCCTCAATCAAGCGATAATAAATTAACTACTTGGCTAATACTAAGTCTTTTGAAGATTTCCTTGCAGTTTTTAAGACAAGACCTTCAATTCTCTTGCAGCAACTTGAGGGTCTCAATTGTTCTTGTGATAATATGACATCTTCTTTATAGAAACATCTTTTTTTTTTTGAAATAACTTTATAGAAACATCTTAATTTATCATTTCACTGTGAATGCTGTTCATGAATTGTCAAGGTTATTTCATTTTCTTTTTGCCCCTTTAAATGATCTTTAGTTTTTTCTATTAGCTAACATTATCTCACAGCACTTAAGTAGGAATACTGCAGGTTCCTGATGTTACAACCCCAGTAGTATCAAATGTATTTGATGGGAATGGAGAATTATTTGCTGGTGTCGCGAGTGTGCAAGCAGTTGTAAGAATTATTCAACGAAATGTGTACTGTTTCCTTCCATTGAACATTAGTGTTTGGCTGTTTGTTAATTACCACTATATTTATCTCTTTTTTCTTGGGGCAGGAAACTTTTCTTACCCCTAGCTGGATATATCAGTTCTACCGCCGCATCTCCACTGCACCTCTACTAATGCTTGATGCCAATTTATCTCCTGAGTCACTTCAAGCCGCTTGCAAAAGTAAGTTGTTACATCTCTTTATTATCTTCTGGAGGCGATAACTTATTTAGTTTTTGTGTGCATGTGTATGTTGGATACTGGATAGAGTAAATTTTATTTACCATAACAAATGGCAGTTTTGAGACCAAGAATAATGGTTACCAGTGGTAACCGAAGATTATCAGAAGTTTGTGGGGATTTTTCAAACTAAATTTGCACTTATTCGATGTATTGAAGCTAACTGATATTTTCTTTCAAAATTCAAATTCAAAACCTAATTTGATAAATTCAGGGTCAAATTGGGTCGTCGACAACTGAAATCTTGGTCTTTAGTACTTTCTCCATTTCAAATCACAGGTCGCATAGTTTCCAGCTGCATTTTTTGTAAGCCACCAGAATGTTTTGGTTACTCATTCTGCCCTCTAATGCATTTCCCCCTCATGGTGTACCATGAAGTGACTCAACTTCCAATGAGCTTAAGTATCTCTCTCCATTGCATGCCTTCAAGTGTCTACATGCCCGAGCTCTATTCCTGCATGCACTTTTATGTGAAGGGTGTCCTTTTTATCCTCCGGTCTAGTTACTTTAAATGTTTCTTAATCTGTGTGCTCAAACAAAATGCGCTCTGTAATTTAAAATGGAGTGAGTGTTTTCTTATATAAAAGCATTGTTGTTGCACTACATTACCTTTTAGTATACTTGTGAACTCCTATCTCCCTTCTTAACATATTTTTTGAGGAGCTTCCCCCAAGAAGTTTAACTTGAATGTCCCAATTATTACCGGTGTTATTTTTTTCTTATCGTATTTTTTGGAGTAGGGTCAAAAGTTAGTGATAAACACTATATTGTGTTATTTGTTTCAGTAGCATATGAATCAGGGGTGCCTGTGTTATTTGAGCCTGTCTCGGTGGTAAAAAGTTCAAGAATCACACCAATTGCGGAACATGTGAGTGCAATTGATTGAGTAAGCATTTTTTAGTTTGTATATGGGAAGAATTACCCCCTTGATTCCAAAACTGTTTACTTTGCACCCTCCAACCATTAGAACAAGTGCAGATCGGCATGACTGTTCAAATTTCTTGGGTAAGAAATGTGTGTATAGATGAGTCTTAGAGGTAAACCACAAATACCATTAGAGAGGAGAGAGAGTATCGTTTTGAACTAGTAGGGGCACATGTAGAAAGCGGACGAAGGTGGAGAGAAGGTGATTTGGGACCGTGTTGTGTTGATATCTAGATGGCAAAATTCGGTGATGTGGCTGTCTACTCAGAAAAAAATCAGTGATGTTGTTTCCAACGCGGCGGCAGTCATCGATGTTTAACCAAACAACCAAAGTTTTGGTTTCGCATCAGTTTTGGTAGTTGGATGGGTTTGTAGTTCAAGTAGTTTTAGGGAGTCCGGGCAAGAGTTACGCGGTAAATGGACTTCTCTTCCCATTATATTTAAAGTTTACTTATTGATTTTCTATGATGATTCAGATAACTTGCACTTCCCCGAATGAGATTGAGCTTATTGCCATGGCAAACGCACTGTCTACTCCAGGGAAATACAACTTTGTCAAACTTGAGCAGTGCAACAACAATGCAGAATCTGTAGATTATTTGTTTGAAATGCTCAGCCCAGCAATGTTTTTTCTTCTTGAAAAGGGCATCAAGCTTCTCCTGGTGACACTTGGCTCGAATGGTGTTTTCATATGTTGCAGAGAGCACGTCAACTTCATGAAGGATCAGAAAAGGTGTAAAGTGACGCCTTTCTCAACTCAGCTACTTGAAAAATTGGAGGGATGTTCTCTATCCAGCATGCCTGTTAATTTGTCTAGAGAAGGTTCTTCCAGAACTTGTGTTTTCCATTTACCTGCAACATCTGCCTCTGTGGTCAGCCTCACAGGCGCGGGTGATTGTTTGGTTGGTGGGTTCCTTTCATCTCTATGTGGGGGATTGGATATTATGCAAAGTGTTGCAGTTGGGATTGCTGTAGCAAAGGCGTCCGTTGAATCTGAAGCTAACATACCTGCCAATTTTTCTGCTGCAAGCATCGCAGGTCTGTCACATGAATCTTTAACAGCTTCTCTGTTTTGTGGGATTGGTTATTGATTTGTTGATATTTCGTTGCATAAGTAACTACTCCCTCCGCCTTTTTAGGGATTCTAATACAGACTACATATGGAGCAAAAATGAGTGAATCTACATTCTAAAATACGTCTATATACATCCGTATGTAGTACGTATTGAAATCTTAAAAAAATGCTTATATTTAGAAATGGAGGGAGTAGGATATTTCTTGTGTCCCAAACCACATGTAATGTCAAAAGTGTAAACATCCATTTAGAGGTTGAAATTCAACAGCCTTCTTGGAGGATGTTTTATGCTCTCTGTTTTATCTTCTCTCCATTTTCGAGCGCAGCGAAGCTAATTACCGTTCTTGTATGCAGATGAGGCAAGAAGGACGTTCCTATCAGCTAGACAGATATGGTGCCAATAAATAGAGGACCACCGCAAACATTTCGGTGTTGTTCTCATTCGAGTCTTTATTAGAGAGAACTAGCGAACCTCGTGCGGCGGCACGCGGCGCCCGTCTACAGCTTATATTATACATCTTGGTTTATTTTGTGCATTCACTTCATTTGTAATACGTTAATTTAGAGAGCAATCTTGGGTTGCAGCAATCACACAGGGTAACTAAAGAGCGATCTTTTTTCAGATTCTAAATCTTTGGTTCCTACGCTCCATTGAGCAGCTCTCTTTTGTGCTGATAGGGTGGACCCAAGACTTACTATCAGTTGCTTCTTCTTTCTCGTGTCTGATCTCTCTTCTTTGTGGCACGCTTTCCGCAGGTCCCCCACTTGTGGCGTCTAACGCATAGAGCATCTAAGGCAGTACGACGGTAGTGCGAGGCGTCTTTGCTATATTTCTCATAGGTTCGTCTGCTGAATACCGATGATCGAGCACCGGAAAACCTATTACTACGCATCGCCCCCTCTGATGATCAACTCATAAATCAGAAAGATACATACCTATAACAATTACAGATGTTAAAATTTATAAAAAGAATTGGGTCAAGCACAAGTTTTCACAAGGCCTCATCTACTTCTCTCTCACGAACTATTCCACAAGTCCCCCACTCATCGCATGTAGCAGTGAGCACTCACCTCACGAACTGACACCTTTTCGGCAATGCTTGCAGATTCGCCTATGAGCACCGACGATCGAGCACCGAAAAACTTATTACTATGCACCGTTCTGATTCGATTTGTCTTGTTTTGCTGAGAGCTGCTCAGACGTTCAAATGATCTAAAAATTGGAGCGTATCCTCCTCCTAAACATCTTCTACACTCTACATCTTTCTAATTATGTATACGTAATTATGAAGACACCACTATGAAGATATATTTTGTATGCCATATACTATACAGATCTATACCAATATATTTAAGGGTACACATATACAAATACACCATTAAAGCACTGTCACCATATAATCCAAGTAAACATGGATTTTCCCGTTTCTTATTTCTCGCATTTAAGTGAGTTCGGTTTAAATATGTTTTAAGATGTATGTTTTAAAAAAAATATTACAAAAACAATTTGAATTGCCCACAATATAATATCTATGATCGTGATTTGGCAAAATACATACAAATAAGTATTAAAGTTTAGTATAAATAGCTATAACAATCTCACATAATAAAGTCCAGAGAAGAATCGAGTCAGACACAAGTCTTTTTAATGCTGACTGTAAATAAATTTCAGATTTCAAGGGGCGATGAACTTCTTCACCAGGTCTCATCTACTTCTCCCTCGCGCGCTTTCCCGCACGCCTCCCACTTGTGCCATCTAGCGCGTAGAGCATCTATGGCAGTACCGTGGTAGTGTGGGGCGTGCTCGCTACCGATACAGCGAGCAGTCACCTCACTCGTAGATTCGCCTCCTGAACACCGGCGATCGAGCGGTGAGCGGTGCTGGTGAACTTCGCCCATCGTACACCGAGTTCGAGCTATAAAAATAACCACAAACTCTCTTCTTTTTCTCCATCCCCACAACGTGCCTCATTCCTTCTCCCTAATTTTCACTTTTTTCCTTCTCCGGTGACAAAAGATCGAGAGGAGGCCCCCAATGGAGGACGTGATCTCAGAGTTGATCCTAGTTCTCATAGCTGGGCTGCTAGCAGCATTGCTTGGCTTCTCTATGCTTCTGTGTGCAATGATCCTAGATGATCGCCATGACGCTGCTGCCCGAGCGGTGGCTCTCCCAGGCACTGGTGGCCCTGCCAATGAAGGGAAATATGCTTGGTAGTGCTCTATCTGAGCTACGTAGGAGATATTATATTGCTCTCCTTCATTTTTTTGGCCTTTCGCTACTAGAGGCAGATATGCTTGGTAGTGTTCTACCTGCGCTACCAAGGAGATATCATATTGCTCTCCTTTATTTATTTTTATTTTTATTCCTTCTTTGGGTGGTCTCATCTTGCTGGTTTCATGGTTTTTCTCTTCTTTGTGCTTGTTGACCTTGTCATATGTTAAAGGTATTATGCAATATAGATCTGTTGTCGTTTTCCTTGGCGGTTATATACTTTTTGGAAAGCATGACCGATATATAGCACACCAAGGTGAATCAATAATTGTTTAATAGTTAGTAAATCGTTTGATTATATACTTTTTGGAGAGCATGACCTATAGATAGCACACCCAAGTGAACCAATAATTGTTTAATAGTCAGTAAATCGTTTGTATATGCGGCGGATTAGAACTTGGTGTTTCACAAATTGTACATAGCTAAAGGCTGCACATGTTTTTTTTCAACGACAAAAAAGTAAAATGAAATCGAACTGTACAGGCAATAAATAAATACAAATCAAATACATAAAAGGAAACACACATAACCTTAGTTAGTAGACCACAGCCAACATACATGACATAGAAGTACAAAGACAGATATTTTTACAAATGGGAAACTACGAAATACGACCTGATCTCCTCGATGCAACGACAACGTCTAAGCAATCTTGTTGGACTTGCTTGATGCCGCACCATCATTGATTTTAATTTTGGCAAGCTTTAGATTGTTAACACCCCTTCTCCGTCCGTCCGCTTGGACATCTCTAACCGTTCAGCGTAATCCTTCAAGATGGCATTAGCAATCGTAGGCTTCACTGGTTCCTCCCATGGCATCAGACGTGTCATGCTGGAATCTACGGCAGCGAAGCACTCCTTGAATGCCAAAGGTTGGTTTTCGTTGTGCACATGAGGAACCATAAGCTGTAAATTGATCAATAGAAAAGTTTACATGTTAATTTATCAGTAGGTAGGAAATGCAGTATGTAACCATGCACCTAGAAGATTGACACCTTTCCACAATTTGTGTCAGTTTTTTAACCCAATAAAAAATTTCGTAAAATCTATAATAAACCTAGCATAAATCAGTAAGCAATACCAAATTTGAAAGAACTAACCATGTAAGAACGAAACTATAAACTACGAACGGTTTCTTCATAGACTACGTTCCTTGTGATTGGCAAATGTTCTCCGTTCTCATCTTCAATTAAGAATTTTAGACCCTTCCGGAACTACACAAAGGATCAAAAGCATACCAACCAGAATTGGAATTGAGGAAATCGCTCATACAAGAAAAGGAATCAGTATATGTGGAACCAAACAAAATTTAGATGCTTCTAAAACAAAATTTCGTTGGAAAAAATTGTATAGAAAAACTTATTTGAAATCTGCCCAAAAACCTAGACAAATGAACTTAAAAAAATGCAGCTGGCCCGGCGCGTGAAGCTGCTGGCCTCGGCCTACCGCAGCCCAGCCACCCTTGGCTCAGCGCGGCCCAACTGCGCGGCGGCGCCCGCAGCTGCTGGGCTTGGCCCAGCGCGCGTGGCTGCCTCACGCCGCAGCCGGCCTCATTTTTTTGGCCCAGCGGCCCACAACGCATTAGGGTTAGGATCCCGACCGTCCATTTCAATCCGACGGTTCGGCGCCGTTTTCGCCAAATCAAAACTCTGATCCGATCGATCCATCAGAAACCCTAACGCCATTCCGCCCCCAGCGCCTCTCTCGCTCGTCCGTTCCTCTCTCGCCTGCCCGCTCGGCTCCGGTGCGCGAGCCACCGCCGGCGCGGCGAGCCAGGACGGAGTGGCGAGCCAGGGCGGCACCGGCGAGGCAGCCCCTTCCTCCTCCCATCTCCGTTTCCGCGCGCGACAGAGAGAGACAGAGAGGCGCTCGCCGTGTCCTCCTTTTTCTTTTCTGCGTGAGAGGGAGGAAGAGGAGCACGGCAACTCTGCGCCGTGGCCATCCTCCTCGCAGGTCGCGCGTCCTCCCTCTGCTGTGAGTGCGCCGCCGTCGAGGGATTTGACCGCGGTGTTAACCCCCTTCTCCCCCTTTTTTTCTTGCTTTCTTAACACACACCCCGTCGCCGCTCCTCTCTCTAGCTACCACACCGCCGCGCGTGGACGGACACCACTCAAAAATAGGAGCCACACTCCCACTCCTTCACGACGGCCCAGTCCTGGTTCGACGCTCCGTGCCACCGCCTTGCCGCGTCCATCCCGACTGTTATCGCCTAGTGGACTACCGGCTCGTGCCCGATCCCGCGTCCCGTCCGCTCATGCCGATGGGGAGGCGTCCCTCCACTTCCATTCGGCACTCGCCGGTGCCCAGCACCGCTGTTTTTGTGGTCGTGGATAGCGCGGGCGGCAACGTCGCTCACCACATCGCCGCCCTCCTGCAATGCAGCATGGCTGGGTTGGTCCTGCTGCAGCCATTCTTCGGCGGCGAGGCGCGGACCGCATTGCGAGAGCTAGAGGGCGACATGCTGCAACCGCCAGGTCGAGCCTGCTAGGTCGAGCAGAGGAGCCGACAGCATGGCCGCGCTCTCCGCCGCTCATGGCCTCCGCAGTCACCGTCCCGCAGTCACCGTCCCGAGGCCTGTACTATGCTTGCGACCCAGATTACTGCGATGGAGACCTACATCGAGAGGGAGGAGGGCCTTTTATGTAGGTAAAAACAGCGGTGGAGGATTTCACGCGAACCTTCCCGCGAACCATCAAGCGAGGCCCAAGCGGCACCGATCAGGGACCGGAGCGACTCTAGATTTCACGACGAAAGCGGCACCGATTACATTAACATAGAGCAGCACCGAACCACCGAAGGAAAGGAAGGATGGCCCACAAGTAACAAAATTTGCTAAACCCACCAAAAGAAACGTGACAGCAGTTCAAATTTTTTGAAACAAACTTGTGAACACACAAGGCCTTTGTACACAGCCATTTACCAAAATAATAGCACGTGTCATGTACACAATTCACCATGGGTCATTTTCACACAGGTGGGTTAACCTTAGAGCAAAAACGTTGCCTGCAATAGAGGCTTGGGTATTTGTCATGTCACAGTTCATTTTTCTTGTTGTGAATGGTTGGATGTGCCTTCGAGTGCATAGCAGCGCCATAAATGTGCCTGCCAAAAATGTGTTGTAACTAATGATTATTTGTTGAGTCGGTCAGGCGCCTGAAAATTATTTCCAGTTTTTTTTTTGAAGTCCAAACTTTTAGTTATTCAAATCTCCCCAGAGGGGATCTCGTCCAAAATTACATGCAAAATAAGGTCTGGTGGCATAAGCGGCCACTCCATGCAAAGATTATTCGAAACAACTTCCCTAGCTAAATTGTGAGCATCCCGATTAGCTTCTCTACGTACCCATGCAATCTTCCACTCCTCCCTTGCCTCCATTATCCTCTTGATCTCCTCCACGATCGGCCCCAGGGGGGACAGATCCTTTGCTTTGCTTCCCAGCTTGCTTACAACCTCTTTGCAGTCGGACTCAATATACAGTCGTGGAATGTTGTGGGCTTCCGCTAAGATGGCAGCTCGACGACACGCTTGGAGTTCAACTTGCACAGGATCATTGCACCTCGGTAGAAAGTGGCTAGCACTTGTAATGTACGCCCCGTCATGGTTCCTAAGAACTACACTAGTTCCTCCTTCTCCCGTTTTCGAGGTCGCACCGTCAACATTGGCCTTGATCCATCCCTCTTCCGGCGGTTTCCACTTTTCCTTCGTCCTTGTTTGTCCAGGTTTGCTCCTGCGCCCATGGATGGACTGCCATTCCACCATCAGGTTAAGAACACGCCTCGCTATCGCATCCGCGTCCTCCACACACTGCCCATCATGGGCATTATTCCTTGCTAGCCAGAGAGCATAAGCCCCCTGAACCATGACTGCTCGTTCATCATCCGTAGCTTTAGCGAACCATGCCATGAGCCATCACGACAACGCACCCTGAGGGCTACACGACTCCGGCAGGATCGCCACCGGCACCCCCAATTCCGAATGCATTATCTTCCAGAACTTAACCGAGTGGTAGCAGCCCCAGAATCTGTGGTATATAGTCTTCTCTCGTCTGCAGGCAACACAAAAGACACCCGATTTGATTTTCCTCGTGTGCAGCTCCGCTCCAACCGCAATACCATTTCTTATGACACGCCACATATGAGCTTTAGCTTTCCCAGGCGCCACCGAGTCCCACAAGCACAACCACGATTTGTGGTCTGCCATCGATGAGGAGGTTTCTGGTCTGCCTGATCGCGCTCGTTTTTGACTCATACGTGGGTGATAGGCCGATCGAACCGAGAACTCTCCATTCTTAGTAAAGTTCCATGCCTGATAGTCTTCCATCTCGGCACCTCCCACCGGGATCTGCAAGATTTCTTGAGCTTCATCCGCAGCAAACATGGTCTGTACCATGTTTACGTTCCAAGCTACACTGTCCGCCTCCAACAAATCGCTGACTCGTACTATCCCTGGAATATAGCTTTGGCCCAGTGGCTTTAAGCTACTCGTTCTAGGAATCTAGTTGTCGTGGTGAATTTTGATGTTTGAGCCGTCTCCGATTCTCCAAATGAGTCCATCCAGCAACAAGTTCCTCACATGTAAGATACTCCTAAAAGTGTAAGAACCCCCACTCGGGCAGGTGGCATTTAGAATCGAACCGTCTGGATAGTATCTTGCCTTCAACACCCTAGCACACAAGGAGGTCGGCACCTGGAAGAGGCGCCAAGCTTGCTTTGCAAGTAAGGCTTGATTGAAAGCCTCCGGATCGCGAAACCCTAACCCTCCTTCATGCTTTCTCGTGCACATTTTATCCCAAGCAATCCAATGAACCTTCTTTCGCCCATTTTCTTCTCCCCACCAGAAGTTTGACGCAATAGATGACAGATTCCCGCACATTTTCTTTGTGAGTTGGAAGCAGCTCATGGTAAAAGTTGGTGTCGATTGGAGGCCAGATTTAACAAGCACCTCTCTAGCCATCTTTGAAAGTCCTTGGCCTTTCCATCTCGAGACTTTCCCTCTTGCTCTCTCCTTTACATATTTGAAAGTTCCATCCTTCGAGCTCCCTACCACCGTAGGTAATCCCAAGTACCTCTCACTCAAAGCCTCCTCCTTGATACCCAAAATTTGCTTTAGTTCTTTTGTAGTATCATCCGTTCCTTTCCCGAAAAAACTGCTGACTTGTGGAAATTTACTTTCTGGCCAAATGCACCTTCATACTGCTGCAATATAGTCCGGAGTGCTTCAAAATTTTCCTTAGAGCCTTCCACAAAAACCACGATGTCATCGGCAAACAGTAAATGGGTCACGCTTGGCCCGTTTGAACCGAACGACACCCCCTTGATAACAGCCTCCTCCTGCGCCTTCTTGAGTAGAGCTGAAAACCCCTCCACGCAGAAAAGAAAGAGGTACGGGGAGAGGGGGTCTCCCTGTCTCAATCCTCTGGATGGGTTAAAACCATGAGATAAATCCATTGAGCTTAAGAGAAAAAGGAGTTTTAACACAGCGCATAACCATCTCCGTCCAGTGACGGGAGAAACCCATCTTTAGAAGCATTTGCTCTAAGAAATTCCATTCAACTCTATCATAAGCCTTCATCATATCTAACTTGACCGCACCCACGGGCTTCTTACGCTTCCTTTTCCTGATTGCATGCACACATTCATACGCTACCAGTATGTTGTCTGTTATGAGTCTGCCAGGCACAAATGCACTCTGCTCCTCCGAGATCATGAATGGTAGCACCACTTTCAGGCGGTTGGCCAGTGCCTTCGCCGCAATCTTGTACAACACATTACACAAGCTAATGGGTCTAAATTGAGAAAGTAACTCCGGTGAGTTTACCTTCGAAATCATAACAATGATCGTGTCATTAAAGCTGTTTGGAGCCGCTTTTCCATTCAAAAACTCTCTGACCGCGGCGCACACGTCCTCCTTTACCAACTCCCAGTGGCATTGGTAAAACATGGCCGGGAGGCCATCCGGATCCGATGCCTTGGTTGGTCCCATCTGAAAGAGAGCCGCACGTATCTCCTCGTCAGAGAAAGGAGTTGTTAGTTTTGCGTTCATCTCATCTGAAACAAGTCTCTGTATGTGCTGCAACACTTTTTCTTTGCCGTGTGATCCTTTTGAGGTGAAGAGATGCTCGTAAAACTGTGCCGCCATCGCTCGCATCCTGTCGTCATCCGTGCACTTCGTCTCTTTGTCCCTTCTCAACGCCTTAACTGTGTTCTTCCGTTGCGATGCGACGCGCGATTTTGGAAATATTTCATGTTTTGATCTCCTTCCGTCAGCCAGTCCACTCTCGAGCGCTGCTTGTGGTACACCTCTTCTCTCTCATAGAGCTCATGAAGCTGATCTTCAATGTCCTTTACTTCCTGTCGATAGCCCGTCCTGGCAGCTTGTTCCTTCGCATCCACTAACTGCCCCATGAGGTGGCATATCTGCTTTTTGATAGACCCAAAACCCTTCGACTCCACTGTTGCATGGCCCTTGTCGTCTCCTGCAGTCTGGTACATGTCTCCCGCAACGCCCTGCCTTGTTGATTGGCTGCGCAGGCTGCAGCCCATGCAGCGGCCACCATCCCTTCGTATCCATCATGACGCGCCCATGCAGCCTCATAAATAAACAGCCGCGATCCCGTAGCTCGTGAGTCGGCCAGTGCCGTCGCAGCCTTAATGATTAGCGCTTGGTGGTCGGATTCTTCTGTCATCACATGCTGCACCTCTAGCGATGGGAACATCTGGGCAAGATCAGCATTACACGTTGCCCGGTCCAAACGAACTTGGATGTTCTCCTCCATATGCCTCTTGTTATCCCATGTGAATGGATAGCCTGAGAAGCCAAGGTCAGCTAGGCCGCAGTCGGCCAGGCATTCCTCAAACATTGCCATCTGATTCATATTTCTCGGATTGCCCCCTTGTTGCTCACTTTGTCTCAAAGCTTCATTAAAATCTCCCGCGCATAACCATGGTAGATCATCTTGTGTCCTTAGATATCTAAGAACCTCCCAACTTTTCGTTCTATTTTCAACACAGGGTTCCCCGTAGATTCCAGTGAATTGAAAGGAACATCCATTGGCCACTATCTTTGCATCAATGTAATATTGGCACCAAGGACGCACCGTAACATCGACATGGTCTCGCCACCACAGTGCCAATCCACCTCTCTTGCCCTTACAGTCCATCGCCACACCTTGGTTGAAGCCCAACCTCCATTTTAACCTCTCCATTGCGCCTGCTCGTTTCTTCGTTTCCGAGAGAAACACCACCTCTGGGTTGTATGACCTTACTAGGTCCCTAAGCTCACCAACTGCTGAGTCCAACCCCAATCCTCGGCAGTTCCAGGCTAAGATAATCATTATTCTCGACGGCCCTGCGCCCTGGCAGGGTCCATCGATACATCCTCCATCGACATACGATCAAAAACAGAAGATGTCTTCTGTCGAGTATCTCTCACAAAAACTCCCGGTTCCTCGTATCTGTCCACGCCCTCCTTTGCTACCCACACCTGGCGGGCCCCCCTTTTCCTCGTGTTTGGCATAGCATTGGGGTTGTTTCCTCTTCTCCCATGCTCTACTTGATCAGTTCGAGGTTTCTTGACATAATATCCTCTTCTTTGAGCGGGGTAGTGGGGTTTATAAGCATAATCCTCATGAACATGTCTATTTGCCTCATTCCATTCCCTATACCTTCTCCTCTCATGCTGTTCTCGCTCCATGTCCCTCCTCCTTTGCTGCTCCTTGAGTTGTTCTCTTAAATCTCTCTCCTTCTTGCGTTCGATCTCGTGTCTGAGGTCCCTCTCCTCCGGCCAAGCACCTCTAAACCGGTCTTTCTTTGGACTGTTGACTTCTTCCTTGTCCATCTTTTGCTGCCCACCAGTGCGGGAGCTTTCTGGGTTGTCAAAAACAACATTTAAATTGCGCTTGGTCGGAACATATTTCACCCTAGCCGAGCTACCCAGTTCCTTAGAATTTCCCTCCGAGTGTGAGCTGGCAAAGCTATTGCTAGTATTGAGTTTTCCTCCTTTGACCTCGGTTTTGGAGCCAGTGCTCCTCCCCGGTGATGCTCTGAGCCATCCTCCCCATTGTGCCGATTTGTCAAAAGGAGGATTACACCTCCCATCCTCATGGACTAGCCATCCACACTCAAAACAGAAGTGTGGTATTTTCTCATAGTGGAAGTCGAACCATGTCTTGTTATTGTTCTCCTGAGTGGCCTTGAGGAAAAAAACCCGTACCAATGGTTCAAAGATGGAGATTCTTGCCCTAACCCGTAGCTGGTTACCTCTTGCCATACCATCCTTGTCCACATCCACCTTGATTACCTCTCCTAACCAGTTGCCGAGGGCCCTGCCAAAGCTCTCCGTCCTCTTCCCCGGTGGCAGATCTGTAACTCTAACCCAAACATCCACCTTGTCAAATATCATCTCCGAGGGTCTAATGTTGCTCTCATACTCCTTTAGCACCAGGACATTAAAATCAAACTGCCATGGCCCATTCGACATCGCATGCCTCCAATCACCCTCGCTACCAAAGTGGACCGCGAATATGTTATCGCCCATATCACAGAATCTTGCTTCGTGGTGAAGTCCCCATGCCCTCTGCATAGTTTTTTCAAGCACCGTCTTGTTGAACGGACATGGTGAGAACGCCTTCCCCACCGTCGACCACTTCATGTTCTTGGGCAAGATCTGATCTGATTCCTTGAAGACGAAACCTTCCGCTTCTTTGTCCAACATCACCATCCCTCCCAGTCTCGCTGAAAGGCTCGCAGTTGGATCCGGCGTATTGCACTCAGTAGGAGATTTGGAAGATCCCCTACTCACCATTTTCCCCGGGGCCGCAGCCGCCGCCGGAGTTGCCTTTGCCGCCGGAGTCCCTGCAGTTGTTTCCTTCGTCTTCTCCGCCATAGCTCCGCACCGTGGCGAGGAGGACGACACCGGTTTGTGCCGGGAGGAGCGCCGTCGCCACCCCCGTCACCACCGTAGACACACCACCCCCGTCGCCGAAACCCTAGACCTAGCGTTGGGAGGAAATCGCCTGGCGATCGCCTCACAATCGCCTCTAGCGAACTGGTACGTGGTGGACCCCCCTCGCAACGACGACGTACTAGTACGTGCGCTGAATTATTTCCAGTTTCTGTCGGTTCTCTCTCTCTCTCTCATGCCCGACTTATAAACCCTTATAAACCCAACAAAACCCAACCGCTCTTTCTCTCTCCCCCTCCCTCTCTCATGCCCGACTTACAAACCCAACCGAAGGGAATAGTCAAAATTCTTCCTCCGGCTGCGAGACACGCTGTCCTCATCCTTGTGAGGTCCTGGCAATTGTATGGTTTTAGAGTTTAGAAACAAACCTGTGTTTTATGGTAGTAATTTGTATGGTTTTAGAGTTTAGGAATGAAATCTGTATTTTATGATTAGTCAAGGGGCCGCTAAATGTCTCGTTAAGCTAAATGTTACTACCTCCATTCACAAATATAACATGTTTTGTATTTTTTGATATAAACAACGCATATATGTGTGCCCCTCCTACGTCCCTCGGTATTAATTCATTTTCATTATTGCATTGCATGCATGCCACACCCTTGGTATTAATACCAATTCCTTTGCATTATTCTCTCCTTCATATTTTTTTAAATCTCCCCTTTTTTTATCCCCACTGATCACACACTTTATTTTTCTCCTTTCTTTATTACTCCTATATGCCCATTGAAACCGATCATTCATACTCCGTCCGATCCATATAGGCCCTCCTAAAATACTTAATATATATAAAGGTTATATTATGTGTTAGCATTTTTAAAAATACACCATAGCATTAATTAGTTTAATTAAGGTTATGCCCTAAATAGAATTTTAAAGTGGTTAATAGGAACAAACAATAGCACGGTTGAAAACTATGCACTTTTCTGATCAAATTACGTATACAAATTATTTTAATCCGAGTTATGGTTGCAAAATAATAGCCTGATCATGTTTAATATATTCACTGCAAATAATAAAGCTAGGGGCCTAAACAAGCTGAAAACATAGCGAACTAGGCCTACTGCAGCTGAGGGCGGAATAGTAACCAGCACCTATGCACGCGAGATAGCGGATACAGAAGTTGGGCCGAAGCCCAACACATAAAGAGCACTTAATGTTGAACCGTGGGTTGCTTAAAGAAAAGAACAACAACAACAACAACAACAACAATTATCGCATACAGTTCGGGAAAAGTGATTGCGTGCGATTGTTTTCTTATCATACGCGTTCTATAATCGTGAACTGTTTGTGATGGGCCGCGCATCGTAAACATAGCACCACAAAATACCGAATGTGATGGTAATGCCAACACACACGAGTAGCAAAGATGGAGCATTTAGGATATTTGATATATCACAAACAGTTGTTGAAGAATCGCGTTTGGGATAGATGCCTGCATCGCGTACGCTTAGTTATGCAAAACGTATGCATTCCTACTACCCATCCCCGACGGTTTCTGGGCCGTGTGGGAAGGACCACCCCCCTATTGCCCACACTCACTTGGCGACAGTTTAAAATGCCATCGCAGAAAGGGGTTAAAAACCGTTTGTATAAAATCTCGATGTACCAGTGCATCAAGGTGAAACCTGGGGAATTACCCTCGATAGATTCACACTTCATATACTGCACGACAGAGACATCATCAAGAGTGGTATAAGAGGAATAACCCTTCGTAAGGTCACACTAGATGTGTTGCGCTGCAAAGTCATCATTGAGAGTGAACTATAAGGAATCACCCTCAGTAAGTTCACCCTTAGTGCGGCTCTATAGAGTCGAACAATTGCAGGGCCTAGATGGGTGTTCAGGTCTCTGTACAATGATCCATCATCTCGGATAACCCAGATAGTACATCATGGCAACACGGACAAGGATGTAGGGCCACTGATGGGATAATAGCAAACCTATACTAAGCATCTAGGATAACATGATGATATCAACAGTAGTTAACAAAGACATGTTATGCATCAGTATAGGATCTATCGATAAAGCATCAACAATAACACTACTCTAATGCAAGCAATGGAGAGAATATGCAATATCACAATGATCAAGGGGGTTTTGCTTGCCTGGAAGCTCTGCCAAGAGGGACGGGTCATTGACGTTGTAGTAGTACTCAGGGGCAGCAGCAGTCTCGGGGTCTACCGAAAGAATAGAGGAGAGAGGGATAGATAAATTACAGACATACAAATGCAACACAATGCATGTCACGACAAGCTGGTGTTGATGATATGCTATAATGCATCACTAAACATTTTAAAATATTTTCCCGGCTCTAGGTATTTTTTTGGTCAGATGAACCCGAGGCAAAATGTCCAGGTTCGTTATGTTAGAGGGGTCTAATAGATATGTGGGTGGCATATTCAGATGCTTCATATTTTCTGATCAACTTCCATACATAAATTATTTTCATCTGAGTTATAGACTATTTTATATGATTTTTCAAAGTTAAATTGAGTTTTCTGGAATTAATATTTATTTGATTAAATGGATAAATTGCTATGTGGACCCAGAAGTGCACACAACGGAATGGACTAGTGGCTAACAGGTGGGGTCCAATTTGACTGCCCAATCAACAATCAACAGGGACCATTAACTGGTCAATTGGGCCAATGGGGCCCATGTGTTAGTGGCTTTACTTTAACACTAGTTTACTTCACCTAATTAATCATAATTAGCAAGTGGGGCCCAGATGTCAGTTAAAGTTTTTAACTAGCAAATTTATTTAAACTAATCCTAATTAGCTACAACAGGGTGACGCGTGTCAGTGGGTGTTTAGGGCCAGGGTTAGTGGCTAAACCGTCTTGGGCCCACCTGTTGGTGACCCAGAGGCGGTGGTGCGCCGGCCACGACACGCTGGTGGGCAAAAGCATGGCGGCATGACACAAGCCTCCGTTAGAAAACATGCACACGACACAGATCGACACGTGCTTGGGCTATTTCGAATGCTGGCACCGAGCCGCATCCAATGGTGGTGGTGGCTCGAGCTAGAGCAGCGTGCAGCACTGTTGCTGTCGATGTTTGCGGCGATCGGAGCTTAGGCGAGATGGCAAGCGGCAATCTAGGGCATGACAAGCCGAACGAGAGGCAGTGTTGGGTTCATGCGGGTGTGCTGAGCATGACTGCAATTTGCGGGTGTGGTGGTTGTGGTTGTGCCATTGCCCGGGGTAACGAGCTTCGACTCCTATGGCGTCGGCGGCTACGGGCATGAAAACGAGCGGGGCCGAGAGGGGTTTCGAGCAGGAGCTTGATACGTCTCCAACGTATCTATAATTTTGATTGTTCCATGCTATATATTACCCTTTTCGGATGTTTATGGGCTTTATTTTACACATTTATATCATTTTTGGGACTAACCTACTAACCGGAGGCCCAACCCGTATTGCTGTTTTTTTTGCCTATTTCAGTATTTCGAAGAAAAGGAATATCAAACGGAGTCCAAACGGAATGAAACCTTCGGGAGCGTGATTTTTGGAACGAACGGGATCCGAAGAACTTGGAGTGCAAGTCAAGAAGCTTGCGAGGCGGCCATGAGACAGGAGGGCGCGCCCACCCCCTCTGGGCGCCCCCTATCTCCTGGGCCCCACAGGCGGCCACCGACGTACTTCTTCCTCCTATATATACCCACGTACCCCGAAAACATCCAGGGAGCCAACGAAACACAATTTCCACCACCGTAACCTTCTATATCCGCGAGATCCCATCTTGGAGCCTTCGCCGGCATTCTGCCGGAGGGGGAATCGACCACGGAGGGCTTCTACATAAACACCATAGCCCCTCCGATGAGTTGTGGGTAGTTTACCACGGACCTATGGGTCCATAGTTATTAGCTATATGGCTTCTTCTCTCTTTTTTGGATCTCAATACAATGTTCTCTCCCTCTCTTGTGGAGATCTATTCGATGTAAACTCTTTTTGGGGTGTGTTTGTCGAGATTCGATGAATTGTGGGTTTATGATCAAGTTTATCTATGAGAAATATTTGAATCTCCTCTGAATTCTTTTATGTATGATTGAGTTATCTTTGTAAGTTTCTTCGAATTATCAGTTTGGTTTGGCCTACTAGATTGATCTTTCTTGCCATGGGAGAAGTGCTTAGCTTTGGGTTCAATCTTGCGGTGTCCTTACCCAGTGATAGAAAGGGTTGCAAGGCACGTATTGTATTGTTGCCATCGAGGATAAAAAGATGGGGTTTATATCATATTGCATGAGTTTATCCCTCTACATCATGTCAGCTTGCTTAAGGCGTTACTCTGTTCTTATGAACTTAATACTCTAGATGCAGGTAGGAGTCGGTCGATGTGTGGAGTAATAGTAGTACATGCAGGCAGGAGTCGGTCTACTTGTTGCGGACGTGATGCCTATATACATGATCATGCCTAGATAATCTCATAATTATTCGCTTTTCTATCAATTGCTCGACAGTAATTTGTTCACCCACCATAATACTTATGCTATCTTGAGAGAAGCCTCTAGTGAAACCTATGGCCCCCGGGTCTATCTCTTATCATATATGCTTCCAATCTACTTTTATTTGCATCTTTACTTTCTGCATCTATATTATAAAATACCAAAAATATATTTAACTGATCATACTATCTCTATTAGATCTCACTTTCGCAAGTGGCCATGAAGGGATTGACAACCCCTTTATTGCGTTGGTTGCGAGTTCTTTGTTTGTTTGTGTAGGTGCGTGGGACTTTTGAGGAGCCTCCTACTGGATTGATACCTTGGTTCTGAAAAACCGAGCGAAATACTTACGCTACTATTGCTGCATCACCCTTTCCTCTTCAAGGAAAACCAACGCAAGCTCAAGACGCAGCAAGAAGGATTTCTGGCGCCGTTGCCTGGGAGGTCTTCGCTCAAGTCAAGACATACCAAGTACCCATCACAAACTCATCTCCCTCGCATTTACATTATTTGCCATTTGCCTCTCGTTTTCCTCTCCCCCACTTCACCTTTGTCGTTTTATTCGCCCTCTCTTTCCCGATCTCCTCCTCTCTCTTTCGCTTGCCTTTTTATGTTTGCTTGTGTGTTGGATTACTTGTTGCCATGGTGCAAGATAATACCAAATTGTGTGATTTCTCGAATACCAATAATAGTGATCTCCTTAGTACTCCGATTTTTCCTCTTAATGATGTTGAGTCTTGTGAAATCAATAGTGCTTTGCTGAATCTTGTTATGAAAGATCAATTCGCCGGCCTTCCTCGTGAAGATGCCGCTACTCATCTAAACAACTTTGTTGATTTGTGTGATATGCAAAAGAAGAAAGATACGGATAACGATTGTTAAATTGAAGTTATTTCCGTTTTCACTTAGAGATCGTGCTAAAGTTTGGTTTTCGTCTTTGCCTAAAAATAGTATTGATTCTTGGAACAAGTGCAAAGATGCTTTTATCTCTAAGTATTTTCCTCCCGCTAAGATCATCACTCTTAGGAACGATATTATGAATTTTAAACAACTTTATCATGAGCATGTTGCCCAATCTTGGGAAAGAATGAAATTGATGATTCACAATTTCCCTACTCATGGTTTGAATTTATAGATGATCATACAAATTTTTTATGCCGGTTTGAACTTTGCTTCTAGAAATCTCTTAGATTCGGCCGCGGGAGGCATGTTTATGGAAATCACGTTAGGATATGCTACAAAACTTCTTGATAATATTATGGCTAATTATTCTCAATGGCACACCGAAAGATCTTCTAGTAAAAAAGTGCATGCTATAGAAGAAATCAATGTTTTGAGTGGAAAGATGGATGAACTTATGAAATTGTTTGCTACTAAAAATACTCCTCTTGATCCCAATGATATGCCTTTGTCTACTTTGATTGAGAATAATAATGAATCTATGGGTGTGAATTTTGTTGGTAGGAATAGTTTTGGAAACAATGCTTATATAGGAAACTTTAATGCTAGACCGTTCCCTAGTAATTCCTCTAATAATTATGGAAATTCCTACAATAATTCTTATGGTAATTTTAATAAGATGCCCTCTTATTTTGAGAATAGTGTGAAATAATTTATGATTTCTCAAAAGAATTTTAATGCTTTGCTTGAAGAAAAATTGCTCAAAGTTGATGATTTGGCTAGGAACGTTGATAGACTTTTGCTTGATGTTGATTCTCTTAAACTTAGATCTTCTTCTCCTAAGTATGGTATCAATGAGTCTCTCAAAGCAATGAGAATTTCCATTGATGAGTGCAAGGAAAGAACCACTAGATTGTGTGCTAAGAAAGATAGCTTTGTAAAGGCGTGTTCTTCTAGTTTTCATGAAAACAATGATGAAGATCTTAAGGTAATTGATGCATCTCCTATTAGATCTTTGTTTTGCAATATGAATCTTGATAATTATGGGACTGATGATGAGTCAACTTTACCTAGAAGGCATCCCAAGAATTCGGAGTTTTTAGATCTTGATGCTAAATTTGGTAAAAGTGGGATTGGAGAGGTCATGACTTTAAATAGTATTGAACCCACTATCTCGGATTTCAAGGAATTTGATTATGATAATTGTTGTTTAGAAGGTTGTATTTCCTTGTTGCAATCCATTGTTAATTCTCGTCATGCTTATAGTCAAAATAAAGCTTTTACCAAACATATCATTGATGCCTTGATGCAATCTTATGATGAAAAACTTAATTTGGAAGTTTCTATACCTAGAAAACTTAATGATGAGTGGGAACCTACTATAAAGATTAGAATTAAAGATCATGAGTGTTTTTCTTTGCGTGATTTGGGTGCTAGTGTTTCCACGATTCCGAAAACTTTATGTGATATTCTAGGTTTCCATGATCTTGATGATTGCTCTTTAAATTTGCAGCTTGTGAATTCCACCATTAAAAAGCCAATGGGAAGGATCAATGATGTTCTCATTGTTTCAAATAGAAATTTGGTGCCCGTAGATTTTATCGTTCTTGATATAGATTGCAATCTTTCTTGCCCTATTATTCTTGGTAGACCTTTCCTTAGAACGATTGGTGCGATTATTGATATGAAGGAAGGGAATATTAGATTCCAATTCCCATTAAAGAAAGGCATGGAGCACTTTCCAAGAAAGAAAGTCAAATTATCTTATGAATCTATCATACGAGCTACTTATGAATTTAGTGCCAAAAATGGCACTACTTAGATCTATCTTCGCTTTTATGCCTAGCTAGGGGCATTAAACGATTGCGCTAGTTGGGAGGCAACCCAATTTTCTTTGTGTTTTTTGTTTTTGTTCCTGTTTAGTAATAAATATTGCATCTACCTTCTGTTTATATGTGTTTTTATCTTTTAATTAGTGTTTTTGCCAAGTAGAACCTATAGGATAACCTATGATGATAGTTGATTTGATTCTGCTGAAAAACAGAAACTTTGCACGCACGAATTTAGTTTTGTTAAATCACAGAAACGTGATTTTGCGTTGATTATTTTTGTTTCTGGTCAATAGATAAATTTTCCAGGACTTCCTATTTTGGTAGGATTTTTAGAGTTCCAGAAGTTTGCGTTAGTTACAGATTGCTACAAACTATTCTGTTTTTGAAAGATTCTGTTTTTCGTGTGTTGTTTGCTTATTTTGATGCATCTATGGCTAGTAAAATAGTTTATAAACCATAGAGAAGTTGGAATACAGTAGGTTTAACACCAAAATAAATAAAGAATGAGTTCATTACAGTACCTTATGTGGTGGTTTTTTTCTTTCACTAACGGAGCTTATAAGATTTCCTGTTGAGTTTTGTGTTGTGAAGTTTTCAAGTTTTGGGTAAAGCTTTTATGGACTATGGAATAAGGAGTGGCAAGAGCCTAAGCTTGGGTATGCCAATGGTACCCCAAGATATTCAAGGATATTCAAAATCCTAAGCTTGGGGATGCCCCAGGAAGGCATTCCCTCTTTCGTCTTCGTTCATTGGTAACTTTACTTGGAGCTATATTTTTATTCACCACATGATATGTGTTTTGCTTGGAGCGTCGTGTATTATATTAGTCTTTGCTAGTTTACCACAATCATCCTTGCTGTACACACCTTTTGGGAGAAGCCTACTTGATTAGGATTTGCTAAAATACTCTATGTGCTTCACTTATATCTTTTGAGCTTGATAGTTTTTGCTCTAGTGCTTCACTTATATTTTTTAGAGCACGGTGGTGACGTAATTTTGAAGAAATTGCTAGTCTCTCATGCTTCACTTATATCTTTTTGAGAGTCTTTTAGAACAACATGGTATTTGCTATGGTTATAAAGTTGGTCCTAGAATGATGAGCATCCAAGTTGGGTATAATAAAAACTATCATAGAAAAGAATTGGATGCTATGATCAATTTGATGCTTGATAATTGTTTTGAGATATGGAGGTAGTGATATTAGAGTCATGCTAGTTGAGGTGATTATGAAAAATACTTGTGTTGAGGGTTGTGATTCCCGTAGCATGCATGTATGGTGAACCGCTTTGTGATGAAGTTGGAGCACAATTTTATTTATTGATTGTCTTCCTTATGAGTGGCGGTCGGGGACGAGCGATGGTCTTTTCCTACCAATCTATCCCCCTAGGAGCATGCGCGTAGTGCTTTTGTTTTTGATGACTTCTAGATTTTTGCAACAAGTACATGAGTTCTTTTGACGAATGTTGAGTCCATGGATTATACGCACCTCACCCTTCCACCATTGCTAGCTTCTCTTGTGCCGCGCAACTTTCGCCGGTACCATACACCCACCATATACCTTCCTCAAAACAGCCACCATACCTACCTATTATGGCATTTCCATAGCCATTCCGAGATATATTGCCATGCACCTTTCCACCATTCCGTTCATATGACACGCATTACTTTTGTCATATTGCTCTTTGCATGATCATGTAGTTGACATTGTATTTGTGGCAAGGCCACCTTCATAATTTTCATACATGTCGCTCTTGATTCATTGCATATCCCGGTACACCGCCGGAGGCATTCATATAGAGTCATACCTTGTTCTAGTTTCGAGTTGTAATTCATGTTTTGTAATCAATAAAAGTGTGATGATCATCATTATTAGAGCATTATCCCCAAAAAGAAAAGAAAAAAAAGAAGTTCCAAAAGAAAAAAAAGAAAGGCCAAAGAAAAAAAGAAAAAAAAAGAAAAAAGAAAATAAATAAATAAAAGGGGCAATGTTACTATCTCTTTTTCCACACTTGTGCTTCAAAGTAGCACCATGTTCTTCATATAGCGAGTCTCATATATTGTGCTTCAAAGTAGCACCATGTTCTTCATATAGCGAGTCTCATATATTGTGCTTCAAAGTAGCACCATGTTTTTCATATAGAGAGTCTCATATGTTGTCACTTTCATATACTAGTGGGAATTTTTCATTATAGGACTTGGCTTGTATATTCCTACGATGGGCTTCCTCAAAATGCCCTAGGTCTTCGTGAGCAAGCGAGTTGGATGCACACCCACTAGTTTTCTTTTGTTGAGCTTTCATTCATTTATAGCTCTAGTGCATCCGTTGCATGGCAATCTCTACTCCTCATGTCGACATAAATTGATGGGCATCTCCATAGCCCGTTGATTATCCTCATCAATGTGAGACTTTCTACTTTTTTGTCTTCTCCACACAATCCCCATCATCATATTCTATTCCACCCATAGTGTTATATCCATGGCTCACGCTCATGTATTGCGTGAAGGTTGAAAAAGTTTGAGATTATTTAAGTACAAAACAATTGCTTGGCTTGTAATCGGGGGTATAGAATCTGGGAACATCTTTGTGTGACAAAAATGAAGCATAGCCTAACTATATGATTTTGTAGGGATGAACTTTCTTTTTCCATGTTATTTTGAGAAGACATGATTTCTTTGATTAGTATGCTTGAAGTGTTACTATTTCTTTTATCAATATGAACTTTTATTTTGAATCATTTGGATCTGAACATTCATGCCACAATAAAGAAAATTACATTGAGAATTATGCTAGGTAGCATTCCACATCAAAAATTCTGTTTTTATCATTTACCTACTCGAGGACGAGCAGGAATTAAGCTTGGGGATGCTTGATACGTCTCCAACGTATCTATAATTTTTGATTGTTCCATGCTATTATATTACCCTTTTTGGATGTTTATGGGCTTTATTTTACACATTTATATCATTTTTGGGACTAACCTACTAACCAGAGGCCTAGCCCGTATTGCTGTTTTTTTTGCCTATTTCAGTATTTCGAAGAAAAGGAATATCAAACGGAGTCCAAACAGAATGAAACCTTCGGGAGCGTGATTTTTGGAACGAACGTGATCCGGAGAACTTGGAGTGCAAGTCAAGAAGCTTGCGAGGCAGCCAGGAGACAGGAGGGCGCGCCCACCCCCTCTGGGCGCCCCTATCTCCTGGGCCCCACAGGCGGCCACCGACGTACTTCTTCCTCCTATATATACCTACGTACCCCGAAAACATCCAGGGAGCCAACGAAACACAACTTCCACCACTGTAACCTTCTATATCCGCGAGATCCCATCTTGGAGCCTTCGCCAGCGTTCTGCCGGAGGGGGATTCGACCATGGAGGGCTTCTACATCAACACCATAGCCCCTCCAATGAGTTGTGAGTAGTTTACCACAGACCTATGGGTCCATAGTTATTAGCTAGATGGCTTCTTCTCTCTTTTTGGATCTCAATACAATGTTCTCCCCCTCACTTATGGAGATCTATTCGATGTAAACTCTTTTTGTGGTGTGTTTGTCGAGATCCGATGAATTGTGGGTTTATGATCAAGTTTATATATGAGAAATATTTGAATCTCCTCTAAATTCTTTTATGTATGATTGAGTTATCTTTGCAAGTCTCTTCCAATTATCAGTTTGGTTTGGCCTACTAGACTGATCTTTCTTGCCATGGGAGAAGTTCTTAGCTTTGGGTTCAATCTTGCGGTGTCCTTACCCAGTGACAGAAAGGGTTGCAAGGCACATATTGTATTGTTTCCATCGAGGATAAAAAGATGGGGTTTATATCATATTGCATGAGTTTATCCCTCTACATCATGTCATCTTGCTTAAGGCTTTACTCTGTTCTTATGAACTTAATACTCTAGATGCAGGCAGGAGTCGGTCGATGTGTGGAGTAATAGTAGTACATGCAGGCAGGAGTCGGTCTACTTGTTGCGGACGTGATGCCTATATACATGATCATGCCTAGATAATCTCATAATCATTCGCTTTTCTATCAATTGCTCGACATTAATTTGTTCACCCACCGTAATACTTATGCTATCTTGAGAGAAGCCTCTAGTGAAACCTATGGCCCCCGGGTCTATCTCTTATCATATTTACTTCCAATATACTTTTATTTGCATTTTTACTATCTTCATCTATATTATAAAATACCAAAAATATATTTATCTTATCATACTATCTCTATTAGATCTCACTTTCGCAAGTGGCCGTGAAGGGATTGACAACCCCTTTATTGCGTTGGTTGCGAGTTCTTTGTTTGTTTGTGTAGGTGCGTGGGACTTTTGAGGAGCCTCCTACTGGATTGATACCTTGGTTCTCAAAAACTGAGGGAAATACTTACGCTACTATTGTTGCATCACCCTTTCCTCTTCAAGGAAAACCAACGCAAGCTCAAGACGTAGCAGAGCTCAACGACAAGTCACAAAGGGGCCCGGTTGTCAGGACCCCGATCCTAAGTCACACCGATCTAACATGTATGACATCATATCACGGGTGCCACCTTACCTGGCCCGGGACCGTTTGTGCCTTTTGGCTCACGTATATGATAGTGTTGCTAGCATCCATATGACAGAGAACCCGAGCCGACATGACTAGTCGTAAACCCAAGGTGGCACTAACTTACAGGGATATGCATACATGACCCAACAATGCACGTGTCGGTCATCAACGTATGGACCCAAGTCGTAGCAAGCTACAAGGATTTAAAGGAACAATGCGGGACATTTCCCCGAGGGGGCAGACACAGGAGCAAAGAAGGACACATGCCGATCATCCCATGTGTTTCGGAGCAGTAGCAAGCTACCATGGCTCAGTGGAAGCACTAGGAGACATTTCCCCATAAGAGAGACTACCAAGAATAAACAACTAGATTGCCGGATCCCACACATACCAAGCATTTCAAAATCATACACATAATATGCTTTATATGTGCAAATACAACATGGCATCACAACAAAACTCTACGACTCAAAGTATTTATTCAGAAGGCTCGGAGTCATACATAGTAAGAATTACAATCATGGGTCACATGACCCAACAAACAGAGCATACAAGCAATGAAAGCATAACATGTCTGAGTATAGACAACTACAAATGTAAAAGGCTGAGAAGCTTGACTATCTACAAGACCCTCCCAAGGGTACAAGATCGTAGCTGAGGTAACAAGCTAAACATCAAAGTCCACGTGGAACTACTAGTGAGACTGAAGTCTCTCTGCAAAAACATAAATTAAGCAAATGTGAGTACAAATGTACCCAACAAGACTTACATCAGAACTAGCTACATATGCATCAGTATCAACATAGGGGTGGTGGAGTTTAACTGCACCAAGCCAGCTTTGACTCGGTGGCTATCCTGTACTACGACTGCTGGTAACTCTTTTGAGGTGGCGCACACGAGTCCACATATTCACCATATCAATACACCACTATGGATCCGATCGTCTCCCTATGAGAAGGCCATCCATAGCACTCACGTTTATCTTGCGTGTTTTAGAGTATCCACTTTCACTTGTCTATGAACTGCATAAGCAACCCAGTAGTCAATTACCACGGATGTGGCTATTCGTATAAATCATTTATAACCCTGCAGGGGTGTACTTCTTCACACATGTTTCCACCACTTAGCGTCTGCACACAATATGTGCTCTGTAGACTTCAAGCGAAAGCCGGCGTGGGTGTAGACCACGACCTGACTAACCACACAAGTCTCTAGTCCAGGTTTATTGCCTATTCAGGTTCCATCCACAGGGAGTCCGGCCGAGGTTTCCACTATGGCCCCTAACAATGTGTGTAGGGTTCTCGAGGCACCAAATGGGCGACTCGGTACACTGGACCACTTGCCTACCACATCATAGCCCACCATTAGGGTCAGCGCTACACACGGCCTCCAGCATACTACAAACAGCAGAAACTACTTGCAACTCCTGGACAGAGGACGGGGGGTTAATAAGTCGAGCGGGGTCATATTTCAGGGCCCAACGTGTGGTAGTAGCTGTTCTGGGATCACAAACACAGAACTCAGTTCCTAAGGACGGTTTCAATGAGACAACCCACCATGTACTCCTACATGGCCTTTCACCGCTACCTTTACCAAATCGTGTTCACACACTTAGCTCTCAACAGTAGGACATGTTCACACCATTCCAATCCATCCTAGATGAATCAGACCTGACGCAACTCTAAGCATAGCACGCATAACAAGCAAGCATAAATGAGTAGGCACATCATGGCTCAAACAACTCCTACTCATGCTAGTGGGTTTCAACTATTTACTGTGGCAAAGATAGGTCATGCAGAGGAAAAGGGGTTCAACTACAGCAGCATGTAACATTTGAATCGTTGTTGTCCTAATGCAGTAAAAGAGAGCAGGAGCGAGAGAGTGGGATTGTATCAGAGTGATCAAGGGGGTTTTGCTTGCCTAACACTTCTGAAGATAGTATAGCTCTTCATCGGTGTCATCGAACTCATCCCCGAAACAACGTCTACTAAGGGGGGGGGGATTGCCTGCAACAGAGAGGAAACACAATCATTGCAATGCAACAATATGATGCATGAATGTGACATGGCAATATGCTATGATTTGAGCTAATGCAGCTAGCAACGATTTAAATGGAGTTGGTTTGAACACTAGATTCGAATTCAAACTCCACATAAGGCATTTCAAATGCCATTAATTCAAATTGTCTTATACAGCAACTTTAAGTTGTTCAAACATGCATGAAAACGCCATATTAAGATTCTTTTTATTCTTCTGATAATTTTTCATATATAAATTATCTTATTTGGAGTTACGGTTGATTTTATATGAACTTTAGAAGTTTAGGATATTTTCTGAAATAAATAAATCATTTCTGATTTATTTTAAATTCCAGAAATGAATTACTGCATCAGCATGGCATCTGAGTGACATCAGCAGGTCAACGGGTCGGTCCAGGTCAAACCTGACCAGTGGGACCCATATGTCATTGACTCAGCTAATTAACATAGTTAATTAGCCTTAAGTTAAACCTAACTAAAACGTTAGTGGGGCCAGGGCCCGCATGTCAGTGACCCAGGGGGGTCAAATCCCTAGTCAACTGGGGCTAAACCACCAATGGCTCAATGCAGGCGTCCACAGACGCAACGGAGGGACTCGGGCTCGCTCCTCCAGCGTCTAGAGGAGCAGCGGATGGCGCCCATGGGGAGCCAGAGCTCGCCCGCATCCAGCACAGTAGGCAGCAGCTGCTAGGGCGGCCGGAGCTCATCCAAAATGAGCTCGGGGCGGCACCGGAGTTCGGGTGATGACGGATTCGTCGATACGGTGTGCAAAACAACCGGTTCTCGATGCCTATGATACCTAGACATGCCCACAAGCCCTTTGGACACGCTGGCACGACTAAATGGTCGCCGGAGCAACTCTGATAACGAGCCTGAGCGGCGGCAGGATTTGGCCACGGTAGGAATCGCAGCTAGAGGGCGAGAGGGGCAGCGGGGTTAGGGGAAAGAGAGAGAGAGAGAGGAGCTCACGGCGGTTGCTACGGTTGCCTCGGCGAGCTCAGGAAGGGGCTGGTGATGGCAGGAGGTCGGAGGCGATCTTGGCGGCCGAGCGGCAAAGGCGAGGTTGGGGAGGTCGCGTCAGGGCGTGCGATCACTCGGGGTTCGACTAGCTCGACGAAGCGGACGACAGTGACGCCCGTAGACACGTCGGGGAGACGAGGGGAAGGCGGTGGCTACGCGGGTGACAGCGGCGAACGAACAACGGCTACGTCAATGGCAGGGAGAGGGCAAGGGAGAGAGCCAGGGGAAGTGAGGTGTCGCCTAGAATAGGACAATAGCAGGGCGTTCATCCACGTGTCCAGGAGCTCAACGGCAAGCATGAGGTGGCGGGGCGTGTGCTCGCGTGTGCTATCCTCCTGGCGGGAGGTTGGTAGTGACTGGCAGAGGCCAGTGGGCTGGGCCTTTGCTGGGCTGCGGTGGGGCGTTAGGTAAGTGGCCCAGGTGGTTCTCTCTCTCTCTCTCTCTGTTCCATTTGTTCTGTTTTTTCTATTTTATTTTGTATGTTTTGATTTAGTATGAGCACTAAACCATTTTTGTTGCACCTGAAAATATTCTTGTGGTCTGTAGGTTTAATTTCAGAGCCACTCTTAAAGTTTCAGGATTATTGAACATGCATTTATTTTATAACAGAAATAAATCCAATTCAAATAGTTTATGATTTAATTCAAAGGCCCAAAATAAATATTTATAAGCCTCCAAAAGTATTGGTTTGAATTTTATTCTTGCCAATATTTTTCAACGCTTAACAGGAACATTTTCTTAGGCTCATTTGAAAAGATTTTAACTTGGTCATCATTTTTTAAAGGATTCTGAGGCTTTGAGAATTCCTCAATTCAAATTTCATTTGAATTTAACAAGATGCATGCTCACTGATGCAACTAATACACTCGGATAATCTAGGAATGTGACAACTCACCCCCACTAAACAAGAATCTCGCTCCAAGATTCAAGACGTTAGGTAAGAAGGCAGAGGGGACACAAAGCTAACGCAATCTTCTCGATCCAATTGCCCTTCTCGAAGATGTTGGTTCATTGCATCACCTTGATTTTGACATCTTTGCTTTCAAGAACTTCATCCAACATGATGACGACAGGAAGAAACTCTACTGGAGTCAATCTTGTCGAAGATCAAGCAATTCAAGATCAACTCATGGACTGAGACGTTGAAACATCTCTTGAGTTGGGACACAAAACACACATCAAGAGGGGTGGAAAGAAACAAATGACGATGGTTCAATTCGACAGGCAACAATTCCACGCTTGGGTAAGATGGTGCATGGTTTCAAGGTAGCGAGAACATAATTGCCATGATCCCATAATGGGACACCTTGGGAAGGTGACTTGTAGATTTATTCCCTTAAGTGGCAAAAAGAACTAATTTTGATACATAGATCATTGAAACTCTTCATACCAGGCTAAGGCAATTATCAAATGATCGTTTGAAGAAGTTCAAAGAATGACATACTCGGACTAGAATGGATGATGTGGACTACCTTGTTGAAGACAACGCAATGGATGATTTTTGCGTATCATGGAAAATGGATGGGACCCATGGTAGGACCACTTCTGAAGATGATCTTGAACATCAATTACTGAGATGGGCAGCCCAGGGAAAAATGGCACAATTGCGGGTGCAAGCTAGGATCAAAATGCAAATGTTGGGAAATTTTCAACCATCATATCTGCCTGAGATTCAGATCTGGTTGGTCATAAGATATTTTGGACAACATATCTAGAAAAGAAAGTTTGCAACACAAAGCAACGTGATGACGTGGCGATATTCTCGGGAATGTGCTACAATAGAAAGCTCCAAAACATGAGCTTGTTCTGCTACATACATGTGAACACGCTGTCCAAGACAAGGATGACCATGTAGAAGTCTTACAACAAAACACTACCGAGTTCAGGTAGGGAACCATCATCGATGATATCAAAGTCCTAGCATAAGTCATGATTCTTAAGAAGGAACTTATTATCCTTGAACAAATCAATCAGTGGCCACTACAAAAAAAAATACACTTCCATGATGATACGTGTTTGTCACAGTAGGTCACGTTTTTTGTCATGCATGTACATCCATGACAATTTTATGACAGAATCAAGATAGTCATACCTGTGTTGTCGTAGAAGTGTTCCATGACATTACCAAAATTATCATCACGGAAGTGTCCACTTCCATGACGATAAATCGCGCGTCATAGAAGTGCTTTCGTCAAGGGTGACTGACATGTGGGATCCATCGTAACGGAATGCCGTTAAGCTATCGGGTCCGGTTTTGGATCCGGTAACCCATTAACAGCCCCAACTAATGGAGATTTTCCACGTGTAAAATCATCATTGACTTGAGGAAACACGTGTCGGCTCACCGTTGGGACAGATGTCATCCACTCATTGGACCGAAGGCGCCTATGATAAGTCGACACGTGGCACGACCCAACAGAGGCCCATTCCTGTGAAAAGGCCGACCCGTTTGACTTGGTCAAAAGGTGGCGGGCCGGCCCACAGAAAGCCTGTTAACGGTCTGTTCACATATAGCCCATTTACAACCCGCTAACCCAGAGCCCGTTACAACCTCTCTGAATTAGGCCCAGTAGCATCGTCTGGGCCGTCCAATATGATTCCATCCCGTTTTAACTTCCGACCCATGTATGGCCCATGACGTCTTTCTGAAAGTGCTAGTATCGACTAGAGGGGGGGGGGGTGAATAGGCGATTTTTATGGAAGTCTTCAAAACTTGGAAGTTTCGAAGACAAACAGCAGAAATAGCCTAATTGATATGCAGCGGAAGATAAACTACACTGAACAAACCATAGTCAAGTATGTAATGATGTGAAAGTACATGACTAATAGCAGTTAGGTAGTGAGGATCAAGATGGAAGATAGTGTGAAGCCAATTAACAATAGTAGTCAAGCAATGAAGTCAAACAGATAAACAGATAGGCAATGACTTCATGAGGACAAACTAAAGTAAGGTTGGGAAGGGATAGAACTAGTTGCTTGTTGAAGACACAGGATTCGTTGGACCAGTTCCAGTTGCTGTGACAACTGTACGTCTGGTTAGTGAGGCTGAGATTTAACTCGGAAGACCGTGTCTTCACCTTATTCCCCTTGAGCTAAGGACACCCAGTCCTCGCCCAATCACTCTGGTAAGTCTTCAAGGGAGACTTCCAAACCTTCACAGACTTCGTTCACTGGCAATCCACAATGACTCTTGGATGCTCAGAATGCGATGCCTAACCGGCTGGAGGATTCACAGTCCTCAAGTGTAATAAGTCTTCAGGTCACACAGACAGAAAGACTTCAGTGATGCCTAACACTCTTTGGCTCTGGGTGTTTAGGGCTTTGTCCTCGCAAGGATTTCTCTCTCTCAAATGCTTCGAGGTGGGTTGCTCTCAAACGACAAAAGCCGTGCACAAACTCTGAGCAGCCACCAATTTATGGTGTAGGGGGTGGGATATTTATAGCCACAAGGCAACCCAACCTGATTTGTCCAAAATGACCCTAGGTCACTAAGGAACTGACACGTGTTCCAACGGTCAGATTTCAAACACACGCGGCAACTTTACTTGGGCTACAAGCAAAGCTGACTCATCCAGCTCTGGATAAGATTTGCTCTCATTGTCTTCGCTCGAAGACATAGGATTTGGGCTGAGCATCACTTCAGTCACTCTGACTTAGTTCACTTGGACCCCACTTAACAGTACGGTGGTTCCTATGACTCAACAAAGAAGAAAAGGAAACAACGAAAACACACAGTCTTCACGCTCCAAAGTCTTCACGCAATGTCTTCTCATGTCATAGTCTTCAATATGAATATCTTCTCATACCACCATTGTCTTCAATGTCTTCATACATTTTTAGGGGTCATCTCCGGTAGGTAAACCGAATCAATGAGGGACACTACCTGCGTTATCCTGCAATTCTCACAAACGCATTAGTCCCTCAACCAACTTTGTCGTCAATACTCCAAAACCAACTATGGGTGGCACTAGATGCACTTACAATCTCCCCCTTTTTGGTGATTGATGACAAACTGGTTGAAGTTTTCAACGGGGATAAAGTATGTGAAATTGTAGGGATAGGGAATTGTCTTCATAAGTTGCAAGGGCTCCCCCTGAAGATGTGCATATAAGTAATTTGCTTTTGGAATGCAAATGCACATGGCAGGTTGTACTTGTGGAGATTCACTTCAACTTATGAAGATAATTCATCATGCATGAAATGATATAGCAAGTAAAATGACATGCATAATGAAAAATGGACGTCTACAGAATGATCTAAGTGCGGAAGTTATCATCGCACATGCGGAATTTATCATCGCATCATAGTAAAGCAAATAAGTAGCAGAAGTAGCAGACGACCATCAAGTTTAGGTGTTACAACTCAAAGAACCAAATGTTTCAAAATGCAAGAGTTGTAAGCACGCAGCAAAATATAATGCAACCGCCCATATGAACCCGCTTGAAGACTATCAACTCATACGCTTCTCCCTCTTTTGTCAGTAATGACCAAAAAGGTTTGAAGACATAGAGCATCTACTCGTCATGAGTAGGTGAAGCAGCAGGGTTGTCGTTGGTGGTTGGCGGTGCAGATGAACTTGGTGCAGTGTCGATGCGCGCAGTAGTAGTAGGAGGTGGTGAAGTAGCGTCATCTTCATCATCGATCACTCTGGCATTAACTGTTGCCGCGGAAGAAGAATATTCAGAGTCTTCAAGAGATGGAGTGCGACGTAAGACAGCAGTCCTTGGAGGAGTGGAGTCAAACTGGAATCGTTCATTGAAGCCATCATCTTGAGGATCAGCTTCAGCACTGAGCAGGGTCAAACTCTTCCATGATCGCCGGCAAGTTTCATGAGCAACAAAGGCATTCTTGGTGGCAAGGTTGCGAATGCGATTGACATCCACCAAGAAGCTTTGCATTTGTCTCTTTAGCCAGAAATGATGCTTATCCTGTTTCTGATGAAGAGCCACAGGAAGTTCTCGGTCATTGAGAATGCGAGAACGCTTCCGAGGCCTTTGGGCAATGGTGCTTTCAGTGGCTTCAGTAGGCGCTCTGTGAGGCAGACGAGTGTTACCAGCCCGTGGATAGATTCTTGTTGCTGCTTGAACACCTTCAATAGGCTGAGTGAAGCTTTGGTGCTCAATATTCTAAAGACAAAGCAGCGTCTTGGCAGGGTCAGAGTATATAGCATCAACTGACATATCAACCTCTGGCAGAAATATTATATGATTGCGAGCAGAGGGCTGATAATTGACAGATGAGAGTCGCTTGATGAGGCGCATGACCCATGGAGCATAAAACTTCAGACCAAATAGGTAAGAGCCGGAAGCAGCAAGTTGCCTGATGAAGAATTCCTGAGTGTTGAAGCTGATGCCATTGAGAATATAGAAGACCAAAGTCTTCATAGCTCCTTCAAGCTTGGCCGCTGATGAGTGTCCTTTAACTGGCCATAGAGTTCGCCTGATGATATGATATATGGTGCGAGGCGGATACTCAAGGTCTTCAACAAAGAAATGTGTGGGATATTCAGCGTCAGATGGCAAAGGCTTCATCATGCTCAACATCTGGCTCATATTGGGTTCTGGCTTATGAAAGATGCTCTCCACAGCATTGCGGTGTAGCTGACAGTCAGGTTCGTATAGTTCTCCTGGAGTGGCTAGCCCTGTAATCTCAATGATATCCATAGCTTTGGCTTCATGATGAACATTGCCAGTCATCCACTCGAGAACCCAAGTCTTGATGTCTCTATAGTAGCCGCAAATGTGCAGAGTGGCATAGAATTGAAGCAATAGCTCTTCATTCCAATGTTCTTTGTCTGTCACAAAATGGAGCAGACCAGCATCACGAAAGCAATCAAGTGCTTCTTCCAAGCACGGCAGTCCAGCAATAGCTTCAGTTTCAAGACGCATATGAGGGAAAATGCGCCCTTGATCATATAACACGCATGAGTAATAGCTTCTCTGCTGATAGCTCCAGAACCGATCTGATGAAATCCTTGGCTTGGAGTAGGGGTTCTTGGCGCTGTCAAAGAAGGTATTGTGGCTCTTGAAGCCATTAGCATTGAAGGACCCGGGTGAGTTGGCAGTACCTGGAAACCTTGGCAACCTGGGCTTTGGCTTCTGGACCTGAGGCCGATGCTCAACATGATAGTCAAATTGGGGTCCTGAGGTAGAAGGCGGAGGCACCAGAATGGGCCATCGGACAGTGGTAAGCTGACCGTGATTGTATGCTTTCTCAATAGTGTGAGGCCTTGGTGGCGGAACAGGAGCAGGGGCAACATCAGAGGAGTCAGGCTGCACAACAGGTGCTTCGGGAGCAGTTGTCATATTTGCTTCAGGTGCAGCCTCCTCATTGGCGTCAGGTGCAGCATTCTCATGAGCTTCAGGTGCAGCATCCTCATTGACTTCAGGTGCAGCATCCTCATTGGTTTCAGGGTCAGTGGCCACATTTGCTTCAGGCACACTGGTTGGTGCAGGCTCCACATTAGCGTCAGCCATGACTACGTCATTGGCTTCATTGGTGTTTGCGGTGGCAGCCTCAACATTGTCAACCTCCTCTTGACGAACAGGAGGGTCGGGCACAAGCACGTTCACATTTGGAACTGCTTCTTCTTCAATAGCTGGGGGGGGGGGGGTTGGTATACGCACTTCTTCTTCATTTTCTTCGGCTGATGCAGCCGGAATGTCTTCAGCAGCATGTGCTTCAGACTCAGAGATGTTCACTGTTGGAGATGGTTCAGAAAATACTTGGCGTGCAACAGGTGATCGGTGCACTTCTCCTTCTGGAACGCTCGACAGAGGGACTTTAGGCCTTTGTCCTCTGCGAAGCCTGCGAAGAGCTGGCTTCACCTTAGGAGATGGAGTTAGCTGGGCCTGAAAGTCTTCATCCTCTTCTTGCACTCGGGGTGTAGCTTGTTGTTGGTGGGGAGTACTGGGGGAGTCTTATTGTTGTTGTGGGTGATCAGCCCACGATGCATCCTGAGCAATTGGCGTCAAAGGACGACCAATGCTGATGAGTTCGCTGTTCGTACGAACAGGCGATGATACCACTTCATGCTCGATCTGAGGAAGAACTTCATCATCAGCTACATTGTCATCATGACCAATGTCTTCAGCAGCGTTGGGTTCAGCTGCTGGAATATCTTCAGCTTCATGAGCCTCTGTGGGAGCAGGCTCATGGACTACCATTCATCGTTCTTGATGTACTGACACAGGGCGAACCATGGAAATGGGTTCAACTACTAAGGGCTCTGTGGAAGCAGCCCTAGTCTTCTTGGTCTTGCGCTTCTTCTTGAGGGGAGCGGTATCAGAGGCTTCAGTGTTCTTTCTCTTTCTGGCTTCAGCCTCGGCAGCCCTCGTCTTCTTCTGTTCTGAAGCGGTTGTGGTGACCTTTCGCTTCGAGCCAGTCATGCTGCTTGGGAAGATAATGCGAGGGGCTTCTTGGCTTGAAGGTTCAGGCTGATCAGCAGGGCGCTTGTTCTTCTTCTTTGCAGCCATCCTGGGGTCAATGCCAGGACGGCCAAGTGACTTGCGCTTCTCAGCCTCATTGTAGGCAAGCACACACTTATCGGCCAAAATCTTCATGCGTTCTCGTGAGCCCTGAGCTTCTTGGCGTTTCTTGAGAAAAGCTTCTTTAAGCTCATTCAGCATGACCTTGAAGTTGCGAACGTCTTGAACACTTAGCTTGGCCACATGTTTCTTGAATTGAGCCTTCTCATAATCAATCTTGTTCTTGAGCTCAACTATGCGTTGAGCAAGAGCTAGCTCAGAAGCAATGGCGCCATTGAAGGCGACACTGAGGCCAATTGGAAGCTGTAAGTCTTCAAAGCTGACGTTGGGGGTGTCGAACCACTCATCAATGAAATTGTGAATGATGGCCACATCAAAGAGAGGCAAGTTGTTGAAGATTTCAGCTTCTTCTTTGCTCTTTATCAGCTTCTCAAGAGCATCATCAGCAAGATCTTCATCACTTGATAGATCAATAGGTTCTTCACGCAGAATTGCGGCAGGAGTCAAGGCTCTTTGATCAGATGGCCTGACAAGTTGTCTTCTTCTCCGTTCTCTTAGAGACACAGGATTGATCTTCAGACTGCACACTGGCTTCAAGAGGTGCAGTGGCCAGTGGCTTCGCACGTGAAGTCTTTGGTGGTGCAGCTGAGGTTGAAGCCTTTGACTTCTTTTTCTTCTGCGGCTTTGGAGGAGGAGCAGGGGCTTCATCAGAGTCAGCACCATCATCAGAATGATCTACTCTGGCGCCTTGGACCATGATGTAGGTGATGAGGCCGTCAAGGTTGGCGTAGGGGCCAATGACATTGGGATTAGCATCACGGGAGCCATCAGCACGGGGAGCAGAGGGACCTGGGTTGAAGTCCAAACCCAAGGACTTCTTGTTCTTCTTGGCCGAAGCCACAACAAACTGGTAGTTGCGCTTGAAGAGAGAGTCATCACGACACCATAGTAGTGAGGTGGGATCTGCGTTTGCTGGCTGTGGCCCACGGACCATACAAGGATAGAAGCCTTGTTCAATGGCTTCAGCTCGGCTCTTGGGTTGAAGGTCGCGATAGAGGATATCACCCCAAGGTCTCTTGATGGCATGTTTCTCTGCATATTCCTTCGTCACAAACTTGTACTTGAACCACTCCTCAGCCCAATAGCGTCGAATCCATTGGATTCACGTCTTTCTTTGATGATAGTTCTCTTCAGGATCTGTCTTGTACATTTCTGCTAAGTCATCAGGCAGATCTTTAGATGTTCCTTCTCTGTGCTATCTGCCACCCTTCCTTGCTGATTTTTCTGCAGCCATGAACTTCAAGCTGAAAGGCTTCAATACGTTCAAAGGCTTCAGAGATTTTCGCTTGCTGGTCAAGCATGAACTGGCTTCAGGAGAATTTATATGATGCTGTAAGTATTCTGCAAACGAATGCAGACTATGAGAACCAAGGGATTCTCCCACGGACATGTAACTGTGACAGCATTAGAGATGCGAGGGAAGGGGAAGAGGTCATATGCATTCTCAGAAGATTTTGAAGATAAATCAGTTTGAAGACATTGACCTCATGATGCGAAGACATTCACTTATATAGGTGAGTTGGTTCCAGATTTGTACCAATTCGTGAATAAGTACAAGTGAGGAATCAAACTAAAAGAAATCTAAGTGAATCGACTAAGCAGTATGAGATGCAGATGGAATAGATCTAGCTTTGAATAGACAGAAACTACTTTCGGTAAACAGGATGAATCTTGAAGATCAAAAAGGTGGTAAAAATAGGGTTATAATTACCGCACGAAGAACTGCTAGATGGAAGAATAGGAGACCGAGCAGTTCAGCCCACCATGCCCTAACTTGGAGACGGAGGACGCCTACAGCGACGGCGGAGAGGACGATGTCCGCGGCCGGCGTGAGGACGGCGTCGGAGAAGTCGCGGCAGCTAAGCGCTTCGTCGCCGGCGTCGTCGCGAGCTAGCGGTGGTGCTAGGGTTTTGACGGAGGTGGATAGGTGGAAGAAGGATTTCTTTACCGCAGGGGACAGGTATTTATAAGTAGGTGAGAGACACAGCGCAATTACGCTGGTGCCCCTGGCGGTTCACATCTGAGGGGCACGTGGCAAGCATGCAACACACTCAGGGTTGTCCCACGTTCCCACACCCGCCAGGCATGTCGGAGAGTTGTTCCGGCTTCTCCGAATTTCAACAGTAAAGATAAGCCATTTAAAACAGATTTAATGTTTGTCTCTTTGCCTTCTGCTGACTAGGACGCAGAGAAGACATTCGACAGTTTCAATAGAATGCATATGATTTGGACAGATAGATTTTGAGATAGGAAGCATAGAGAGGTTAGGGTCCGATCACATTCACTTAGTTCAAAAGATTCAATCTTGAAGACATAGCTATAAGTGAATGCTGTAGAGGACAGAACACTAGTATATATATATATATATATATATATATATATATATATATATATATATATATATATCAGAAAGCAATCAAATCATCATAGTGCAGAAGGTCATGAAGACAAATTGAAACTGAAGACAACCAAATGCGAAGTCATTGCAATAGAACGCCTTGAGTGAAACACTTCAAACAAAGAGTTGGTGGTGGCGTTACCCACCGTATAGGAAGTATTAGACCCAGACACGGCGCACAATTATCGTGGTGCTCCGAAGTCAAATTCCATGTTAATGTATTCACACTCAGAGTGTAAATCTTCATTGATTGAAGATATACATTACTTTGTGTGTTTCACATCTAAGTCATCAACATGCATAAGTTTTAGGATGTGTGCCTGATTACAGGACATTAGAGGATTCCAAGATATTTAGCTCACACCGTAACTTGCAAAACCTTTTCTCATCCAACGGCTTTGTGAAGATATCTGCCAGTTGCTCTTTAGTGTTGACGTGAATGATATCGATATCTTTCTTCATAACATGATCTCTGAGAAAGTGATGACGAATTTCAATGTGCTTTGTCTTTGAGTGTTGGACTGGATTGTTGGCTATTTTGATGGCACTCTCGTTGTCGCAGAAGAGAGGTACTTGATTCAGGTTGATGCCATAATCCTTGAGAGTTTGCTTCATCCATAGAAGCTGAGCACAACAGGATCCAGCAGCAATGTATTCAGATTCAGTAGTTGAGAGAGATACACAGTTCTGCTTCTTCGAAGACTAACAGACAAGTGATCGACCAAGAAAATGACATGTGCCTGATGTAGACTTGCGATCCACCTTGTCACCAGCATAATCAGCATCCGAGAATCTAACCAAATCAAATCTTGAGCCCTTGGGATACCATAATCCAAGTGTTGGGGTGTAAGCCAAATATCGAAGAATTCGCTTCACAGCTAAGTGATGCGATTCCTTTGGTGCCGCTTGGAATCGAGCACACATGCAAACACTAAGCATAATATCTGGCCTAGATGCACATAAATAAAGCAAAGAACCAATCATGGAGCGATATACCTTTTGATTGAACTCTTTACCATTGTCATCGGGACCAAGATGGTGTTTGGCTGGCATTGGCGTCGTGTAGCCTTTGCAGTCTTCCATTCCAAACTTCTTCAGACAATCTTTGAGGTATTTCTCTTGAGATATGAAGATTTCATTCCTCTGCTGACGAATTTGAAGACCAAGGAAGAACTTCAGCTCACCCATCATGAACATTTGATATTGCTCTTGCATCATGTACCCAAACTCATCACTATACTTCTGGTTGGTGCAGCCGAAGATTATGTCATCCACATATATTTGGCACACAAACAGTTCACCATCATATGTCTTCGTGAAGAGAGTGGGATCGAGGGATCCAGGTTTGAAGCCTTTGCTCTTCAGGAAGTCTTTGATTGTATCATACCAGGCACGAGGGGCTTGTTTGAGGCCATACAATGCCTTGTTTAGCTTGTACACCATATCAGGATGTTTTGGATCTTCAAAGCTAGGTGGTTGTGCGACATATACTTCTTCTTCAATCTTGCCATTGAGAAATGCACTCTTTACATCCATTTGATATAGCAAGATATTGTGATGATTAGCGTAGGCTAGCAGTATACGAATAGCTTCAAGCCTAGCAACAGGAGCAAATGTTTCATCGAAGTCAATTCCTTCAACTTGGGTGTATCCTTGAGCCACAAGACGTGCTTTGTTTCTGACGACTTGACCATGCTCATCTTGCTTGTTTCGATATATCCATTTTGTTCCAATAATGTTATGCTTGCGAGGATCAGGTCGCTTGACAAGTTCCCAAACATTATTCAGCTTGAACTGTTGAAGTTCTTCTTGCATGGCTTGAATCCATTCAGGTTCCATAAAAGCTTCGGCAACTTTCTTGGGTTCTGATATTGACACAAATGAAAAGTGCCCACAGAAGTTTGCTAGCTGTGTTGCTCTTGATCGAGTGAGCGGACCAGGTGCATTGATGCTGTCAATTATCTTCTCTATTTGAACTTCATTTGCAACATGAGGATGAACAGGACGAAGATTTTGCTCTGGCTGATCATTTTCATCATTGGGAGGATTGTCTTCGGACTGAGCATTGTCTTCAGGTTGATTTGGTGCAGAGATGATAAGTTCCTCTTCAGGCTATGCTTCATAGGGCATGATTTCACCAGTTCCCATCAGCTTGATAGACTCGTTTGAAGGAGCTTCATCAAGTGTACTCGGCAGAATCTCTCTCTGTGAACCATTGGTTTCATCAAACTTTACATCCATAGTTTCAACGATCTTGTACAGATAAAGGTTGAAGACTCTGTAGGAGTGTGAATCCTTTCCATAGCCAAGCATGAAGCCTTCGTGAGCCTTAGGTGCAAATTTTGACTTGTGATGGGGATCCTTGATCCAGCATCTAGCTCCAAATACTCTGAAGTAACTGACGTTTGGCTTCTTGCCAGTGAGCAGCTCATATGATGTTTTGTTCAGAAGCTTATGAATGTACACATGGTTGATGATGTGACATGCTGTATCAATAGCTTTAGGCCAGAACTTTCTTGGTGTCTTGTACTCATCTAGCATTGTTCGAGCCATCTCAATGAGGGTTCTATTTTTGCGCTCAACAATGCCGTTTTGCTGAGGTGTGTATGGAGCAGAGAACTCATGAGTGATTCCCATTGTATCCAGATACATATCAAGTCCAGTGTTCTTGAATTCAGTGCCATTGTCACTTTTGATGTGCTTGATCTTCACACCATAATTGTTCATTGCTCGATTTGCGAAGCGCCTGAAGACATCCTGCACTTCAGTCTTGTACAAAATTATATGAACCCATGTGTATCTTGAGTAGTCATCAACAATGACGAAGCCATAGAGACAGGCAGTTGTTGTGAGGGTGGAGTAGTGAGTAGGTCCGAACAAGTCCATGTGTAATAGCTCGAAGGGTTGAGATGTTGTCATGATTGTCTTCGATGGGTGCTTTCCTCTTGTCATCTTTCCAGCTTCACAGGCACCACACAGATGATCCTTCTTGAACTTAACATCTTCGATGCCAATGACATGCTTCTTCTTGACGAGTGAGTGTAAGTTCCTCATACCAGCATGTCCCAGCCTTCGATGCCAGAGCCAGCATTCTGAAGCTTTTGTGAGAAGACATACGGCAAGCTGTGGACCTGCTGAGAAATCTACCATGTATAGATCATCTTTTCGATACCCTTCAAAGACTAGAGATTTGTCAGATTCCATTAGTACAAGGCAACGATATTTGCCAAATATCACAATCACGTTCAAGTCACAAAGCATTGAGACAGACATTAAGTTGAAACTAAGGGATTCAACAAGCATCACTTTATCCATGTGTTGATCCTTTGAGATTGCAACTCTACCTAGACCCAATGCTTTGCTTTTACCAGTGTCAGCAAATGTGATGTGACTCTTGTCGGATGGATGTAAGGTTGAGTCCATGAGAAGACTTCGATCACTAGTCATATGATTTGTGCATCCACTGTCCATAATCCATTCTGAAGCTTTTGGTGATGTACCCTATAGTGCAGTTAGGACGATAGGCTTCAGAAAAGTGTTGTGAAGCATATGCATTTGATACATATAGGGATAGTCACAGCTTATATCAAAGTTAGGACATAATATGACTGATAAATTCAGATGTGAAGCATATAGAATGACATTTTTCTGTGCGTCCTAAATCAGTTTTAGGTCCCCAGCAATAGTATCGGACGCCATTGATTGCTGGCTGGAGACCATTTTTGCAAAAGAGAGTTAGTTCTTCTTTGCCACCCACATCTTCAGTGGGGGCTCAGAGGTAATGAGTCTAAGTGCAGCATCTGAGAATTTTGGCTTTGAAGCCCTAGCAAATAGCCTTGCAGGAGATGAATGATACTCATATGAATAAGCAGAAAAGTTCTTAGTCCTATGAACATAGCGGTTCGAAGATACACACTCATATTCATAAGTCTGAGCATGATTTCCCTGCAAAACATTGGCGTTAGGGTGACTCATGTGAGTCCTGTATCTGTATGAAGCCTTTGGGCCACATGAAGCTATTGGTCTGGGGTTTGTCTTCTTCCTTGGTGGTGTCATGATGACATTCACAAGAAGATTCTCAATGTACCTCTTAGGTACCCAGATCTTCTTCATAGGTGGTCCGTTCCTGTAGTTAGTACCAATGTACCTGGCAAACACTTCACCATTCTGATTTTTGAACAGCTTATAGTTTGCATCAAAGGATTCATCAATGATAATAGGATTAGCACAGGTAAAGCCAGATAAAGTGGATGGATCTACTGAAGGTTCCTTTGCAGCAACCCATGTGGTTTTGGGGTACTGCTCAGGCTTCCAGTATGAGCCATCAACATTCATTTTCCTTTCGAACCCAACACCCTCTTTCCTAGGGTTTCGGTTCAGAATCTGCTTTTTGAGGACATCACACAGAGTCTGATGTCCCTTGAAACTTTTGTACATCCCTGTTTCAAGCAATGTCTTCAACATAGCATTTTCATCAGCAACAGCAGTGCTATCCTCCGCAGAGGGGTTAGTAACCACATCAGTAGGTGAAGACAATGAAACAGTAGCAGCAGTGGAACATTCAGCAACAGATGTAGCGGTATCACGCTCAATGCATTTTAGACATGGTGGTTCAAATCCATCCTGAGCGGAACTGATCTGTTGGGCGCGAAGTGACTCATTCACCTTTTGAAGATCTTCATGAGCCGCTCTCAATTTCTCAAGCTCTTGTTTCCTTTGAAGATAATCATAGGAGAGCCTTTCATAAGTAGTTGAGAGCGATTCATGACGACCTTCAAGTTCTTGGTACTTAGCATGAAGATTTTTTATGTCATCAACTAAGGACTGTGAACGGGTCATTTCAGCGTCCAACAGGTCATCGCTTTTGTCTAACAATTTTTGAGTATGTTCCATAGCCTTTTGTTGTTCAGTTGCAATTTTAGCAAGTGTTTTGTAGCTGGGTTTGGATTCACAATCAGAGTCATCTTCACTTGAGGTTTGAAAGTAAGCATCGCATGATTTTACCTTGGCACCACGTGCCATGAAGCAGTAGGTGGGAGTAGGATCGTCTTCGTCATTAGCTTCAGCGTTGGTGTGGAAGTCATTGTCTTCAGTGTTGAAGATGGACTTGGCAACATAGGCTGTGGCTAGAGCCAGACTTGCAACGCCAGGGTCAGACTCCTCTCCAGACTCCACCTCCGCCTCCTCCGAAGCAGACTCCTCTTCTGAATCCATTTCCTTGCCAACAAAAGCACGAGCCTTGCCAGATGAGCTCTTCTTGTATGATGAAGACTTGGAGGAAGACTTAGAAGACATTGAGGATTTCTTCTTCTTCTTGTCATCAGAATCATATTCCTTGCTTTTCTTCTTCTTCTTCTTCTCATTGTCCCATTGTGGACACTCATATATGTAGTGACCAGGTTTCTTGCACTTGTGGCAGGTTCTCTTCTTGTGATCAAGTGTGGAAGCTTCATCATTCCTTGAGCTAGATCGTGAAGACTTTCTGAAGCCTTTCTTCTTTGTGAATTTCTGGAACTTCTTCACAAGCATAGCAAGTTCCCTTCCAATATCTTCAGGATCTTCAGAACTGCAGTCAGATTCTTCTTCAGATGAGGAAACAACTTTTGCCTTCAAAGCACGAGTTCGGCCATAGTTTGGGCCATAGATATCTCTTTTCTCAGATAGCTGGAACTCATGTGTGTTGAGCCTCTCAAGTATATCAGACGGATCGAGTGTCTTGAAGTCAGGACGTTCTTGTATCATGAGGGCAAGGGTGTCAAAGGAGCTGTCAAGTGATCTCAGCAGTGTCTTGACGATTTCATGCTTGGTAATCTCAGTTGCGCCAAGAGCTTGAAGTTCATTTGTGATATCAGTGAGGCGATCAAACGTGAGCTGGACATTCTCGTTGTCGTTTCTCTTGAAGCGATTGAAGAGGTTGCGAAGAACACTGATTCTTTGATCTCTCTGAGTTGAAACGCCTTCATTGACCTTGGATAGCCAGTCACAGACTAGTTTCGACGTTTCCACAGCACTCACATGGCCATACTGTCCTTTGTTCAGATGACCACAGATGATGTTCTTTGCAGTAGAGTCCAGTTGAATGAACTTCTTGACATCAGTGGGGGTGACACCTTCACCAGTTTTGGGAACGCCATTCTTGACGACATACCAGAGGTCGACATCAATGGCTTCAAGATGCATGCGCATCTTATTCTTCCAATAGGGATATTCAGTTCCATCGAACACGGGGCAAGCAGCGGAGACCTTGATTATCCCTGCAGTCGACATAGCTGAAACTCCAGGTGGTTAAACCGAATCACACAGAACAAGGGAGTACCTTGCTCTGATACCAATTGAAAGTGCTAGTATCGACTAGAGGGGGGGGGGGGTGAATAGGCGATTTTTATGAAAGTCTTCAAAACTTGGAAGTTTCGAAGACAAACAGCAGAAATAGCCTAATTGATATGCAGCGGAAGATAAACTACACTGAACAAGCCATAGTCAAGTATGTAATGATGTGAAAGCACATGACTAATAGCAGTTAGGTAGTGAGGATCAAGATGGAAGATAGTGTGAAGCCAATTAACAATAGTAGTCAAGCAATGAAGTCAAATAGATAAACAGATAGGCAATGACTTCACGAGGACAGACTAAAGTAAGGTTGGGAAGGGATAGAACCAGTTGCTTGTTGAAGACACAGGATTTGTTGGACCAGTTCCAGTTGCTGTGACAACTGTACGTCTTGTTAGGGAGGCTGAGATTTAACTCAGAAGACCGTGTCTTCACCTTATTCCCCTTGAGCTAAGGACACCCAGTCCTCGCCCAATCACTCTGGTAAGTCTTCAAGGGAGACTTCCAAACCTTCACAGACTTCGTTCACCAGCAATCCACAATGACTCTTGGATGCTCAGAACGCGAAGCCTAACCAGCTGGAGGATTCACAGTCCTCAAGTGTAATAAGTCTTCAGGTCACACAGACAGAAAGACTTCAGTGATGCCTAACACTCTTTGGCTCTGGGTGTTTAGGGCTTTGTCCTCGCAAGGATTTCTCTTTCTCAAATGCTTCGAGGTGGGTTGCTCTCAAACAACAAAAGCCGTGCACAAACTCTGAGCAGCCACCAATTTATGGTGTAGGGGATGGGCTATTTATAGCCACAAGGCAACCCGACCTAATTTGTCCAAAATGACCCTGGGTCACTAAGGAACTGACACGTGTTCCAACGGTCAGATTTCAAACACACGCGGCAACTTTACTTGGGCTACAAGCAAAGCTGACTCATCCAACTCTGGATAAGATTTGCTCTCATTGTCTTTGCTCGAAGACATATGATTTGGGTTGAGCATCACTTCAGTCACTCTGACTTAGTTCACTTGGACCCCACTTAACAGTACGGTGGTTCCTATGACTCAACAAGGAAGAAAAGGAAACAACGAAAACACACAGTCTTCGCGCTCCAAAGTCTTCACGCAATGTCTTCTTATGTCATAGTCTTCAATATGAATATCTTCTCATACCACCATTGTCTTCAATGTCTTCATACATTTTTAGGGGTCATCTCTAGTAGGTAAACCGAATCAATGAGGGACACTACCTGCGTTATCCTGCAATTCTCACAAACGCATTAGTCCCTCAACCAACTTTGTCGTCAATACTCCAAAACCAACTAGGGGTGGCACTAGATGCACTTACACTTTCGGCCCATATGAGGCCCTTTGTAACTCTTGGCCCATTAACGGCCCGTGGTGAATCTGGCCCGTAATGAACAGTGTATCACTTTATACCCGTTAACGGCCCATTATTCCATTGGGCCATTTCCAGCCCATGTTATCTTTCGGCCTTCTCAGGGCCCATTTATTTTTGGGCTCATTTCCAGCATTCGGTTACTTACGGCCCGTTACTGTCATTTTCTGCTTGTGGGCCAAATTCAGCTCGTGGTTACAGTCGGCCCGTTAATACGTTGGTTCGTTTTCATGTAAAAAACGCTGGGCTGTTTTCATAGAGTTATCAAATACGGCCTATTAACGGCCCGTTATGGTCCACGAATAGTACGACCCATGATTGGCGAAATGATGATATGCTCCATAGAAGGCCCATGGATCGTACGGCCCGTAGAAGGCCCATGGATCGTACGGCCCGTAGAGGGCCCATGGATCCTACGGCCCGTATAGAAGGCCAATGGATCCAACGGCCCGTAGAAGGCCCATGGATCATACAGCCCACAGGAGGCCCCATGGTTACAATAGTCCGTGTGTTGCCGTGATTATGTTGGCCTAGTTTCCAAAAATAGGTTATTGTGGCCACTAGAAAAACACAGAAAAAGAACTGAAGTGACTACAAGCAAACAACTAAACAAGACAATAAGGAAATAAATAAGCAAGTAATTAACGCTAGCCTATTACCGCTATTACACATATTACATCCACCGGGCATCAAAGTTCGCCACCAGTGCAAATATAGGGAACAAAGCAGCATATTACATACACTGGCCGTCAAAATTGGCCACCAGTGCAAATAAACGCGGCAGCAAAACAAGAGCATAACTGAAACAACTTCAGAAGAGCTCAAGAAACGTTATCCTGGGTATCCACCATGCTGGCAATAAGCTTAGCAAGCTTATTAGCTTTCTCCTGTTTGGCGCTAAAATCCTCCAACACTTGCTGTTGCACCAGAAAGTATGCATCTGAATGCTCTAGGGACTTCCGCAGTCCTTTCGCTTCTTGTCGCAGCATAGCTGATCGATGTCTTTCAGCTTGTAGTGGAGACTTGAGAAATCGAACTGATTCAGACAGTGAGTTTGAATAGCTTGTGCAAGCGGTAGTGGCCAGTAACTCGAACACTAAACCAAGACAGGACTTTGGGGTTGTCTCACTATCTTCAAGATAGTCTTCCTTAGCTGTTTTATCAGCTTTGTTGGAGACCAACAAGGATGTCTCACTATCCTGAACCTTATCTGCACTCTTCCCCAATATTCTGTCAGCATTCTAAAAGAAGAAACAAGCAGACACATAACAGGTTTAGCATGTACTAGTATATGAAACTCATTTCGGTTAACCAGTTCATTAGTAAGGTGGACAGGATTAAACTACCAAGTCTTCTATTGCCAAGTACTAGTACATAATAAAAGCATCAAACGAACATATATCCATGTCATATGGTCACTGCATTGTCTTGCCAAATCAAAATAGAGACACGGTTCAGATCATATCAGTTTAAGACAAAGCAGCAGTGAAAGAATACAAAGCGTGGGAAATTACACGGCACAACATGATTTCATATGGGTACCACGGGTCTACATGTACAACAACACTATTGGCTCTATTGTGATGCTAATAGTGCGCATGATATGAGAAGTCAACTGTATACACAATTGAATTGAAATCAACAGAGCTATTGATAAGAGCAAACCTGTTAAAGAAACATGCGTGAACATACCTGCTGTGCCATTGGAGTTTCGATTGGATCCTTCAATTTAAAAATAAGTTTGTATGAGTAAGTAAAGTGATACAAGAGCAAAGCAGTATGCACGATAGCAATCATAGTTAAAAAAGGCGCGCCTAAGCGAGCGCTTAAGAGCGCCTAGGCTCTAGGCGTTGGCAAAACGCATTGTGCATAACTACACTTAATCTGTGCATAACTGCACATAAGCATGCGCTTTGGTCAGTAAAGCGCAAGGCGGTGGCAAAACACACAATTAACGCCTAGCGCTTTTTTGAACTAGTAGCACAAATGCCCGTGCATTGCAACGGGAGAAAAAAACACCGCATGTCCCTAACCCAATGGCACAAGACCCTCCTTCTCCCCCACGACCCACCGTCGGACATTATAACATCAACAAAATCTTTGAAATCCTCCATGCTGCCATTAAATCATAAGTTGCGCAAAAACATAAATGCGAAAGTATTTCGTAAGTGTAAGGAAGGTGTGTGCAATTTAACTCACTGAAATATCTTCGTGGTTGCGAGTATCTCTTGACGTCTTTATTGGCGTTGCATAGTGATGCCCATTAATCACATTATACCGAAAATAATTAATACCATTTAAGTACAATGTATTTGTTTCACTACAAAGGCAACACTAATTTCCATGAACCAGTGTTCGCTAGGTTTACGGACTGTGTAGCATAGCACTATTCATGTCTAACGATATTAGGAGCGTTGTACAAAATCCTTAATCCATGGCTAATATAATAGAGAAAAGTATGGAGTTTGTGTCGCATACAACATGGAATCCGAGTCCAACTTTTTGTAGTTTGGTGGCGGGCAAATGAAAACACAAAACATGCATCGTGCCACTCTGTGCCATCTTTTGTATTCAACTCCGACAAACGTCACAAATAAGATTACTCTCTTTATCTAGTAACATTGTGAAATTAAAGTTGTTTCACTAAAAGTAAAATACAAATATCTAGATTCTTGTTTGTTTTTACGGAAAAACTTTGTCAAACATGCAAAAGTTGTTAGGTTGTCTTGCTTCTTGCAAGTTAATTTTACTTGTGTCAGGTGTGTAGACCTGAAAACTATGACTCCTGGCCATTCAACATGGATGGTGAGCTATCTCAAAAACAAAGAAAACTGCGACTCCTACGACATGAAGATGTAGAAAAAGCTTAATTCAAATATAAAGGAAACCTTTAGCCTTTTTGCATAGGGAGAAAAATTGACGTGTAAGGAGTATGTATTATTAGATAGAAGCATTGGTCCTTACGTTATAAACCAATCATTGTATGCGAGTATACAATCCCATTTCACCGTTTGCATTTGAGAAATATGTTGTTTTAAAGCAACAATCAAGCACCTATTTTTTAGGCGGCTCTCTGTTTCATTATAATTCTCAGAAAAATATTGTACACGTGAATTATTTTGATTTAGACAACATAATTTGCTCCTTGTTTTGTACTAATCTTGGAGCTATTTGCATTCATGGACGAGGTAAACTACGTGCGGGCGGGTATACACGCGGGCCCTTTATTTTTCCCTTTTTCTTTTCTATTTTTCTCTGTCAAACTTTAAATCCCTCATTTCCTTTTTTATGCATTTTCCTTCCTCATTACGGGATGGCTGCCCACTTTCCTATTTTTTCTCTATCAAATCTGAAATCCCTCCTTTCCTTCGAAATTCAATTCCGAATCCCTCCTTTCCTTCTTTATTTTTGGACATTAAATTTAAATCTGAAATTCGAAATCCCTCCTTTCCTTCTTTATTTTTCAACATTCAATTCTGAATCCCTAATTTCCTTCTTTATTTTTGGATGTTAAATTCAAATCCGAAATCCCTCCTTTCCTCCCCCCTACTTTCCTTCCTTATTACGGGATGCCTTTCCACTTTTACCCAGGTGGCTCGCTGATGTTCAAGCAATTTATCTACATATATAAATTGGTTGGTTTTCGTGTAAAAAAGCGATGTGGTACTAACAAATTCTGTGACGAACCAACTATATTACATAAGTATTATCTAGCTCATCTGGTAGCAGCCCGAAAGATCTCTGGTGAGATCACGAGTTCGAAACCCCATGGCTACAATTTTTGTTCGGCCCTCACAACCTTTTTCTCGCCTGAACCAGCTGTGTGTGGCCCAGGACGATGTACGAACGAAAAAAATATAAGGCCCATGAGAACGGATCGGAACCAGGACAACGTACGAACGAAAAAAAAAGTAAGGCCCATGAGAACGGATCGGAATCACACGGGTAGAAATTATTAGCACCACCTCGGATAGTTAAAATCTCAAAAATATTATTAACATGGGTGAACGGATGAAAAAATTGAAGAAACACACCTTGCTTTATTAGTAGGTATAGATGATAGCAATGGAATCTTAAATTAGAACAATTGTTCTTCAGGTTTAGGCACTTGTTCTACATAAACAGGATACAGTAACATGCAATAATATAGTACTTAAAAATAGAAAATGAGCTCATAGACCTTACCACATTCTTGGTTCGGGACCAGTACAGAACAAGGCGTTCCCAGTCATCGTCCAGTAAATGTGTCTCAAGAGAACGTAAGGGAATTTGATGAGTTTCTTTGCCGGTGAAGTACGTTTATTCAGGTAATTCTGATACTACCACCAAGCATTCTTGAAGATAGCAGAGGTATTAGCACAGGTTACCTCATCCTGTGTTTCCAAATCGGTCCTTCTCTATAGATAAAAATGGGAAAATTTGTTGTATTATAACCATCATGGAGGTAGGATGTATGGGACAAAGCAAAGTAATTGCCATGAATAACATTACTTACACATAACTCCTGGACAAACACCTGCAACTGGCATTTTCCTTCATCTTCAGTATGATATTTCCAACATGGGAAGATACGCACATACGATTTAACAACATCAAATGCGATAGATTCTAAACTACGACTAGCTGGTTGTGCTTCCTCCACAGGAATAGGCGTACTAACTGGTGGAGTTGAGGTTCGCCGTGGTAGTACTGGCCCTTTGGGCACTGGAGCTGCCTTACTAACTGCTCTTGTTTGGGAGCTCTATGGTGGAGATGGTGTTGTGTCAACAGGAACTGGGTTACTATCTGCTGGGGTTGGGGTTAGATTGGATGAAACTGGTTCTCTGTCCATCGTAGTAGGGGTACAATCTGCGATAGTTTGGGTTATGTGTGGTAGGGCTGGTTCTTGTGCATGTACAACCGGGGTGCTATCTCCACCAAGGGGTAGCACTGTTTTATTTGAAGACCGTGTTTTTAGTCCGCTAGATACTGGCATCACCCGCTCCAATTTAAATGGCTGATAAACAGGAAACATAGTTGAATGTACAGACATTGTATGAGAGACAGATGCAACAGATAGTGTGGAAAAAAGAGGGTATGAAATAGTTGACATGTATATTGTTTAACTAAAACGGATAACATAACATAATTTCACATATATGATGTCTATCTAAATTGGATAGCATAGCATAACATAATTCAAAGATATGATGAATAACTAAACATGATCGCATGGCATAATTCACCTACATGTTATCTAAGTAATCAGGATCGCATCATTTAATTCACATATGTGATTTATATGCTAAACAGAGGGCATTCGATATGATGTCTGAACTAAGAACATGGTGTTGAATATTGTGTATATGATGTCTAAACTATGCAATGCAAGACACCATATGCATGATATGAGCAGTATAACCATGCCAAGTTAGAGCATACACCTCGGTGGGGGAATAGGACTGGTCATCTGTCTCTGAATCCATCTCTGAGGAGCTATTGGGACCCAACAAGAGATCTGCTTCGACAGGTAGCACTGTCTGCTCTGAAGGCCTTGTTTTCACTCCAGATTTTTCCATCTCCCACCCAAATGGCTGATTCACAGGAAGAGTAGTTTAATGTATAAACATTGTCGACAAATGGAAATGTAATGAAGAAAAGGATGGGCAAGATATCATTCAAATATATGATGTATGGTTAAACAGGATGGCATTGCACATTTCACATATATTATGGTTGGCTAAAAGACATGAGACTACATAATTCCCATATATGATATAGAAACTAAACAGGTGGCATTATAGAACATGTTTAAACTAAGCAGATGACATATATGATGTCAAAAGTAGGCACTGCAAAGCAACATATGCATGATATGACTAACATCATCATGCCAAGGTAGAGCAAACACCTTGGGGGGTAAATAGGAGTGGCCATCGGTGTCTGAATCTGCCTCAGAACAGATATCTTCCTCTGGATTACAATCTGGAGAGGGGTGGGGAGGGTTTGCCATTGAACCCATCATGGAGAGATGTCCGCATGACATTGTATTGCCGCGCAAAACTCTTCTCTTTTTCTCTACATGTCCATCATGACTGTGTACAATATCTGACATGCATACGAAAAAATTATGGTGAGATTATGTAAAGAGAGCATGCAGAAATTTAGAGTGATGGTAACAACTAGTGGATGGATCCAAAAATAATGATAGCAGGCTAATGATTGCTTTAATTTAATAAAAAGACAGATGATGATTACTTTACTATTTGTTTCCCACCCACGATGAACAACATAGGCATACCCTAGGTGAACCAGATATTAGATAGACATACTATTCATTGCTGCCTCGATATGTGCCCCACAACTAATTTAGAACTCAAGTTTGAACATTAATTGGGACCTAACTTGGAGTTTAAGAGGTGAACAGGACGATAAAGTAGCAGGCAATTTTAAGCAATGCATAACATAAGCAGAAACAAAAGAGTGCGACCTCTCTTGTGGACCCATGTACTCAGGTTCATCTGCTGAGTCGATGATGGTGATGCCGTTGCAACGGGTGCCGGCGGCAAGGAAGGAGATCTGAGGCGGCGAAAGATGGTCAGGAGTCGTGATGTCTGGTTTGGTGGATGCTTCTGTCGATGGAGCAGCTCAGGTGAGGTAGACGACGTCGCGGCAGGAGTAGGACAAACCACACAAAGTTCCCTTCGACACCTACCTGTAACTGAAGTAATTCTGTAAGGGCTCATTTGGCTTGCATGATTCTAAAAATGGAGGGATAGGAAAAACACCGGAATAGGATAGGAATGCACATGGTAAACAGAGCATTTGTAAACACAGGATTTCTGTCAACTTGGGTGTTTGGTTTACAGGAATTGGAAGAGCAGAGGAATGCAAAGAAACATGGCCAAAATAAAGTGAAACCATATGAAAGCATGTACAATTAGAATGTTATTTTGCCATTAATGCACTTGGTATTATTTTCATGCATAGGATTTTGAAAAGTAGGTCTAGGTGGATGTTTTGCTTCATTCCTTTCAACAAAATGTGTGAATAATTGAATAGTAGAGTGCCATTGGAAAATTCCCTATTGCTATGTTTTTCCGTTGAACCAAAATATCCCTAATGGATCGACATGAATGTATAGTAATAAGTGATGCAACAAGTGTACAACCTCTTTGCCATAGCCATGTCGACCTTAGCATCATTGGGTTGGTCGCTGAAGCAGTTGAGGCAGATGTGGCTATCGGAGGTGTGGAGGAAGATCTGAGGAATCTGTAGACGGCGTCCAGGGCACTGCTCTGTTGTGATGGATCGTTGTATCGTTGGAGCAGCTCCGGTGAGCCGTAAGACGTCAAGGCTGAAGCAGCACAAGACAGACATCGTCAATCTCAAGTGGGATTCTAATAGCGTCTCCAATAGATGATGTAAAATAGATGTAAATTTTACATCACCAAAAACCACCTGACTACAACAGATGAGGTAAAAACTGTTGAGACTGAACTTAACTACTAAAACTGAAATTTACTGTGGAATCTGAATGTTACTATCGAAACTGAACGCAATGGTAGCAGAGAGGCACTTGACATGTAGTTTAGGGAGGGCCTGCAGTTCATCTTCAACCTGCACCCCCCTAAGCTGCCAGCCACCACCGGCCAAACCGCCGGCCCCAACGCCGCTTTGCCGCCCCGAAACAACTCCCCACTGCTGGTCCGCCGCCGCCTCGGCCAGCCCTCTAGGCCCCCGCCCCTCACCCTAAACCCTAACAGAGATAGTGGGGTACCTCTCCGGTGAGCCCCCGTCCCCGTTGCGGGTGGTTCTTCTTTAACTCCAGCGAGCCCCCCACCCCCTGAAAATCGATTGACCGAAAAGTCGATTCAGTCGACTGAAGTGTAGCTAAATCGGAGCAGAGCAGTAGCACGATCAAGGGGAAGAGCAGTGGCAGTGCGAGCGAGCGAGAGCCAGAGCAGCAGTAGCTGGGCGGGCGAGCGATCGAGCGAGAGCCAGAGCAGCAGTAGCAGATCTGGCTAGTATGGTCGCCACCGTCGAAGGGGCCTCGCACTAGGGGAGAGCCGTCATGGAGATGTTGCCTGCGGCACCGGCTTCAAGGTAGCCGCTCCATGGGGGTGAGGGATGGAGCACCATCGGTGCCGGGAGGTCGAGTTAAGGAGAAGGTGCAATGCGATGAGTGTACAACCTCTTTGGTGGCACCGAGTAGGCCTCGGCTTCGTCCGAGGAGTCGGTGAGGATGCTGCGGTTCCGGTGGAGCAGGTTAAGGTGGCGCTGTGGGGATGGAGCAGCCGCGATAGACGAGGCGATCGTCAGAGCAGCTCCTTGGAGGTCAAGGACGGGGCGGCTGAACCGACGGGACGACGAGATGGATGATGGATCCTCATCCGGAGAGGTGGACAAGGGACGTCGAGCTGTTGCGGTGGACGACATCGTCGGGGAAGAGGCTTGATACGTCTCCATCATATCTACTTTTCCAAACACTTTTGCCCTTGTTTTGGACTCTAACTTGTATGATTTGAATGGAACTAACCAGGACTGACGCTGTTTTCAGCAGAATTGCCATGGTGTTGTTTTATGTGCAGAAAACAAAAGTTCTCGGAATGACCTGAAACTCCACGGAATATCTTAGAATAAATAATAAAAAATCCTCGCCAAAGATGAAGGCCAGGGGGCCCACACCCTGTCCATAAGCACGTATGACTATATACGGAATACATGCCTACATTACATTGATGAACTGGAGCTAGTTCTGTGTCACCCTATGTTATGACTGTTACATGATAAACCACATCCGGCATAATTATCCATCACTGATCCGGTGCCTACGAGTTTTCCATATACTGGTTTACGCTTATTTACTTTTCCGTTGTTACTGTTACAATCACTACAAAATACCAAAAACATTACTTTTGCTGCCTTTACTTTTGTTATCGTTACCACCACTATCATATTACTTTGCTACTAAACACTTTGCTGCAGATACTAAGTTTCCAGGTGTGGTTGAATTGACAACTCAGCTGCTAATATTTGAGAATATTCTTTGGATCCCCTTGTGTCGAATCAATAAATTTGGGTTGAATACTCTACCCTCGAAAACTGTTGCGATCCCCTATACTTGTGGGTTATCAAGACCTTTTTCTGGCGCCATTGCCGGGGAGCATAGCTCTATTCTTTGAGTCACTTGGGGTTTATATCTGCTGGACACTATGAAGAACTTGAAAGACGCTAAGACAAAAATTTATCCCTCAACTACAAGGGGAGGTAAGGAACTGCCATCTAGCTCTGCACTAGATTCTCCTTCTGTTATGAATAAGTTTGCAACACCTAAACCTACTACTGCTATTGATTCTGATATGTCGCATGTTATTGATGATGCCACTTCTGCTATGCATGATACTTCTGATGAAACTACTTCTATGCTTGATACTACTGTGCCACTCGGTGAATTTCTTGATGAGAAAATTGCTAGGTCTAGAGAAAGAGAAATTAATGAACCTGAACACGATGATGTTAGTGATGATGGGCCTATGCCTTCTATTCCTGAGGGTTATCTTTTTAGTGCTGAATCTTTTGAAGCTATTGTTGCTTGCCAGGATAGTCTTGAACGTAAGAGGTTGCTAACTAAGTGGAGTAAAGAATCTTTTAGAGGTAGGATGAGAACCGACCCTGCTTTTGCTACTTCACCTATCTGTGTTCCTGATTATGATTATTATGATATTCTTGTCGATCCATATATAATTACTTTGGTTGAATCTGATCCTTTTTATGGCTATGAATCTGAAACTGTTGTGGCACATCTTGCTAAGTTAAATGATATAGCTGCCCTGTTTACTAATAACCTGAGATCGCGCTACTTTTATATACTCAAAATATTTCCGTTCTCATTAAAGGGTGATGCTAAGAAATGGTTTAATTCTCTTGATCTTGCTTGTGTGCAAAGTCCCCAGGATATGGTTTATTACTTCTCTGCTAAATATTTCCCTGCTCATAAGAAACAAGCTGCTTTGAGGGAAATATACAATTTTGTGCAAATTGAAGAAGAGAGTCTCCCACAAGCTTGGGGAGGCTTCTCAAGTTACTTAATGCTTTGCCTAATCATCCTCTTAAGAAACCTGAAATATTTGATATCTTTTATAATGGACTAACTGATGCTTCCAGAGATTACCTGGATAGTTGTGCTGGTTCTCTTTTCAGGGAAAGAACACCGGATGACGCTGAACTTCTATTGAATAATATGTTGGCTAATGAAAATAATTGGGCACCTCTTGAGCCAACTCCTGAGCTAGCTCCTGAGCCTATTACTGAGCCTATTCCTAAACCAACTCCGAAGAAGAGAGGTGTTCTATTTCTCAGTCCCGAAGATATGCAAGAGGCAAAGAAATCTATGAAAGAAAAAGGTATTAAAGCTGAAGATGTTAAGAATTTACCTCCTATTGAAGAAATACATGGTCTTAATTTACCGCCTGTTGAAGAATTATATGATCTCAATTACTTATTTACTGAAGAACCTCCTGATATCCCGACACAGGTAGTAAAGGTAAATTCTCTCTATAGATATGATAAAGCTGAAGTTCCTCCTACTAAAATTGCTAGTCAGTGCTTGGATGAGTTTGATGACTTTATGTTTAAGCAAGATGACTTTAATGCTTATTTTGGTAGACAACTAAAACAGAATACCTTTATGATTAAACGCTTGAGTGATTATATGGATGATATTAGAGGTGAACTTAAACTTGTTAGCAAACATGCTTCTATGGTTACCACTCAAGTAGAACAAGTACTTAAAGCTCAGAAAGAAGTGCTTGATGAAATGAATAGTAAGAAAAATGATTATGCTGTTAGAGTGGCTACCAGAACTGGTAGAATGACTCAGGAACCTTTGTATCCTGAAAGCCACCCTAAGAGAATCGAGAAAGATTCTCAGAGAAACAATATTGATATACCTAGTTCTTCTAAGAGGAAGAAAAAGAAAAATGATAGGACTGTGCAAACTTCTAGTGAACCTATTGCTGAACCACCTGATAATCCAAATGATATCTCTATGTCTGATGCTGAAACACAATCAAGTGATGAACATGAACCTAGTGATAATGTTAATGATAATGTTCATGTTGATGCTCAACCGAGTAATGATAATGATGTAGAAGTTGAACCTGCTGTTGATCTTGATAACCCACAATCAAAGAATCAACGTTATGATAAAAGAGACTTTATTGCGAGGAAACATGGTAAAGAAAGGGAACCATGGGTTCAGAAACCCATGCCTTTTCCTCCCAAACCATCCAAGAAAAAGGATGATGAGGATTTTGAGCGCTTTGCTGAAATGATTAGACCCATCTTTTTGCGTATGCGATTAACTGATGTGCTCAAAACAAATCCTTATGCTAAGTATATGAAGGGTATCATTACTAATAAAAGAAAGATACCTGAAGCTGAAATTTCCACCATGCTTGCTAATTATACTTTTAAGGGTGGAATACCAAAGAAACTTGGAGATCCAGGAGTACCTACTATACCATGCTCCATTAAAAGAAATTATGTTAAAACTGCTTTATGTGATCTTGGAGCCGGTGTCAGTGTTATGCCTCTCTCTTTATATCGTAGACTTGACTTGAATAAGTTGACACCTACTGAAATATCTTTGCAAATGGCTAATAAATCAACTGCTATACCTGTCGGTATTTGTGAGGATGTGCCTGCTGTGGTTGCAAACATTACTATTTTAATGGACTTTGTTATTCTTGATATTCCCGAGGATGATAGTATGTCTATTATTCTTGGAAGACCTTTCCTTAATACTGCAGGGGCTGTTATTGATTGCAACAAAGGCAATGTCACTTTTCATGTTAATGGTAATGAGCATACGGTACATTTTCCGAGGAATCAACCTCAAGTTTATAGTATCAACTCTATTGGAAAAGTTCCATCGATTATATTTGGAGGTTTTGAATTTCCTCTCCCAACTGTCAAGAAAAAGTATGATATTCTTATTGTTGGGGATTTTCATATCCCCGTTGAGGTAACTTAGTGTCATTCGAAATTTCTCCGGTTCCGGGATTATTCGGAATGAGTTTGTTAACAAGACTTGATCAACCTTGTTAGTGGGTTCATTTTGATGATCACGAGATGGATGAAACTAGAAGCACAACCTTCTGTACCCTCTTTATATTTTCTGTTATTTAGTAGAAATAAAGTAAAATAGTATTTTTCTATCTGTCTCCTGACTTATCCGTGCAATATAAAAATATCCCGAAAATAAAAGTCCTCAGAATGCCATGCCAATTTAATATGATTTTTTCAGGAATATTTGAGAATTTACTGTGCAAAAACTACCACGGGGGGAGCTGCCACCTGGTCACGAGGGTGGAGGGCGCGCCCCCCTGCCTTGTAGGCCCATGGTGGCCCTCCTCCACTTATTCCTGCACCCATCTTCTTCCTCTGTCTCACACAAACACGAAAAACCAACTCAAGCACGAGTTCTAGCCCCCGTTGCTGTGATTTTCGATCTCCTTGCTCAAAGCACCTCTTGCAAAACTGCTTGGGGAGATTGTTCCTTGGTATGTGACTCCTCCATTGGTCCAATTAGTTTTTGTTCTAGTGCTTTGTTCATTGCAATTTTGTGCTGCATAGGTGACCATGTTCTTGAGCTTGCATGTCAAATTTATATGGTTCCAAGTAGTTCTAATGCTTGATATAGGCCCTAGGCACTTGTGGGAGTTGTTGCTATCAATTTTATTGAAGTTGGTTCACTTTTATTTGAAGTTACTAAAAATTTCAAATTGTTTCAGAAATAATGAAGAGACTTTTGAGGGGCTCGTCGAGCCGAAGCTCTAAGGAAAAACAAAAGGAAGAAGAGGAGAAGCCCAAATTTAATTTACCTCGCACTGCGGAGGTCCGACCGTGTGAATGGCCTTCCGATGACTTCTTGAGGAGAGCCGGGATTTATGATGATTTCTATATATTAATTGAGAACGCCGGCCTCACCAACTTCCTCCACGACCAACATCATCAGTATCTCTTACTCACAAATACTTTTGTGCAAAACTTCTACTTTTTCCCTAAGAAATCACCTCCTACAGTAGAGTTTGATTTATATGACATTGTTAAAGTAATGACATTAGAAGAATTCTGCGAGGTCTGCAGAATACCCTTTGAGGGCACCTTAGATGAACCCCACCGTAACGAAGTAGAAGCTTTTATTAACACTATCACGGTGGGAGAAACCAGGAAGGTTTCTGATGCGAGGATCACTAGCATTCATTATCCTGTTTTACGCTACTTTGCCATATTTGCTAGTCGATGCTTAATTGGACGCGGGAACTGTGGGAACCTTAGTATCCCTGATATTATTATTTTTCTCCATGGTTTATACCGCAATAACTCTGTTAGTTTGGGTGGAATTGTTGCTAGACGGTTAAGTATGAACCGTACTAAGGGCCCCATCTTTGGAGGCATTTATGCTTCGCGCCTAGCTGAACATTTTGAAATACCTATTAGGCATGCGGAGAAAGAAGAAACAACGCTGCCCCGTGCTTATTTAGATTACAAGAGTATGATAGCGCATGATTTCCTTGTTAAGAGTCGCGATGGGGAGCTCAAATATAAATTATACTTTGATGAATATCACCCCGAGACTATTACTTTGCCTGCTCCTTCTTTGTTTAACTTGTATGCAGAGCCTCACATTGTTCCGTGAGCGACCGTTCAAGCCTATCGGAATCCTGCACCAGCCCCGGAACCGGAACCTCAAGAGGAACCTCCGCGAATGTCGATTTATTCTTGGGATCCTGAGACGGTTGCCAGCCAGTGGCAATCAGAGTCCTCTTCATCACATTATGATCCCAACTATTCTGCGTTACACTACGACCCCAGCTTCACCTACGGATATCCGCCAGGCCATCCTTGACAATAGACCAACTTAGGCCAAAAGCCTAAGCTTGGGGGAGTACGTATTTCCCATCGACATTACATTTATGTTCACACACACACTCATTGCTAGATGTCGGTGCTCATACTTTTTCACTGTAATATCCATGCTAGTTTAAATTTCTTTTCCTGCTTTCTTCTTGTGTGTTTGATAAACTTTAAGAAAAACCAAAAAAATTAGTTAGTTTACTTTCCATGCTTGTAGTAGAATTAAAAATAAAACCCAAAAATATTTCCCGTTCTTCTTTTGCTTGTTGGGAGCTTTCTCGTGTAAATAGTTTTTATTTCTTTTTCTTTCTTTGGGGGTCGAGAAGACCATATTGCAAATGCTTAGTGGCTCTTATATGCATGATTGGTTATATAAACTTAGAGCCCATATTACTTGTCTTCTCTCTTGAGTTGAATGCTTGCAGATTCCAGCTTAGTCCAATGAACGTGCACTCTTATTATTATACACACCGTTCGGTCGTGCAAGTGAAAGGCAATAATGATGATACATGATGGACTTATTGGGAAGAGAAAAGCTGGTATGAACTCGACCTCTCTTGTTTTTGTAAATATGATGATTCATCGTCCCTGATTCAGCTATTATGAAGTAAACATATTTGCAATGACATTTAGAGATTATAGTTGCTTGTGCCATGCTTGATTAGCTATGAGTTATAATGGTTTACCTTGCGTGCCAACATGCTATTAGAATGATTATGATGTGGTATGATAGGATGGTATCCTCCTTTAAATGTATTGAGTGACTCGACTTGGCACATGTTCACGCATGTAGTTGAATCCAATCAACATAGCCTTCATGATATTTATGTTCATGGTGGATTATATCCTACTCACGCTTGTATTCGGTGTGAATTAATTTTAATGCATGTTTACGACTGTTGTCGCTCTCTCAGTTGGTCGCTTCCCAGTCTTTTGCTAGCCTTCACCTGTACTAAGCGGGAATACTGTTTGTGCATCCAAACTCCTTAAACCCCAAAGTTATGCCATATGAGTCCACTATACCTTCCTATATGCGGTATTTACCTGCCGTTCCAAGTAAATTTGTATGTGCCAAACTCTATACCTTCAAATAAACATTCTGTTTTGCATGCTCGAATAGCTCATGTGTCAACTAGAGCTGCCCTTATCTTCCGTGTTAGGCGGGTTATTCTCAAGAGGAGTGGACTCCGCTCCTCATTCACGAGAAAATGGCTGGTATCCGGGATGCCCAGTCCCATGCTTTATGTAAACTAAATCAAAATAACTACAAACAAAACTCCCCTTTGGACCCGTTGAATGTTGGAGGCACTCGTTGTTTCGAACAAGCCATGGATTGATGCTTGTGGAGGAGGGGGAGTATAAACTTTACCATTCTGCTTGGGAACCGCCTATAATCTGTTTAGCATGGAAGATATCGTCGTCTTTTAGTTGTTATGTGACAATGAAAGTATGCCGCTCAAAATATAATTTATCTCTATTTCAAAATCGAGCTCTGGCACCTCTACAAATCCCTGCTTCCCTCTGCGAAGGGCCTATCTATTTACTTTTATGTTGAGTCATCACCCTTCTTATCAAAAGCACCCGCTGGAGAGCACACTGTCGTTTGCATTCATTATTATTGGTTTATATTGGGTACGACTTGACTGGATCTCTTTTACCATGAATTACAATGTTTAGTCAGTCCTTGATCTTTAAAGGTGCTCTGCATTTATGTTTTGCGGTCTCAGAAAGGGCTAGCGAGATACCATTTTGTTATATCATGTTATGATTATTTTGAGAAAGTGTTGTCATCCGAGTTTTATTATTATGGCTCGCTAGCTGATTATGTTATTGATATGAGTAATTGCGAGACCTACGTGTCATTGTGAGTATGGTTAGTTCATAATAATTGCTGAAACTTGAATGCTGGCTTTTCATGTTTACAACAACAAGAGCAAACAGAGTTTGTAAAAGTTTTTCTTTTTCTCTTTCAGTTTGTCAACTGAATTGCTTGAGGACAAGCAAGGGTTTAAGCTTGGGGGAGTTGATACGTCTCCGTCGTATCTACTTTTCCAAACACTTTTGCCCTTGTTTTGGACTCTAACTTGTATGATTTGAATGGAACTAACCCGGACTGACGCTGTTTTCAGCAGAATTGCCATGGTGTTGTTTTATGTGCAGAAAACAAAAGTTCTCGGAATGACCTGAAACTCCACGGAATATCTTAGAATGAATAATAAAAAATCCACGCCAAAGATGAAGGCCAGGGGGCCCACACCCTGTCCACGAGGGTGGGGGGCGCGCCCCTCCCCCCTGGGCGCGCCCCCCTACCTCGTGGGCCCTCTGGTGGCCCTCCGACGCCAACTCCAACTCCATATATTGGCTTTCGGGGAGAAAAAATCAGAGAGAAAGTTTCATCGCGTTTTACGATACGGAGCCGCCGCCAAGCCCTAATCTCTCTCGGGAGGGCTGATCTGGAGTCAGTTCGGGGCTCCGGAGAGGGGGATTCGTCGCCGTCGTCATCATCAACCATCCTCCATCACCAATTTCATGATGCTCACCGCCGTGCGTGAGTAATTGCATCGTAGGCTTGCTGGACGGTGATGGGTTGGATGAGATTTATCATGTAATCGAGTTAGTTTTGTTAGTGTTTGATCCCTAGTATCCATTATGTTCTGAGATTGATGTTGCTATGACTTTGCTATGCTTAATGCTTATCACTAGGGCCCGAGTGCCATGATTTCAGATCTGAACCTATTATGTTTTCATGAATATATGTGTGTTCTAGATCCTATCTTGCAAGTCTATAGTCACCTACTATGTGTTATGATCCGGCAACCCCGAAGTGACAATAATCGGGACCACTCCCGGTGATGACCATAGTTTGAGGAGTTCATGTATTCACTATGTGCTAATCTTTGTTCTGGTTCTCTATTAAAAGGAGGCCTTAATATCCCTTAGTTTCCAATAGGACCCCGCTGCCACGGGAGGGTAGGACAAAAGATGTCATGCAAGTTCTTTTCCATAAGCACGTATGACTATATACGGAATACATGCCTACATTACATTGATGAACTGGAGCTAGTTCTGTGTCACTCTATGTTATGACTGTTACATGATGAACCACATCCGGCATAATTATCCATCGCTGATCCGGTGCCTACGAGTTTTCCATATACTGGTTTACGCTTATTTACTTTCCGTTGTTACTGTTACAATCACTACAAAATACCAAAAACATTACTTTTGTTGCCTTTACTTTTGTTATCGTTACCACCACTATCATATTACTTTGCTACTAAACACTTTGCTGCAGATACTAAGTTTCCAGGTGTGGTTGAATTGACAACTCAGCTGCTAATACTTGAGAATATTCTTTGGCTCCCCTTGTGTCGAATCAATAAATTTGGGTTGAATACTCTACCCTCGAAAACTGTTGCGATCCCCTATACTTGTGGGTTATCAGGCTCCGGCTGGGCAGCGGTGAGGTGGCGGACAGAGGAGGGTGGGGTTTCATGGTTGGAGCAGAGAGGTTATGGCGGCCTGGGATTTCGAATGGCAAAAAGGGGGCGATGGGAGGGGGTGAACCATGACTTAGAGACGCGCTTGTCCAAAATGTAAGGTGTGTTACAAAAGTACCCCCCCCCCCACCGATTTGAACTAGCGGCCCTTTCGGCTCAGGGTTAGAAGGGGGATTTCGCGTGTCGGGATTTGGCAGCTGGAGGGAGTTTTCGCGCGCGTTGTAATTTCGGGATAGCAAGGCGCGGGGTGTCAAGGCACCAGTTTTGGGAGGACGATATCTGAATTTTCGCGATAACAAGGTGCGGGTTTAATTTTAGGGACAAGCCTAACGTGTAATATTGTACTTGTACGTATCAAATCAATTTGCACTTTCCTCAACCAAAAATAAAACAAAAAAATAAAACTATTCACACCACACAAAGAGAGAGTCTTTCCCCGTTTTACTATACAAATGCTATTCAAAGCTACTCCCTCCTTCCATCTAAATAGGGCCTAATGTGTTTTTTGATGCTAATTTTGACCAAATATTAGAGCAATAATATATGACATGCAACTTACACAAAGCACACCGTTAAATTCGTGTGTGAAAGGAGCTTTCAATGATATAATTTTCACATTGTGCATGTCATGTACTATTAATCTTATCAATAGTCAAAGGCGGCCTTAAAAAACGCATTACACCCTATATAGATGGAAGGAGGGAGTATGAATCCATGTTATGTCCAATTAAATTTTTTCGCTTGCTGTATAATGCATGTAACCTACTCATACCAACATTTTAGTGCATTCCAAATGCCTATACTACCGCTGCAATTCGAACTGAATTTGAATTCGTTTCTCTATTTCAATAAGAATCTACAATCATGATTGTTGCCAACTTCAACCATCATTCGTGTATTACCTTAATAACACACCACATGATTACTATAGAGATAGATATGAACTATGTGTACTACATGAACTCGAATTCTATTTTTTGAATACACTTGATGTTGATTCCAAATAATAGTACATTTGATGTATAACTATATATTCATAATCTAAACCATGTTCCATACGTACACCATGTTTATCACACAAAGTATAGTGCCCCGCCCCCTACATTATGACAAGTATTTAGACCTGAGTTGCAAAAGCCACACATTAGCCCAAATTATAATCAATGTTCTACATTATGATATCTTCTTCAAGTATCCGTATCCACTTTTTTATAATGAAATATTATCTTTGTTCGTCTTTTACACCTTTACGGTCCTCTTTTATTTGTAGCTAGCTAGCGCTAACTTTCTATCGTGCATGCACATGCCCGCCCCCCTCTCACCCACCCTTAGCGTCCCCTCCATTGCGCACGTTCGTTATTTCTCTTTAGGTCGTCCACCCGCGGTGTGTGTAGGCCCCCGGCTCCTTCTTTCTGGCACACACCGGTCGATATACCTCTCTAGCCAAGTGTGCCTACCACAAACACATATATACTTCCCCTCTTCTCTTCTCACCGTCCATGCCCCCTATGTCCAATACGGTTCCACGCAGGTGCACACTCCCGCCCCTCTTTTCATTGATCTCATACTCGTACACTCCTCCCCCCTCGACATGGTAGGCCACTCGCACCACCTCCTAGCCGTACCCCTCTCCCCCTTCTTGTCTCTCCGGACCTTATTTGCTTCTAACACATGCAGGCGTGTATACATACTGATCTCCCTACATATAGCCAGGTTGACTATAATTCGTTTTCCCCACGCACCGATACACTTACCTCGCTAGTTATGTCTCTCCCTTTCTCGGACACACGACGGTTGATCTTCCTATGTAGTTACGTATGCTTACCACAACCATATCATCTCCCCTCATCATCCTTGCATACCTCCCGACCCGTCTGTCACACGCACGTGCATAGACAGACAGACATCCCCCACCCTCTCTTATTGACATTGCACTCGTACCCTCCGTTTGTCTAGCAGGCCTCTCCAACCATTTGTGAGACGCCACTCCACCACCAACCCTCCGACGCTCTACCTTTGACTTTCTCCCAACCTTATTCCTCTTCTACACATATCCATGGATGCTGATCGATCTCCCTCAATACATAGCTAGGTCTCTCTCCTTCCCCACACATATACTAGTCGATCGGTCTCTGCCCCCTCCCCCCCACCCCCCCACCCCACACACACCGATAGTCGAACGTTGTAGTATCCATGCCATGGAGAAAAACTGCACCTCTGCCCTCTCAAATTCCAGTAGGCCAGCCGCCCTGTATCTTTGACGTGGGCAAACACAAATTTGATGACACTCTTTATCGATCGTGCAGCCACACACTTCATCCCTGTTTTCAATTCTATCGATATCTCACATCCATGACTCTGTTTCACACACATTGCATATGTTACATTTTTCTGTTTGAGATATCATCAACACATTGCCTTTGTTTCGCACAAACCATCTCTCTCACACCCACCCACGTACGTACCTGCACCTAAAGAAGAGCTGCACGCAGGACGCACATACTCACGTCTCGTTCTGGGCCACACCCGCGCGGGTACATGGTGGAGTTCGTTTCTGTATGAAAAGGCAGCCCACATGATAATTTGACGCGTGTAGCGGTTGTTTACTCGAAGGAGGGTCGGGTACCACGCCTAGACGGAACAAAGTTCGACTTGACGCGTTAGTATTAAATAAAGTTATATATTCCTCAATGGCATGTACAGAATATAAAACGATTGCCGTGGGGAAAATGGAAAAATGAGTTTGTCTCTCGTCACACCATCTCACACAAGGCGGTGGTGGCCTCTCTCTCTCAGCGTTGGTCAGTGATCCGGCCGCATCCCGTCCGCCGGTGGAAAGGGAGGATGTGCATCATCTCTCCGTTCGACGGTGTTGAGGCAGCATGTCCCGATCTGTGGTACCCATCGTTCTCTCTGACCAAGCTCCGACGCGGTAGGGCCTTCGCCACTTGCTCGCTGCTGCAGTATGGGCAAATCCCGGCCGCCGGCTCCCTCCTAGTAACATCCCGATGACCCTCAGATACATCTTCCTCCGGCCTTGCTCCACTTCCCATCTTCCCACGTTGCTGCATGTGGATCTTCTTTTGTTGTTTGCTTAAATCGTATCTCGGATGGCGTACTTTCCATCTTGCAATCTCGTCCTCAAACCATTTTTGATAAACCACCATGTGCTATCTTTCCCTTATTTACATGGAATATGCTTCTTTTTTGTCGGCATATGTGTCTTCTACTCGTGTTATTGGGCAGTAATTGTTTCCTTTCTACCTCCTTTTGCAAACAGGGCTATCCATTTTCACCTCGTTGCTATTGTGACCTTTTGGTGAACTACACAAATCACTTTTTTCTTAAGAGTGTTTTGTGCAGTTCCGCCAAAATGTCACACGGGCAACGTTTTGACATTTCTGTGGGACTGTAGAAAGGGAGATTGGTTTTGCTATCCTCCTCATCCAACTCCGTGCCTAATCTTCTCCAACAAGAAGTTAGTCCTAAAGAGAGATCGTAGAGGTGATCGGCTTCTATTTGTGTGTGTTATGTTTCATCATCTAGTTCCACTATTATTGTAATCACACTGACTGGATATCTTTGCAAACAGGGATGGTCCACTCGATTTTAGTGGAGCTGCACAAAATGATTGGATTATGGTGTCCTCCATACACCTCTTTTTTGGCTATAGAGCTGGGTGAAACTAGCCGCCAAGCTATGAACACTGTGCCAGGGAAATGGAGCCATGCCTACGAACAACATCGATCAATTATATTTTTTTTATTTGTACACCTTCTCACAACTTTCTCTTCAGTTGTGATGTGAATATTGACGCTGATCTGCGAACCATTAAGATGCATTAGCAGCCATGGTAGTTTCATTTGTATTTGATGGAATGTTGTAACGAGATAATCTTGAGGCAAGACACATGGATCCTAAGTTGAAACCTTTTTTTCCCGCGGGAACCAAAGTTGAAACCTTCATAGCATCACAGTACAATTTCATTAAAATTATGCGCACATATAAACAAATCCTGAAGGATTGATAGCAATGCCAGAAACAATTCAACTTAGTTTCGCCGACATGTTGGACATCCTTCATCCGGCTCCACCTGCCACGCGTCAATATTGAGTGCACAACACAACTGCAGGGAAAGATTCACCCCGGTCGTTGCGCCTAGTAGTAATGACTAGTGAGTAGTCAAATCACAGAGCCCCACCTTCGCCACAGTAAGTTGCTCGGACGAAGCAACCATCATTTCTCTGTTCCATGAATCCGCTGGTACTCCCATATTCCCACAGTAATACGTTGATCGGGCGAATCAACCATCACTTCACCTTTTCCACAATAAGTACTAGTACCTCCTTTTTTTACTCTAGAACAACCACACGCGAATATTGGACGGTAGCAGCACAGCAACTGAATCAAAAATTTGATAGTATGAGAATAACTTTGAACGTAAGCCATTGATTCACTCTATCCAATGGTCATAGTTGGAAAATCCAATCAAAACCAAGCATTGGATCAACTCTTTTAGCACTCATATTGTTGCCGCCTGCTCAACCACTTGCCCACCTAGCCCACCTATATATCCGCTCACGTGTGATGACCACAGGAGCTATCCATTCAGATTGTATGTTAAAAAAATAAAGGTCGATAACTAATGCGGCACCTCGGGCCAACGCAGCCAGATCACATTTTGCATGAGAAATTACACACCATATTTCGTTGACATGTGGTCCCGTTCCAACATGTCAGTGAGACGACGGCGAGTCCTTTTCTACTAGTATTTCCGAATAGACGTGTAGGCCGGGGCGCCTCTTTGTGTACCATGGCAAACTGGCAACCGTCCACCGACTCTTCGCCTTTCCCTCTCGATTTGGAACTGATGTCGCACGCTCTTCCTCCCTCCTCCATTTGCTTTCACCCTTCCTTCTGCCATTGTTCGATCGTCTTCTCCATGGAGGGAACAGGCTGGAAACGACCCCGTTATTCTTGCCCCGATCTGAAAGATGACGTGGTGGAGGAACTCATTGATTGGTGCGACGTCATCACCTCGGCTAGCATGGCAGGTTTGTTCAAGACCATTCTCGACTCAACTAATAACATCATTACAAGGAACCCAAGGGTCTAGGAGCGGTTTGATCTCCCCTATCTTCTTCGTCGTGACCCTGCTGACTGGCACGGGGATGATGGAGGCCTCGCCTTGTGCAAGTTGATGTCGCTTGATAATGATATGCATGATGTTAATATGCCATCGCTTGAGGGCAAGGCTTGGGCAGGGGAAAATGGAGATTGGGTTGTTTATATTGGGTACAACTGCGAGTGGGAACTTGTGAATGTGTACACTCGTCACTGGGTTCCACTTTGAAAAATCTCAGCAGACTGCCCAGAGGTTGAGCACACCGGTATTCTACGCACGTTCAAATACGATCATGGTGACTGTCTTCTACGGAAGATAGCAATTTGTCGAGTTCCCAACCGCTCTTGGAATTACAACAACTATGAAGTTGTTGCTATCTTTGACAAGATTGTTGCCGTCCTTCGTGGTTCAACTCGATGGATATTGCTCAAAAAATCAGTTTCTATACACGGATGTGTACTGTGATGCAATTCAATACGAGGGTCTTGTGTTTGCTTCCACCACTCATGGCACTGTTTTTGCATGGGATCCTCGTAGTTTCGGTATGTTTGTCTTCCACCATAATTATAATTGTTTCATCCACATGCATGCGGGTTAGCAAGTTTCCCTTTACTAATTAACCTTCTTCTTGTGTTTCCAAGGTCCTGTGAACATTCCACCACCTATACTTGAAAAATTTTATAACCAAGGGGGAGATGACGATGGTGATGATCACAAGAATGAGGACGAGCAGGGCCTATATACTCACTAGCGCCTGGCAACTTATTCCGATGGATCACCCCTTCTTGTCTGTATACAGCCCACTGCTGATGTTACTACTAAGGAAGCAGGTGTTGTCTCCCATGGTCGCACTCTCCAGACCTATTCCAACACCCATTGTATGGTATTCGGGATGGATACTAGTGTGCTAGCGCCAACACCTTCTCCCTAGTATAGTATTGATAGTCTTGGAGAAAACTCGCTCTTCCTTGGACAAAACTATCCAATGATGGTGAAAGGCGACCCAACTGTTGTTGACACAACGTTGCTAGTACCATTTATGAGAAGCAACTGTATCTATACCTCGGACATTTCGGTGGTTCCCTACCCTGGTACTGATATAGTAGGTCGCTTCAGCCTGGATGATCAGTCCTGCGTTGGTCTCGAGATTGACAATAGGTGGCCCTTCCCACAGAATCACTTGTGGTTCAAAGCAAGCGTTTCCAACGTCGAGGATTGGTTGAGTTGAAGTTCATTTCATTGCTTGTTATTTGTTGTGTGATGAAATCTTTAGTATTTATAATGTATCCTCGTTGTCGTTGTGGGTTGATGACCTGTTGTATGTAATAAAATGATATGCCTGTGATAAACTTACTAAATTTATGAATGGCTTTCGAGTCGCTTCTCTGAGTGAGTACTGCGATGAGATAGAAAAATATTTTCTGAATACATAATTGTACGTGCATTGCAACAGGTTATCGGATGAGGCCAATCAACAATAGTAGTACACTATTTGTACTAGCTTCACATGCTTCGCACGTCGGGCGGGTGTTTTTACTGTACCTGTGAATACCATCATCCTAGCTCCTCGGATGAGTCCAATAGAAATTGCATTATGATGTTTGGGTTCAAACTTTCAGAACTGGTGCACTATCTCTACGTCTACATATATGTAATACAACAAGTTTTTAACTTGAGACCAGCCACCCACCCTCACAAAGAACACTTTTTAACCTAGCACAGACTCCAGGAAATTTGGCCACAGTGTGAGGTGGGCCATATGTTAATGTGTTCGTTGTACGTAACCAGCACCTCGAATCCTCGATACTACTACTACAAGTAGTAGGAGTAGTAGGGTGGCATGGGCCAGAACAAGCATTCACGTCCAGGAGTACGGCACACGCCACCAGCACGACTTCCATCTGACACCATATTTCTTGGAGTCCGTGCTACAGCAATCTCTTCAACCTCGTCGTTTCTCTAAAACTCACCCATCGCACGGCGGGCGAGGTGGGGTTTGTCGATAGTCAGTTTTCTCAACTGCGTCCCACTTGTAAGGCCAACTCCAACACACGACCCCAAACAGACCTCCATTTTGCCCGGACTCTGTCCGTTTGGGTAGGGCAATGGGGTCGTGTCTGGGCCATTTCTCGGATGCGGTGGCCATGTGCCGAACGCGCGGACGCATCCCAGCCGCGTACATTTTTCTTTGCAAACACATATCTTTTTTTCATCATTGATTTTTTGGTACAAGGAAATACATCACCAAAATTTTGACTAGAAAAGCAAGATCAAAGAAAACAAGAACCACAAGAATACATTTTAGAAGATATCCAACTTCCATAACTGCTCCTGTAAGTTGGATTAGTGCCTTCTCGATGCATTCATTGTTGATCTTTTTTCGCGAATACGCAAAGTTTGCGTATATTTTCATTGATAGAAGAAGAGAAAATGAATACAATAGAGGATACAACACATGAGTATGGAACCCAGAGCAGAGAGAGGGATGCATTCATTGTTGATCTGCGGAGGCTTGATCTTGCGTGCTTCTTTCTTCTTCGAGTGTAAAGAAGTAGACGTTGCTTCCTCGCATCTAGTCTCATGTCTAGCCTCTATTCTATAAACAAGTGCACTAGTCTCATCTCTAGCCTCCATGCTAGCTAAAAATGCTAGAACATCTACTAAATTGCGCTCTATCAATATATTGATGTACTCTTCTTCCCAATACCAAAACTTGCATCCATTCTACACAATAAATTTTAAGTTAGCACAACTAGTCTAATCCGAGAGCACAACCGAAGATTTGGTCGAGTTCTTCCTCCTTTTGCCAACACGTGGGACATCCAGCATCCAGGTTGTGTCATGCAAGAAAATAGAGTGGTAGTTGAAGCCACGTGATGTGAATCTTGGGTTAAACTGTAAATAGAATCTTACTACTCTTGAGTAACTCCAAAAGCGGCCACCGAAGATCTTTATTGGATTTATTTTTCATCACTGGCACGTTGAGGTGAAAGATATGCAGGTTCAGTGGCTGCTCTTGCATTTTCATTGACATGTGGGACCGCATATGAGCAAACAGACGATGCGCTCCGCGCGTCTGCTGGTTGGCTGAGAAGAGAGATAGAGGAGGGCTGAGCACGGACTCCAGGAAATTTGTTCTATGTAAACAACACCTTGATATCTGCGTGTGGTTGTTTCTAGAATAAAAAAGGAGGTACCCCTACTTATGTTACTCCCACTACGCCTAGTCTAAGGTTAGTAGGTGACCTTGCGCTTGGCTCTTCGCCTCTTCCGGAAGTTGATGGTTCTACAGTAGTACTTCCGGCAATCTGACACCAAATGAACTGCTGCATGTCCACCGCTTGTAAGCAAAAGTTTCTCCTCGTGTTGCGAGCCACAGCGCACGTGTTGGTGAGGGATAAGGTGTAATCAAGCTTCTCGTTGTTCTGCGAGTTGACGGGACACATCAAAGTTATTTAGTACGTACTCTCTCCAAAAAAGGGATGGCCATGTCATGGCTACCATCCCGTGCTCCTTCATTGAGTACATGCATTATTCACATGCCATCGAGGAGAAAAAAATATTGCATAGTAGGTGCCATCGAAGTGCACGACTCACTTACACACTGCTTATCTGATTATCTCCATTTTCTTGCATGACACGTGCACCTTGATGCTAGATGTCTTGTGTGTTGGCAAAAGGATGAACAAAGCTCACGTAAAAGAAAAGAGTTGAAGAACATAGATTCCCGACGACCGAGAAGGAGCAAGGAAGCTCGCGGTGGAGCGTCTGCAAGGAACCTTGCGCGTTTTCCCCTGTTTTTGCCGCCTGCCCACCTATAAACAAATAAAAGAACATGAACTCTTTGCTAACCACTAGAAACGATACATCAGGATGCTAAGGTGAAGATGTTTTATAGTTTATATTGGTAACCACGCAACAAGCCACGCATGTACAGGACGCATGCAGCCATGCATGTACACACGCCAATGCACTAACTCCATCCGATCCAACTCATGCACATACGCGCACAACATGGAGCACACAACGCATGTACACAACACGTGCATGCACACACACTCGGCCGCAGAATGCACGTGAATAACACATGCATGCGCGCACACTCGGCTGCATGGAGGCGTGCGCCATTTGCGGTGATGTCTGGTTCGTCGTGCTATGGCGAAGCAAGCACACAACGGCGCCTACACATCTCTTGCAGCACCTCTTTGCCGTCGTTGCTCAACAACTAGTCAAAGACGAAGACGACCGCAGCCTCGGCCTTAGAGCTAGCACCGATGGAAAAAAACATGCACGCTGCACGCACACGAGCACGTACGGAGTGCCCATGACGTGGTGCGTCCCCAGTCGCCTCTACTCCTTCTGTGCATGTTGTCTATCAAGGCGGTTGTATGCCTAATGACGATGTGGGTGAGATCTTCTAGGACTTAGATGATGACGAGGAAAATTATGAGACACAAGGTGACGTACACCGTCAAGGTCCACGGTCAAGGGGGTGCTAAGTGCTAAGTGCTTAGATGTGCTTAGATGAGGTGTTAAGTGCATTAAATGGCTTAGTAACTCAAGTCTTCAATGCATAGGTGCTTAGTTTATTGTTGCTAAGCTTGCTTCATTTAATTAGCTATAGACTCAAAACTGTCTTTCCACCGTTTCTTCGACTAGCCACACTGGTAAATAACATAAACTAGTAACATACACATATCCCCAGACTATGTTACTACCTTCATAGTGGGTAGTAACATAAGTGTGGTAACATGCAAAGCTTCATTTATTAGGTTATAGACTCATATTGCATTGGGACATGTGATGTTACAGTAATTAGCTAAGTTACTATAACTACCTCTCTCCTCATTAACTCATTGCCACATAAGCAAATTTGCTGAGTTGGACTCGATGTTACTGCTGAAGTTACTCCCATTGTGGCTAGTCTTCCTGCAGTCACCAAACTAGTCTCTCTCTTCTTAATTAACATGCCACATCATATTTTATGCCTACATGGCAGGCTTAGCAGCTATACATGATGGAGTACTGGGAGAGGCCAAGGCTGGTCATAGTGGGGAGTGACTTATACGGTAACATATTACTATGTTACTCTAAACATCTCTATAAACCGGAAAGGAGGGAGTAGTAACATAGACTAGTGTCATATGCAGAGTATGGGAGCACATGATATTTCCCCGTCCGGACCGATCCCAAGTTGGCTTTTCACCTTCTTGGCCCAACAAAAACCCCTCCCCCTCCCGCGCGTGCTTCCCGCCCGGCACCAGCTGAGCCCGCCGCTCCACATTGATGGCAAGTCAGGGCGACGCGACCTCTTACTGCTTCTGCTGTTGAAGCAGCGCGCCGACCGAGGGCACCGCCCGCTGCATGCCCGGCATTTCAGACTACACAGTGGAGAGTAACTTTAGAGCAAGTACTACAATTAGATGACATAAGCAGGCTATAAGGATTTAAATATAGTCTTTGTGCTTAGTTGAAGGAGAGAGAATAGGAGAGAGAAGAGAAGCGGATTGTAAACTTGTAGCTGGTTGTAGCAGGAGCCCCAACATACTTTGTGAGACAAAAGGTGGGGCCATTATTCATGATATAGTATTTATACTAAAGGGACTAACGGACGCCTTAATAACTCTATTTTTTAGACAAACATTGGTGGGGCTATTATTGACTTGGACGTGGGGTTTGGGGGCCAAAGGCCTACTATTATACTTGGTCTTACTCGCACGACCGACCTGACATGCTCTACCCTAGCCCCTGATGTATCATATGGTTTCGCACCGTTCCAGATCTTAGTGCCGCCACGCAATTCTTCTCCAGCCCTCCTTCCGGCGTGCACCGTGAGAAGGGACAGCAGTCCTCCGAACCCCGCCTTTCAGGATCCTATACGGGAGAGGGGCGATCAGGTTTGTGGGGAGCACACTCCTGTGACTGCTGCCAGCGACGACTTCCTCAACGACAGCCTTCTTCCCCGACCTTGGTAACCTCTTCATCAACGACATGAGTGACAACATCAACCACAGCGGTTCTGCTCCCGCTATACAGTATGTGATTCTGTCCTCCTGGTTTAGTCCGCATCATTACTTTGATGTTTGCAATTGTCGTCATGATCTATTTACTGCTGATTCGGATTAAATCTCATAGTAAATTGCTCATATATTCAACAATCCAATCCAAAAACCTGATTATAGGCAATTTACTCTGAGTGGTTTTGCTGCACTTTTAAAGCCGCCTACTTTTAAGGGGGTGCAATATAAAAGGTGGCGCACAAGAGCAGTATTGGTTCCAGATCATGTTCTGCTATGACGCTACTAAGGGTAGGCCTGAGGGCGATCTTAATCCTACACAGCAGGAAGCTTTTGAGGACATGGATACCCTCTTCAAAGCCTCCCTGCTAAGTGTTCTTGACGATTCCATTATGGATTCATATATGTCATTTGACAGCAGCAAAGACATGTGGGATGCACTCGAGGCCACGTTTGGGCCCTCGGGTGCTGGCAACGAGTTGTACGTCATGGAGCAATTCTGTGACTACAAGATGACTGATGTGCGCTTTGTTGTTCAGCAGACTCATGAGATACAGTAACTCTCTAAGGAACTTGAGTACTTTAAGTGTGTGTTGCCGGACAAATTTGTTGCTGGGACCATCATTGCCAAGCTTCCACCTTCGTGGAACGATTTTGCTATTTCTCTGAAAAACAAGAGACATGAGTTTTCTGTTTTGGATCTCATTAGCACTCTTGATTTTGAGGATAAGGCGGGAGCAAAAGACACACATGCTCGGGTCGCTGAGGGAGCTTCTAGTGCCCACATGGTACATGAGGAGAACTTCCAGCCCAACCAGCCCCAAAACAACAAGAACAAATCTCAGGGGAAAGGCAAGTTTGATGCAAAGAACAAGCCGTCACATTCTACCAACTTCAAGAAGAATTCTCATAACGGGAAGGGATACAAACCTCAATTTTGGTAGCACCGCGCAAAATTTATATGGCTGCATCTACCTGCTGTCAGCTAACCTCATGGTGCTCCAGGTATTCCTACATTCGTAACGAGGTACAATGACCACCGCAAGATGAAATTAGCTTATTCTTACGTTGACTTGCTGAATGCAGTGCGGAACGATCGTGTCGTGCGTGGAGGAGAAAACAAGCAGTGCAGCCAAAGGTGGAAATCAAGCAAGGACTTATGAAATTATATATAATCTTCCTCAGGCAGGTCAGTATCCCCTTCGTCCAGATGATCGTGTTTTGTCATGCCGAGCTATTGATATGTGCTACTGTTTTGCAACACCATTTAAGTATAGCTACTGTTTTCCTATCTTTTCAGATTCAGGACAATGAAGATGATTTCAGGGGAACTGCACAATATGGACTCATGTTGAGTCATCTCGATTGCCTCATGTGTTTGCTGCAAATGTGTCAGCATCAATTGCAAGATGAGGCAGCTAGCTAGCTGTGGAGCTGCCAACATGCTCAAAGTGCTCACAACATTGAGAAGAAACAAGCATGCCCAGCAAATTAATGCGTGTGCAGGGAGGCCCTTTGCTCAGAGAAGCATCGACCGATTTTCTTTATTTCCACAACTTTTCACAGCTTTGTATTGGTTATAGTATGGTGAATCATTGAGATGCATAAACATGCTGAACTTTTATTCTTCTGAATGTTAGTATGCATACCGTATCTTCTGAAGCTGAGTTTAATGTGAGTGTCTGCATCCAGTACTGTGTCCTCTAATTTGGTGGATGCACATAGAGAAAATAAATCTCCCTAATTTACTCCATAACCACCCTATTAAATAGGCCTAGCAACAAACCAGGCGCACGCAGTGGCCGGCGGGCACATGCATCCTGCATGCATGGCCAGTCAGCCAAGTCCATGCGCCAGCTCCAATGCAGCAATGCAAAAGAAGAGAGCGGTTCTTGGGGAAAAGCGAGTAGTTAGTGCAGCGGGCCTTATAAACATGAACAACTCGCTCTCCCGCTTCCGTCTCCCCCCAATTCCCGCCGCTCCCCAATCTTCCTCACTCGTCCAAAAAAACCCCGCTCACCTTCTTCCTCACTCGTACAGAATTCGCCTGCTCCTCTTCTTCCACTCCTACAGAAATCCCCAACCCTCCTTCTTCCCCACTCGCACTACCACTAGAATCGTCTCTCGCTACTCTGCTCAAATCCGTGAGCTCGGCGCGACGCCCACAAGGAAAATGGAGTCGGCTGGCCCCAGCACCAAGAAAATGAGGCTCCCGCCAGCGGCGATGCCGGTTGTAGATCCCGCACCCGGTAGCGCGTGGAGAAGCGGAGAGCCTCCCCCCCCCACCCGGATCTGAGGAACCGCTAGAATCTCCGATGGACCGCATCAGCGATCTCCCGGACATCATCCTTGAGGAGATCATCTTGCTTCTCCCCACCAAGGATTGTTGTCGCACACAAGTCCTCTCAACTTGGTGGCGCCCTCTATGGAGCATCGGGCCCCTCAATCTCGACTGTCGTCAGATATCTGTCCTTCCTGAATTTCATGTCCTCAGAGCCATCGTCTCTTCTCACCAACAGGGCCCCATTCAATGCATCTGCATCCCGACACGCAACCTGCTGTCCATACCCGGCACGATGGACGCTTGGCTGACATCCCCTGAATTCACAAAACTCCAACAGTTTGAGTTGTGCCATTACCACAAAAGTTTCATACCACGAACACACCAAGAATTCGTGCCCATACCACTGTTGTCCATCTCGCGGTTTTCCTCCTCTCTCCACACCGCCACCTTCGCCCCGTACCATCTACCAGATGATCTGGTACAAATGCTTCGACTCCCATTGCTAAAAAAACTTTTGCTTGTGGTGGTTTATCTATCGGAGGCCTCACTGCACAGCATCATCCACTCCAGTTGCCCTGTCCTGGAGCGCTTGCTGATTGTTTTGGGAATAGAAATCTGTATGAGTTGTCTCAAATAAAGTCTCCTCACCTTAAAAGCATTGGAATTTGTTTTGAAGGACAACAGCTCATCATCGAAGATGCCCCTTCACTTCAAAGGTTGCTCCTTGATAATTGTTATAGACCTTCACAAATAACCATCGTCTCTGCGCCCAAACTGGAGACCTTGGGTGTAATTCGTGACCCATTTAATGATCACAAGGAGTTGGTGTTTGGCTCCTCACTTTTTCAGGTACCGTATATTATCATCTACACATTTGTAATCATAAGCTGCATTTTTCATTTGTGTGCATAAGTTTTATATCATCTTGGAGTACACTTTGGGTACTAATATTATGTTATATGCTCAATGAAGAGTTCGTCCATTGGTAGCCTATCAATGCTGCTGGATTCTGTCAAGATCATATATATCAGAATGTTTAGTTTTGATCTGAACATAATTATTGGCTTGCTGCGATGCTTTCGATCTCTAGAGAATTTATATATAGAGGTGATGATTTCATGCACATTGAAAGCCCGTATATATTGTACTAGAATTAATTGGTCAGTTGTCGTTCTTTTGAAATACTCTTTTTTAGACCTTAAATGTTTTCAATCTTCATGTCTACTTAGGCAGAACCACATGGAGCAAAACATATAACCAATCGGTGGCATAATAAGCACCAGGATTTTCTCAGTTCTCATGACATTCGTTTGAGGACAATAACGATGGAAGGGTATGCATCCAACCAGGCAAACAGAAGCTTTGTCACATTCTTCCTCTTGAATGCGAGGTTACTATTGTCCATGAGGCTTAATTTTTACCACAAGAGATTTTTCACGGACGAACATGTTGAACAGCAAAAAAAGAAGTTTCAGGTGGACAAATGGGCTTCTAAACATGCTCGGCTTCTATTTGCAACAAGTTGTACTCATCCTAAAATAAATTGTTTTGCACGGGATGTTGATTTTATGGATCAGGCCGATCCATTTGTTTGTGACTGCAAAAAAGAGTGGTTGGGTTAGATGTTACTGCCATGTACAATCTGGGTTTTGTCTAAAAATTTGATGAACAATTAATCCTTGGGATTTTTGTACCATTTGTATGCTTCAGTTGCATGTTGTTGCCCTCGTACTCCCCTCCACCTGCCACTACACTGTCGCATCTTCCACGGCTGTTGTTCGTTCCCGTCCGAGGCCTCACCGTCGTTCTCCTCCTTGGTTCACTTGCTGTGCCCGCCGCCGTATGGCATTGTCAACATGGTCAACAACCAAGAGGAATCAGGAGATGACTGTACGTGGAGAGGCTGGCGGTAGGGACCCACCGGGGTCATTGCATTTCGCAAGCAGGTGCCTCGTTATTACAAGCCAAAAAAAATACTTCCTCCTAATTGTTTGACAACTAGGTCCCACGCCATTGTCAATGTAGTCAATAAACGAGAAAATTACACAACGAGTGGATAACACCAGGGACCTAGCAGCTTGCCCAGTTGTTTTTTAGTTTCAGAGACAGAGCTCAACTGCGTGTTGTGCGGGGGCTGTGGCCCGTCTAGCCCACGCTTACGCTTTTATTAAGCACAACGAGCCCAGTTGATATATTTTTTCTTTCTAAAAATGGCTAGCCCAGTTCTTTTTTTTGGAGAATACCAAAACTGAGGCCTACTTGCTTTTCTCAGCCCTGCTGGGCTGCAAATCTTTCAAGATGAGAAGGGATGTAAGTAGTAAGAAATGGGCTTCCCCAGAAAATGGGTTGTAAGTTGTAAGAAATGGGTTGTAAATTTTTAAACCAAAGCCAACCGGCAATTGCATTAAAATATCATTTTTTTTTCAGGATTTCTCCTATAAAAACCAAAGCCAACTGGCAATTACATTAAAATATCATCTTTTCTCCCACAAGATAAACTACTCATACAAATGCATCTTCATGTTCCGTGCAACGAACGGGCATCTTGCTAGTTAAGATTGTAAATTTCATTCATTTTTTTGCGGAGAATTGTTTTTTGAATTTTATTTTGATATAACTTTTTGAAAATTATTTTTAACGTGACTCAAAATTTCATGATTAAAAGAGTTCGGACCCCACCAAAAGATGCAAAGTTTCGTTGAGTTTTTTAGCAGTGCCCAGCATATATGGTCTGTAATGCTAATAAAAAGAATATGGGCTTCAAATATCCTTAAGAATTAGCAAATGGGCTATAAATTATTGAAAATAATGGCTAATTGGCTGTATGCTGTTTTCCATAGATTTGGAGGCTAACTTCTGGGCCTACTAGGTTGACGATGACGCTGTCCTAATTTTTTTTTGACGTGTACGCAAGGCTTTGTCAACTTAGTCAACACACAACAGTGACTGTTGGGTGTCCATCCAACGGTCGTCGTGCCTCTTCAATATCTGATCTTCCTGCTCCAGCGCCCAAACCAGCGCCGGCGGGACTGCCTGCTCCCTCCTCACGTGGCTGGCTGTGCTGCCGCTAGGCCATCCCTCTAACCACCCACACATCCTGTTATTTTCCGGCGACGTTAGCGTCACCCCGCAGCCGACCAGTCAGCGCTCGTACTCCCCTCAGCGTGGGCATCCGCTGCAGTGGCTTCGCCGGCTCCGGGTGGTTCCCTTCCTGGGCCTCGCCCTCATCCATTGCGTTTGTGCTCTCGGCGTGGCGAGGTCAACATGGTCAACAAACAACAGCCATCGGAAGAGGCTGACAGTAGGGGCCCACACAAGGAAATGCCTCCTTATTACACGCAAAATAATGATTCCTCCATCTGATGGCTGGGACCCACCGGGAGGGCCTCTGTAGTTTGCGAAAAAAGTTCCCCCCCGCTGTCAGCTCGGACCCACCGAAAGTGCCTCCTTATTACGCACAAAAAAGAATACTCCCCCTGCTAGCTGGGACCCACCTTGGTGGAAGGCTAACTTGTGGGCCTACTAAGTTCACGGGGACGGAGGGCTTTGTCAACTTAGTCAATATGAACGATTCTAGCTCCAGTGACCGTACGATTTCCATCCAACGGCCGTAGTGCTTCTTCAACCTCTAGTCTTCTAGCTCCAGCCGCCCAAACCAGCGCCGGTCGTGCCGCGTGCTCCTGCCTCCCGTGGCCGGCTCTGATGCCGCGGAGGCCTCACCCCCCCTACTACTCCCACCACTGGCCAGGCCATCCCTCTACTTACCCACACACCCTGTTATTCTGCGACGACGGCAGCCTCACACCGCAGCCGAATTAGTGAACCCTCATACTCCTCTACGTGTGGGCATCCACTGCCGCATCTTCCCCGGCTCCGCTTCGTCCCCTTCCTAGGCCTCGTCGTCGTCCACCGCCCTGGTGCTCTCGGCACGGCGTGGTCAACATGGTCAAGGAACAACTTCCATCGGACGTGGACTGTACGTGGAGAGGTTGACAGCTGGATCCACGGCCGCAGCAAGCAAGTGCCTCTTTATTACGCGGAAAATAATGATTCCTCTACCTGACAGCAGGGACCCACCGGATGGGCCATCGTATTTCACAAAAAAATGTTTTCCCCTGACTTCTGGGACCTACCAGCTACATCTTCGCACGCAAGGAAGTGCGTCCATATTATGGGCTAAAAAAATGATTCGCCCCCTAACTTCTGGGACCAACCAGCTACATCTTCGCACGCAAGGAAGTGCCTAACAATCGGGACCCACCTGGTCGAAGCGTACATAACATTGTCATTCTGGTCGCGAACGTGTACGTACATACTGGTCAATGTAGAGGCGCGCACATAGCATGTACACGTATGTATAGCGGCCAGGGTGCAAGAAAATAAATACAACCACATACGTACATATGGGCGGCGTCTCGAATGACTACTCGCGCATACGTACGGCTAGGGCTCATGTACATGGCTGGGTCAGAACGGAGAAACTGTGTCGTCGTCGTGTTCATGGGGAGGCAACGGAATGCGTCGTGTTCATCGGGAGGCAACGGAACGTGTGGGAGCCAACCGGCTTGGACAGAACAGCCGATGTAAATGAGGCCTGGCGTACCGCAGAACAGAGGAAACAGCCTTGTGTTCGACCGTCCACGGTCGAAACGGGATCCTGTTCATCGGGAGGGGTCTGGCGTACCGCAAAACGGAGGAAACGGACTTGTGTTGGGCCTCCTACGGTCGAAACAGGGTCCTGTTGATTGGGAGGGGTGTGGCGTACTGCAAAACGGAGGAAACGGACTTGTGTTGGAGTGCTACGGTTGAAACGAGGGTCCTGTTCATCAGGAGAGGTGTGGCGTACCACAAAATGGGACTCCACGGGATACTGTTCATCTCCACCGTCGACCTCCTCCAGCCTCCACGGGCTACTGTTCATCTATCGTCGACCTCCTCCAGCCTCCACCTGTGACTATTCATCCAGCCTCCACCGTGCGCTACTCCACCGGCTACTGTTCAACTAGCCCTCTCCATGGGCTACTGTTCATCCAGCCCTCCACGGGCTACTGTTCATCCAGCCCTCCACCAGCTACTGTTCAACCAGCCCTCCACGGGGTCGTCCTGTTCATCCAGCCCTCCACGGGGTCCTATTCATCTAGCCCCAACCGGCTCGATCGATCAGGGTCCTGTTCATCTAGAGGCAACCATGGGGTCCTGTTCATCCACCCCCACCGGGAAATGTTCATCCAAACCCCCCCCCCCCCCCAGCAATGCTCACTGTTCATCCAAACCCCCCAACTGCAATGCTCACTGTTCATCCAAACCCCCCAGCAATGCTCACTATTCATCCAGAGGCAGCATAGATCGGCTTCAGTTAGCAGTAGTAGCGAAGCAATCGCTCGATCGCTCGGGTTCAGTAACGCGTAGCCTGCAGTGCAATCGCTCGGGTTCAGTTAGGCGATGCCTCGCTCGGGTTCAGTTAGAGCCCAACGCCTCACACCCACGCGCGTACGGTACGAGAGAAACGCGCATCGCTCGACCCTCGACCACCCACCATAACCGGGAACTCCCCAATTTTTTCCTCGCCGTCGCTTCTACCACGGTTTTTTCTGTCATGGACGGCCCAAAGAATGTCATGCAGCTGCGTCTCCGGCCCACCCAGGATAAAAAGCCCATTTTCTGTCATGATTTTTTATCATAGAAGTAGGAGCCCACCACATCTATGATGATACCGGGTTTTGTCACAATTATCGTCATAGAAGTGTCATAAGTATGACAGAAATTTTTTTCATTCGGCCCAAAATGTCATGGATGTGTCTTTTTTTTTGTAGTGGGCTTGGTGTGCTAGGAACACATATGGAATGTAGGCGGCCAACCTATCAAACCATAGAGTACTTCGCACGTGCATGACTGACTTGGGATGATTACAAAGGAAGCAAAAACAATCTTTCTTGGATTCACGGCGGCAACTTGCATAGAATGCTCATGAGTTCGAGGAAGTCACTTCTTCCATCCAAGCATAAGCTTCATGAACAGGACACGAAGAAAATGCTTACACAAGTTTCCAACACTAGCTTATTATCAACATGAATCATGGAGAAGATAAAATGCTGCTGGTGGGATCAACAACAAATCATCAAGATTTCCATGAGAATGGAATTCCACAACTATGTGAACAAGGCGATAGCATTGGTCAGACTCCAAAAGATATAATGGTGTATGCTAGAGGAACAACCACGAGTAAGACAACATTATGAACATCATTTGTTTTCTATTTGATTTGACGATATCCCATGCTCAAATCAAAGATTGGATAATACAATAGCACCGACAATTGGTCACGAGGATCAATCAATGAGGATATCATCTTTCTTCAACAAACACACAAACACAAGGATATCCCTTTGGAAACAAACATAATTTGCAAAATACTATCAGGACTAAGTTCATGATAAATTAAAGTTCAATTAATCATATTACTTAAGAACTCCCACTTAGATAGACATCCCTCTAGTCATCTAAGTGATCACGTGATCCAAATCAACTAAACCATGTCTGATCATCAAGTGAGATGGAGTAGTTTTCAATGGTGAACATCACTATGTTGATCATATCTACTATATGATTCACGCTCAACCTTTCGGTCTTAGTGTTCCTAGGCCATATCTGCATATGCTAGGCTCGTCAAGTTTAACCCAAGTATTATGCGCGTACAAAACTGGCTTGCACCTATTTTATGTGAACGTAGAGCCTATCACACCCGATCATCACGTGGTGTCTCAGCACAAAGAACTGTCACAACGGTGCATACTCAGGGAGAGCACTTGTACCTTGAAATTTAATGAGAGATCATCTTATAATGCTACCATCGAACTAAGCAAAATAAGATGCATAAAGGATAAACATCACATGCAATCAATATAAGTGATATGATATGGCCATCATCATCTTGTGCCTTTGATCTCCATCTCCAAAGCACCGTCATGATCACCATCATCACCGGTGCGACACCTTGATCTCCATCATAGCATCGTTGTCGTCTCGCCAACTATTGTTTCTACGACTATCGCTACCACTTAGTAATAAAGTAAAAACAATTACAGGGTGATTGCATTGCATACAATAAAGCGACAACCATATGGCTCCTGCCAGTTGCCGATAACTCTGTTAAAAAACATGATCATCTCATACAATAAAATTTAGCATTATGTCTTGATCATATCACATCACAACATGCCCTGCAAAAACAAGTTAGACGTCCTCTACTTTGTTGTTGCAAGTTTTACGTGGCTACTACGGGCTGAACAAGAACCGTTCTTACCTACACATCAAAACCACAACGATTTTTCATCAAGTATGTGCTCTTTTAACCTTCAACAAGGACCGGGCGTAGCCACACTTGATTCAACTAAAGTTGGAGAAACTGACACCCGCCAGCCACCTGTCTGCGAAGCACGTCGGTAGAACCAGTCTCGCGTAAGCGTACGCGTAATGTCCATCCGGGCCGCTTCATCCAACAATAGTATAAAATGCTGGTAAGCAGTATGACTATTATCGCCCACAACTCACTTGTGTTCTACTCGTGCATATAACATCTACGCATAAACCTGGCTCGGATGCCACGGTTGGGGAACATAGTAATTTCAAAATTTTCCTACGCACACGCAAGATCATGGTGATGCATAGCAACGAGAGGGGAGAGTGTCGTCCATGTACCCTCGTAGACCGTAAGCGGAAGCATTATGCCAACGTGGTTGATGTAGTCGTACGTCTTCATGATCGACCGATCCTAGTACCGAACGTACGACACCTCCACGATCTGCACACGTTTAGCTTGGTGATGTCCCACAAGCTTCGATCTAGCAAAGTGTCGAGGGAGAGTTTCGTCACCACGACGGCATGATGATGGTGATGATGAAGCTACCGACGCAGGGCTTCGCCTAAGCACCGCAACGATATGATCAAGGTGGATTATGGTGGAGGGGGGCACCGCACACGGCTAAAAGATCAATGATCAACTTGTGTGTCTATGGGGTGCCCCCTCCCCTGTATATAAAGGAGTGGAGGAGGGGGAGGGCCGGCCTTCTACTATGGCGCGCCCTGGGGAGTCCTACTCCCACCGGGAGTAGGATTCCCCCCTTCCAAGTAGTAGGATTAGGAGAGAAGGAAAGGGAAGAGAGAAGAGAAGGAAGGAGGGGGTGCCGCCCCTCCCCCTAGTCCAATTCGGACTAGGCCTTGGGGGGCGCGCGGCCTGCCTCTCTCACTCTCTCCGTTAAAGCCTAATAAGGCCCATATACTCCCTGGCGAATCCCGTAACTCTCTCATACTCCGATAAATACCCGAACCACTCAAAACCTTTCCGATGTCCGAATATAGCCTTCCAATATATCGATCTTTACGTCTTGAACATTTTGAGACTCCTTGTCATGTCCCTGATCTCATCCGGGACTCCAAACAACCTTCGGTACATCAAAACACATAAACTCATAATACAGATCATCACCGAACGTTAAGCGTGTGGACCCTACGGGTTCGAGAACTATGTAGAAATGACCGAGACATGTCTCCAGCCAATAACCAATAGCGGAACCTGGATGCTCATATTGGCTCCCACATATTCTACGAAGATCTTTATCGGTCAAACTGCATAACAACATACGTTGTTCCCTTTGTCATCGGTATGTTACTTGCCCGAGATTCGATCGTCGGTATCTCAATACCTAGTTCACTCTCGTTATCGGCAAGTCTCTTTACTCGTTCTGTAATGCATTGTCCCGTAACTAACTCATTAGTCACATTGCTTGCAAGGCTTATAGTGATGTGCATTACCGAGAGGGCCCAGAGATACCTCTCCGACAATCGGAGTGACAAATCCTAATCTCGATCTATGCCAACTCAACAAACACCATCGGAGACACCTGTAGAGCACATTTATAATCACCTAGTTACATTGTGACGTTTGGTAGCACACAAAGTGTTCCTCCGGTATTCGAGAGTTGCATAATCTCATAGTCAGAGGAACATGTATAAGTCATAAAGAAAGCAATAGCAACATACTAAACGATAAGTGCTAAGCTAACGGAATGGGTCAAGTCAATCACATCATTCTCTAATGATGTGATCCCATTAATCAAATGACAACTCATATCTATGGCTAGGAAACTTAACCATCTTTGATTCAACGAGCTAGTCAAGTAGAGGCATACTAGTGACACTCTCTTTGTCTATGTATTCACACATGTACTAAGTTTCCGGCTAATACAATTCTAGCATGAATAATAAACATTTATCATGATATAAGGAAATATAAATAATAACTTTATTATTGCCTCTAGGGCATATATTCTTTAGTATCCCACTTGCACTAGAGTCAATAATCTAGTTCACATCACCATGTGATTTAACACCAATATTCACACCTGTATGTGATTAACACCCATAGTTCACATCATCATTTGATCAACACCCGAAGGGTTTACTGGAGTCAATAATCTAGTTCTCATTGTTATGTGATTAACACCCAAAGAGTACTAAGGTGTGATCATGTTTTGCTTGTGAGAGCAGTTTAGTCAACGGGTCTGTCACATTCAGAGTCGTATGTATTTTGCAAATATTTTATGTCTACAATGCTCTGCACGGAGCTACTCTAGCTAATTGCTCCCATTTTCAATATGTATCCAGATTGAGACTTAGAGTCATCTGGATCGGTGTAAAATCTTGCATCAATGTAACTCTTTACGACGAACTCTTTATCATCCCCATCACCGAGAAACATTTCCTTAGTCCTTATTAAGGATAATCTTGACCGCTGTTCAGTGATCTACTCCTAGATCAAAATTGTACTCCCTTGCCAAACTCAAGGCAGGGTACACAATAAGTCTGGTACACAACACAACATACTTTATAGAACCTATAACTGTGGCACAGGGAATGACTTTCATTCTTTTCTATTTTCTTCCATGGTCGGGCTTTGAGTCTTACTCAACTTTACACCTTGTAATACAGACAAGAATTCCTTCTTTGATCCATTTTGAACTCTTTCAAAAAACTTGTCAAGGTATTTACTCATTGAAAAATCTTATCAAGTGTCTTGATCTATCTCTATAGACCTTGATGCCCAATATGTAAGCAGCTCCACCGAGGTCTTTCATTGAAAAACTCTTATTCAAGTATCCCTTTATGCTATCCAGAAATTCTATATTATTTCCAATCAACAATATGCCATCCACATATAATATTAGAAATGCTATAGAGCTCCCACTCACTTTCTTGTAAATACAGGCTTCACTGCAAGTCTGTATAAAACTATATGCTTTGATCAACTCATCAAGGCATATATTCCAACTCCGAGATGCTTGCACTAGTCCATAGATGGATCACTGGAGCTTGCACACTTTGTTAGCACCTTTAGGATTGACAAAACCTTCTGGTTACTTTTTTAATAAATCCATTAAGGAATGCAGTTTTGACATCCATTTGCCAGATTTCATAAAATGTGGCAATTGCTAACATGATTCGGACAAACTTAAGCATCGATACGAGTGAGAAAATCTCATCGTATTCAACACCATTAACTTGTCGAAAAACCTTTTGCGACAAGTCGAGCTTTGTAGATAGTAACACTACTATCAGCGTCTGTCTTCCTCTTGAAAATCCATTTATTTTTTATGGCTTGTCGATCATCGGGCAAGTCCACCAAAGTCCAAACTTTGTTCTCATACATGGATCCCATCTCAGATTTCATGGCCTTCAAGCCATTTCACGGAATATGGGCTCATCATCACTTCCTCATAGTTCGTAGGTTCATCATGGTCTAGTAACATGACGTCCAGAACAGAATTACCGTACCACTCTAGTGCGGACTGTACTTTGGAAGACCTACGAGGTTCTGTAGTAACTTAATCTAAAGCTTCATGATCATCATCATTAGCTTCCTCACTAATTGGTGTAGGAATCACTGGAACTGATTTCTGTGATGAACTAATTTCCAATTCGGGAGAAGGTACAATTACCTTATCAAGCTCTACTTTCCTCCCACTCACTTCTTTCGAGAGAAATTCCTTCTCTAGAAAGGATCCATCTTAGCAATGAATATCTTGCCTTTGGATCTGTGATAGAAGGTGTACCCAACAGTTTCTTTTGGGTATTCTATGAAGACGCACTTCTCCGATTTGGGTTCGAGCTTATCAGGTTGAAACTTTTTCACATAAGCATCGCAGTCCCAAATTTAAGAAACGACAGCTTTGGTTTCTTGCCAAACCACGGTTCATAAGGCGTCGTCTCAACAGATTTTGATGGTGCCCTATTTAAAGTGAGTGCAGCTGTCTCTAATGCATAACCCCAAAACGATAGTGGTAAACCGGTAAGAGACATCATAGATCGCACCATATCCAATAAAGTGTGGTTACGATGTTCGGACACACCATTACGCTGTGGTGTTCCATGTGGTGTGAACTATGAAACTATTCCACATTGTTTTAAATGAAGTCCAAACTCATAACTCAAATATTCTCCTCCACGATTAGATCGTAGAAACTTTATTTTCTTGTTACGATGATTCTCCACTTCACTCTGAAATTCTTTAAACTTTTCAAATGTTTCAGACTTGTGTCTCATTAAGCAGATATACCCATATCTGCTCAAATCATTTGTGAAGGTCAGAAAATAATGATACTCGCCACGAGCATCAACACTCATTGGACCGCATACATCGGTATGTATTATTTCCAACAAGTCAGTATCTCTCCATTGTTCCGGAGAACGGAGTTTTAGTTATCTTGCCCAAAAGGCACAGTTCGCAAGCATCAAATGATTCATAACCAAGTGATTCCAAAAGTCCATATTTATGGAGTTTCTTTATGCGCTTTACACCGATATGACCCAAACGGCAGTGCCACAAATAAGTTGCACTATCATTATCAACTTCGCATCTATTGGCATCAATATTATGAATATGTGTATCACTACGATCGACATCCAACAAACTATTTTCATTGGGTGTATGACCATCGAAGGTTTTATTCATGTAAACAGAACAACAATTATTCTCTGACTTTAAATGAACAACCGTATAGCAATAAACATGATCAAATCATATTCATGTTAAACACAAACACCAAATTACATTTATTTAGGTTTAACACTAACACCGAAAGTATAGGGGGTGTGCGATGATGATCATATCAGTCTTGGAACCACTTCCAACATACATCATCACTTCACCCTCAACTAGTCTCTATCTATTCTGCAACTCCTGTTTCGAGTTACTAATCTTAGCAACCGAACAAGTATCAAATACATAGGGGCTACTATAAATACTAGTAAGGTACACATCAATAACCTGTATATCAAATATACCCTTGTTCACTTTGCCATCCTTCTTATCCACCAAATATTCAGGGTATTTCCGCTTCCCGTGATCATTTCCTTTGTAGTAGAATCACTCAGTTTCAGGCTTTGGTCCAGCTTTGGGCTTCTTCGTGGGAGTGACAACTTGCTTGCCATTCTACTTGAAGTTCCCTTTCTTTCCCTTTGCCCTTTTCTTGAAACTAGTGGTCTTGTCAATCAACACTTGATACTCTTTCTTGATTTCTACCTTCGTCGATTTCAGCGTCACGAAGAGCTCGGGAATCGTTTTCGTCATCCCTTGCAAACTATAGTTTATCACAAAGTTCCAGTAACTTGGTGATGGTGACTAGAGAACTCTGTCAATCACTATCTTATCTAGAAGATTAACTCCCACTTGATTCAAGCGATTGTAGTACCCAGACAATCTGAGCACATGCTCACTGCTTGAGCTATTCTCCTCCATCTTTTAGCTATAGAACTTGTTAGAGACTTTATATCTCTCAACTCAGGTATTTGCTTGAAATGTTAACTTCAACTCTTGGAACATCTCATATGGTCTATGACGTTCAAAACGTCTTTAAAGTCCCGATTCTAAGTCGTAAAGCATGGTGCACTAAACTATCAAGTATTCATCATGTTGAGCTTAGCCAAAACATTCATAACGTCTGCATCTGCTCCTGCAATAGGTCTGTCACCTAGCGGTGCATCAAGGACATAATTCTTCTGTGCAGCAATGAGGATAAACCTCAGATCACGGACCCAGTCCGCATCATTGCTACTATCATCTTTCAACTTAGTTTTCTCTAGGAACACATATAAAAAAACATAGGGAAGCAACAATGCAAACTATTGGTCTACAACATAATTTGCAAAATACTATCAGGGCTAAGTTCATGATAAATTAAAGTTCAATTAATCATATTACTTAAGAACTCCCACTTAGATAGACATCCCTCTAGTCATCTAAGTGATCACGTGATCCAAATCAACTAAACCATGTCCGATCATCACGTGAGATGGAGTAGTTTTCAATGGTGAACATCACTATGTTGATCATATCTACTATATGATTCACGCTCGACCTTTCAGTTCAGTATTTCGAGGCCATATCTGCATATGCTAGGCTCGTCAAGTTTGACCCAAGTATTCTGCATGTGCAAAACTGGCTTGCACCCATTGTATGTGAACGTAGAGCCTATCACACCCGATCATCACGTGGTGTCTCAGCACGAAGAACAGTCGCAATGGTGCATACTCAGGGAGAACACTTGTACATTGAAATTTAATGAGAGATCATTTTATAATGCTACCGTCGAACTAAGCAAAATAAGATGCATAAAGGATAAACATCACATGCAATCAATATAAGTGATATGATATGGCCATCATGTGCCTTTGATCTCCATCTCCAAAGCACCGTCGTGATCACAGTCGTCACCGGCGCGACACCTTGATCTCCATCGTAGCATCGTTGTCGTCTCGCCAACTATTGTTTCTACGACTATCGCTACCGTTTAGTGATGAAGTAAAAACAATTACAGGGTGATTGCATTGCATACAATAAAGCGACAACCATATGGCTCCTTCCAGTTGCTGATAACTCTGTTACAAAACATGATCATCTCATACAATAAAATTTAGCATCATGTCTTGACCATATCACATCACAACATGCCCTGCAAAAACAAGTTAGACGTCCTCTACTTTGTTGTTGCAAGTTTTACATGGCTGCTACGGGCTGAGCAAAGACCGTTGTTACCTACGCATCAAAACCACAACGATTTTTCGTCAAGTATGTGCTCTTTTAACCTTCAACAAGGACCGGGCGTAGCCACACTCGATTCAACTAAAGTTGGAGAAACTGACACCCGCCAGCCTCCTGTGTGCGAAGCACGTTGGTAGAACCAGTCTCGCGTAAGCATACGCGTAATGTCCATTCGGGCCGCTTCATCCAACAATACCGCCGAATCAAAGTATGACATGCTGGTAAGCAGTATGACTATTATCGCCCACAACTCACTTGTGTTCTACTCATGCATATAACATCTACGCATAAACCTGGCTCGGATGCCACGGTTGGGGAACGTAGTAATTTCAAAATTTTCCTACGCACACGCAAGATCATGGTGATGCATAGCAAGGAGAGGGGAGAGTGTCGTCCATGTACCCTCATAGACCGTAAGCGGAAGCATTATGACAACGCGGTTGATGTAGTCGTACGTCTTCACGATCGACCGATCCTAGTACCGAACGCACGACACCTCCGCGATCTGCACACGTTCAGCTCGGTGACGTCCCACAAGCTCCGATCCAGCAAAGTGTCGAGGGAGAGTTTTTTCACCACGACGGCATGATGACGGTGATGATGAAGCTACCGACGCACGGCTTTGCCTAAGCACCGCAACGATATGATCGAGGTGGATTATGGTGGAGGGGGGCACCACACTCGGCTAAAAGATCAATGATCAACTTGTGTGTCTATGGGGTGCCCCCCTCCCCCGTATATAAAGGAGTGGAGGAGGGGGAGGGCCGGCCCTCTACTATGCCGCGCCCTGGGGAGTCCTACTCCCACCGGGAGTAGGATTCCCCCCCTTCCATGTAGTAGGAGTAGGAGAGAAGGAAAGGGAAGATAGAAGAGAAGGAAGGAGGGGGCGCCGCCCCTCCCCCTAGTCCAATTCAGACTAGGCCTTGGGGGGAGCGTGCGGCCTGCCTCTCTCTCTCCCTTAAAGCCCAATAAGGCCCATATACTCCCTAGCGAATTCCCGTAACTCTCCGGTACCCCGATAAATACCCGAACCACTCAAAACCTTTCCGATGTCCAAATATAGCCTTCCAATATATCGATCTTTACATCTCGAACATTTCGAGACTCCTTGTCATGTCCCTGATCTCATCCGGGACTCCGAACAACCTTCGGTACATCAAAACACATAAACTCATAATATTGATCGTCACCGAATGTTAAGCGTGCGGACCCTACGGGTTCGAGAACTATGTAGACATGACCGAGACATGTCTCTGGCCAATGACCAATAGAGGAACCTGGATGCTCATATTGGCTCCCACATATTCTACGAAGATCTTTATCGATCAAACCGCATAACAACATACGTTGTTCCCTTTGTCATCGGTATGTTACTTGCCCGAGATTCGACCGTCGGTATCTCAATACCTAGTTCAATCTCGTTACCAACAAATCTCTTTACTCGTTCCGTAATGCATTATCCTGTAACTAACTCATTAGTCACATTGCTTGCAAGGCTTATAGTGATGTGCATTACCAAGAGGGCCCAGAGCTACCTCTCCGACAATCGGAGTGACAAATCCTAATCTTGATCTATTCCAACTCAACAAAAACCATCGGATACACCTGTAGAGCACCTTTATAATCACCCAGTTACGTGTGACGTTTGGTAGCACACAAAGTGTTCCTCCGGTATTTGGGAGTTGCATAATCTCATAGTCATAGGAACATGTATAAGTCATGAAGAAAGCAATAGCAACATACTAAACGATCAAGTGCTAAACTAACGGAATGGGTCAAGTCAATCACATCATTCTCTAATGATGTGATCCCGTTAATCAAATGACAATCATATCGATGGCTAGGAAACTTAACCATCTTTGACTCAACGAGCTAGTCAAGTAGAGGCATACTAGTGACACTCTATTTGTCTATGTATTCACACATGTACTAAGTTTCCGGTTAATACAATTCTAGCATGAATAATAAACATTTATCATGATATAAGGAAATATAAATAATAACTCTATTATTGCCTCTAGGGCATATTTCCTTCAGCTTTTATCTTCCAACTCTCCAAGTTGTTGTTTAGCTTAACCAACTAGTTCATGGTTATCCAACACGGATTCTTGGAGAAGGGGTGGTTTAAAGGAAAACCAACTTGATCACGAGTACAACATAGCGGTCAGGGGACAACCTGATAATACTTCCGAGAAGATATTCGGAAAATCACGTACCATCGATATGTTACCAAGCTCGAGAACAATCTTGCTTTTCAGGGCAAGACGATATGATCAAATAATCAAGGATTGACACAATCCTAACTCTTGATTGAAGAGTGCACCAAGGAAAATGGACTAGGTAGCACGATCAATCTTAGAATGGTAATTCAATAACCAACATGCTAAGAATGAGAATATTGTCCAGTAACTACCAAGCAACGGATTTTCTAGGAGAATTGATTTCACACATCACAATTCAACACAGAGACTGAAGAATGAACGATGATGGTGAGAAGTATCACTGTATCAAGAGTTCATAGGAGGTGGTACAATTCCCATGACATTCTTGACATAAGGATGGTAATACTCCAAGGTAGAACAGACTAGAAGCTGGATTGGCAATCTTAATCTGCGGAATACAACTGCTTTGACCCAATCCTAGATATGGATGAGGTGTTGGAGTTTGTTTCTCCTAGTCATTCCGGAATAGAATGGCTTGACGGACCTCAAGAGTAAAAGGCAACGATGAACATGAATGCACACATACTCTTGACTATCAATTAATAGACATAGATCAGAATACAACTGAAGAGGGACAACTCAAGGAACATATGATTTTTTTTGCGTTGTGGATTCATGGATTAGCATGTTGAACAAGTTCAACATATTTCTTTCGGATAACCCATGCAGAAAGTAGGACTGGTAGAGTCAGAAATGTAATGGAGAACTCATCCAGAGTACTCTAGTTGTGATCGTCTGGTTCAAAGAACTTCTGCCTTAATTGTTCATGGTATTGGAAGAACGATATACCACGGACCTCGAAGACTATCACAAAGGTTACTATTATCCTAAAGGAATGAGCAAACACTATCAACACAAAGTAAATAGAGTTAATCTTGGGTTCAAGAACCCAAAGATGGAATACCTACTAACTAAATGGCATCGCGGGATGCTTTCGAGGATGATGGCCAGAATTATCACACTAAGAATACAAGACAAGCTATGGTAATAGGTGGTTCTATAAAATATCCTAGTGTCATAATAATAGCTTCAACATATACGTTGAGGCAATTGAGTACCACAACTTGGCGATTAGCATGGTTAATTTGGCACAAAGGAACATCAGTTACGAAAAAAGGAATTTTCAAATGCATCAGACTAGTTAGAAACCTGGGATGACTCAGACAGCATAATGGTTGTAAATGCTCAAAAAGATTTGAGACATCCTGCAAATTGGTGGCATAACCACTTAACATCACAAGATCAAGGTTCTGAGACCAGCTGTTAACACACGGAAGTACTAGAAACTGAGCTGGGACTCGAAACCATCATGCCTATAAGTCTCTATCATAGTAACTCGTCATCCTGATAGATAGATGAGAATGCCTAGTTTCCTATCCCCGTAGAAAAGATGAGGGTGACTCAGATCAGAAGGACATAAGGTAAAGGAGTAAAAAGAGCCTTACGTTCCCTTCTATAAAGGCTTCGTGATGAACTATAATATGCAAGGGATGAACAAGACTATTACCGAGCTCTTTGCGATGCTAAAAACAGCTGAGGTAGAAATCAAGAAGGATCATCAGTGTTGATGGTCAACAAGACCACTAGTTTTAAGAAAAAGGGCAAAGGGAAGAAGGGGAACTTCAAGAAGAACGGCAAGAAAGTTGCTGCTCAGGAGAAGAAACCCAAGTCTGGACCCTGAAACTGAGTGCTTCTACTGCAAAGGAACTGGTCATTGGAAGCGGAACTGCCCTAAGTATTTGGCAGATAAGAAGGATGGCAAAGTGAAAGGTATATTTGATATACATGTTGTTTATGTGTACCTTACTAATGCTCATAGTAGCGCCTGGGTATTTGATACTGGTTCTGTTGCACATATTTGCAACTCGAAATAGGGGCTACGGATTAAACGAAGATTGGCTAAGGACGAGGTGACGAAGCACGTGGGAAATGGTTCCAAGGTTGATTTGATCGCCATAGGCACGCTACCTCTACATCTACCTTCGGGATTAGTTTTAGACCTGCATAATTGTTATTTGGTGCCAGTGTTGAGCATGAACATTATATCTGGATCTTGTTTGATGCGGGACGGTTATTCATTTAAATCAAAGAATAATGGTTGTTCTATTTATATGAGTAATATCTTTTATGGTCATGCACCCTTGCTGAGTGGTCTATTTTTGTTGAACCTCGATCGTGATGATACACATGTTCATAAGATTGAAGCCAAAAGATGCAAAGTTGATAATGATAGTGCAACTTATTTGTTGTGCTGCCGTTTGGGTCATATCGGTGTAAAGCGCATGAAGAAACTCCATGCTGATGGACTTTTGGAATCACTTGATTATGAATCACTTGGTGCTTGCGAACCGTGCCTCATGGGCAAGATGACTAAAACTCCGTTCTTCGGAACAATGGAACGAGCTACTGACTTATTGGAAATAATACATACAAATGTATGTGGTCCAATGAGTGTTGAGGCTTGTGGCAAGTATCGTTATTTTCTTACCTTCACAGATGATTTGAGAAGATATGGTTATATCTACTTAATGAAGCATAAGTCTGAAACATTTGAAAAGTTCAAAGAATTTCAGAGTGAAGTGGAAAATCATCTTAACAAGAAAATAAACTTTCTACAATCTGATCGTGGAGGTGAATATTTGAGTTACGAGTTTGGTCTTCATTTGAAATAATGTGGAATAGTTTCACAACTTATGCCACTTGGAATACCACAGCGAAATGGTGTGTCCGAACGTCGTAACCATACTTTATTAGACATGGTGTGATCTATGATGTCTCTTACTGATTTACCGCTATCGTTTTGGGGTTATGATTTAGAGACGGTTGCATTCACTTTAAATAGGGCACCATCAAAATCCGTTGAGACAATGCCTTATGAACTGTGGTTTGGCAAGAAACCAAAGTTGTCGTTTCTTAAAGTTTGGGGTTGCGATGCTTATGTGAAAAAGCTTCAACCTGATAAGCTCGAACCCAAATCGGAGAAGTGCGTCTTCATAGGATACCCAAAGGAAACTGTTGGGTACACCTTTTATCATAGATCAGAAGGCAAAATCTTTGTTGCTAAGAATGGATCCTTTCTAGAGAAGGAGTTTCTCTCGAAAGAAGTGAGTGGGAGAAAAGTAGAAATTGATGAGGTAATTGTACCTTCTCCCTAATTGGAAAGTAGTTCATCACAGAAATCAGTTCCAGTGATTCCTACACCAATTAGTGAGGAAGCTAATGACGATGATCATGAAACTTCATATCAAGTTAGTACCGAACTTCGTAGGTCTTCTAGAGTGAGATCCGCACCAAAGTGGTACGGTAATCCTGTTCTGGAAGTCATGTTACTAGACCATGGTGAACCTACGAACTATGAGGAAGCGATAATGAGCCCAGATTCCACGAAATGGCTGGAGGCCATGAAAATTTGAGATGGGATCCATGTATGAGAACAAAGTGTGGACTTTGGTGGATTTTCCCGATGATTGGCAAGCCATAGAAAATAAATGGATCTTCAAGAAGAAGACTGACGCTGGCGGCAATGTTACTGTCTACAAAGCTCGACTTGTTGCAAAAGGTTTTTGACAAGTTTAAGGAGTTGACTACGATGAGACTTTCTCACCCGTAGCGGTGCTTAAGTCTGTCCGAATCATGTTAGCGATTACCGCATTTTATGATTATGAAATTTGGCAGATGGATGTCAAAACTGCATTCCTGAATGGATTTCTGGAAGAAGAGTTGTATATGATGCAACCAGAGGGTTTTGTCGATCCAAATGGTGCTAACAAAGTGTGCAAGCTCCAATGATCCATTTATGGACTGGTGCAAGCCTCACGGAGTTGGAATAAATGCTTTGGTAGTGTGATCAAAGCATATGGTTTTATACAGACTTTTGGAGAAGCCTCTATTTACAAGAAAGTGAGTGGGAGCTCTGTGGCATTTCTAATATTATATGTGGATGACATATTGTTGATTGGAAATGATATCGAATTTCTGGATAGCATAAAGGGATACCTGAATAAGAGTTTTTCAATGAAAGAACTTGGAGAAGCTGCTTACATATTGGGCATCAAGATCTATAGAGATAGATCAAGACGCTTAATTGGACTTTCACAAAGCACATACCTTGATAAAGTTTCGAAGAAGTTCAAAATGGATCAATGAAAGAAAGGGTTCTTGCCTGTGTTACAAAGTGTGAAGTTGAGTCAGACTCAATGCCCGACCACTGCAGAAGATAGAGAGAAAATGAAAGTCATTCCCTATGCTTCAGTCATAGGTTCTATCATGTAAGCAATGATGTGTACCAGACCTGATGTGTGCCTTGCTATAAGCATAGCAGGGAGGTACCAAAGTAATCCCGGAGTGGAGCACTGGACAACAGTCAAGAACATCCTGAAATACTTGAAAAGGACTAAGGATATGTTTCTCGTTTATGTAAGTGACAAAGAGCTCGTCGTAAACGGTTACGGTGAGGCAAGCTTTGACACTAATCCGGATGACTCTAAGTCGCAAACCGGATACGTATTTTTATTTAATGGAGGAGCTATCAGTTGGTGCAGTTCCAAGCAGAGCGTCGTGGCGGGATCTACGTGTGAAGCGGAGTACATTGCTGCTTCGGAACATCGGGTCCAATGAAAATCTTTTATGACAATACTGGTGCAATTGCCTTGGCAACAGAATCCAGATTTCACAAGAGAACCAAGCACATCAAGAGACGCTTCAATTCCATCCGTCATCAAGTGTCGGAGGGGGACATAGAGATCTGCAAGATACATACGGATTTCAATGTTGCAGACCCATTGACTAAGCCTCTTCCACGAGGAGAACATGATCAGCACCAAAACTCCATGGGTGTTTGAATCATTACTTTGTAATCTAGATTACTTACTCTAGTGCAAGTGGGAGACTGAAGGAAATATGCCCTAGAGGCAATAATAAAGTTATTATTTATTTCCTTATTTCATGATAAATGTTTATTATTCATGCTAAAATTGTATTAACCGGAAACTTAGTACATGTGTGAATACATAGACAAAACATAGTGTCCCTAGTATGCCTCTACTTGACTAGCTCGTGAATCAAAGATGGTTACGTTTCCTAACCATAGACATATGTTATCATTTGATGAACGGGATCACATCATTAGGAGAATCATGTGATGGACATGACCCATCCGTTAGCTTGGCATTATGATCGTTACAGTTTCATTGCTACTGTTTTCTTCATGACTTATACATGTTCCTCAGACTATGAGATTATGCAACTCCCGGATACTGGAAGAACACTTTGTGTGCTATCAAACGTCACAACGTAAATGGGTGATTATAAAGATGCTCTACATGTGTCTCCGAAGGTGTTTGTTGGGTTGGCATGGATCAAGATTAGGATTTGTCACTCCGTGTTTCGGAGAGGTATCTCTGGGCCCTCTCGGTAATGCTCATCACTATAAGCCTTGCAAGCATTGTGACTAAGTAGTTAGTGGCAGGATGAAGTATTACGGAACGAGTAAAGAGACTTGCCGGTAACGAGATTGAACTAGGTATGATGATACCGACGATCGAATCTCGGGCAAGTAACATACCGATGACAAAGGGAACACCGTATGTTGTTATGCGGTTTGACTGATAAAGATCTTCGTAGAACATGTAGGGGCCAATATGAGCATCCAGGTTCCGCTATTGGTTATTGAACGGAGATGTGTCTCGGTCATGTATACATAGTTCTCGAACCCGTAAGGTCCGCACGCTTAACGTTCGATGACGATATGTATTATGAGTTATGTGTTTTTGATGACCGAAGTTTGTTCGGAGTCCTGGATGAGATCACGGACGTGATGAGGAGTCTCGAAATGGTCGAGACATAAAGATTGATATATTGGACCATGTTATTCGGACACCAGAAGTGTTCCGGGAAGTTTCGGGTAAAACCGGAGTGCCGGAGGGGTTACCGGAAACCCCGGGGGAACTAATGGGCCACCATGGGCCTTAGTGGAGAGAGAGGAGGGCAGCCAGGGCAGATCGCACGCCCCCCCCCCCCCCCCCCGGATTCCGAATGTCATTGATTCAGCTAATTAACATAGTTAATTAGCCTTAAGTTAAATCTAACTAAAATGTCAGTGGGGCCGGGGTTAAACCACCGGCGGCTTGATGCCGGCGTCCATAGACGCGGCAGAGGGACTCGGGCTTGCTCCTTCGGCGTCCAGAGGAGTAGCAGAGAGCGGCCATGGGGACCCGAAGCTCGCCCGCATCCAGCACAGCAGGCAGCAGTAGCTAGGGCGGCCAGAGCTCGTCAGAAACCAGCTCACGGCGGCGTCAGAGTTCGGGTGACGACGGATTAGTCGCTACGGTGTGCAAAACAATTGGTCCTCGACGCCTATGATACCGCATGCCCACAAACCCTTTGGACACGCTGGCATGACCAAATGGCCGCCGGAGCACTCCGGCAACGAGCCCGAGCGGCGGCGGGATTTGGCCACGATAGGGATCACCGCTAGAGGGTGAGAGGAGCAGCGGGGTTAGGGGGAAGAGAGAGGAGCTCACGCCGGTTGCTACGGTGGCCTCGGCGAGCTCGGGGAGGGGCTGGTGAAAGAAGGAGGTCGGAGGCGATCTCGGTGATCGAACGGCGAAGGCGAGGTCGGGGAGGTCGCGTCGGGGCGTGCGAGCACTAGGGGCTCGGCTAGCTCGATGAAGCGGACGACGGCGACGCAGGTAGACACGTCGGGGAGACGAGGGGAAGGCGGTGGCTACACGGGCGACGCCTGCGAACGAACAGCGGCTACGGCCATGGCGGGGAGAGGGCGAGGGAAAGAGCCGGGGAAAGTGAGGTGTCGCCTGGAACGGGATAGCAGCGGGGCGTTCATCCACAAGTCCAGGAGCTCAGCGGCAAGCAGGAGATGGCAGGGGGTGTGCTCACGCGCGTGCTGTCCTCCTGGCGGGAGGTTGGTGGTGATTGGCGGGCCTCTGTTGCGCTGCAGTGGGGCGCCAGGTAAGTGGCCCGAGTGGTTCTCTCTCTCTCTGTTCTATTTTGTTCTGTTTTTTTTCTATTTTTTTTTGTATGTTTTGATTTAGTACGAGCACTAAACCATTTTTGTTGCTCCTGAAAATATTCTTGTGGCATGTAGGTTTAATGTCAGAGCCACTCTTAAAGTTTCAGGATTATTGGACATGTATTTCTTTTATAACAGAAATAAATCCAATTCAAATAGTTTATGATTTAATTCATAGGCCCAAAATAAATATTTAAAAGCCTCCAAAAATATTGGTTTGAATTTTATTATTGCCAATATTTTTCAACACTTAACAGGAACATTTTCTTGGGCTCATTTGAAAAGATTTTAACTTGGTCATCATTTTTTAAAGGATTCCAAGGTTTTGAAAATTCATGCATGCTCACTGATGCAACTAATACACTCACATAATCTAGGGATGCGACAACGGTGATGGCCTAGTAGCAACAAACGTCGCTGGATTCGAAGGAGATCACTAGCGGCCGTAGTGAAAAGGACGGTCGATCCACACGCTACAGGGGCTCTGGGTTCGATCCAGTGAGCGAAGACGACGGAGCAGATGACATTGCAGCAAAAGGACACAGTTCTAGGGCATGGGATGAGGTGTGCATGCGGGCGAGGTGAGGCATGTCAATGGCGGCTCGACCTTGCGCAGGGGAGACGAAAGCAGCGTGAGGGGGAAGGGGGAGTGGCTAGGGTTTGCCAAGGGGTCACACGGGGACTTATTGTCGGGCATTGGTAATGGCGGGAAAGCGGCGGATGCTTGGCACGTGGAGAAAGTGGGAGTTGGGCTGGGCCAGGCCGTACTTTTTGACTTGAAGCCTAGGTGAATAGGGACGTGTTTATCTTTCCCATTTTCTTTTCTGTTTCTTTATTTCTCTGTTGCTTTTCATTCAGTTTTGTTTAATAGGAAACTTTGCTCATAAATTCTAGTCAACACTACAAGGTTACACAAAAGGTTTGAGGCCAATTGGAATTGTTCAAATTTAGTTTTGAATTTTGAATGTGTTTATTTAATGTTGCCGGTCCACTATAAATATTGTTAGGGCCATTTTGGGCATTAAAATGGAGTTGAAATTATTTTTAGCTATACTTGGGGATTTTATGACATATTGTAAACATTTTCGTTTCACTGTTCGTAGAAATAGCAATTTGACTTAAATTTAAATTTGAATTTTACTTTGATTTTAATCAAGTGGTAATTTGGCTTAGCAAAAAGTGATGACATGGCATCATTAGCATGGGTTCACTGTAGCTTAACTATTGGGTGTTACACCTTAAATGAAGTTTTGGGTTCGAAAGCAAACAAGTTCCTATAAAAAGAAGTAGTCACATCAAGCATGTCGGTGGTAGTAGAGATAAGACCATTTCATAAACAAGAGCAGATAAATGGTTTTTCCTATCTCTATAATTAGAAAAAGAGTGATAATAAGAATTCAAAATCTTCTTATTTCTAGACCTCTGCCACAAGGTTTTCACAGTCTTCCAAATCTCATCTAATTGCTTTTTAATCACTTTCACCTATCCATCTCATCATTGTTTAATTTTTTCCAAAGAAAACAACAAGAATATCAAACTCCATAAGGATAACTTTTTCTTTATCTTAATGTCAGCTTCAATATTAATACTCCACCCTTTAAAAAAATTCTAAGAAGTCCGACTTTAAATTGCTAGTTCTTAATAGCAGAAGAAGCATTAGAAACAGAGTACCAAACATCATGCACTAACTCTTTAAATCTATTTGAGGAAGCCATTTCTCAAATCTATACATTTTTGGGGAGGAAATTTTCCTAGCACCGGTATCGTCATAACTCCCTGCTTTGGGTAAAGCCACCAAAGAAGATAAGAGAAAATAAGCATCCCAACTCAAAGAAGCGAGCACTCTATCCAATATAGAAAAATTGGGATCATCTTGATTATCAGGCCAAGTAACCTCTGTTAGAGATAGAAATCTCCATCAAACCCCATATGTTGATCCAATCATTAAATAGGAAAGTGTAATGTTGATTAAGAGAACCATTACTGGATAGAAATCAGAAGCCAAGAATGTGTGCCTATCGCCACTAGATCCTTCCTAATCCAATAGAGGAAACCCAAGGAGGTTGACGATCGAAAAAGTGGTGGTGGGGTGAGTGGCGGTGTCGTGGAGGGGAAGGAATAGCCCACAACTACTCGAAATATTCCTCCACAACCTCTATGTCAAAATCATCAACACGTGAACACGTAAAACAAGAACCCGCCTTCCTTTGGACCACACATCCATGGATGGGTAGCCCATGCATGACAGGAGGGGAGGAGGGATGAGATGGGGATTTCACACATGAATTCGAAAACATTTTCACGGTTACAGTATATGTGGATTGCACTTGCCTTTTCCATCGGTTCTGACTTTTGGTTGCGTTGGCTAGTGTATGAAGCTTAACATGGTATTGGAGCTACTCAAGTCCTGGCTTTCGCAATTTATTAAAAATTGTTGGAGCCCCCCTTTGTGTCCACATAGAGGCCTCTTGAGTCATACATGAGTTCACGCGCCGTCGCTCTCTTCTGGTTGGACGTGTTGACTTGTCTTCTCCGTCATACGTGAGATGGGGTGTTATAGTATATGTGGATTGCACTAGCCCTTTCCATTAGTTCAGACTTTTGATTGCATTGGCTAGTGCATGAAACTTAACATTCACCACCACCGAGCTAGCCATCGGTGAGGGACATGGCAGAGCAAAACTCGAACTAGGAAATCCGATACACGAGGGCATTCGACGGGGAGAACCCCAATTGAGCTGCGATACGGACAACCCCAAAAACCGACATTTCCCTAATCGAACTAGAATCAACAACATGAGTAACTAAATTGATGCGGCAAATAACAACTTATACGATTTGCAGCTAAACGAGAATGATGTAAGAGGGGGAGATGAATTGGACCTCTCCTTGGTCACCCGGCCATGGTAGAGGGTCAAGGTTGCGGCAACACAACTCGACTCCCATATGATGTGCTCGCGATTCAGGGGCACAAACCCCCCGTGTCGCATACCCGCTGAAGAAAATAAGCCTTACTGCCGACGAGGGGGGCGAACCCCTGGCGGCAACACTTATAGTGGAGGGTTGAAGAGGGCCACCGCGGAGGGTCGTGTGATGTTGATCCCTGAGGGATTTTGGTCCTAAAATGGCTCCACAACTCCGGCTGAACTGGATCTGGTGACTCCGCCTTATGGCCCAGAAATCATATCTAGATCTATGCAGTCATTTTCTTCGATGAACCGAGCTCGTTCTTCACTGGAGTAGCGGATGATGTCGATGCATACCTCTCCCCCCATGTGAACCGATTAGGAAATTTCTCCCGCGCCACACACTCCATCTCCTGCCTCGCCGCCGGTGAGGACGCGTCGCTAGTGGGCAGCGACAGTGACATGACTGGAGCAGCCACCACTAGAAAAGGAGCAAGTCCCGCCACCATCGCAACAGGCCTCGCCCTCCTGGCCGAGCTCCGCGGTAACTGGATCCACCCGCCATGACACTTATCGATGAGCTTGGGGGATGCAGAGGTGGGAGCAGAGGGAGGGGTGATAATGGAGGAGGCGTTGGTGTGGAGGGGAGCAATGGAGTTTCTGGTAGGCGGGATAGGGATAGACTCGCCGCTCCGCTTCTCGATGTGGTCGACTTTTTTTTTCAATGTCTCCGCTATTTTAAGCGTTGTACTAGAGAAGTTAACTGTGGGACAAATGAATGACCTAAGATGGCTAGAATCTCACTGTGTCGTAGTTTTCTTTTTGCGGGGAAACAAGGAACGGTATTGTAAAAAATAACATGCATGCTTAGAGTTTGTTTCAAATCGTCGCCTTTCCTTTCGTGCTAGGCTGCTTAGAGTAAGCCTAGCAGAGTCACCAAAAAGCAGCCTCCAAAAATACATATGAAGTGTATTCCAATATATTTTTGGAGGTTGATGAGGTTATCTACAAAGTCAGAATCATCCTCCATAAGTTTAATTTTATCATATTTTTCTGCATTTGTTTGTAGTTATAATTTTAGGCATTCAAAAAAAACGAATAGAAGTGAAACCGCACCAGAACGGTATATTTAGAGAGGAGGGGGGGGGGGGGGGGGGGGGTCGTTGTCGCACACATATAATTAGGCACTAAAACGTGAGGACCGAGGTTAGGCAATATCACTATCCAATATTTGCATTTCTAGTTCACTGCGTATAGACTAGACTAGATAGATTGGCAATATCGCTATTGACATTTGCATTTCTAGTTCATTGCGATTAGACTATAGGTCTTTTGACGCCGTCTAGTCAGGGTCGGAAAGGAGCGCCTTATCTAGGTTGTCATCGACGTCAAGTGCCTAGCGGCCAGCCAGACGACGGAGCTCAACCTGATGCTCAACATCCTCAATGGACCCTCGTTGACGGGGATGGCCAAGGGGCACAACCCTCCTCGGCTCCTCCACGGTGGGCGCCCATCACGAACGGAGAGCTCAGAGCACCACCACGGCATGCGTTTTCCATCCTTTGCGTGAGATTCCAAGTCCACCCACTAACACGGCATGACAGGGGCAAGTTTAGGGACCCCAAGCCTCGCGCACTGGAGGAGGAAACGCCGACGGCGACGTCTAATGTGGTGTAGGGAGAGGAAGCCCCGCCTGCCCCTGGCGCCGTGTTTTCCTCGATGAAGCCCATAAGCAATTTGACAGCTGGCAATCTCAAAATTTGCCGGCTATCAGTCTTACGCATCAGTGAAGTTGGAATTCGACAAGCGGTCAGCACTCAGGTTGCCCGCTTGGACTCTGTTTAGCGGGACAGACGTTGCGGACTCGCGGACATCCCGCGCCGCTTGCATCCCGAGTCAGCACCCATCACAGTGAAAAATTGAAGGGTGCCGCCCATTCCCTGCAAACACACATAATTTCTTCTAACTTTGCTCGCCAAGGAGCACCCATCTCATCTCAACCCCACACGACACAGGCAAAGCTAGGTAGGTTGGGGTCCATAAACGAGAATCAATTTAACAAATCTGCACAAAGAGTCTACGCAACGCACAACTTCCTGCCACGGCAGTCTCTGTGCCTTGCGTACACGCCCTAACGGACAGCGACAACGACAACTAAAACCAACACTGTTTTGTTCCACCAAATAAACAGGCTGTAAATTCCTTTGGTCTTTCGATTGTCTGTAGTATAACTCACGGTGGCGCATCAACATTGTCGACCTCTGGACGCATCGCCGACAAGGGGACCTGCAGGCAGATAATAAGATTGTTGTTAGTAGCTGATACTCTTGTAAAGGGGAAGGGATAACGGGAGCCTCCGAGTACTGGCAAAGAGGAGAGAGCCATATAACTTCATCAATGCACACGAAAGCAGCAAAACTTGGTGGGTGTCGACAAAAAAAAAAGATGCAGAAATCAAAGTTGGCATTGAACACAACCAGATATAGCATGTTTTTCGTTTGTTTTGTTTTCCAGGAAACCAGATGTAGCATCTTCTTTCTACGACAGTCTAGGAACTTCCTATTACAACAGTTGTAAACAGTATATATAAGCTCAAAGTGTTCAAGCTATTCAAAAAATAGGTACAATATAGCTCTGTGTTTGACCGATGTATTACCACGAGAGCTCATGGATGAAGCAGATGAATCTTTGATTTCATCTATACACGTTGCAAAGTGGAAGAAAAAACTTTCTATTTGTAAATTAAACGGTGTACTTTTTTTTAAGAAGAAAAATAGTGAGGCAGTAATGTGGTCAATAGCTATATCCTTGGATGGCTAATTGACGAATGATGGATATAACACATAAGAGATGAGTAGCCAGGACAGTCCAATAAAGCGGCTGCCAGAGGAGTCACACAAAAAAAAAACAAAGGAAACAATGGGGACTGTGAATGCAATCTGAACCTAGAAAAGTAGATTTCTAACCAAACGGGCCTGAAGGGAAGACGTCAAGGAAATTTGCATAGAACATGTATTTGAGCATTCTTCAACAATTGAAGCCATCAGTCATACTTTGTAAGATATTACTGTGTAATCATTCAACAGCCAAACCAACAACCAACAAAATAGCAGGCATGAAGATCATGGTCACTATAACTGAAAACTGAAGTAGAACCCAATGAGAATACACAAGAGATGAAAAAAAAAACTTTTCTAAATACTCCCTCCATCCGGAAATACTTGTCCTCAAAATGGATAAAAGGGGATGCATCTAGATGTATTTTAGTTCTAGATACATCTCTTTTTATCCATTTTGATGACAAGTATTTTCGGACGGAGGGAGTATATGCAAAAAAATCTTGAAAAGGAATGCAGATTTTAATCTGTTCACCATTTTTGTTCTAATATGACGCTTGCAAAAAGCAAACATTCCGGAAATGATACCGGAGTAGGGACAGATAACTATGGTCCTCTCGTGGAGTAGGGACTGATACCTGGGTGCTCGTATGCAGATAACTTGTGGAAAACTTATGAAAACATAATTATGCTGACAACAAGGTTCTCAACTTCTTAGCGGACGAATACAAAGTTCCTAATAACTAATAACAGAGCACCTTATCTTGATCTCTCTGCTGGTCACAAAAGACTGTAGCAACTGTAAAAAAAATTGGCCAGCCAATCTAAACAAATCAAGGAGGCAATGATCAACAAATTCTATCCTCAAATGCATCCAAACAAGGGATTACACAAGAGGCAGATTTGAACAGGAGTTGTGCAAAGGAAGGGCCCATATAAATGTCAAGTTGTGTGCACCCAACCCGACAAAAGTATCAGAAGTTTAGAAGCCTTAGACAAGGCAAGGCATCTCTCCCTATTCCTATTTAATTTTCGAATATCCCCTACATGGTTGGCTGCTAGCTGGTTGAATGGACAAAAGGCGTCTTACATGAGTTGCTGCTCTGAGCAAAACTGTTGTGTTTGCTGACATTTTGACTTGAAAGCAACAGCCTCTTAACTAAAAATACTAGAATTGCAGAAAAAAGAAGAGATGTTTTGAATTCCTGAAATGTATACGTAAATTTATTGGTCTATTTGAAGTAGATTGACTCGCAACAAATGATTTGAGAACGGTGAAATTTCAAGACCCTCTTCTGCTTATATATGCAGAATGATAGGATCCTCACTAAAAGAACCTAATCAACACATATGATCTTCTAAGACAGCTAGTGAAACTAGATGTCTGTGCGTGGATGAGACTAGAGTCTGGATCATCCAATACACTTAGTCGACCCAAAGTGCAAACCAAAAACTAAAAGAAAAAAAAAATCTCTCCTACTTAAAGAAGACGTAAAGTTCTGTTGTCCGCTCCTCCTTCGTCCAACCTTACGTACATCCCCTCCTTCCTCTCCCTTTTTAATTTTTCCCCTCTCGTCTCTGGTTTTTCTATCGGTTTTCCCATAAAGACTACCTCCCTGCCCCACCATTTATTGACTTGCCGAATAAAATTCTGTTTTCTTTGGTAAGATAATAAGTGCTTACCAAATATGGGCAGGTAAATCTCTACTATAATATTTATTCCCCCGTTGCAACACACAGGCAACTATCTTCTAGTCAAAATAAAAGAGAAAACGGCCAGAACGAAAATGTGTTAGCCTATAAGGTTTGTGCATTGATGATTAACTGGAGCCACTATGGGAACTTAGATGCCTAGGGCTCCCAAGTGCGCACCACTGGCAAAGCTCATCCCTGACTGCGCCTAAGATCTGCATCAGCGTGTTGTGATCATTCTGGGAAAAAAATTATATTGTTCCTCTTCCTAAATCATCCACGTGGAGAGGATAAACGACATCAAAATGCAGCGACAGCTTTTTTGTTTCTTACGAAATTTGTTATGATATGTTTCGAGCAAACCAACAAACCTCTATAAGTAGAAGATAGGCTTGGTCATCAAATAAAATTTCAGTAGTGTATCATTGTGATAACACCTTCCTACTGTTTAATACGAATAGCTTATTATTACAAACTTATATACAAGTCTTAATGAGCATATGCAACTGTTGCTGATACTACAATGACACAAAACCACCACATCAGAGATATGCCTGAAATTGATGTGAACAGTCAAGTTTGTACTATAGCATTTCCAGCTTTTAAGTCCTAACCGTTTATGATTATGAAATGTAATTGCATTTAGCAAACTATTCTGTAAACATGGGTAGTTCTTTCTCCACTAGTCAAGAAAAGAATAGTAAACAGGAATTGAAGCAATTTCTGCTACAATCAAAGAGTTATTAACAGGATATAATCTAGTCTACCAAGTAAATTGCATCCGATACAAAAGGCTGTGTTTAAAGGTGTAAATACCTCCAACTGATCACAGATTTGTGTTCAATTTTTGTTACTGCCACCAGCTCCATCCTGCGAACCGCTGTCCTGTGAGCTACTGCCAGCACCGGCATTGTTCCCATCTTGCTGTGGTGTTTGACCTGCCAATCCACCAAACGGCCATGCCAATGACACATTGAATCTCCTTTCCACCACCCTTGCAGCCTCCCCACTCTCCTCCCCTCCTTCCTCAGCAGCACCAGAGCTCCCAGATGCAGCAGCAGCAGCAGCAGCGATACCAACAGCTGACTGTGCGTTTGAGGCCTTATTGCCCTCATAATCAGGATCATCGGTGGGCAGCTCAAAGCGACAAATGGGGCACGAATTGTGGAGCTCCAACCAGGGTACGATGCAATCTGCGTGGTAGATATGCTTGCAGGGCATCTGCTTGGCCCCATCTCCAGGTGAGAAATCTTCCTTGCACACAGCACACTCGGCGCCCTCTGCCGCCGCAACCATGGCATCGGTGACAACGACGTCAGGAAGAGTGGTCAGGGCGGACTTGGCAGCCGGCGGCGTGCCGTAGCGGTTGGGATCGTTCTCGGCGAGCTGCTCGATGAGTTGCTCCAGTCCCGGGCCGACGAAGTAGTCCCCGTAGCTTGTCCCACCGGCACGGCCGCCTAGGCCGGGGGCGAGGTTGACGCTGGCGTCGTCGAGGAGCACCTGGATGTTGGCGCCCCCCTCCATGAGGGTGTGGATGTAGTTCTGGAAAAACACGAGCGGGTCGAAGGACTCCGGCTCGTTCTCAGGCGTGGCCGTGCCAGCGGCCGAGGCGGCACCGCTCCCGCTCCTGGACCTAACGCGGCGGCCCTCCTGGAGGTCGAGGATGCTGGTGAGGAAGTTGGAGAGGTCGCTGGAGGGGGGCGCGGCGGTGGAGGAGGAGGAGGATCGGGACGGGGAGGAGGCGGTGGGCATCATAGGGGGGAAGGCGAAGGGGAAGGGGAGGATGGTGGGGGCGGGGACGGTGACCTCCTCCAGGAAGTCGCCGCGGCAGTCGGGGCATGAGAGCTCGCCGGCGGCCGCGGCGGAGGCGGCGATGAGGACGGTGCGGTTGCATTGGTAGCAGAAGTACTGCTTGCGCGCGAGGGAAGCGTAGTAGGCGGCGCCCGGGGTCGACATGGCGGCGCCCGGCGATCTAGGCAGCGGCGGCGATGCGAGTTTTCTCTACGGAATTTAGGTCTTGGGCTCTCAGTATCTCGTTTAGTCCTTTTTTTTCTGGGTTTCTCCGATTTTATCAAGAGCGGCGGTGACCCCGGACGGTGTTTCCTTGCGGCCCAGAGGTTAGTTAGTTAGTTCCCGATTGATTCGATTACAACACGTCAGGCGTCAGAGTTTGGTTTGAATTTTGTTAATCGGGTTGATTTCGTGTCAAACATTTAACTGCCTACCAGTATTCTCCTTTCTTTTTGCAGCGATTTACTGGTATTTTCACCGTTGATATTTTTTTAGGGAAAGTTACCTTTCAACCGGCTGATGGCTCACGCGTGTCCATCACCTCAGTGGCCGTTCGATTCAAGGCGAGACGGACCAACAAGTTTGCAAAATTAGACATGTTGCAAACACAAGTTTATAACGCAAGCCATGTTGCAAACATATGATGTCCTAAGGTCGGGTACAATGCAAGGTGTTTAGGGAAAAGGCTCAGAAGAATGAACCCGGCTTTTTTTAAGACCGGTGTTTATTTGTACATCGTAGATGATTAATTAGGTGTCTTATCTGTAAAAATAGGCACCAGTGCTTCAGAAAAATTCGGTTTATTTCTCTAAACACCTCCCTAAACACCTAGCATTGTACAAGGCCTAACAGACAACCAGCACGTACATAACTTAATTATTTTTATTATTATTATTTTCATAGAAAATTTTCACCGTTGATGGTGTCTGGAAAAAGGCGTGTCTTGCCTACCCCATGGGCAGCAATATGGTGTCTGAAAGCTTTGTTTTGCTCAATGACATTATGTGAATTGATTGCAAAAGCATCATTACTTTAGTAAGTATAATCATCCTGATTGAAAGTCTTAGGGCATCTCCACCGTTGTCCCACAAAATTTGCTCTGGCATTTGTCAATGTAAGAGGGGACCACTCAGCGGACACTGATGCGGGAGGCGGCCATCGAATGCTATCTTGTATATGTACGTCGGTAAAGGTCAATTTGAAGTTCAAATCTTGTCTGATCCATAGCGCACGCCGGATCACGCCAGCGCCGGATCACATGTCTGATCACAATCAAAAAGTGAAGTATGCTTAAGTTTTTTACATACCCGATCCCGATCACAAAAGAATTTCAGTCTCGCAGTCCGTGCAAAAAAATGAGATTTTCTACCTTGCCGGACCGGCAATCCGAGCCTCCTCCATGCTCAAGGTATCATCGCCGCCACGTATGTAGCCTCCGCCTCCTCCCCCCTCCTCCTCCTCCTTCTCCGCCGCCTCCAACTCGTCTTTCTATCGCGGCAACATTTTGTAGCGGACGCCTTGCATGATCATTCTTGCGTCGGCATCCAAAGACTCCACCTTCAAGGACAACATCTCGGCATCCTCCGCATCGGCTGCGACCTTGACCTTATTTTCTTCGAGCTCCTCCTTCTTATCCTCGAGCATGGCTTTCTTCTCTTCGATTAAGGCCCTCTTCTCTTCGAGCGCTAGCTTCTTCTCGGCCACCTCCATCAACAGTTTGAATCTCTGTGCCTTTTTTCCCTCCTTGATGTCTGAACGCTTGACGAATGCCTCCTCCTTCTTGGACAAGATGTCCCCGAACCTCTCAGTCATCTTGACCGCCGCACCTTCTCGCTTCATACTCTCCTTCTCCCACTTCTTTCCCTGAAACCCTCTTCTAACATTCTTGGGTGGTTCTTTCGTTGGGTCGGTTGGGTCATCGGTTTCTTCCTCGGTGGCTTGGGCGGCAGTCTTGGCTATGAATAGGTTCCACTTTGATTGCTCATTCAACTTCAACTAGCAATGCATGACGATGAAGTTTTTCTTCTCCAACTTCTTGAACACCGTACACGCACGAGAAGGCTATAGAAAAACAGTCAACGATCAACAAAACTATGCATATCCGACTAGTGATCAATAAAACTGTTCATATCCGGCTAATGATCAACCAACAAAACTATGCATATTTACCTACAAAACTGGGCACATTCGGCCAATAAAAAAACTATGCATATCCGCCTACATATCCGGCTAGTGATCAACAAACTATGCATATCCGGCCAATGATCGACAAAACGATGCATGTTCGGTGCCAAAATTGTTCATATTTGGCCAATGATTAACAAAAGAATATCCAGCTACAAATGATCAGTACAACTATGTGTATCCTGCCAATGATGTACACTTGTTAACAACTTACTTGCTCGGTGATTTAGGCACCACTAGGACACTCTGTGATGAGATGCGCCAACTGGTCGCAATACCTTGACACGGCCTCTTGGATGGTGTACCATCAATGGTTGAGGGACTTTGGTTCGCGGTTGCAGATGACCGTGTTGGAGTAGGGCGTGAAATGCTTGTGTTCGTGGAACCATATGTTAATGTTGGCCCAAAAAAGTTGAGCCCTTTGCTCCGTGCCATGGATCGAATCGAGGCTAGTGGCCAACCATACATCGCACAATAATTCGTCCTCCCGCATGTTGAAGCTTTCTCCTCTGCCCTACTTATTCAGATCGCCGCCAAAACCATCTGGATCATCATCTTTGTCATCCTTATCCTCCACCACCTCCTCCTCCTTGTTGGGAAACGTAGTAGAAAATAAAAAAATCGCTCTATGATCAACCAGGAACACTATGAAGATGCAATAACGGTTTGGATCAGATCGTTACCAAATCCGAGTTGTAACGGAAAAAGATGAGTCGGTATAGATAGTACTTGGAGTCCTTCGTGATGGGGAACGAAGCATGAAAATAAAAAAATCCTACAAAACACCCAAGATCTATTATAAGAGATGCATAGCAACGAGAGGGGAGTGTGGCTACATACCCTTGTGGACCGAAAGCGGAAGCGTATATAACACGGTTGATGTAGTCGTACTCTTCGCGATCCGATCATGATCCAACTGATCTAGTGTCGAACGGACGGCACCTCCACGTTCAACACATGTGCGGCTCGATGATGTCTCCTCCTTCTTGATCCAGCAACCAAGAGAGAAGGAGTATATGGGATCTCAACCAGCACGACTACGTGGTGGAGATGGTGGTGGTGCAATCTCGTCAGGGCTTTGCCTAACATTGTCGGAAACAATCTGAGGAGAAAACGGAGTTTTGGGAGAAGTAGGGTTGCCGCCGGGGCGTGGGATTTGGTGTGTCTAGCCCCTCCCTCTTCCCCAATATTTATAGGAGGCAAGGAGAAGGGTTGGGGCGCAGCTTTGGCCCCTCCTCCAAGGCAGGGGGCACCGGCCTAGGGAGGAGTCCTCCCTCCCCAAGGCACCCAGGGGGTGCCTTCCCCCATTAGGACTCTTCCCCTTTTCCTTGTTCTAGGCGCATGGGCCTCTTGGGGCTGGTGCCCCTAGCCCATGTAGGACAGGGCGCACCCCCTACAGCCCATGTGGGCCCCCGAGGGCAGGCGGACCCCCCGGACCCCTTTCAACACTCCCGGTACAATACCAATAATGCCCGAAACTTTTTAGGCAACCAAAACAGGACTTCATATATATGAATCTTTACCTCCGGGCCATTCCGGAGCTCCTCGTGATGTCTGGGATCTCATCCAGGACTCCGAACAACATTCGATTACCAATGCACATATCCAAATACTACTCTAGCGTCATCGAGCGTTAAGCATGCGGACCCTACAGGTTCAAGAATCATGTAAACATGACCGAGACACCTCTCCGGTCAATAACCAATAGCGGGACCTGGATGTCCATATTGGTTCCTTCGTATTCCATGAATATCTTTATCGGTTGAACCACGATGTCAAGGATTCAGTCAATCCCGTATGCAATTCCCTTTGTCCGGTGATATGTTACTTGCCCGAGATTCGATCGTCAGTATCTCCATACCTAGTTCAATATCGTTACCGGCAAGTCTCTTTACTCATTTTGTAATACAACATCCCGTGACTAACTCATTAGGCACATTGCTTGCAAGCTCTTTATGATGTTGTATTACCGAGAGGGCACAAAGATATCTCTCCGTCACATGGAGCGACAAATCCCTGTCTCGGTCCATGCAACCCAACAGACACCTTCGGAGATACCTGTAGAGCACCTTTATGATCACCCAGTTATGAAGTGATGTTTGATAGCACACAAGGCATTCCTCTGTTATCCGGGAGTGGCACGATTTCATGGTCTAACGAACATATACTTGACATGAAGAAAGCTGTAGCAAATAACTAAACGATCTGATGCTAAGCTTATGGTTGGGTCTAGTCCATCACATCATTCTCCTAATGATGTGATCCCATTATCAAATGACAACTCATGTCTTTGGTTAGGAAACCTTAACCATCTTTGATCAACGAGCTAGTCTAGTAGAGGCATACTAGGGACACAGTGTAGTTTATGTATTCACACATGTATTTAAGTTTTTGTTAAATACAATTCTAGCATGAATAATAAACATTTATCATGGACGGGAAATATGTAATAACTATTTTATTATTGCCTCTAGGGCATATCTCTAACAGTCTCCCACTTGCACTAGAGTCAGTAATCTAGTTCACATATCCATGTGATTAACACCCAATCAGTTCTGGGGTTTGATCATGTTTTGCTTGTGAGAGAGGTTTTAGTTGACGGGTCTGCAACATTCAGATCCGTGTGTACTTTGCAAATCTCTATGTCATACTGTATATACTGCTACCACGCTCCACTTGGAGCTATTCCAAATGATTGCTCCACTATACGTATCCGGTTTGTGACTCAGAGTCATCCAGATCAGTGTCAAAGCTTGCATCGACGTAACCTTTTATGAGGAACTCTTTATCACCTCCATTACCGAGAAACATTTCCTTAGTCCTCTTTAGGCACCTAAGGATAATTTTGACCGATGTCCAATGATCCACTCCTGGATCACCTTTGTACCCCCTTGCCAGACTCATGGCAAGGCACACATAAGGTATGACACACAGCATGGCATACATTATAGAGCCTATGGTTGAGGGATATGGAATGACATTCATCCTTTCTCTTTCTTTTGCCGTGGTCGAGCTTTGAGTCTTACTCAACTTCACACCCTACAATACAGTCCAGAACCCCTTCTTTGACTGATCCAATTTGAACGCGTTCAAAATCTTGTCAAGGTATGTGCTCTTTGAAAGTCTTATTAGGCGTCTTCATCTATCTCTATAGATCTTAATGCCCAATATGTAAGCATCTTTACCCAGGTCTTCCTTTGAATAACTCCTTTCAAACCACCATTTATGCTTTCTAGAAATTCTACATCATTCCCAATCAACAATATGTCATCCATATATACTTATTAGAAATGCTATAGAGCTCCCACTCACTTTCTTGTAAATACAAGCTTCTCCGTAAGTTTGTATAAAACCATAAGCTTTGATCACCTCATCAAAGCGTATATTCCAACTCCGAGATGCTTGCACTAGTCCATAGATAGAATGCTAGAGCTTGCATACTTTGTTAGCATCTTTAGGATTGACAAAACTTTCCAGTTGCATCATATACAACTCTTCATTAAGGAACCCGTTAAGGAATGTTGTTTTGACGTCCATCTGCCAGATTTCATAGTCATAATATGCGGCAATTGCTAACATAATTCTAACAGACTTAAGCATCACTACAAGTGAGAAAGTCTCATCAGAGTCAACCCCTTGGACTTGTCAGAAACCCTTTGCGACAAGTCAAGTTTTATAAACGGTTACATTACCATCAGCGCATGTCTTCTTCTTAAAGATCCATTTATTCTCAATGACTTGCCGGTCAACGAGCAAGTCCACCAAAGTCCACACTTTGTTCTCATACATGGATCCTTCTCGGATTTCCTGGCCTCAAGCCATTTGTCAGCATCCGGTCTCATCATTGCTTCTTCATAGTTCGTAGGTTCGCCGTTGTCTAACAACATGACTTCCAGGACTGGATTACCATACCACTCTGGTGCGGAACATATCCTGGTCGATCTATGAAGTTTAGTGATGCGGAGCATCCCTCTATCATCCCCATGGACGTACCTACATCCCCCTCGACACCACTTGGACCTATGACAAGAGCTCGAGCAAAGGCTATTGAAGATAAGGTGAACTCGCTCCTCTCCGAACTCCCACTCTCTACTTACGAGACATGGCTACTACCTCATGCGGAGACTATGTGTGATCAGGTGCTTGGAGGAGAGCCACGGGACAGCTACATTCAATGACCAAGATGGCGAGGACACCAAGCGGGAAGGACAAGAAGGAGAGTTGCCACGGAAGATACAGGCTCCGGACAACCGGCCCAGCCCGGACGTCCGACCCCTGGAGGTCGCAACAGCCAAAGGAAAAGTGGACAGCCAAAGCTATAGGCTCCGGACGACCGGCCCTGCCCGGACGTCCGGCAACTCCCAGGTTCTGAAAGATCGAGCCCCTCCGGACGTTTGACACTTCCCCAACAGAACCAAAACTACGGAAATCCGAGAAAGACCGGACGACCATGCAACCGGCAACAGAACCAAAACTACGAACATCCGAGGACGTCCCGAGCCTCCGGACGTTCGATGCCCACCGGACGTCCGATCCCTAGATGTGTCCAGTTATAGGCTGAGGCCCATGTACCCTCCACTTCGCCCCTCTTTTGCACTTAGACTATAAATAGACCTCCTCCTCCTCCTAGAGAGGGTTAGCGTTGATTTAACTCATTTGTGAGATAGAGCCTCGCTCATCCATCCGGATCTACTCCTCGTGAGGGACCGACACCTCTTCGGAGAAGATCCACCTGGATTCAAGACCTCCATCCGGAGAATACCACCTTCAAGACCTCCTCACGGAGAAGAACCGGTTACCCTTTGTATCGTCTCTTGTTGGATTTGGATCTTGTACCTCTATTGTGTTTCGATGATCTAGCACATGTGTGACTTTGTTCTTGTTGGTTGAGTGTTTTCTCGTGTTTTTCTCTTGCCCCCCCCCCCCCCCCCGTGTTCTTCGTGTTCCTCGTAGGGGTCCGCTCCAAATGTGAAAGATCGGCCTCTAGGGTTCTACCCTACATCATCTTGGTATCATGAGCCACGTTGATCACGTTTTTGGAGCCCCTACCCCGTGTTTTCTAGCTTGATTTTGTTGTTTTCGTCCTAAATCCGAAAATCCCCACCAAAAGTAGCCCCAATTTTTTTTTATGATTTGTTGGTGTGTTGAAGTTTTGTTGGATTTGATCCATGGATTTGTGTTGCCACATGTGGATCTAGCTTTCCCCACCCTTTTCCATCCACAAAATCGTGCGAATTTGACATCCCCACCTCCCTCCACCCCGAAATCGAGCAGTTCTTCCCGTGCCCGAATTCGCCCAGGCACCGGACGACCGGGCTCAACCGGACATCCGGTGGCCGAACGACCGTGACCCACCGGACGTCCGTAAAACCCTGACAAAACTGTAACTTTTCAGTTCGGCAACCACCACTTACCCACCTTCCACCACATCTTCCAAACCCTTATACCACCACAGCTTCCCACATACACCACCATCATCCACCAATACCACCTATGCCGATTTTGACACGTTTTGGTCTTTGAGCTTTTGGGTTGTGGTTCCAGTGTTCTATTGTGTTTCGGCTATATAGGTACGGTTCAACATCATCATCACCACCGCTCATCTTCGCAAAGGACTCATCATCGCCAAGGACGGTAACCTCGACGACATCTTTATCATCCCATTGATAACCACATCACCTTACTTTTGCGTTGCTTACCCATCGAGACTAGCCTTTGAGTATTGACGGCAACGTGACTTGTGCACATTAGTGATCATACTCCATAGCATACATACCATATTATAGTGTTGCATATCTTGGTATCATCTTTTGTGTCACAAAGTTGTCATCGCATACACAATTGCTATCTTGGTTCGTGAAGTTTTGCATGAGAAAAGAGCTCAAAAGTGAAAGATCCAAACAAGCTTTTAAGAAAAGAGGGAAAGATAAGCAAAGCGCTTATTAGCAAGAACCATAGCATCATACTACATTAAGATTATCATATCCGATCATCTTGGATCATATCACCGAAATACCATACATATAGCATACTTGGGATAGAGGTCGTTGCATTTTTGCCTAGTAGGTTGTGCACAACTTATGTATCCGCCTATTGTGCAATCGTGCTAGCGTCTCTCTAGTATTGTGCAACAAGAGCATTTTCGTCGACTCCACATTTTGGCTCATTTTTGGTTTGCACAATCCCACTTATCTATTTGCGTGTGTGTTTCCATGTACCACTACTTGCTTGGTCTACTTGTTGCATTTGCAAATTTGTGAATCTTCCAACATTATTGAAGCTCACTTACAATTGCATAGAATTTTGTGCCACCATCCTAACCAAGCTCCACCATAAGCTTTTACTTGTGTAGGTGTGAGAACCGACAAGAATTGGTACCAATTGTGTTATTTCATTGTCTGCATTTGAGTGATCTTGATCCATCTTCAACATTGGTCAAGGTACTTTGGTATAAGTTCTTCTCTTTCTCCCACTCACATTTTGCTTGGAATGATGGATAGGCCAAGTACTTCTACCAACCCACTCTTCATCGAGCAAGACGACGACATGTCATCATTCGTCACCAAGAGCCACCTCTTTGGTGCACAACGAGCGTTGCATCAAGAGCAACAAGCAATGACCGACCGCATTGACAACCTCGCCACCAACTTGCAACTCTCCGAGCAATGTAAAAGAGACTACTTTGACAACAAGCTCGATGCTCACAAGCAAGAGAACGATGCAAGAATGGACGAGATCCATGCCTTGTTGGTGAACCGCCCTCCTTCAACTTCTTCATACTCAAGACGGAGCCGCTCAAGTCGACATTCCGACGACACCTTCTCTGGCTCAAGTACACCGACATCAAACACTCTTCGACGAGCCGCGCGTCAAGACCTTCATGCATCTTGCAATCCTCTACACGACAACCATCCACAAGAGCAAGTCGACGAGCAAGTACATCGTCCTCAACCAAACCAAGATCCTTTTGCACAAGCTCAAGAATGACAATGTCAACGTTGCCAAGAGGAAGAATGAGCGTGTCTACACCAAGAGGAACAAGACGCCGAGGCTCAACGTCTTCAACAACAACAACGTGAAGCACAAGCTCTTGAGCTGCAACGTGCCCTTCAAGAATCAAGTCGAGCCATTGCCAAGCGCAACCGCGATAGGCGCAATCAAGAGGAAGCACTTCAAGAAGAAATCCAAGAGCGGAACTACCAACCAAGAGTACAACGTCAAGTTCCCCCACCTCTTCCTCAAGCTCGACAAACTCCTCCTCAACCTCAAGTTCAACAAGAGCAAGATGATCATGGACTTCCTCCACACCAAGAGCAACATGAGGTTGATTATCCTCCACGTCAAGGGCGTCATCATCACCCTCGACAACAACACAATGAAGAGCAACGCTATGGCAAGCTAAAGTTCACCATGCCCAAGTTCAATGGAAGCAATGATCCCGAAGAGTACATATCATGGGAATTGAAGGTCGACAAAATCTTTCGTTTGCACAACTATGAGGAAGAGAAGATCGCTATGGCATCCCTTGAGTTCCAAGACTATGTGCTCATATGGTGGGATCTTGAGCGCCGAGAAGCAAAAGGTGAACCACCAATCACCACTTGGGCTCAAATGAAAGATGTCATGCGAGCACGTTTTGTGCCAACCTACTACAACCGTGATCTCTTCAAGAAGCTCCAACTCCTCAAGCAAGGAACAAAGAGTGTTGAAGAATACTACAAGGAAATGGAGATAGCCATGATACGAGCCAATGTCACGGAAGATGATGAGCAAACAATGGCGCGCTTCTTGAATGGCCTCAATCATCCCATCAAGAAGATTGCTGACTTCCAACCCTACTCCAACCTCATTGAGCTCGTGCATCAAGCTACCAAAGCGGAACGTCAAGTGCAAGATGACTTCAAGTATGCCAAGTACTCATCCAAGACCTACGGCTTCTCCAACACCCAAGCTTCAACGACTCCTCCAACTTCTACCTCAACAAGCCATCTACAAGCAACGACGACAAGTCAAGTTACAAGAAAACTTTGACAACCTCAAGTCGTCCTCCTCCTACTGCAAGAAACTTCAAGCCACGTGCTTCATCATCTACTCCAACTGATGAGACTGTCAAGACAAGCTCCTTCAAGTGTTTCACTTGCGGCGGCCGAGGCTACAAGTCTTTCCAATGCACCAACAAGCGCACCATGATCCTCAACGACGATGGAACTTATGACTCCATGAGTGAAGAGGAGATGGAAGCCCTTGAGCAAGTGGCCATGCACCAGCGCATGAACGAGGATGAAGATGATCAAGTCTTTTGTGATGAGGATTCGAGCCCCGCTCTCGTTGTCTCCAAAGTCTTGACTCTTCAACATCAACAAGACGAAGACCAAAGATGGCACATCTTCCACACAAAGGCCGGCATCAATGGAAGCTCCGTCAAGGTCATTATCGATGGAGGTAGTTGTCACAACTTGGCAAGTGAAGAACTTTGCTCCAAGCTACAATTGGTCAAGATTAAGCACCCGCACCCCTACAAAGTTCAATGGCTAAGCGACTCCGGCACTATACGAGTTGAGCATATGGTCCAAGTCTCCTTCAAAATTGGCGCATATGAGGACACTTTGGAGTGTGATGTCGTCCCGATGTCCGTTTGCCACCTCCTTGGTCGACCATGGCAATTTGACTGCGGCTTAATCCACAATGGGCGTACCAATCACTATAGCTTCAAGATGAAAGGGAAGGGATATGTGCTATGACCTATGTCTCCTAGCCAAGTGATCACTGACAAGCAAGCCACCCATCATGGAGAAAAGTGTGAGAAAGTGATCCACCCAAAAGAGAGTGAGAGCCACAAGCCAAAACCAAGTGCCTCCATGATGAGCGACAAGAAAAACTTCGTCCTATTCGCCACCAAAAGAGAGATGAGAGCAGTGTGTGAGAACCCATCGAGTGTTATGCACTTTGTTTGTGTGCAAGGACGAGGCACCAAAAACTAACACCTCTCACGATCTACCTTTAGTGTTCTCTTCTCTTTTGCAGGAATTCCAAGATGTTTTCCCCGTTGAGCTACCTCCAGGACTACCTCCACTGCGAGGCATTGAGCACCGAATAGACCTCAGCCCCGGAGCACCTCTACCAAACAAAGCTCCATACCGCGTCAACCCCGAAGAAGCTAAGGAGATCCAAAGGCAAGTACAACAACTCATCAACAACGGACATGTATGTGAAAGCTTAAGGCCCTGTGCCGTTCCGGTTATACTTGTGCCCAAGCAAGATGGTAGTTTTCGCATGTGCTCGGATTGTAGACCCATCAATGCTATTACCGTTTGTTATAGGCATCCCATTCCTCGCTTAGATGATATGCTTGATGAACTTAGCGGTTAGACCATTTTCTCAAAAAATGATCTTAAAAGTGGCTATTATCAAATCCGCATACAAGAAGGTGATGAATGGAAAACCGCTTTCAAACCCAAAATTGGCTTGTACGAGTGGTTGGTTATGCCTATGGGTTTATCGGAAGCTCCCGGTACTTTCATGCGTCTTATGCATTTTGTGCTTCGTCCTTACATTGAAGTGTTTGTTGTGGTTTACTTCGATGACATTCTTGTTTTTAGCAAATCCATGAAAGAGCATCTAAATCATGATAGGGCTGTTTTGCAAACTCTTCGCATGGATGTCTTTATGCCAACATGAAAGAGTGCACATTTGGTGTTGTCAAGCTTGTTTTCTTGGGTTTCGTTGTTTCTTCCAAGGGTGTCCATGTTGATGAATCTAAAATTGAAGCAATTAAAACTTGGCCCCAACCCATCAATTTGCAACAAGTGCGTAGCTTTCTTGGCCTTGCGGGTTTCCATCGTCACTTTGTGAAGGATTTTAGCACTATTGCCGCTCCTTTGCATGCCTTGAGTAAGAAAAATGCTCCTTTTGTTTGGGGACCTTTGCAATCTACAGCTTTTGATGAGCTCAAATCTTTGCTTACTCATGCTCCGATTCTCTCTTTGCCCACTTTGACAAAACTTTTGAGGTTCATTGCGATGCAAGTGGTACCGGAATTGGTGGAGTTTTGATGCAAGAAAAATGAGCCATTGCATATTTTAGTGAAAAACTCTCTGGTTCTCAACTGAACTATCCCATCTATGACAAAGAATTGTATGCTTTAGTGCGTGTGCTACATGTTTGGGAACATTATCTTAGACCTCATGAGTTTGTCGTCCATACCGATCATGAAACGCTTAAGTACTTGAAAGGTCAAACTAAGTTAAACAAGCGTCATGCTAAATGGAGTGAATTTATTGAATCTTTTCCCTATGTGATCAAGTACATTAAGGGTAAGGAAAATGTTGTTGTGGATGCCCTTTCCCGCATATGCACGCTTGCCACTAAACTTGAGTTGAATGTTGTTGGCTTCGAGCACATCAAAGACTTGTATGCAAATGATCCTTGTTTTGCTACTCCTTATGCTAAGTGTTTGATGCATACATCTTGGGAACGATATTACATCAGGGATGATTATCTTATGAGAGCTAACAAACTTTGCATTCCCGAGTCTTCTCTTCATTTGCTCCTTTTGCAAGAGGCTCATGGAGGCGGACTCATGGGACACTTTGGACGCGACAAGACATTTGCCATGCTCTCCAAGAACTACTTTTGGCCCAAGATGTTCCGCGACGTCTCACGCTTATGCTCTACATGTCGCAAAGCTAAGTCTAAAGCTCAATCCCATGGTCTTTACATGCCTCTTCCTATTCCTTATCAACCTTGGGAAGACATTAGCATGGATTTTGTACTTAGTTTGCCTACAACTCAAAATGGAAAGGATTCTGTGTTTGTTGTTGTGGACCGATTTTCTAAGATGGCACATTTCATTCCATGCAACAAGATAGACGATGCTTCACATGTTGCAAATCTCTTTTATAGGGAAATCTTGCGACTCCATGGAGTACCAAAGACAATCATCTCGGACCGTGACGTCAAGTCCTTGAGTTACTTTTGGAAGATGCTATGCGCCAAGCTCGGCATCAAGCTTTTGTTCTCTTCGGCATACCATCCTCAAACCGACGGCCAAACGGAGGTGACGAACCATACACTCTCCACTCTTCTTTGTGTGTTGATCAAGAGGAACATCAAGGACTGGGAGGAGTGTCTACCCATCGCCGAGTACGCCTACAATCGTGCAAGACATTCGACTATCGGCAAGTCCTCTTTTGAGGTCATCTACGGCTTCAACCCATTGTCCCCATTGGATATTCTACCTCTTCCACTACAAGAGCGCACCAACCTCGACGCGAGTGCACGAGCAAGCTACCTCAAGAAGATGCATGAAGATACATGGAACACCATCGAGCGCCAAGTACAACGACTAGCGACCAAGCTCAACATCAACAAGCACCCCATGATATTCAACATTGGCGATCTCGTGTGGCAACACCTTCGCAAGGACCGCTTCCCCAACGAACGCAAGTCCAAACTTCTACCTCAAGCCGATGGACCCTCCAAGGTGCTAGCACGCTACAACAACAACGCTTACAAGATCGACCTCCCATGCGACAAGTACAACATGAGCGACATCTTCAATGTCAAGGACCTCTCGCCATACCATGGTGACAACACTTTTGATCCGAGGTCGGATCTTTCCCAAGGGGGGGAGATGATGCGGAGCATCCCTTGATCATCCCCATGGACATACCTACATCCCCCTCAACACCACTTGGACCTATGACAAGAGCTCGAGCAAAGGCTATCGAAGATAAGGTGAACTCGCTCCTCTCCGAACTCCCACTCTCTACTTACGAGACATGGCTACTACCTCATGCAGAGACTCTATGTGTGATCAGGTGCTTGGAGGAGAGCCACGGGACAGCTACATTCAATGACGAAGATGGCGAGGACACCAAGCGGGAAGGACAAGAAGGAGAGCTGCCACAGAAGCTACAGGCTCCGGACGACCGGCCCAGCCCGGACGTCTGACCCCTGGAGGCCGCAACAGCCAAAGGAAAAGTGGACAGCCAAAGCTACAGGCTCCGAACGACCGACCCTGCCCGGACGTCCGGCAACTCCCAGGCTCTGGACGACCGAGCCACTCCGGACGTCTGACACTTCCCCAACATAACCAAAACTACGGAAATCCGAGAAAGACCGGACGACCATGCAACCGACAACAGAACCAAAACTACGGACGTCCGAAGACCAACGGACGACCGGGCCGTCCCGAGCCTCCGGACATCCAACGCCCACCGGACGTCCGATCCCTGGATATGTCCAGTTATGGGCTGAGGCCCATGTACCCCTCCACTTCGCCCCTCTATTGCACTTAGACTATAAATAGACCTCCTCCTCCTCCTAGAGAGGGTTAGCGTTGATTTAGCTCATTTGTGAGATAGATCCTCGCTCATCCATCCGAATCTACTCCTCGTGAGGGACCGACACCTCTTCGGAGAAGATCCACCTGGATTCAAGACCTCCATCCGGAGAAGACCACCTTCAAGACCTCCTCACAGAGAAGAACCGGTTACCCTTTGTATCGTCTCTTGTTGGATTTGGATCTTGTACCTCTATTGTGTTTCGATGATCTAGCACATGTGTGACTTTGTTCTTGTTGGTTGAGTGTTTTCTCGTGTTTTTCTCTCGTCCCCCTCCTCGTGTTCTTCGTGTTCCTCATAGGGATCCGCTCCAAATGTGAAAGATCGGCCTCTAGGGTTCTACCCTACATCATCTTGGTATCATGAGCCATGTTGATCACGTTTTTGGAGCCCCTACCCCGTGTTTTCTAGCTTGATTTTGTTGTTTTTGTGCTAAATCCGAAAATCCCCACCAAAAATAGCCCCAAATGTTTTTGTGATTTGTTGGTGTGTTGAAGTTTTATTGGATTTGATCCATGGATTTGTGTTGCCACGTGTGGATCTAGCTTTCCCCACCGTCCCCACCCTTTTCCATCCACAAAATCGTGCGAATTTGACATCCCCACCTCCCTCCACCCCAAAATCGAGCAGTTCTTCCCATGCCCGAATTCGCCCAGCACCGGACGACCGGGCTCCACTGGACATCCGGCGACCGGACGACCGTGACCCACCGGACGTCCGTAAAACCCTGAAGAAGCTGAAACTTTTCAGTTCAGCCACCACCACTTCCCCACCTTCCACCACATCTTCCAAACTCTTATACCACCACAGCTGCCCACATACACCACCATCATTCACCAATACCACCTATGACGATTTTGACACGTTTTGGTCTTTGAGATTTTTGGTTGTGGTTCCCGTGTCCTGTTGTGTTTCGGCTATATAGGTACGGTTCGACATCATCATCACCACCGCTCATCTTCGCAAAGGACTCATCATCGCGAAGGACGGTAACCTCGACGACATCTTTATCATCCCATTGATAACCACATCGCCTTACTTTTGCGTTGCTTACCCATCGAGACTAGCATTTGAGGATTGCCGGCAACGTGACTTGTGCACATTAGTGATCATACTCCATAGCATACATACCATATCATAGTGGTGCATATCCTGGTATCATCTTTTGTGTCACAAAGTTGTCATCGCATACACAATTGCTATCTTGGTTCGTGAAGATTTGCATGAGAAAAGATCTCAAAAGTGAAAGATCCAAACAAGCTTTTAAGCAAAGAGGGAAAGATAAGCAAAGCGCTTATTAGCAAGAACCATAGCATCATCCTACATTAAGATTGTCATATCCGATCATCTTGGATCATATCACCGAAATACCATACATATAGCATACTTGGGATAGAGGTCGTTGCATTTTTTCCTAGTAGGTTGTGCACAAGTTATGTATCCGCCTATTGTGCAATCGTGCTACCGTCTCTCTAGTATTGTGCAACAAGAGCAATTCCGTGGACTCCACATTTTGTCTCATTTTTGGTTTGCACAATCCCACTTATCTATTTGCGTGTGTGTTTCCGTGTACCACTACTTGCTTGGTCTACTTGTTGCATTTGCAAAACTATGAATCTTTTTATTGAATCTCACTTACAATTGCATCAAATTTTGTGCCACCATCCTAACCAAGCTCCACCATAAGCTTTTACTTGTGTAGGTGTGAGGACCGACAAGAATTGGTACCAATTGTGCTATTTCATTGTCTGCATTTGAGTGATCTTGATCCATCTTCAACATCGGTCAAGGTACATTTGGTATAAGTTCTTCTCTTTCTCCCCCTCACATTTTGCTTGGAATGATGGATAGGCCAAGTACTTCTACCAACCCACTCTTCATCGAGCAAGACGACGACATGTCATCATTCGTCACCAAGAGCCACCTCTTTGGTGCACAACGAGCGTTGCATCAAGAGCAACAAGCAATGTCCGACCGCATTGACAACCTCGCCACCGACTTGCGACTCTCCGAGCAATGTACAAGATACTACTTCGACAACAAGCTCGACGCTCACAAGCAAGAGAACGATGCAAGAATGGACGAGATCCGTGCCTTGTTGGTGAACCGCCCTCCTTCAACTTCTTCATACTCAAGACGGAGCCGCTCAAGTCGACATTTCGACGACACCCTCTCCGGCTCAAGTACACCGACATCAAACACTCTTCGACGAGCCGCGCGTCAAGACCGTCATGCATCTCGCAATCCTCTACACGGCAACCATCCACAAGAGCAAGTCGACAAGCAAGTACATCGTCCTCAACCAAACCAAGATCCTTTTGCACAAGCTCAAGAATGACAATGTCAACATCGCCAAGTGGAAGAACGAGCGCGTCTACATCAAGAGGAACAAGACGCCGAGGCTCAACATCTTCAACAACAACAACGTGAAGGACAAGCTCTTGAGCTGCAACGTGCCCTTCAAGAATCAAGTCGAGCCATTGCCAAGCGCAACCGCGATAGGTGCAATCAAGAGGAAGCACTTCATGAAGAAATCCAAGAGCAGAACTACCAACCAAGAGTACAACGTCAAGTTCCCCCACCTCCTCCTCAAGCTCGACAAGCTCCTCCTCAACCTCAAGTTCAACAAGAGAAAGATGATCATGGACTTCCTCCACGCCAAGAGCAACATGAGGTTGATTATCCTCCACGTCAAGGGTGTCATCATCATCCTCGACAACAACACAATGTAGAGCAACGCTATGGCAAGCTAAAGCTCACCATGCCCAAGTTCAATGGAAGCAATGATCCCGAAGAGTACCTATCATGGGCATTGAAGGTCGACAAAATCTTTCGTTTGCACAACTATGAGGAAGAGAAGAAGATTGCTATGGCATCCCTTGAGTTCCAAGACTATGTGCTCGTATGGTGGGAACAAGTCCTTGAGCGCCGAGAAGAAAAAGGTGAACCACCAATCACCACTTTGGCTCAAATGAAAGATGTCACGTGAGCACATTTTGTGCCAACCTACTACAACCGCGATCTCTTCAAGAAGCTCCAACTCCTCGAGCAAGGAACAAAGAGTGTTGAAGAATACCACAAGGAAATGGAGATAGCCATGATACGAGCCAATGTCACGGAAGATGATGAGCAAACAATGGCGCACTTCTTGAATGGCCTCAATCATCCCATCAAGAATATTGCCGACTTCCAACCCTACTCCAACCTCATTAAGCTCGTGCATCAAGCTACCAAAGCGGAACGTCAAGTGCAAGATGACTTCAAGTATGCCAAGTACTCATCCAAGACCTATGGCTTCTCCAACACCCAAGCTTCAACGACTCCTCCAACTTCTACCTCAACCAAGCCATCTACAAGCAACGACGACAAGTCAAGTTACAAGAAAACTTCGACAACCTCAAGTCGTCACCTTCCTACTGCAAGAAACTTCAAGCCGCGTGCTTCATCATCTACTCCAACTGATGAGACCGTCAAGACAAGCTCCTTCAAGTGTTTCACTTGCGGCGGTCGAGGCCACAAGTCTTTCCAATGCACCAACAAGCGCACCATGATCCTCAATGACGACTGAACTTATGACTCCATGAGTGAAGAGGAGATGGAAGCCCTTGAGCAAGTGGCCATGCACCAGCGCATGAACGAGGAAGAAGATGATCAAGTCTTTTGTGATGAGGATTCGAGCCCCGCTCTCGTTGTCTCCAAAGTCTTGACTCTTCAACATCAACAAGACGAAGACCAAAGATGCCACATCTTCCACACAAAGGCCGGCATCAATGGAAGCTCCGTCAAGGTCATTATCGATGGAGGTAGTTGTCACAACTTGGCAAGTGAAGAACTTTGCTCCAAGCTACAATTGGTCAAGATGAAGCACCCGCACCCCTACAAAGTCCAATGGCTAAGCGACTCCGGCATTATACGAGTTGAGCATACGGTCCAAGTCTCCTTCAAAATTGGCGCATATGAGGACACTTTGGAGTGTGATGTCGTCCCGATGTCCATTTGCCACCTCCTTCTTGGTCGACCATGGCAATTTGACCGTGGCGTCATCCACAATGGGCGTACCAATCACTATAGCTTCAAGATGAAAGGGAAGGAATATGTGCTACGACCTATGTCTCCTAGCTAAGTGATCACCGACAAGCAAGCCACCCATCATGGAGAAAAGAGTGAGAAAGTGATCCACCCAAAAGAGAGTGAGAGCCACAAGCCAAAACCGAGTGCCTCCATGATGAGCGACAAGAAAAACTTCGTCCTATTCGCCACCAAAAGAGAGACGAGAGAAGTGTGTGAGAACCCATCGAGTGGTATGCACTTTGTCCTTGTGTGCAAGGACGAGGCACCAAAAACTAACACCTCTCAGGATCTACCTTTAGTGTTCTCTTCTCTTTTGCAGGAATTCCAAGATGTTTTCCCCATTGAGCTACCTCCGGGACTACCTCCACTATGAGGCATTGAGCACCGTATAGACCTCATCCCTGGAGCACCTCTTCCAAACAAAGCTCCATACCGCGTCAACCCCGAAGAAACTAAGGAGATCCAACGGCAAGTACAACAACTCATCGACAACAGACATGTACGTGAAAGCTTAAGCCCTTGTGCCGTTCCAGTTATACTTGTGCCCAAGCAAGATGGTAGTTTTCGCATGTGCTCGGATTGTAGACCCATCAATGCTATTACCATTCATCATAGGCATCCCATTCCTCGCTTAGATGATATGCTTGATGAACTTAGCGGTGCCACCATTTTCTCAAAAATTGATCTTAAAAGTGGCTATTATCAAATCCGCATACACGAAGGTGATGAATGGAAAACCGCTTTCAAAACCAAATTTGGCTTGTACGAGTGGTTGGTTATGCCTATGGGTTTGTCGGAAGCTCCCGGTACTTTCATGCGTCTTATGCATTTTGTGCTTCGGACACACCATTACGCTGTGGTGTTCCAGGTGGCATGAGTTGTGAAACAATTCCACATTGTCTTAAACGAGCGCCAAACTCGTAACTCAAATATTCACCTCCATGATCGGATCATAGAAACTTTATTTTCTTGTTATGATGATTCTCCACCTAATTCTGAAATTCCTTGAACTTTTCAAGCGTTTCAGACTTGTGTTTCACTAAGTAAATATACCCGTATCTACTCAAATCATCTGTGAAGGTAAGAAAATAACGATATCCCCCGCATTCTTCAACACTCATCGGACCGCATACATCAGTATGTATTATTTCCAATAAGTCACTAGCCCGCTCTATTGTTCCAGAAAATCCCGTCTGAGGTACGGCCCCGGATGACACGGTCATAACAATCGTAGAGGTGCTCCCTTTACTCCCTAGCTGAACAATCGGGAATGTAGGGGTAAAGACAGGAGCCAGGCAACCCAGCTTGGCAAAGATCTTAAGTCAAATAAGTGCATATGTTGGCTTAACATGTGTGAGAAGGATGCAATTAGTACGAATGCGGTTTACACATTATTTGACTCTTCTGAGGGAGCCCCCAGGCAAGTTTGTGTGTTACATTCAATGATGTATATAATACGAGCTTGGTGTGGTTCGGTTTAGCCGAACTCTCACTATGTCAAAAAGAAAGAAAGAAAAGGTAGGGATGTATGTCAAACTCAGGCGTAAAAACATCGCACGCGGGCTGCGTTCCACAGGTTCGGCTTGAGGCAGTCATTGGACGGGCGACGAAGGCGAAATGCTCCTCCCATGAGTACTTCATCGATGATGTATGGTCACTCCCATTTGGGTGATAGTTTATTCTTCTGTTTTTCGGTGAGTCGGAGGACGAGGTCTCCTATGTTGTATGTCTTCACCCAGACTTCACGGTTGTGGTAACGTCGTTCTTGTTGTTGATAGAACATGGATCAAGCTCGAGCTGTATCACGTTCCTCTTCCAGAGCATCCAAATCATCCTGCCGATCCATCTCGGCTTCCTTTTCTTCGTACATGTGCACTCTAGGCACTTAATGAATAAGGTCGCATGGGAGGATAGCTTCCGCACCGTATACTATAAAAAATGGTGTGTATTTGGTTGACCGGTTAGGAGTAGTGCGCAACCCTCATAGTACGGAATCGAGTTCCTCAACCCAATGGAAGTCTGATTGTTTAAGGGATCGAACTAGGCGAGGCTTAATGCCTCTCATAATGAGCCCGTTGGCTTGTTCGACCTGTCCGTTGGTTTGTGGATGGTACACCGAGGCGTAAACAAGCTTAATGCCCATTTTGCTGCACCAGTCTTTAACTTCTTGGGCGGTGAAGTTGGTAATATTATCGGTAATTATACCATGGGGGACACCATAACAGTGTATGACGTCGGATAGGAAGTCGACGGCCGGTCCAGATTCTGCCGAAGTGACGGGCCTTGCCTCGATCCACTTGGTGAATTTGTCGACCATGACTGATACGTCTCCAATGTATCTATAATTTTTGATTGCTCCATGCTATTATATTACCTGTTTTGGATGTTTACGGGCTTTATTATACACTTTTATATTATTTTTGGGACCAACCTATTAACCGGAGGCCCAACCCATATTGCTGTTTTCTTGCTTATTTCAGTGTTTCGAAGAAAAGGAATATCAAACGGAGTCCAAACGGAATGAAACCTTCGGAAAAGTTATTTTTGGAACAGAAGTAATCACGGGAACTTGGAGTGCAAGCCAGGGAAGCGTCAAGGAGGCCACAAGATAGGGGGCGCGCCCTCCACCCTCGTGGGCCCCTTGAGGCTCCCCTGACCGACTTTTTTTTCGCGTATACCCTAAAACCATCGAAGAACAAGATAGATCGGGAGTTCCGCCGCCGCAAGCCTGTGCAGCCACCAAAAACCTCTCGGGAGCCCGTTCCGGCACCCTGCCAGAGGGGGGATCCCTCACCGGTGGCCTTCTTCATCATCCCGGCGCTCTCCATGACGAGGAGGGAGTAGTTCACCCACGGGGCTGAGGGTATGTACCAGTAGCTATGTGTTTGATCTCACTCTCTTGGATCTTATGATGTTTCTCCCCCTCTACTCTCTTGTGATGAATTGAGTTTTCCTCTTGAAGTTATCTTATCGGATTGAGTCTTTAAGGATTTGAGAACACTTGATGTATGTCTTGCCGTGCTTATCTGTGGTGACAATGGGATATCACGTGATCCACTTGATATATGTTTTGGTGATCAACTCGCGGGTTCCGCCCATGAACCTATGCATAGGGGTTGGCACATGTTTTCGTCTTGACTCTCCGGTAGAAACTTTGGGGCACTCTTTGAAGTACTTTGTGTTGGTTGAATAGATGAATCTGAGATTGTGTGATGCATATCGTATAATCATGCCCACGGATAAATGAGGTGACATTGGAGTATCTAGGTGACATTATGGTTTTGGTTGATTTGTGTCTTAAGGTGTTATTCTAGTATGAACTCTATGATAGATTGAACGGAAAGAATAGCTTCATGTTATTTTACCACAGACTCTTTGATGACCCACAAGTATAGGGGATCTATCGTAGTCCTTTCGATAAGTAAGAGTGTCGAACCCAACGAGGAGCAGAAGGAAATGATAAGCGGTTTTCAGCAAGGTATTCTCTGCAAGTACTGAAATAAGTGGTAACAGATAGTTTTGTGATAAGATAAATTGTAATGAGCGACAAGTAACAAAAGTAAATAAAGTGCATCAAGGTGGCCCAATCCTTTTTGTAGCAAAGGACAAGCCTGGACAAACTCTTATAATAGGAAAAAAGCTCCCGAGGACACATGGGAATATCGTCAAGCTAGTTTTCATCACGCTCATATGATTCGCGTTTGGTACTTTGATAATTTGATATGTGGGTGGACCGGTGCTTGGGTGCTGTTATTACTTGAACAAGCATCCCACTTATGATTAACCTCTATTGCAAGCATCCGCAACTACAACAAAAGTATTAAGGTAAACCTAACCATAGCATGAAACATATGGATCCAAATCAGCCCCTTACGAAGCAACGCATAAACTAGGGTTTAAGCTTCTGTCACTCTAGCAACCCATCATCTACTTATTACTTCCCAATGCCTTCCTCTAGGCCCAATAATGGTGAAGTGTTATGTAGTCGACGTTCACATAACACCACTAGAGGTTAGACAACATACACCTTATCAAAATATCGAACGAATACCAAATTCACATGACTACTAATAGCAAGACTTCTCCCTTGTCCTCAGGAACAAACGTAATTACTCACAAAGCATATTCATGTTCATAATCAGAGGGGTAATAATATGCATAAAGGATCTGAACATATGATCTTCCACCAAATAAACCAACTAGCATCAACTACAAGGAGTAATCAACACTACTAGCAACCTACTAGCACCAATCCCGGACTTGGAGACAAGAGTTGGATACAAGAGATGAACTAGGGTTTGGAGATGAGATGGTGCTGGTGAAGATGTTGATGGAGATTGCCCTCTCCCGATGAGAGGAGTGTTGGTGATGACGATGGTGATGATTTCCCCCTCCCGGAGGGAAGTGTCCCCGGCAGAACAGCTCTGCCGGAGCCCTAGATTGGTTCCGCCTCGTGGCGGCGGAGTCTCATCCCGAAAGGTTGCCTTCTTATTTTTTTCTCATTGAAAGACTTCATATAGGAGAAGATGGTCGTCGGAGAGCCACCAGGGGGCCCACGAGCTAGGGGGCGCGCCCAGGGGGACGCCCCCACCCTCGTGAGCAGGGTGTGGGCCCCCTGGCCTTCATCTTTGGCGACGATTTTTCTTTATTTATTTTAAGATATTCCGTGGAGTTTCAGGACTTTTGGAGTTGCGCAGAATAGACCTCCAATATTTGCTCCTTTTCCAGCCCAGAATTCCAGCTGCCGGCATTCTCCCAACCTTGTAAAAATAAGAGAGAATAGCCATAAGTATTGTGACATAACGTGGACTAACAGCCCATAATGCAATAAATATTGATATAAAAGCATGATGCAAAATGGACGTATCAACTCCCCCAAGCTTAGACCTCGCTTGTCCTCAAGCGAAAAGCCGATAACAATAAATATGTCCTCATGTTTAGAGGTAGAGGCGTCGATAAAAAGAAAATACGGATATGAAGGCATGATGATTATTTCTATAACAGCAACATATATAGATTTTGTCATATGATTACTTATGTTTAAGTGATGATCTTTTCACAAAGCCAAAGTATGAATCAGAAACCTTATTGGGCACCAACAAATTATAACCTCAGTCATTGAAGCAATTGCAATTTATCATAACATCGGAAAGAGTCTATGTCAGAGCTTAAAAGCAAGTCCACATACTCAACTATCACTTAGTCCTTCATAATTGCTAACACTCACGCAATACTTGTGGTTACGGAGTTTTAATCGGACACAGAGAAAGATAGGGGCTTATAGTTCTGCTCCACAACCTTTTACCTCAAGGGTAATGTCAACAATAATAATTCATGCTCCCCCACATCCAATTAGGTATATATATCATGTTCTTTCCAACATGCTGAGCTTGCCAAAGGATAAAATGAAAAAGGAAAGGTGAAGATCACCGTGACTCTTGCATAAGGTAGAGGATAATAATAAAAGATAGGCCCTTCGCAGAGGGAAGCAGAGGTTGTCATGTGCGTTTAGGGTTGATGCACAAAATCTTAATGTAAAAGAACATCACTTTATATTGCCCCTTGTATGTGGACCTTTATTATGCAGTCCGTCGCTTTTATTACGTCCACAACAAGTTCGTACAAAGCTTATTTTCTCCGCACTAATAAGTCATGCATATTTAGAGAGCAATTTTTATTTCTTGCACCGATGACAACTTACTTGAAGAATCTTACTCAATCCATAGGTAGATATGGTGGACTCTCATGGCAAAACTGGTTTGAGGGTAATTGGAAGCACAAGTAGTATTTCTACTTGGTGCTGAGAATTTGGCTAGCGTGAGGGGGAAAGGCAAGCTCAACACATTAGAGGATCCATGACAACATACTTTATCTCAGATATAAGAAAACATAACTCATTATGTTGTATTCCTTGTCCAACATCAACTCTTTAGCATGTCATATTTTAATGGGTGCTCCCAATCATAAAAGATGTCAATGATAATATATCTATATGTGAAACCTCTCTTTCCTTATTACTTCCTATTAATTGCAACGATGACCAAAGGTACATTTGCCAACTCCCAACAACTTTTAATCATCATACTCTTTCTATGTGAAGTCATTACTTTCAATAGGATCAATCTGAACTCTTTGATTCTTTTTCTTCTACTCACCCAAGATCATGGCAAAATAATCAAGCCCTTGACTCAACACTACTCTCTATTATATAGCTCACAGACTCGATTACAAAGAAGGATCATAAAGCAAAACTCAAAACTAGATCATGCCATAACTTTATTCTACTAAATCAAGATACTACTAAAAGGATCGAACTAAGAAAAACGGTAAAGATAGGAGTTGTGATGGTGATACGATACCAGGGCACCTCCCCCAAGCTGGGCGGTTGCCAAGGGGAGTGCCCATACCCAGGTGATTATTTCTCCTTCTTTGTTGTTGGTGTAATATTCTTGGCGATGATTCCCCTCAGAATACGATTCTCCTCCATGAGCTTATTGACTTGCTTCTTGAGGTCCATTATTTCCTTGTGAAGCTTTCCTGTAACGGCTAAAGCTCCTTGCACCCAAGGGTGTTGCATAGCTGCGGGAGAACAAGAGACACTCCTCCTCATATTTTCATAGGAAATAAATTTAACATTGGAAGGGATAACCGAGTTTGGAATAGCTGATCTCTGCAGTCCCCCCATTGTAAACCCAGCTCGGGGGAGAGAGGTGATTTCTTGATCTTCCATGGCATCTACCCTCATCTGGTCAGCCTCCATCTCTTCCTTTGTTGCTGGCCCAAAGTGGTCAGCATCGCTGTTTGCCCTTGGTTCCGGTGCCGGGTTAGATACCCGGCTCTCCCCGACTGACTCTTGAGAAGACATCTTTCTCTAATCTGCAGCAGCAACAGCTCGAAACAAAAACAGGGGATATTTGCGTGATACGGGAGTCAAAAACTTTGGGAGTATATATAATGAATTTTTACCGACCAAAATACGTATCGTGCAAGGAAATGGAGTCCGGAGGGCACACGAGGTGCTCACGAGGTAGGGGGGCACGCACAGGGGGGTAGGGCGCGCCCTCCACCCTCGTGGAGGCCTCGTGTCCTCCCCGGACTGCTACTTATTTTTCTATTTTTCTAAATATTCCAAAATAGAGAAACATTGCCTTAAAAATTGTTTTGGAGTCGGTTTACTTACCGTATCACATACCTATTCCTTTTCGGAGTCTGGAACGGTCTGGAAGGTGTCCTTTATGTATTCCTCAGGGGTTACGATTTCAATAATATTAGTTTCAACATTTATAGGATTACCTGAGATATAGTGTTTGATCCTTTGACCGTTTACCACCTTTGGATTCGTGCCTTCAAAGTTGTTGATTTTCATGGCACTGGAACGATAGACCTCCTCGATAATGTAGGGACCTTCTCATTTAGAGAGAAGTTTTCCTGCAAAAAATCTTAAACAAGAGTTGTATAGCAATACATAATCACCTACATTAAACTCACGCTTTTGTATCCTTTTGTCATGCCATTTTTTAACCTTTTCTTTAAACAACTTGGCATTTTCATAAGCTTGGGTTCTCCATTCATCAAGTGAGCTAATATCAAATAAACTCTTCTCACCGGCAAGTTTGAAATCATAGTTGAGCTCTTTAATAGCCCAATATGCCTTATGTTCTAGTTCGAGAGGTAAGTGACAAGCTTTTCCATAAACCATTTTATAAAGAGACATACCCATAGGATTCTTATATGCAGTTCTATAGGCCCATAATGCATCATCAAGTTTCTTGGACCAATTCTTCCTAGACCTATTGACAATCTTTTGCAAAATTAATTTGAGCTCTATTGCTCAATTCTACTTGACCACTAGACTGCGGGTGATAAGGAGATGCAATTCTATGATTGACATCATACTTAGCAAGCATTTTACGGAAAGCACCATGAATAAAGTGTGAACCACCATCAGTCATTAAATATCTAGGGACTCCAAACCTCGGAAAAATAACTTCCTTAAGCATTTTGATAGAGGTGTTATGATCAGCACTACTAGTTGGAATAGCTTCTACCCACTTAGTAACGTAATCAACAACAACTAAAATATGTGTATATCCATTAGAGGCAGGAAAAGGTCCCATATAATCAAAGCCCCAAACATCAATGGTTCAATAACAAGTGAATAATTCATAGGCATTTCTTGATGTCTACTAATATTGCCAATTCTTTGACATTCATCGCAAGACAAAACAAACTTACGGGCATCCTTGAAGAGAGTTGGCCAATAAAAACCAGATTGCAATACCTTATGTGCAGGTCTATCTCCAGCGTGGTGTCCTCCATAAGCCTCGGAGTGACACTTGCGTAGGATCTGTTCCTGTTCATGCTTAGGTACACAACGTCTAATAACACCATCTACTCCTTCTTTATAAAGATGTGGGTCATCCCAAAAGTAATGTCGCAAGTCATAGAAAAACTTTTTCTTTTGTTGGTATGTGAATCTAGGTGGTATAAATTTAGCAACAATATAATTAGCATAATCAGCATACCATGGAGTGCTACGAGAAGTGCTTATGACATTTAATTGTTCATCAGGAAATCTATCATCAATAGGTAGTGGGTCATCAAGAACATTCTCTAACCTAGATAAGTTGTCTGCAACAGGGTTCTCAGCTCCTTTTCTATCAATGATATGCAAATCAAATTCTTGCAGCAAGAGAACCCATCTAATAAGTCTAGGTTTCGCATCTTTCTTTTCCATAAGATATTTAATAGCTGCATGATCAGTGTGAATAGTTACTTTAGAATCAACAATATAGGGTCTGAATTTATCACAAGCAAATACAACTGCTAAAAGTTCCTTTTCGGTAGTAGCATAATTTCTTTGAGCATTGTCTAGAGTTTTACTAGCATAATGGATAACATTTAATTTCTTATCAACTCTTTGCCCTAGAACAGCACCTACAGCATAATCACTAGCATCACACATAATTTCATAGGGTAAATTCCAATTAGGTGGCTGAACAACAGGTGCAGAGACTAATGCTTTCTTAAGTATTTCAAATGCTTCTACACAATCATCATCAAAGACAAATGGTACATCTTTTTGTAGTAAATTAGTCAGAGGCCAAGAGATTTTTGAGAAGTCCTTAATGAACCTCCTATAAAATCCGGCGTGACCAAGGAAACTTCTTATACCTTTGATGTCCTTGGGACATGGCATCTTTTCAATAGCATCAACCTTGGCTTTATCAACTTCAATACCTCTTTAAGAAACTTTATGCCCCAAAACAATACCTTCATTAACCATAAAGTGGAACTTTTCCCAATTCAAGACAAGATTAGTTTCTTCACATCTTTGCAAAACTCGAGCAAGATTGCTCAAGCAATCATCAAAAGAGGAACCATAGACGGAAAAGTCATCCATGAAAACCTCACAAATCTTTTTGCAAAAGTCAGAGAATATAGCCATCATGCATCTTTGAAAGGTAGCAGGTGCATTACATAAACCGAAAGGCATACGTCTATAAGCAAAAGTACCAGAAGGGCATGTAAAAGTAGTATTTGATTGATCTTTAGCCGACACAGGTATTTGAGAAAAACTAGAATAACCATCTAGAAAGCAATAATGCGTATATTTGCATAATCTTTCTAGCATTTGATCAATAAAAGGTAAGGGGTAATGATCTTTCTTAGTAGCCTTATTTAATTTGTGGAAATCAATTACCATCCTATAACCTGTGATAATTCTTTGCGGAATCAATTCATCTTTATCATTAGGGACAACAGTAATACCTCCCTTCTTAGGGACACAATGGACAGGACTTACCCACTGACTATCAGCAACGGGATAAATTATACCTGCCTCCAGAAGCTTGAGTATTTCCTTTCTTACCACTTCTTTCATTTTAGGATTCAAATGTTGTTGAGGATCGCAAACTGGTTTGGCATCCGCTTCCAAATTTATTTTATGTTGACATAGAGTGGGTCTGATGCCCTTAAGATCATCCAGAGTATATCCAATAGCGGCACGGTGCTTCTTCAGAGTTTTCAATAATCTTTCTTCTTCATGCTCTGAAAGGTTAGCGCTAATAATGACAGGATATATTTTCTTTTCATCAAGATAAGCATATTTAAGATTATCAGGCAATGGTTTAAGCTCAAACACGGGATCACCCTTGGGTGGAGGAGGATCCCCTAGGATTTCAATAGGCAAATTGTGTTGCAGAATAGGTTCCTGTTTAAAGAATACTTCATCTATTTCCCTTCTTTCATTCATGAACATATCATTTTCATGGTCTAGCAAATAGTGTTCTAAAGGATCACTAGGAGGTACGGCAATAGAAGCAAGACCAATAATTTCATCCTTACTAGGCAATTCTTCCTCACGATGTTGTTTACTAAATTTAGAGAAATTAAACTCATGAACCATATCATCCAAGCCAACAGTAACAACATTCTTTTCGCAGTCTATCCTAGCATTAACAGTATTCAAGAAGGGTCTACCAAATATAATGGGACAAAAGCTATCTTGTGGAGAACCAAGAACAAGAAAATCAGTGAGATATTTGTTTTTTCCACACAAGACTTCAACATCTCTAACAATTCCCATTGCAGATATAGTATCTCTGTTGGCAAGTTTAATTGTAACATCAATATCTTCTAACTCAGCAGGTGCAATATCATGCATAATTTCTTTGTATTAGTCAATGGGTATAATACTAGCACTAGCACCCATATCACATAAGCCATGATAACAATGATCTCCTATTTTAACAGAAATAACATGCACGCCTACCACAGGTCTATGTTTATCTCTAGCACAAGGTTTAGCAATTCTAGCAGTTTCACCACAAAATTGAATAACATGCCCATCAATATTATCAGACAATTGATCTTTAACAATAGCAATATTGGGTTCTACTTTGACTTGCTCAGGAGGTGTATAAGTTCTAATATTGCTTTTACGGACAACAGTTGAAGCTTTAGCATGATCCTTCATTCTAACAGGGAAAGGTGGTTTCTCAACATAAGAAGTGGGAACAATATGATCATTATAAGTGACAGTCTTTTCTTCAACTTTAATAGGTGTAGCTACTTTTACTTCTATGGGAGGATGATATTTAAACCACTTCTCCTTGGGGAGATCAACATAAGTAGCAAAAGATTCACAGAAAGAAGCTACTATCTCAGAGTCAAGTCCATATTTAGTGCTAAACTTACGGAAAATATCTGTATCCATAAAAGATTTAACACAATCAAACTTAGGTGTCATACCTGACTCCTTACCTTCATCGAGGTCCCAATCTTCAGAGTTGCGTTTAATTCTATCCAATAAATTCCATCTAAATTCAATAGTCTTCATCATAAAAGAGCCAACACAAGAAGTATCGAGCATGGTGCGATTGTTATCAGAAAGCCGAGCATAAAAACTTTGCATAATTATTTCTCCTGGGAGATCATGATTGGGGCATGAATATAACATTGATTTAAGCCTCCCCCAAGCTTGAGCGATGCTTTCTCCTTCGTGAGGCCAAAAATTATATATATATAATTGCGATCACGATGAACAAGATGCATAGGGTAATACTTTTGATGAAATTCCAATTTCAATCTTTTATAGTTCCATGATCTCATATCATCACATAGCCTATACCATGTCAATGTGTCTCCCTTCAAAGATAAAGGGAAGGCCTTCTTCTTAACAACATCATCGGGTATACCTGCAAGCTTAAATAGTCCACAAACATCATCCACGTAGCGTAGATGTTCATCAGGATGCTTTGTTCCATCTCCTGTAAAAGTGTTAGCTAGCAGTTGTTCCATCATAACCGAACGAATTTCAAAAGGAGTTTCATTTTCAATAGGTTCAGTAGGTTGAGGAGCAACTCTTTGCTCTACTGGACAGGGTGAAGATACCCCGAACAAGCCCCTCAGACAATTACTTTCCATAGTAACAAGTGACAGAAAATTTCAGCACACTAAATAAATATTTCCTTACCAAATTCCACCTACCAAAGGCGTTTCACTCCCCGGCAACGGCGCCAGAAAAGAGTCTTGATGACCCACAAGTATAGGGGATCTATCATAGTCCTTTTGATAAGTAAGAGTGTCGAACCCAACAAGGAGCAGAAGGAAATGATAAGCGGTTTTCAGCAAGGTATCCTCTGCAAGTACTGAAATAAGTGGTAACAGATAGTTTTGTGATAAGATAAATTGTAATGAGCAACAAGTAACACAAGTAAATAAAGTGCAGCAAGGTGGCCCAATCCTTTTTGTAGCAAAGGACAAGCCTGGACAAACTCTTATAATAGGAAAAGCGCTCCCGAGGACACATGGGAATATCGTCAAGCTAGTTTTCATCACGCTCATATGATTCGCGTTCGGTACATTGATAATTTGATATGTGGGTGGACCGGTGCTTGGGTGCTGTTCTTACTTGAACAAGCATCCCACTTATGATTAACCTCTATTGCAAGCATCCGCAACTACAAAAAAAGTATTAAGGTAAACCTAACCATAGCATGAAACATATGGATCCAAATCAGCCCCTTACGAAGCAACGCATAAACTAGGGTTTAAGCTTCTGTCACTCTAGCAACCCATCATCTACTTATTACTTCCCAATTCCTTCCTCTAGGCCCAATAATGGTGAAGTGTTATGTAGTCGACGTTCACATAACATCACTAGAGGTTAGACAACATACATCTTATCAAAATATCGAACGAATACCAAATTCACATGACTACTAATAGCAAGACTTCTCCCTTGTCCTCAGGAACAAACGTAATTACTCACAAAGCATATTCATGTTCATAATCAGAGGGGTAATAATATGCATAAAGGATCTGAACATATGATCTTCCACCAAATAAACCAACTAGCATCAACTACAAGGAGTAATCAACACTACTAGCAACCTACTAGCACCAATCCCGGACTTGGAGACAAGAATTGAATACAAGAGATGAACTAGGGTTTGGAGATGAGATGGTACTGGTGAAGATGTTGATGGAGATTGCCCTCTCTCGATGAGAGGAGCATTGGTGATGACGATGGTGATGATTTCCCCCTCCCGGAGGGAAGTGTCCCCGGCAGAACAGCTCTGCCGGAGCCCTAGATTGGTTCCGCCTCGTGGCGGCGGAGTCTCGTCCCGAAAGGTTGCCTTCTTTTTTTTTCTCGTCGAAAGACTTCATATAGGAGAAGATGGGCGTTGGAGAGCCACCAGGGGGCCCACGAGGTAGGGGGGCGCGCCCCCACCCTCGTGAGCAGGGTGTGGGCCCCCTGGCCTTCATCTTTGGCGACGATTTTTCTTTCTTTATTTTAAGATATTCCGTGGAGTTTCAGGACTTTTGGAGTTGCGCAGAATAGACCTCCAATATTTGCTCCTTTTCCAGCCCAGAATTCCAGTTGCCGGCATTCTCCCTCTTCATGTAAACCTTGTAAAATAAGAGAGAATAGCCATAAGTATTGTGACATAACGTGGACTAACAACCCATAATGCAATAAATATTGATATAAAAGCATGATGCAAAATGGACGTATCACTCTTGAATAGATAGAACAGAAAGGATAACTTTGAGGTGATTTTGTACCCTACCATAATTTCTTCATTTGTTCTCCGCTATTAGTGGCTTTGGAGAGACTCTTTGTTGCATGTTGAGGGATTGTTATATGATCTATCTATGTTATTATTGTTGAGAGAACTTGCACTAGTGAAAGTATGAACCCTATGCCTTGTTTCCTACCATTGCAATACCGTTTACGCTTACTTTTATCATTAGTTACCTTGCTTTTTTATATTTTCAGATTACAAAAATCTACATCTACCATCCATATTGCACTTGTATCACCATCTCTTCGCCGAACTAGTGCACCTATACAATTTACCATTGTATTGGGTGTGTTGGGGACACAAGAGACTCTTTGTTATTTGGTTGCAGGGTTGTTTGAGAGAGACCATCTTCATCCTACGCCTCCTACGGATTGATAAACCTTAGGTCATCCACTTGAGGGAAATTTGCTAATGTCCTACAAACCTCTGCACTTGGAGGCCCAACAAACGTCTACAAGAAGAAGGTTGTGTAGTAGACATCAAACTCTTTTCTGGCGCCGTTGCCGGGGAGGTGAGTGCTTGAAGGTATATCTTTAGATCTTGCAATTGAATCTTTTTGTTTCTTGTTCTATCACTAGTTTAGTCTACAAAGGAAAACTACAAAAAAATGGAATTGAGTTTGTCTCATACGCTTCATCTTTTTAATATCTTTCGAGACGCAGTTCTCCGGGTTGAGCCGTATGTCGTAAGCCCGTAGGTTATCAAAGGTTTAGCGTAGGTCGTCTACCAGTTGGTCTATGTGTTTGGTTTTGACAACCACGTCATCCACGTATGCCTCGACCGTTCTACCAATTTGGTTTTCGAGGCATCTTTGAATCATGTGCTGGTATGTGGCTCCTGCATTTTTTAGCCAGAACAACATGGTGTTGACGCAAAAAGGCCCGTAGGGGTGATGAATGTGGTTGCTGCCTAGCCGGACTCCTTCATCTTAATCAGGTGGTATCTGGAGTATGCGTCAAGCATAACGAGTCGTGTCCAGCGGTGGCCTTGATGATGTGGTCTATTCTTGGCAGTGGGAAAGGGTCCTTAGTGCAGGCTTTGTTAAGGTCCTTAAAATCGACACACAACCGCCAGGACTTGTCTTTCTTGGGTACCATGAACAGATTTGCTAACCACTCACGATGCTTGATCTCGCGGATGAATCCGGCCTCCAGCAGTTTTGCGAGTTCTTCGCCCATGGCTTGCCATTTGGGTTCAGAAAATCGATGCAGAGTCTGTTTCACTGGCTTGAAGCCTTTTAAAATGTTTAAGCTATGTTCTACTAGACTGCGTGGGGTGCCAGGCCCAGTTTTCATGCAGGAATGTCCTTAGTGCCTCGTCGACTGCGGGGTCCAGTTGTGCTCCTATGGATGCATTTTATTGGGATCTGTTGGGTGCACTTGAAATTTTTACTATTTCATCTGTTGGCTTGAATGATGTGGATTTTTGTCTTTTACTGAGAACCACATCATCGCTGCCGACTGTAGTGTGTAGTGCTGTCAACTCTTCAGCTGCGAGGGCTTCAGATAGTGCCTCTAGGGCAAGGGATGTTGTCTTTGTTTTCGGCTCGCAAGGCATTGCTTGGGTCACTTTTAAGTGAGATTACCCTATTGGGCCCTGGCATTTTGAGTTTCATATACCCCTATTGTGGTATGGCTTGAAATCTCGAGAATGCCTCACGCCCTAGAAGGGCGTGGTATTTGCTACGGAAGGGCACAATGTGAGATAGCAAGGGTTTGGATCTGTAGTTATCAGGTGTGCCAAACACAACGCCCAAGGTTATGCGCCCCGAGTAGTGTGCCTCCCTAACGGGTATTATACCGCGGAATGTGGTATGATTGCTTTCGATGCGAGACTTGTTGAACTGCATCTTGTCAAGTGTATCCTCATAAATGAGGTTGAGGCGGCTGCCTCCGTCCATCAGCACTTTAGTCAGCCGAAAACCATGAACGATGGGGTCGAGGACTAGTGCGGCAGGTGCATGGCTGATACAGGGGCCTGGCTCATCCTGAAGGAAATATGCCCTAGAGGCAATAATAAAGTTGTTATTTATATTTCCTTATATCATGATAAATGTTTATTATTCATGCTAGAATTGTATTAACCGGAAACTTAGTACATGTGTGAATACATAGACAATCCAGAGTGTCCCTAGTATGCCTCTACTTGACTAGCTCGTTAATCAAAGATGGTTATGCTTCCTGACCATAGACATGTGTTGTCATTTGATGAACGGGATCACATCATTAGGAGAGTTATGTGATGGACAAGACCCATCCGTTAGCTTAGCATTATGATCGTTACAGTTTAATTGCTACTACTTCATGACTTATACGTGTTCCTCAGACTATGAGATTATGCAACTGCCGAATACCGGAGGAACACCTTGTGTGCTATCAAACATCACAACGTAACTGGGTGATTATAAAGATGCTCTACAAGTGTCTCTGAAGGTGTTTGTTCGGTTGGCATAGATCAAGATTAGGATTTGTCACTCCATGTACCGAAGCCTTGCAAGCAATGTGACTAATGAGTTAGTTATGGGATGAAGCATTACAGAATGAGTAAAGAGACTTTTCGGTAATGAGATTGAACTAGGTATGATGATACCGACGATCGAATCTCGGGAAAGTAACATACCGATGACAAAGGGAACAACATATGTTGTTGTGCGGTTTGACCGATAAAGATCTTCGTAGAATATGTAGGAGCCAATATGAGCATCCAGGTTCCGCTATTGGTTATTGATCGAAGATCTGTCTTGATCATGTCTACATAGTTCTCGAACCCGTAGGGTCCGCACGCTTAAATGTTCGATGACGATTTACATTATGAGTTATGTGATTTGATGACCTAAGTTTGTTCTGAGTCCCGGATGAGATCACGGACATGATGAGGAGTCTCGAAATGGTCGAGACATAAAGATTGATATATTGGATGGCTATGTTCGGACGCCGGAAAGGTTTCAAAAGGGTTCGGACATTTTTCGGAGTACCGGGAGGTTACCGGAAACCCCCGGGGGAAGTAGTGGGATTTCATGGGCTTTAGTGGAAAGGAGAGGAGGGCCGCAAGCCCCCCTGGCAAGTCCGAATTGGAAGAGGGCGCGGCGCCCCCCTATTTCCTTCTCCCTCTCCTACTCCTTCCCTCTCTCCCCCTCTTGGAAAGGAATGGGACTCCAACTAGGATTGGGAATCCTAGTTGGGCTCCCCCTATGGCGCGCACCCCTCCTGGCCGCCGGCCTCCTCCCTCCCTCCTTTATATACGGGGGCAGGGGGCACCCCAAAGCACAACAGACAATCTCTTAGCCATGTGTGGTGCCCCCCTCCATAGTTTAACACCTCGGTCATATTGTCGTAGTGCTTAGGTGAAGCCCTGTGCCGGTAACTTCATCATCACCATTGCCATGCTATCATGCTGACGGAACTCTCCCACGTCCTCAACTAGATCAAGAGCTCGAGGGACATCATCGTGCTGAACGTGTGCTAAAAACGGAGGTGCCGTACGTTCGGTACTTGGATCGGTTGGATCGTGAAGACGTTCGACTACATCAATCGCGTTACTAAACGTTTCCGCTTTCGGTCTATGAGGGTACATGGACAGACTCTCCCGTCTCGTTGCTATGCATCTCTTGGATAGATGTTGCGTGATCGTAGAATTTTTTTTGAATTACTACATTCCCCAACAGTGGTATCAAAGCCAAGTCTATGTGTAGATGTTATATGCACGAGTAGAACACAAAGAGTTGTGGGCGATAATAGTCATACTGCTTACCCCCAACGTCTTACTTTGATTCGACAGTATTGTTGGATGAAGCATCCCGGACCGACATTACATGACCGCGTTCATGAGACTGGTTCTACCGACGTGCTTTGCACATAGGTGGCTGGCGGGTGTCTGTTTCTCCAACTTTAGTTGAATCGAGTTTGACTACGGCTGGTCCTTGTTGAAGGTTAAAACAACACACTTGACGAAAAATTGTTGTGGTTTTGATGCGTAGGTAAGAACGGTTCTTGCTAGAAGCCCGTAGCAGCCACGTAAAACTTGCAACAACAAAGTAGAGGATGTCTAACTTGTTTTTTCAGGGCTTGTTGTGATGTGATATGGTCAAGACATGATGAGATATAAATTGTTGTATGAGATGATCATGTTTTGTAATAGAGTTATCGGCAACTGGCATGAGCCATATGGTTGTCGCTTTATTGTATGAAATGCAATTGCCATGTAATTGCTTTACTTTATCACTAAGCGGTAGCAATAGTCGTGGTAGCAATAGTTGGCGAGACGACAATGATGCTACGATGGAGATCAAGGTGTCAAGCCAGCAACGATGGAGAACATGACGATGCTTTGGTGATGGAGATCATGAGCACAAGATGATGATGGCCATATCATGTCACATATTTTGATTGCATGTGATGTTTATTTTTTATGCATCTTATTTTGCTTAGTACGACGGCAACATTATAAGATGATCCCTTATTAAATTTCAAGGTATAAGTGTACTCCCTGAGTATGCACCATTGCTACAGTTCGTCGTGCCGAGACACCACGTGATGACCGGGTGTGATAAGCTCTACGTTCACATACAACGGGTGCAAGCCAGTTTTGCACGTGCAGAATACTCAGGTTAAACTTGACGAGCCTAGCATATGCAGATATGGCCTCGGAACATTGAGACCGAAAGGTCGAACGTGAATCATATAGTAGATATGATCAACATAGTGATGTTCACCATTGAAAACTACTCCATCTCATGTGATGATCAGACATGGTTTAGTTGATTTGGATCACGTGATCATTTAGATGACTAGAGGGATGTCTATCTATGTGGGAGTTCTTAAGTAATATGATTAATTGAACTTTAATTTATCATGAACTTAGTACTGATAGTTTTTGCATTCTATGTTGTTGTAGATCAATGGCCCGTGCTACCGTTCCCTTGAATTTTAATGCATTCCTAGAGAAAGCTAAGTTGAAAGATGAAGGTAGCAATTAAACGGACTGGGTCCGTAACTTGAGGATTATCCTCATTGCTACACAGAAGAATTACGTCCTGGAAGCACCGCTAGGTGCAAGGCCTGCTACAGACGCAACTGCGGACATTATGAACATCTGGCATAACAAAGCTGATGACTACTCGATAGTTCAGTGTGCCATGCTTTACGGCTTAGAATCGGGATTTCAAAGACGTTTTGAACGTCATGGAGTATATGAGATGTTCCAAGATTTGAAGTTAATATTTCAAGCAAATGCCTGAATTGAGAGATATGAAGTCTCCAACAAGTTCTATAGCTGCAAGATGGAGGAGAATAGTTCTGTCAGTGAACACATACTCAGAATGTCTGGGTACCATAACCACTTGACTCAGCTAGGAGTTAATCTTCCTGATGATAGTGTCATTGACAGAGTCCTTCACTCGCTGCCACCAAGCTATAAAGGCTTTGTGATGAACTATAACATGCAAGGGATGATGAAAACGATTCTCAAGCTCTTTGCAATGCTAAAGGCTGCAGAGGTAGAAATCAAGAAGGAGCATCAAGTGTTGATGGTTAACAATACCACTAGTTTCAAGAAAAAGGGCAAAGGGAAGAAGGGGAACTTCCAGAAGAATAGCAAGCAAGTTGCTACTCCCGGGAAGAAGCCCAAGTCTGGACCTAAGCCTGAAACTCAGTGCTTCTACTACAAAGGGACTGGTCACCGGAAGCGGAACTGCCCCAAGTATTTGGCGGATAAGAAGGATGGCAAAGTGAAAGGTATATTTGATATACATGTTATTGATGTGTACCTTACTAATTCTCGTAGTAGCGCCTGGGTATTTGATACTGGTTTTGTTGCTCATATTTGCAACTTGAAACAGGGGCTACGGATTAAATAAAGATTGGCTAAGGACGAGGTGACAATTCGCGTCAAAAATGGTTCCAAGGTCGATGTGATCGCTATCGGCACGCTACCTCTACATCTACCTTAGGTATTAGTTTTAGACCTGAATAATTGTTATTTGGTGCCAGCGTTGAGCATGAACTTTATTTCTGGATCTTGTTTGATGCGAGATGGTTATTCATTTAAATCATAGAATAATGGTTGTTCTATTTATATGAGTAATATCTTTTATGGTCATGCACCCTTGTTGAGTGGTCTATTTTTGTTGAATCTCGATCGTGGTGATACACATGTTCATAATATTGAAGCCAAAAGATGCAAAGTTGATAATGATAGTGCAACTTATTTGTGGCACTGCCGTTTAGGTCATATTGGTGTAAAGCACATGAAGAAACTCCATGCTGATGGGCTTTTGGAATCACTTGCTTATGAATCACTTGGTGCTTGCGAACCATGCCTCATGGGCAAGATGACTAAAACTCCGTTCTCCGGAACAATGGAACAAGCTACTAATTATTGGAAATAATACATACAGATGTATGTGGTCCAATGAGTGTTGACGCTCGTGGCAGGTATCGTTATTTTCTGACCTTCACAAATGATTTGAGCAGATATGGGTATATCTACTTAATGAAACATAAGTTTGAAACATTTGAAAAGTTCAAAGAATTTCAGAGTGAAGTGGAAAATCATCGTAACAAGGAAATAAAGTTACTTCGATCTGATCATGGAGGCGAATATTTGAGGTACGAGTTTGGTCTTCACTGAAACAATGTGGAATAGTTTTGCAACTCACACCACCTGGAACACCACAGCGTAATGGTGTGTCCGAACATCGTAATCGTACTTTATTGGATATGGTGCGATCTATGATGTCTCTTACTAATTTACCGTTATCATTTTGGGGTTATGCTTTAGAGACGGCTGCATTCACGTTAAATAGGGCACCATCGAAATCCGTTGAGACGACACTGTTGGGGAACGTAGCAGAAATTCAAAATTTTCTACGCATCACCAAGATCAATGTATGGAGTAACTAGCAAAGAGAGAGAGAGGGGAGTGCATCTTCATACCCTTGAAGATCGCGATGCGGAAGCGTTGCAAGAACGCGGTCGGTCGAGTCGTTCACTAAGCGATTCAGATCGCGGCCGAATCCGATCTAAGCACCGAACAACGGTGCCTCCGTGTTCAACACACGTACAGCCCGGGGACGTCTCCTCCTTCTTGATCTAGAAAGGGGAGAGGAGAAGTTGAGGGAGATCTCCGGCAGCACGATGGCGTGGTGGTGGAGCTTGCAGTTCTCCGGCAGAGCTTCGCCAAGCACTACTACTACGGAGGAGGTGTTGGGGAGGGAGAGGGCTGCGCCAGGGGAAGGGTGAAGCTCCCATGCGCCTCCCCGCTATATATAGGGGTGGATGGGGCTGCTTTCTTGCCCTCCAAGTCCATTGGGGCATTGGCAAAGGTGGGAGGAAATAAATCCCATCATTTCCTTCCCCACCGATTGTTATCCCCCTTTTTTAGGGATCTTGATCTTATCCCTTCGGGATATGATCTTATTCCTTCTAAGGGGGGATCTTGGTGCACCTTGACCAGGGGTGTGGGGCCTTGCCCCCACTACCCACGTTCATGTGGGTCCCCCCATGCAGGTGGGCCCCACTCCGGAACCTTCTAGAACCTTCCCGGTACAATACCGAAAAATCCCGAACATTTTCCGGTGGCCAAAATAGGACTTCCCATATATAAATCTTTACCTCCGAACCATTCTGGAACTCCTCGTGACGTCCGGGATCTCATCTGGGACTCCGAACAACATTCGGTAACTGCACACTAATTCCCATAACAACTCTAGCGTCACCGAACCTTAAGTGTGTAGACCCTACGGTTTCGGGAATCATGCAGACATGACCGAGATAGCTCTCTGGCCAATAACCAACAGCTGGATCTGGATACCCATGTTGGCTCCCACATGTTCCATGATGATCTCATTGGATGAACCATGATGTCAAGGATTCAAGCAATCCCGTATACAATTCCCTTTGTCAATCGGTATGTTACTTGCCCGAGATTCGATCGTCGGTATCCCAATACCTCGTTCAATCTTGTTACCGGCAAGTCACTTTACTCGTTCCGTAATGCATGATCCCGTGACTAACTACTTAGTCCCATTGAGCTCATTATGATGATGAATTACCGAGTGGGCCCAGAGATACCTCTCCGTCACACAGAGTGACAAATCCCAGTCTCGATTCGTGCCAACCCAACAGACACTTTCGGAGATACCCGTAGTGCACCTTTATAGCCACCCAGTTACGTTGTGACGTTTGACACACCCAAATCATTCCTACGGTATCCGGGAGTTGCATAATCTCATGGTCTAAGGAAATGATACTTGACATTAGAAAAGCTTTTAGCAAACGAACTACACGATCTTGTGCTATGCTTAGGATTGGGTCTTGTCCATCACATCATTCTCCTAATGATGTGATCTCGTTATCAATGACATCCAATGTCCATGGTCAGGAAACCATAACCATCTATTGATCAACGAGCTAGTCAACTAGAGGCTCACTAGGGACATGTTGTGGTCTATGTATCCACACATGTATTACGGTTTCCAGTTAATACAATTATAGCATGAACAATAGACAATTATCATGAACAAGGAAATATAATAATAACCATTTTATTATTGCCTCTAGGGCATATTTCCAACAGTCTCCCACTTGCACTAGAGTCAATAATCTACTTCACATCACTATGTGATCATAATGAATCCAACACCCATGGGGTTTGATCATATCTCGCTTGTGAGAGAGGTTATTAGTCAATGGGTCTGAACCTTTCAGATCTGTGTGCTTTACAAATCTCTACATCATCTTGTAGATGCAGCTACCATGCACTATTTGGAACTATCCCAAATAACTGTTCTACTATATGAATCCGGTTTACTATTCAGAGTCATCCAGATTAGTGTCAAAGTTTGCATCAACGTAACCCTTTACGACGAACTATTTTACCACCTCCATAATCGAGAAAAATTCCTTAGTCCACTAGTCACTAAGGATAACTTTGACCCCTGTCCTGTGATCCATTTCTGGATCACTCTTGTACCCCTTGACTGACTCATGGCAAGGCACACTTCAGGTGCAGTACACAGCATACCATACTGTAGAGCCTACGTCTAAAGCATAGGGGACGACCTTCGTCCTTTCTCTCTCTTCAGTCATGGTCAGGTCTTGAGTCTTACTCAATACTCACACCTTATAACACAGCCAAGAACTCCTTCTTTGCCGATCTATTTTGAACTCCTTCAAAATCTTGTCACGGTGCGTATTCATTTGAAAGTACTATCAAGCGATTTTTGATCTATCCTTATAGATCTTGATGCTCAATGTTCAAGTATCTTAATCCAGGTTTTCCGTTGAAAAACACTTTTCAAATAACCCTATATGCTTTCCAGAAATTCTACATCATTTCCGATCAACAATATGTCAACAACATATACTCATCAGAAATGCTATAGTGCTCCCACTCACTTCTTTGGAAATACAAGTTTCCAATAAACTTCGTATAAACCCAAAATCTTTGATCATCTCATCAAAGCATATATTCCAACTCCGAGATGCTTACTCCAGTCCTTACAAGGATTGATGGAGCTTTGCATACTTGTTAGCATCTTTTAGGATTGACAAAACCTTCTGGTTGTATCACATACAACCTTTCCTCAAGAAAATCGTTGAGGAAACAATGTTTTGACATCCTATCTGCAAGATTTCATAAATAATGCAGGAACTGCTAATATAATTTCAACAGACTCTTAGCATTGCTACGAGTGAGAAAGTCTTATCATAGTCAACTCCTTGAGCTTGTCGGAAAACATCTTAATGACAAGTCGAGCTTTCTTAATGGTGATACTTACCATCATTGTCCGTCTTCCTTTTAAAATCCATCTGTACCCAACAGCCTTACGACCATCAAGTAGTTCTTTGTTAGAATCCGGGCCCACCATCGCTTCTCCATAGCTTGTAGGTTCATTGTTATCTAGCATCATGACCTTCAAGACAGGATTACTGCACCACTCTGAAGCAGTACGCGTCCTTGTCGACCTACGAGGTTTGGTAGTGACTTGATCCGAAGTTTCATGATCACTATCATCAGCTTCCACTTCAACTGGTGTAGGCGCCACAAGAACAACTTCCTATGCCCTGCTACACACTAGTTGAAGTGACGGTTCAATAACCTCATCAAGTCTCCACCATCCTCCCACTCAATTCTTTTGAGAGAAACTTTTCCTCGAGAAAGGACCCGATTCTAGAAACAATCCCTTTTGCTTCCGGATCTGAGATAGGAGGTATACCCAACTATTTTTGGGTGTCCTATGAAGATGCATTTATCTGCTTTGGGTTCGAGCTTATTAGCCTGAAACTTTTTCACATAAGCGTCGCAGCCCCAAACTTTATAAGAAATGACAGCTTAGGTTTATCTAAACCATAGTTCATACGGTGTCATCTTAATGGAATTGTGTGGAGCCCTATTAAAGTGAATGCGGTTGTGTCTAATGCCTAACCCATAGACAATAGTCTTAATTCGATAAGAGACATTATGGTATGCACCATATCCAATAGGGTGCAGTTACGATGTTCGGACACACCATCACACTATGGTGTTCCAGGCGGTATTAGTTGTGAAACAATTTCCACAATGTATTAATTGTGTGCCAAACTCGTAACTCAGATATTTATCTCTATGATCATATCATTGACATTTTATCCTCTTGTCACGACGATCTTCAACTTCACTCTAAAATTACTTGAACCTTTCAATAATTCAAATTTGTGTTTCATCAAGTAAATATACTAAGAATCTACTCAAATCATCTGTGAAGTAAGAGCATAACGATATTCACTGCGTGCCTCAGCACTCATTGGATTGCACACACCAAATGTATTACTTCCAACAAGTTGCTCTCTTGTTCCATCTCACTGAAAACGAGGCCTTTCAGTCATCTTGCCCATGTGGTATGATTTGCATGTCTCAAGTGATTCAAAAACAAGTGAGTCCAAACGATCCATTTGCATGGAGTTTCTTCATGCGTATATACCAATAGACGTGGTTCGCATGTCTCAATCTTTTCAAAAACGAGTGAGTCCAAAGATCCATCAATATGGAGCTTCTTCATGCGTTTTACACCAATATGACTTAAGTGGGAGTGCCACAAGTATGTGGTACTATCATTGCTATCTTATATCTTTTGGCACGAACATGTGTATCACTACGATCGAGATTCAATAAACCATTCATTTTAGGTGCAAGATCGTTGAAGGTATTATTCAAATAAACAGAGTAACCATTATTCTCCTTAAATGAATAACCGTATTGCGATGAACATAATCCAATCATGTTTATGCTCAATGCAAACACCAAATAACAATTATTTTGGTTTAACACCAATCTCGATGGTAGAGGGAGTAGGCGATGCTTGATCACTTCAACCTTGGAAACACTTCTAACACACATCGTCATCTCACCTTTAGCTAGTCTCTATTTATTCCGTAGCTCTTTTATTTCGAGTTACTAACACTTAGCAACCGAACCGGTATCTTAATACCCTAGTGCTACTAGGAGTACTAGTAAAGTACACATTTAATACAATGTATATCCAATATACTTCTGTCAACCTTGCCAGCCTTCTCATCTACCAAGTATCTAGGGTAGTTCTGCTTCAGTAACCGTTCCCTCATTACAGAAGCACTTAGTCTCGGGTTTGGGTTCAACCCTGGGTTTCTTCACTAGAGCAGCAACTGATTTGTCGTCTCATGAAGTATCCCTTCTTGCCCTTGCCATTCTTGAAACTAGTGGTTTTACTAACCATCAACAATTGATGCTCCTACTCGATTTCTACTTTTGCGGTGTCAAACATCGCGAATTGCTCAAGGATCATCATGTCTATCCCTGATATGTTATAGTTCATCACGAAGCTCTAATAGCTTGGTGGCAGTGACTATGGAGAACCATCACTATCTCATCTGGAATATTAACTCCCACTCGATTCAAGTGATTGTAGTACTCAGACAATCTGAGCACATGCTCAATGATTGAGCTTTTCTCCCTTAGTTTGCAGGTTAAGAAACTTGTCGGAGGTCTCATACCTCTTGATGTGGGCACAAGCCTGAAATCCTAATTTCAGCTCTTGGAACATCTCATATGTTCTGCGACGTTTCAAAAAATGTCTTCGCTGCCTCAATTCTAAACCGTTTAACATTACACACTGAACTATCACGTAGTCATCAAAACGTGTATGTCAGATGTTCGCAACATCCACAAACGACGCTCGAGGTTCAGCACACCGAGCGGTGCATTAAGGACATAAGCCTTCTGTGCAGCAATGAGGACAATCCTCAGTATACGGACCCAGTCCGCATAATTGCTACTATCAACTTTCAACTAAAATTTTCTCTAGGAACATATCTTAAACAGTAGAACTAAAGCGCAAGCTACGACATAATTTGCAAAGTCCTTTTGACTATGTTCATGATAATTAAGTTCATCTAATGAACTCCCACTCAGATAGACATCCCTCTAGTCATCTAAGTGATACATGATCCGAGTCAACTAGGCCGTGTCCGATCATCACGTGAGGCGGACTAGTCATCATCGGTGAACATCTCCATGTTGATCGTATCTACTATACGACTCATGTTCGACCTTTCGGTCTCTTGTGTTATGTGGCCATGTCTGTACATGCTAGGCTCGTCAAGTCAACCTAAGTGTTTTACGTGTGTAAATCTGGCTCACACCCGTTGTATGTGAACGTTAGAATCTATCACACCCGATCATCACGTGGTGCTTCGGAACAACGAACTTTCGTAACGGTGCACAGTTAGGGGGAACACTTTCTTGAAATTTTAATGAGGGATCATCTTATTTATGCTACCGTCATTCTAAGCAAATAAGATGTAAACATGACAAACATCACATGCAAATCATAAAGTGACATGATATGCCCAATATCATCTTGCGCCTTTGATCTCCATCTTGAGGCACGACATGATCACCTTCGTCACCGGCATGACACCATGATCTCCATCATCATGATCTCCATCATCGTGTCTTCATGAAGTTGTCTCGCCAATTATTACTTCTATTACTATGGCTAACGGTTTAGCAATAAAGTAAAGTAATTACATGGCGTTTTCAATGACACGCAGGTCATACAATAAATTAAGACCACTCCTATGGCTCCTGCCGGTTGTCATACTCATCGACATGCAAGTTGTGATTCCTATTACAAGAACATGATCAATCTCATACATCACATATATCATTCATCACATTCTTTTGGCCATATCACATCACATAGCATACCCTGCAAAAACAAGTTAGACGTCCTCTGATTGTTGTTGCATGTTTTATGTGGCTGCTATGGGTTTCTAGCAAGAACGTTTCTTACCTACGCAAAAGCCACAACGGTGATATGCCAATTGCTATTTACCCTTCATAAGGACCCTTTCCATCGAATCCGATCCGACTAAAGTGGGAGAGACTGGCACCCGCTAGCCACCTTTATGCAACAAGTGCATGTCAGTCGGTGGAACCTGTCTCACGTAAGCGTACGTGTAAGGTCGGTCCGGGACGCTTCATCCCATGATGCCGCCGAATCAATATAGGACTAGTAATGGTAAGCAAATTGAACAAACCAACGCCCACAACTAATTGTGTTCTACTCGTGCATAGAATCTACGCAATAAACCTGGCTCTGATACCACTGTTGGGGAACGTAGCAGAAATTCAAAATTTTCTACGCATCACCAAGATCAATCTATGGAGTAACTAGCAATAAGAGAGAGGGGAGTGCATCTTCATACCCTTGAAGATCACGATGTGGAAGCGTTGCAAGAACGCGGTCGATGGAGTCGTTCACTAAGCGATTCAGATCGCGGCCGAATCCGATCTAAGCACCGAACAACGGTGCCTCCGCGTTCAACACACGTACAGCCCGGGGACGTCTCCTCCTTCTTGATCCAGCAAGGGGAGAGGAGAAGTTGAGGGAGATCTCCGGCAGCACGACGGCGTGGTGGTGGAGCTTGCAGTTCTCCGGCAGAGCTTCGCCAAGCACTACTACGTAGGAGGAGGTGTTGGGGAGGGAGAGGGCTGCGCCAGGGGAAGGGTGAAGCTCCCATGCGCCTCCCCACTATATATAGGGGTGGAGGGGGCTGGTTTCTTGCCCTCCAAGTCCATTGGGGCGTTGGCAAAGGTGGGAGGAAATAAATCCCATCATTTCCTTCCCCACCGATTGTTATTCCCCTTTTTTAGGGATCTTGATCTTATCCCTTCGGGATATGATCTTATTCCTTCTAAGGGGGGATCTTGGTGCACCTTGACCAGGGGTGTGGGGCCTTGCCCCCACTACCCACGTTCATGTGGGTCCCTTCATGCAGGTGGGCCCCACTCCGGAACCTTCTAGAACCTTCCCGGTACAATACCGAAAAATCCCGAACATTTTCCGGTGGCCAAAATAGGACTTCCCATATATAAATCTTTACCTCCGAACCATTCCGGAACTCCTCGTGATGTCCGGGATCTCATCCGAGACTCCGAACAACATTCGGTAACTGCACACTAATTCCCATAACAACTCTAGCGTCACCGAACCTTAAGTGTGTAGACCCTACGGTTTCGGGAATCATGCAGACATGACCGAGACAGCTCTCTTGCCAATAACCAACAGCGGGATCTGGATACCCATGTTGGCTCCCACATGTTCCACGATGATCTCATCGGATGAACCACGATGTCAAGGATTGAAGCAATCCCGTATACAATTCCCTTTGTCAATCGGTACATTACTTGCCCCAGATTCGATCGACGGTATCCCAATACCTCGTTCAATCTCGTTACCGGCAAGTCACTTTACTCGTTATGTAATGCATGATCCCGTGACTAACTACTTAGTCACACTGAGCTCATTATGATGATGCATTACCGAGTGGGCCCAGAGATACCTCTCCGTCACACGGAGTGACAAATCACAGTCTCGATTCGTGCCAACCCAACAGACACTTTCGGAGATACGCGTAGTGCACCTTTATAGCCACCCAGTTATGTTGTGATGTTTGGCACACCCAAAGCATTCCTACGGTATCCGGGAGTTGCACAATCTCATGGTCTAAGGAAATGATACTTGACATTAGAAAAGCTTTTAGCAAACGAACTACACGATCTTGTGCTATGCTTAGGATTGGGTCTTGTCCATCACATCATTCTCCTAATGATGTGATCTTGTTATCAATGAAATCCAATGTCCATGGTCAGGAAACCATAACCATCTATTGATCAACGAGCTAGTCAACTAGAGGCTCACTAGGGACATGTTGTGGTCTATGTATCCACACATGTATTACGGTTTCCAGTTAATACAATTATAGCATGAACAATAGACAATTATCATGAACAAGGAAATATAATAATAACCATTTTATTATTGCCTCTAGGGCATATTTCGAACAGACACCATATGAACTGTGGTTTGGCAAGAAATCCAAGTTGTCGAGGGGCTGCGATGCTTATGTGAAAAAGCTTCAACCTAATAAGCTCAAACCGAAATCAGAGAAGTGCGTCTTCATAGGATACCCAAAGGAAACTGTTGGGTACACCTTCTATCATAGATCCGAAGGCAAGATATTCATTGCTAAGAATGGATCCTTTCTAGAGAAGGAGATTCTCTCGAAATAAGTGAGTGGGAGGAAAGTAGAACTTGATGAGGTATTAGTGCCTTCTCCTGAATTGGAAAGTTGTTCATCACAAAAATCAGTTCTAGTGATTCGTACACCAATTAGTGAGGAAGCTAATGATGATGATCATGAAACTTCAGATCAAGTTACTACTGAACCTCGTAGGTCATCCAGAGTACGGTACGCACTAGAGTGGTATGATAATACTGTTCTGGAAGTCATGTTACTAGACCATGATGAACCTACGAACTATGAGGAAGCAATGATGAGCCCAGATTCTCATTAATGGGATTTGGGTAACCCAACCGATTACGATGCACGTTCTCATTGGGAATGGGCGAAATTTAAGGCATAAGTGAGGGGACGGTTGGCATTTCTACTGCCTATAAGAGGGCAAAAGACTCCTCCTTTCTTCCCCACGCCTTCCTCCAGCCTCTGCCTCCCAATCTCCCAAGCTCCAGCACCCGACATCTTCCTCAACGCCACGACCTTCTCCAGCAATGGCCGGTTCAGGCTCCAAGCGCAAGTGGGAGGCCTCCTCCATCATAGAGAAGGACATGAAGAATCTCCGGAGTGCGGGGTACCTGGCCGCAGACATTGCGCACAGGCTTCCCGACGAGGGCCAAATCATCCCCACTCTGGCGCCCGGCGATGTCTTCCTCCTCCATTTTCTTAGAGGGCTAGGGTTTCCACTCCACCCTTTCGTCTGTGGCCTCATGTTCTACTATGGGCTAGATTTCCATGATCTTGCCCCGAATTCTTTCCTCCACATATCGACATTCATCATCGTGTGTGAGGCTCTACTCCGCATCCCACCACACTTCAGCCTATGGCTCAAAATCTTCAATGTGAAGCCAAAGGTGGTCTTCGTATAGCATGCGGACTGCAGCGGGGCCATGATAAGCAAACTGCCAAATGCTACATGGCCCAAAGGGGCCTTCACCGAGACTGCCAAGGTCTAGCAGCAGGAGTGGTTCTACATCACTAAGCCCCGCCGTGCCAACTGGGCGGCAATTCGAGAGTTCCGATCCAGACCCCCACGAGGCTCACTTCATGGACCGCTAAGGGCCTCGATTGGGGGTCCCAGACGGAGGTGCAGATGCTACAGAAGCGCATCACCAACATGTTGGAAAAAAACATTGGTCTCACCAATGTGGTGCAGATCATGCTCTTCCGCTGCTCCTCCCCTGCCAACGCCGGGCCTCCCACATGTGGGAGTTCAATCCGGAGGAGCCACGGACCCTGAAGCACTTCTTTGGCACTATGCACGAAGGAATATGGAAGCTACTCTTCAAGGCCCAGAAGAACTGGCCCATGGAGACCAAAGATGTCGGGCTCGACATCGAGAATCCAGCCACTCCAGTAAGTATTAACCTTTTCGAAGACGTGTCCGGTCAATATTTTTAATCAACATGAATCTTATCAGCTCACTTCTTCACATGGTTGGATAGCAAAGGCGGAGCGGATTAATAGTCCGACGCCATTGCCCGAAGACCCAACCACTGCGCAATTGACAGAGATGCTGGTCCTAGTGCCCTACCAGGCACTGGAGAAGAAGGGAAAGAAAAAGGGTAAGGAGCCCAAGGGTGGCCCCCGCCGCAGAGGCCCTTCGGACACTGTGTCCAGAGAGATCGAGGTCTTCTCCTCTCACGAGGGAGACGAGGACGAAGAGGAGGACGAGGAGGCGGAAAGCGACTCCCCCGCAAGTGGAGGAGGAAGAAGAGGACAACCTCCAAAAACCCGGTGGGGGCAGCGCCGAAGAGGGGGAAAATTACCCTCTCTGCCAGTTCGGATTTAGAGTCCGAACGCATTCCCAAGAGAGCCCCCAGGGCGAAGCCCCTAGCCGATTCGTAAGTATCCCAAATTTTACTCTTGAGCTTCCGCTTGCCTATTTTTATCATGTAAGCTATATTATTGTTTGATTTTCAGTCCTCCTCGCTATATTCCGAACGCCTCATCTTCGCCAGGGAACTCTCTACCGCCTGAGCAGGCGGAGCATGACGCGCCGTCGCGAGCCCCCTCCCCTACTACCATGAAGGACACCGAGGTGTTGTCCCAAAGGAATCCTCCTGGCAGAGGAGGGGCAGACGAGGGCATCGAGAAGGCGCCTGAGGTCAACACCTCGGTTGCCGAAGACCTGGGGGAGGCGACCCCCATGACCACCAACAACAGGGAGCCTCAACAGTCCGGGCCCCCGCCGCACACCATTCCAGAGACCAATTTGGCTCCGGGAAGGGATGCACAGCCCCCTTCTACAGATGGGGGAGGAGCAACGGCTCCCGCAGCGGCCTCCGTTAATCCGGAGGCTGCTCATACTTTGGAGGAGGCGTTGCAACGCACTTCCATCATGGAGGAGCACCGCACCCATCAGGGTGCGGTTATAGAAAAGGTTCGGTATGTGAAAAGCGGACTGAATGAAGCTTTCAACAGCCTACTAACGGGCTTTGAGGTATGCGACTTAATATTCTAAGCAATTATCATATGCAGAGGATAAACCTATATATAGACAGTAGCCCCTCAGACTTTGCCCGGATTAGAACAATCCGGACAGAGGATCTCAAGATAATTCAGTCACTAATATACTGGGCTAATGTATGTGACATGCATCCATGTTGGCGGCTACCGCCCAGGCCGCAGAGGTTTTCGAGCTTACTCGGAAGCTGCGAGTGGCCGATGAGGAGCTCGACTGCATCAACAAGCGGTTCAAGGAGACGCAAGGTATGCAAAATTTATATATCAGAAGTGATATGTATGGTGAGTCTTTTAACTCATTTGATTTTATGATTATGATCACAGTTGGCACGACCAATGTTGAATCCCTCAAGAGCGTGCTTGCCCAGGCCAAGAAGGAGGCGGGGGCAAAGAGGGCAGCCATGACAAAGCGGCAAAGGAGCTGGAGGCGGAGCAAACTGCCTGCCACCAACATGAGGCTCGGGTGGCCGAAGTTGAGCAAGAGCTCAAGGACGCCATCACCAAGTGCGAGTCCTTGGAGCAAAAGACCTCGGAGCAAGCATCCGAACTTGCCAAGGCTCTCCAGGATGTCAAAGAGGCCCGGGTTGAGTCCCAGAACGCTCGCTAGGAGATCCAGCAGGCAAGGCAGATAGCGGCTGGTAAGGCCTTTCTTCTGCAGAGTAAATTTGGAAGTAGGAGGTATATATTGCTGACCCGAGTTTGGAGTTCCCCAGGCGCGTTTGCTGATCTTTCGAGGAGTGTCACCGATGCTGCGCAGTTCTTCCGCGCCAAGGAGGGGAGCTCAAGGAAGAAGCTATTCTGGTCGCAGTATCTTGAGCCAGAGCATTCGATGCCCCTCAGCGACCAACTGAAGCAGCTGACCGAGCTGCACAGGGTGGCCGGCTGGGCCATGAAGGATCTAAAAGTCCAACTTTGGCTAGCCGAGCCCATGCCCAACAGCTACTTCGGCCTCGTGAAGTGTCTTGTCAATGCGCGTCCTCGGGTCGACGCCATAAAGCGGTCGGCCTGCATAGAAGGTGCTTGGATGGCCTTTGCCTGCGTCAAGATGCAATGGGTGAAGATGAAGGCCACCAAAGTGGCGACCGCAGGACCGCCCGAGGGCAAAGATCACCAAAAGCCGGAGAGGTACTTTGAAGATGTCCTAGAAGGGGCCTGAATAATAGAGGTCCAGTGTTCAAAGGATGTTATGTTCGATTAAATGTACTCAGGTGGAAGAAACCATGCTATGAATCCATGCTATGATTGCTTTTTTGTGTTAATTTTATCCTCCTGTGCGGTCGTTTATTATTTATACTTCTGAAGTTGCCAGTCGTCGGCTTCTGCCCCCATGTAAATATTATACGGGTGTTCATAAACGCCTGGCCGCACTTTATCCAACATCTTGGTCCATAGAGGATGCGTCCGCGCGGTGAACTAGGCAATCAGACTATGGACTTTATTGCCTTCACTTATCCATAGGAGTCCATTGGTGGGGTTAAGTATTAACTCCTGTTGCATTGAGCGGCAATCTGGATTGCGGTTCCTTTGGAACGTGGCTGGTTAAGTCCCAGCCCCTCGTGTGACACGGCAAGAATCACTAACGATCTGTAGTATAACACTAAGTCACCGGATCACTGACCAACTCTCACTTATAATGACAGTCAGTTTTCGGCTTTCCCTACTGAGGTACTTACCGGACGAACCAGAAATACAATCGCAGTAGTTCTCCCTTTACTACCTTAGCCGAACTAGCAGAACGTAAGGTGGTAGGCACAGGAGCCGGGCAACCCAACTATAGATCAAAGACATGATTCGGAACTGATGCATATAATGCAATATCCGGGACGCCCAAGAGTTACCTATAGGTGTTCAGACTTTGGAATGTGCAAGGTTGAATACAGCCCACAGAGTGAAGACCGGGCTAAAGCACATAAGACAATCAGAAGTAAGGAGGGAATGCAGATGTTAATATGACATAAGTACCAAACAAAAGGTGGCGATCATTTGCTTCCTTTATATCATTTTAAATACATCAGGACATGTTTAGTCATATAATACCATGGATATTGAGGTCATGTTACATGCCAAAAATTTACATAAGGGAAAGGTTTACACAGGGCCTTAAAGTAATGGTTTGAAGATCCCAATGGTACCTGCCGCACGTCTGCGTCGTTTCTCCTTAGTAGTGAGTCCTTCGAGAGGAGATGTAGGATGGTTGTCTTGTAAGAAGAGGAATAGGGGCCAAAAGGGGAGCCCTCATGCAACCATACAACTTTTAGGTTTTCGAAAGAACCTGAAGTGAAAGGAAAAAAGAAGGAAGGGGTATGTGAGGTCCGAATAGGGTCAAGCCGTGCTGTGGACCTGCCCCGAGGTGTGCCTCCGGCGTTTCCCAAGGTATTTTGAGTGCGTAGTGGTGTACGCATGGTACATGTACCGCGTCCTTATAGGGCAGTCGACGGAGGAAGAATTGCTATTTGAGGTCCGGGTCCGGCGAGCTATCTGCATGAGGTGCGGACCGGACCTTTTTGACAATGTCATTGGTCTTGATGGCCGATGAATTGTTCGGCTGGATGAGGCTGCTGTATACCTCAGCTGCTAGGGCCGTGGTGTGCTCTTCAGTTAAGAGGAACGGCTCCATATTTCCATTGACTGTGATGACGCCCCGCGGTCTGGGCATTTTAAGCTTCAAATAAGCATAGTGCGGGACCACATTGAAACGGGCGAAAGCAGTTCGTCCAAGCAGTGCGTGATAGCCACTGCGAAAAGGGACAATATCGAAGATCAGTTCTTCACTGCGGAAGTTGTCCGGAGAGCCGAATACCACTTCTAGTGTTAATGAGCCCGTACAACGGGCCTCCACACCGGGTGTCACTGCTTTAAAGGTAGTGTTGCTTGGCTTGATTTTGACGGGTCGATGCCCATTTTGCGGACAGTATCTTGATGGATCAAGTTAAGACTGCTGCCGCCATCCATAAGGACTCTAGTGAGATGATATCCGTCGATGATAGGATCAAGTACTAGGAAGGCCAAACCACCATGATGGATATTGGTTGGGTGATCCCTGCAATCAAAAGTGATCGGACAGGCTGACCATGGATTGAACTTTGGGGCGACAGGCTCTATGACGAGACATCACTTAGTGCGCGCTTGCGCTCCCTTTTGGGTATGTGAGTGATGTAGATCATGTTCACTGTTTTTACTTTGGGGGGAAACTGCTTCTAACCCCCGTTGTTCGGCTGACGGGGCTCATCGTCGTCCTCGCTTGGAGGTCCCTTCCCCTTATGTTCGGTATTTAACTTACCAGCCTATTTAAAGACCCAACACTTTTTATTGGTGTGGTTAGCAGGCTTGTCGGGGTTACCATGAATCTGATAGGGCCTCTCGAGGATTTTGTCCAAGTTGTATGGACCGTCCCTGTTGCCTTTGAAAGGTTTCTTCCGCTGACTGGATTTGGAACCACCGGATCTGGCATTGACTGCCATGTCTTCGGCGTCATTGTTGTTATTCTAGCATTTGTTTTTGTTGCGGCGAGGCCGGCCATTGTCGTTCCTGGCCTCGGAGGTGGCAGGATCGCTGGAACTGTTGCTTCTACGAGCTAGCCAGCTATCTTCGCTTGCGCAGAAGCGGGTCATAAGTGTTGTCAGGGCTGCCATGATTTTCAGCTTTTCCTGCCCGAGGTGTCGGGCAAGCCATTCATCACGGACGTTGTCTTTAAAGGCCGCTAAGGATTTGGCATCTGGACAATCCATGATTTGGTTCTTTTTAATGAGGAACCGATTCCAAAGTTTGTGGGCTGACTCTCCGGGTTGCTGGATTATCACTGGTATGCGTTGGTGCTATACAAACAGTTTTTAACCCCTTTCCGCGACGACATTTGGAACCATCGCCAAGTGAGTGTGGGCGATTGGGGGGTCCTTCCCACATGACCCAAAAACCGTCTGGGATAGGCCCTCCTGGCACACAGGCTGGAGCAAAATGAGCTCGTGTGCGATCGTACGAGGCATCGAAACCCAATTGTTTCCGTTCGTATGTACATCCCACACGGTGAATCCCAGAAAAACATTTCCGTTCGTATGTATATCACATAGTCAATCCAAGGAGTACGTTTCTGTTCTTATGTACATCCCACACAATGAATCCAGGGAAAACGTTTCCGTTCATATGTACTTCCCACACAGTCAATCCAGGGAAAACCTTTCCGTTCGTATGTACATCCCACACAGTCAATCCAGGGAAAACGTTTACATTCGTATGTACATCCCACACAGGTTTATGTATAGGCTCATGTGTGATAGGTGTAACTATCACACACGCTCCACATTGATTAATCGTTTGCTTTTATCAACTACATCACACACGATTTGTTGAAGAAAATTGTGTGGCATTGGGCTATCCATCACAAGCGCTTTTACTTCTAGAACCGTTTGCAAAGTTCCATGACCCATTTAGCAAGTTTATTAGTTTACAATTAATAATTCCAGTATTACGCAAATTCAGATTTCATATCGAACAGCTGTTTGCCAATTTCATATCAGGCACATAGATATATTTTAACATCACAGTACGATAGCTACCGGAAAACAACACAATACAACATATAGATAGTTCAACTTCATAAGAACAATATTAGAACAATATATTCATTTCCCTAATCGAGATCATCCAGGCTCGCCTTATCCACCTCTGCTTTCAGTTTAGTAAGAACCTGTTTTGCACTAGCCAGCTGGGAAAGTGCCTCCTCCTTCGCCAACACCATCTTAGCAAACTCTGATTTAAAAACTCTGAGCTCATTCTCCACCTTCCTCTTTTTATCCCGCATCTTCAAATATTCTTCAGCGTTGACAAAACTTTCTCTAAGCCTACCTCTTTTCTCTTCCTAATACATGCTCCAGAGCTTTGCTAGGCACATCTTCAAAGACTGTGGCCACTCTTGATCAACCCACTCCAAGTAAGAACACTTCCGTTCATCCTATAATATTTAAAACTAGATCAGTAACAATTATAGGGAAAATGGTTTTATAGCAACATAGAAAATCACCGATACTTATTTTGAAAAACTAAAGAAATAGGTTAATTATGACATATCTTCTCAAAAAGATCAATGTGCAAATGAATTATTTGCTACCGAGACAACAACCAAATTCTGAAACATCAAAAGCTATAATTAACTACAACAATGCTACAAGTTCTTACTCATGTACTATAAATAACAAATTGAGCATTTTAAGAGGAAGGAAAATATAACTGCAACAACATAGCGAAAGTGTTTGGATGACGACAAATTGATACTAACAGGTGTGTACATGCACAAATTTAGTAACATAGAACTAATAGCACTAAGGCCGTCCACTATGTATGCCAAAACCGGTATAAAGACAACTGTTGCTACATCTCGCACCGGTGCCCTGCACTGGCGAGCCTATGCAGCGAAAAAAATTAAGGACCCAAACTCCGGAGCACCTAGTTGCTCCGACGCCCAGTTTTTGTGCCATAATGATTTAGTATTTTACTGCTTGGCTGCTCGGATGTGTGGACAAGTTGGCTCCACAAACTGTTGAAGCGGTGCCAAATAATTTTCTAATGGCACCGCTGATGAGATGGCAGCATTTTCAGATACTAGGTACAAACTGTGACACTGTCTTAGGATGCATTTGGTTGAAGGTGTGGTATGAATGGGTTGGGACCGTGACAGTGTCTGAATCACATCTAACAAATGATTTGTAACAATCAAAGAGGGTCTAACCTTCTCTGCACATGCTATAAACTTCCTCCCACTATCCACATATTCGAACGCAACTAGCTTCACGCATGGAGATTGATGGTGACAACGAGCAGACAGATCTTCAGCCACCCCGCTCCAATCGTTGCAACTGATGGTCCTATGGAACTACAAGAGGAAGAAATGACTCAAATCAACCGCTGGGTAAAAATCCTTCATTCCAAGTCTTAGCCCAAGAGAGAGAGAATAGAGGCATACCCGGGTGGTGAAGGAGTCATCGGAGGAGGAGGAACCGCTGGAGAGGTCTTTGAAGAAGACCATGGCAACCCCGGCGGTACGATGCGAGACGACGAGAGCGAGGAAGCAAGAGAGGAAGCGTCTATAGCTTAGGAAGGAAGGAAGGAAGGAAGGGGTAAACAGGGGAAATGTGACTTGTGGTCGAGGAGAAAAGGGGATGGGGAGGAGGGAGGGTAGATATTTCGGTGGTAGGCCAAAAATTTCGAAATGTGGAGGGAAACTTTGCACGCGGTGCCGCCGGACACTGTTTACTTTAAACAATAGCGTGCATCACAAATGATTCTTCTGCTTAATGTGCATGGGATGAGTTTGATAATTCAAATTTTGGTGGAAATTTCCCCGGGTACGTCATTGCATAATTTGACATCACTTGCTAATTTGGGCACACAAAAGAGCGTACAACACATAGACTAGACTTACTAAATCGAGTAATTTTAGTAATTAAACAGAGCCAGTTCACCTAAACATTGCTCTAACAAAAGACCAGCATTAAAAACAAAGCCTAAGTACGAATAATTTTAACAAATCCACCGCCTCGCCGGCCTATGCATCGCCAATGTGAGATGAGACGTTGATGACTTGTCCTAGCGACATGCCGCCGTTGGTGGACTCCGCGTCCCCCCTGCCGAAGTCGACCGCGTCCTTGGCGCCGCCCTCAAGGTTGTAGTACTCGTAGTAGTGGCTGCGCCAGAGCTTGCGTTGGTACTCCACCGCCGATTCCTCGACAACAGAATCTTCTCTACCTCGATCTGGGCCACGTGCAACTCCTTCTCTCGGCACTCGTCGATCTCTGCCGCCTCCTGCATCTCCAGCTCCCGCTTGATAACCTCATGAGGAAGCAGGTGCTCCATGGACACCACCGCCTTTTTGGACGTGGGTTGCATGATGGATTCCGAGGTGGCCTGGAATATCTTGGTGTGGATGGCCTCGACCCATGCCAGGGACACATCGGCGGCACAGACAACAGCTCAAGCGCTCTCAACGCTTGCACCCGCCGCCATCGCAGCAGCAACTACAGTCGTCTCGGCTGCTGCAGCTACCCTGTCGGTTGCCGCAGACGCCCTCTTGGCAGAAGCGGCCGCGCTCAATGCGGATGCGGCGGCACTCTCGGCGTAGGCAGCCGCGCTTTTGACATAGGCGGCGGCGCTCGTGGGGGGAGGGGCATCGTACTTGCCTTCATGAAGCGTTTCCACGGTGTCATCTTTGAAAGAAGGGGGTGCGGGAATGGGGATCGGGATTTGTGGATTCGGGGGTTACCGGCACTGGAGCAGACGAGCCGGTGAAGCTTAAAGGAGGAAGACTTAAATAGACCCAGAAATTTTCATCGCAAATGATTCCTACGAAACAACTGTGTGTGATGTTGTAGATATTTTTTATTAGTTGTGAAAGACGAATTTGGAGTAAAGTGGCAACGAATGGTGTTTTAAATGTACGAGAAAAGTTGTAGTACTAATACAACTGTCATGTCAAATTTTGGAAAATTTCAGGGGTCATTTGACCTTTTAAGACATTTAAGTGATTTTCTAGCCATTTAATGACCGTAATTGAAATTTGAACTACATGTACATGCAACTGCTAACCATAACGGTTTAAAAAGTCATATTTTGTGTACTTGTGTGCGATTTAATTCCATGTGCAGTAAATTGGAAATAATTTTCAAACATATTGGTCTAACGGCTATGACACAATTAAGCATGGAGTGCCATGGCATTTTAATTACAAAAAAATTATAAAGAGATTAGAAACACATGAAACCTTGATTGATGTAATGTCATGCCACCAAGATGATGTGGTAAAAAATTTGGCATGTTTGATGAAAGTTTGGACACACACCCCTCATAAACCGGAGCAACTCACTAGAAGGCTCGTGTTTCCGAGAGGGAACAATGCATGTTTGATGTCGAACGGGAGATAGCTTCCTCTTACGGATTTCAAATTTTTTCTACGTGTAACGTGCACTAATACAACTGTCATGTCAAAATTTGGAAAATTTCAAGGATCATCTAACCTTCTAAAGACATTTAAGTGTTTTTCTAGCCATTTAATGACCGTAATTCAAATTTGAACTACATCTACATGCAACGGCTAACCATAACGGTTTGAAAAATCATATTTGTGTACTTGTGTGCGAGTTAATTCCATATGCAGTAAATTAGAAGGAATTTTCAAACATATTGGTCTCAATGCATGGACACATGCATGGAGTGCCATAGCATTTTAATTCCAAAAAATTAGAAAGTGATCATAAAAATATGAAACCTTGCTTGATGTAATGTCATGCCACGAAGTTGATGTGGTAAAAAATTGGCAAGTTTGACGAAAGTTTGGACACACCCCCTCACAAACCGGAGCAACTGACTAGAAGGCTCGTGGTTCCAAGAGGAAACAATGCATGTTTGATGACAAACGAGAGATAGCTTCTTCTTACGGTCTTCAAATTTTTTCTACATGTAACGTGCACTAATACAACTGTCATGTGAAAATTTGGAAAATTTCATGGGCCATTTGACCTTTTGAAGACACTTAAGTGATTTTCTAGCCATTCAATGGTCGTAATTCAAATTAGAACTACATGTACATGCAACGGCTAACCATAACAGTTTGAAAAATCATATTTGTGTACTTGTGTGCGAGTTAATTCCATGTGCAGCAAATTAGAAGGAATTTTCAACATATTAGTCTCACGACATGGGCACTACATGCATGGAGTGCCATGGCATTTTAATTCCAAAAAATTAAAAAATGATCAGAAAAACATGAAACCTTGCTTGATGTAGTGTCATGCCACCAAGATGATGTGGTAAAAAAAATTCCTGCTTGACGAGAGTTTGGACACACACCCCTCACAAACCGGAGCAACTCAATAGAAGGCTCGTGGTTCCGAGAGGGAACAATGCATGTTTGATGTCGAACGAGAGATAACTTCCTCTTACAGACTTCAAATTTTTGCTACGTGTAACGTGCACTAATACAACTGTCATTTCAAAGTTTGGAAAATTCCAAGGGTCATTTGACCTTCTAAAGACATGTAAGTGTTTTTCTAGCCATTTAATGACCATAATTCAAATTTGAACTACATCTACATGCAACGGCTAACCATAGCGGTTTGAAAAATAATATTTTTGTACTTGTGTGCGAGTTAATTCCATGTGCAGTAAATTAGAAGGAATTTTTAAACATATTGGTCTCACGACATGGACACATGCATGGAGTGCCATGGCATTTTAATTCCAAAAAATTAAAAAATGATCATAAGAACATGAAACCTTGCTTGATGTAATGTCATGCCACGAAGTTGATGTGGTAAATAATTGGCATGTTTGACGAAAATTTGGACACACACCTTACCTCTCCGAAACTCGGAGTGACAAATCCTAATCTCGATCTATGCCAACCCAACAAACAACTTCGGAGACACTTGTAGAGCACCTTTATAATCACCCATTTACGTTGTGACGTTTGGTAGCACACAAAGTGTTCCTCCGGCATTCGGGAGTTGCATAATCTCGTAGTCTGAGGAACTTGTATAAGTCATGAAGAAAGCAGTAGCAATGAAACTGACACGATCATAATGCTAAGCTAATAGATGGGTCATGTCCATCACATCATTCTCCTAATGATGTGATTCCATTCATCAAATGACAACACATGTCTATGGTTAGGAAACATAACCATCTTTGATTAACGAGCTAGTCAAGTAGAGGCATACTAGGGACTATATGTTTTGTCTATGTATTCACACATCTACTAATACAATTCTAGCATGAATAATAAACATTTATCATGAATTAAGGAAATAAATATTAACTTTATTATTGCCTTTAGGGCATATTTCCTTCAGTCTCCCACTTGCACTAGAGTCAATATTCTATATTACATAGTAATGATTCTAACACCCATGGAGCTTTGGTGTTGATCATGTTTTGCTCATGGAAGAGGCTTAGTCAATGAGTTTGCAACATTCAGATTCGTGTGTATCTTGCAAATTTCTATTTCCCCCTCCGACACTTGATGACGGATGGAATTGAAGCGTCTCTTGATGTGCTTGGTTCTCTTGTGAAATCTGGATTCCTTTGCCAAGGCAATTGCACCAGTATTGTCACAAAAGATTTTCATTGGACCTGATGCACTAGGTATGACACCTAGATCGGATATGGACTCCTTCATCCAAACTCCTCATTCGCTGCTTCCGAAGCAGCACTGTACTCTGCTTCAAACATAGATCCCGCCACGACGCTTCGCTTGGAACTGCACCAACTGACAGCTTCTCCATTCAATAAAAATACGTATCCAGTTTGTGACTTAGAGTCATCCGGATCAGTGTCAAAGCTTGCATTGACGTAATCATTTACGACGAGCTCTTTTCACCTCCATAAACGAGAAACATATCCTTAGTCCTTTTCAGGTATTTCAGGATGTTCTTGACCGCTGTCCAGTGATCCACTCCTGGATTACTTTGGTACCTCCGTACTATGCTTATAGCAAGACATACATTAGGTCTGGTACACAGCTTTGCATACATGATAGAACCTATGGCTGAAGCATAGGGAATGGCTTTCATTTTCTCTCCATCTTCTGAAGTGGTCGGGTATTGAGTCTGACTCAACTTCACACCTTGTAACACAGGCAAGAACCCTTTCTTTGACTGATCCATTTTGAACTTCTTCAAAACTTTATCAAGGTATGTGCTTTGTGAAAGTCCAATTAAGCGTCTTGATCTATCTCTATAGATCTTGATGCCCAATATGTAAGCAGCTTCTCTGAGGTCTTTCATAGAAAAACTCTTATTCAGGTGTCCCTTTATGCTATCCAGAAATTCTATATCATTTCCAATCAACAATATGTCATCTACATATAAGATTAGAAATGCTACAGAGCTCCCACTCACTTTCTTGTAAATACAGGCTTCTCCAAAAGTCTGTATAAGACCATATGCTTTGATCACACTATCAAAGCGTTTATTCCAACTCGGAGAGGCTTGCACCAGTCCATAAATGGATCGCTGGAGCTTGCACACTTTGTCAGCACCCTTTGGATCGGCAAAACCTTCCAGATGCATAATATACAACTCTTCTTCCAGAAATCCATTCAGGAATGTAGTTTTGACATCCATTTGCCAAATTTCATAATCATAAAATGCAACAATTGCCAACATGATTCGGACAGACTTAAGCATCATTACGGGTGAGAAAGTCTCATCATAGTCAACTCCTTGAACTTGTCGAAAACCTTTTGCAACAAGTCGAGCTTTGTAAACAGTAACATTATCGTCTGCGTCGGTCTTTTTCTTAAAGATTCATTTATTTTCTATGGCTTGCCGATCATTGGGAAAGTCCACCAAAGTCCACACTTTGTTCTCATACATGGATCCCATCTCAGATTTCGTGGCCTCAAGCCATTTCGCGGAACCTGGGCTCATCATTGCTTCTTCATAGTTCGTAGGTTCATCATGGTCTAGTAACATGACTTCCAAAACAGGATTACCGTACCACCCTGGTGCGGATCTTACTCTAGAAGACCTATGAGGTTCGGTAGTAACTGGATCTGAAGCTTCATGATCATCATCATTAGCTTCCTCACTAATTGGTGTAGGAATCACGAGAACTGATTTCTATGATGAACTACTTTCCAATAAGGGAGAAGGTACAACTACCTCATCAAGTTCTACTTTCCTCCCACTCACTTCTTTCGAGAGGAATTCCTTCTCTAGAAAGGATCCACTCTTAGCAACAAAGATTTTGCCTTCGGATCTGTGATAGAAGGCATACCCAACTGTTTCCTTTGGTATCCTATGAAGACACACTTCTCCGATTTGGGTCCGAGCTTATCAGGTTGAAGCTTTTCACATAAGCATCGCAGCCCCAAACTTTAAGAAACGATAACTTTGGTTTCTTGCCAAGCCACAGTTCATAAGGCGTCGTCTCAATGGATTTCGATGGTCCCCTATTTAAAGTGATTGCAGTCGTCTCTAAAGCATAACCCCAAAACGATAGCGGTAAATCAGTAAGAGATATCATAGATCGCACCATATCCAATAAAGTACGGTTACGACGATTGGGCACACCATTTCGCTATGGTGTTCCAGGTGGTGTCAGTTGTGAAACTATCCCATGTTGTTTCAAATGAAGACCAAACTCGTAACTCAAATATTCTCCTCCACGATCAGTTCGTAGAAACTTTATTTTCTTGTTACGATGATTTTCCACTTCACTCTGAAATTCTTTGAACTTTTCAAATGTTTCAGACTTATGCTTCATTAAGGATATAACCATATCTGCTCAAATCATCTGTGAAGGTAAGAAAATAACGATACCTACCACGAGCCTCAATATTCATTGGACCGCATACATCAGTATGTATTATTTCCAACAAGTAGCTCGTTCCATCGTTCCGGAGAATAGAGTTTTAGTCATCTTACCCATAAGGCATGGTTCACAAGCACCAAGTGATTCATAATCAAGTGATTCCACAAGTCCATCAGTATGGAGTTTCTTCATGCGCTTTATATCGATATGACCCAAATGGCAGTGGCACAAATAAGTTGCACTATCATTATTAACTTTGCATCTTTTGGCTTCAATATTATGAACATGTGTATCATCACTGTCGAGATTCAACAAAAATAGACCACTTAGCAAGGGTGCATGACCATAAAAGATATTACTCATATAAATAGAACAACCATTATTCTCTGATTTAAATGAATAACCGTCTCGCATTAAACAAGATCAAGATATTATGTTCATTCTCAACGTTGGCACCAAATAACAATTATTCAGTTCTAAAACTAATCCCGATGGTAGATGTAGAGGTAGCGTGCCGACCGTGATCACATCGACTTTGGAACCATTTCCCACACACATCATCACCTCGTCCCTAGCCAATCTTCGCTTAATCCGTAGCCCCTATTTCGAGTTACAAATATGAGCAACAGAACCAACATTAAATACCCAGGCGCTACTACGAGCATTAATTAAGTACACATCAATAACATGTATATCAAATATACCTTTCACTTTGCCATCCTTCTTATCCGCCAAATACTTGGGGTAGTTCCGCTTCCAGTGATCAGTCCCTTCGCAGTACAAGCACTCAGTTTCAGGCTTAGGTCCAGACTTGGGTTTCTTCTCTTGAGTAGCAACCTTTTTGCCGCTCTTCTTGAAGTTCCCCTTCTTACCTTTGCCCTTTTTCTTGAAACTAGTGGTCTTATTGACCATCAACACTTGATGCTCCTTTTTGATTTCTACCTCCGCAGCCTTTAGCATTGCGAAGAGCTTGGGAATAGTCTTGTTCATCCCTGGCATATTATAGTTCATCACGAAGCCTTTATAGCTTGGTGGTAGTGATTGAAGAACTTTGTCAATGACAGAATCAACTTGAAGATCAACTCCCAGCTGAGTCAAGTGGTTATGATACCGAGACATTTTGAGTATGTGTTCACTGACAGAACTATTCTCCTCCATTTTGCAGCTGTAGAACTTGTTGGAGACTTCATATCTCTCAACTCGGGCATTTGCTTGAAATATTACTTCAACTCTTGGAACATCTCATATGCTCCATGACATTCAAAACGTCTTTGAAGTCCCGATTCTAAGCCATAAAGCATGGCACACTGAACTATCGAGTAGTCATCAACTTTGCTCTGCCAGACGTTCTTAACGTCATCAGTAGCATCTGCAGCAGGCCTGGCACCTAGCGGTGCTTCCAGGACGTAATTCTTCTATGCAGCAACGAGGATAATCCTCAAGTTATGGACCCAGTCCATGTAGTTGCTGCCATCATCTTTCAACTTAGCTTTCTCTAGGAATGCATTAAAATTCAAAGGAACCGTAGCATGGGCCATTGATCTACAACAGCATAGACATGCAAAATACTATCAGGTACTAATTTCATGATAAATTAAAGTTCAATTAATCATATTACTTAAGAACTCCCACTTAGATAGACATCCCTCTAATCATCTAAGTGATCACGTGATCCAAATCAATTAAACCATGTCCGATCATCACGTGAGATGGAGTAGTTTTCAATGGTGAACATCACCATGTTGATCATATCTACTATATGATTCACACTCAACCTTTCGGTCTTAGTGTTCCGAGGCCATATCTGCATATGCTAGGCTCGTCAAGTTTAACCCGAGTATTTTGCGTGTGCAAAACTGGCTTGCACCTGTTGTATGTGAACGTAGAGCTTATTACACCCGATCATCATGTGGTGTCTCGGCACGATGAACTATAGCAACGGTGCATACTCAGGGAGAACACTTGTACCTTGAAATTTAGTAAGGGACCATCTTATAATGCTACCGATGTTCTAAGCAAAATAAGATGCATAAAGGACAAACATCACATGCAATCAAAATATGTGACATGATATGGTCATAATCATCTTGTGCTCAAGATCTCCATCACCGAAGCATCGTCATGATCTCCATCGTCACCGGCGCGACACCTTGATCTCCATCGTAGCATCGTTTTTGTCTCGCCAACTATTTTTACTACGACTATCGCTACCGCTTAGTGATAAAGTAAAACAATTACATGGCGATTGCATTGCATACAATAAAGCAACAACCATATGGCTCCTGCCAGTTGCCGATAACTTTTGTTACAAAACATGATCATCTCATACAAAAATTTATATCACATCATGCCTTGACCATATCACATCACAACAAGCCCTGCAAAAATAAGTTAGACGTCCTCTACTTTGTTGTTGCAAGTTTTATGTGGCTGCTACGGGCTTCTAGCAAGAACCGTTCTTACCTACACATCAAAACCACAATGTTTTTTCGTCAAGTGTGCTGTTTTAACCTTCAACAAGATCGGACGTAGCCACACTCGATTCAACTAAAGTTGGAGAAACAGACACTCACCAGCCACCTATGTGCGAAGCACATCGGTAGAACTAGCCTCGCGTAAGCGTACGCATAATGTCTGTCTGAGCTGCTTCATCCAACAATACCGCTGAATCAAAGTATGACATGCTGGTAAGCAGTATGACTTTTATCGCCCACAACTCTTTTCTGTTCTACTCGTGCATATAACATCTACACATAGACCTGGCTCGGATGCCACTGTTGGGGAACACAGTAATTTCAAAAAAATTCCTACGATCATGCAAGATCTATCTTTAAGTGATGCATAGCAATGAGAGGGGAGAGTGTTGTCTACGTACCCTCGTAGACCAAAAGCGAAAGCATTATGACAACGCGGTTGATGTAGACGTACGTCTTCACGATCCGATTGATCCTAGCACCGAAGGTACGACACCTCCGCGATCTGCACACGTTCAGCTCGGTGACATCTAATGCACTCTAGATCCAGCTGAGGTCGAGGGAGAGTTTTGTCAGCACAACGGTGTGATGACGGTGATGATGAAGTTACCGACTCAGGGCTTCGCCTAAGCACTACGACGATATGACTGAGGTGGAAATCTCTAGAGGGGGGCACCGCACACGGCTAAAACAATTGTCAACTTGTGTGTCTATGGGGTGCCCCCCTTCCCTATATATAAAGGAGTGGAGGAGGGGGAGGGCCGGCCATCTATGGCGCGCCCAAGGGGGGAGTCCTACTCCCAGTAGGAGTAGGTCTCCCCCTTCCCTAGTTAGAGTAGGAGAAGAAGGAAGAGGGAGAGGGAGAGAAGGAAAGGGGGGCTGTCGGTGTCAAAACCGGCGGATCTCGGGTAGGGGGTCCCGAACTGTGCGTCTAGGCGGATGGTAACAGGAGACAAGGGACACTATGTTTTTACCCAGGTTCGGGCCCTCTCGGTGGAGGTAAAACCCTACTCCTGCTTGATTAATATTGATGATATGGGTAGTACAAGAGTAGATCTACCACGAGATCAGAGAGGCTAAACCCTAGAAGCTAGCCTATGGTATGATTGTTGTTCGTCCTACGGACTAAAACCCTCCGGTTTATATAGACACCGGAGAGGGCTAGGGTTACACAGATTCGGTTACAATGGTAGGAGGTCTACATATCCGTATCGCCAAGCTTGCCTTCCACGCCAAGGAAAGTCCCATCCGGACACGGGATGGAGTCTTCAATCTTGTATCTTCATAGTCTTGGAGTCCGGCCAAAGATGATAGTTCGGCTATCCGGACACCCCCTAGTCCAGGACTCCCTCCGTAGCCCCTGAACCAGGCTTCAATGACGACGAGTTCGGCGCGCATATTGTCTTCGGCATTGCAAGGCGGGTTCCTCCTCCGAATAATTCATAGAAGATTTTGAACACCAGGATAGTGTCCGGCTCTGCAAAATAAGTTCCACATACCACCGTAGAGAGAATAATATGTACACAAGTTCAATCTGCTAACGTATTTCGTGGCGTGACATCACACCGCGGCCAAGCCTTTATTCGAATCGTTTTTACTGTTCCACCTCAGCGCATTTAGCGAATCGGTTTCCTTGGCACGTCTTGTCAAAGCGGTGATCATGTCCCCTTATTCCGGGATTCTCATCAATACGGGCGTGGGTAACCGAACCGCGCCATTGATTACGACGCTTGGGAGATAAGCGAGTTTTACCAGGCTGGTGGGGACACATAGTCTCGTCCGCCCATATAAGGGGATAAGGATCCATCTTTTTACCTACGCCTTCTTCCTCCTTTGCTTATCCATTTCCGCGCACTCGAGCTCCAACACCCTAGCCCGCACATCTTGCCTCAACCTTCCCCAGCCATGGCCGGAGCGGGAGGCAAGTGGATGGCCTCCTCCGTCACGGAGGGGCATATCAAAAAGCTGCGGAAGACCGGATACTTGTCCGGCGACATCGCGCATCGGCTCCCCGACGAGGGGCAGCTCATCCCCACCCCCAGGCCCCATGAGAGGGTGGTGTTCCTCACCCACTTCCTCCGCAAACTAGGTTTTCCACTTCACCCATTTGTCCGGGGGCTCATGTTCTACTATGGCCTGGATTTCCACGATCTGGCCCCGAATTTCATCCTCAACATCTCGGCGTTCATCGTCGTGTGCGAGGCTTTCCTCTACATCCAGCCCCACTTCGGCTTATGGCTGAAGACCTTCAATGTCAAGCCGAAGGTAGTGGGCGGCCGCCAAGCGGAGTGCAGAGGTGCCATGGTGGGCAAGATGCCTAACGTCCTATGGCTCGAGGGCTCCTTTGTGGAGACCATAAAGGGGTGGCAATCGGGGTGGTTCTATATCACCGAGCCGCGTGACCCTGAATGGGCAGCGGCCCCCGAATTCAGATCTAGCATCCCCACACGGCTCACCTCCTGGAAAGAGAAGGGCCTATTATGGGGTGATTCGGAGGAGCTGACCGGACTCAAATCCTGCATCCAAACTTTGGTGAACAAGAAGCTCAAGCTTGTCAACGTAGTCCAGGTCATGCTCATCCGCCGGATTCTCCCGTGCCAGGAGCGGGCTTTTAATTTGTGGGAGTTTGATCTGGCACAGCACCAAACCTTAAGCTGGCTCTTCGACACTACGTACGAAGATGCCTGGAAGGTGCTGTTCAAGGGCGCCGAGGCTCCTGCATCCGCTACCGAAGATCGTGGATTTAGCTAGCAGCGTCCAGCCGGCGAGGTAAGCTATTCTACCCTTTACGGGGCACTTGTTTTTCATAGTTTGACTCTATGTGGGATCTAAACTCCCTTTACCTTTAACAGGCCTGGCAGAAGACGTCTGGGTAGGTTAACTGTCCGGAACCCTTGCCAGAAGACCCAGCAGATGCCCGATTGACGGGACTGCTGGCTCCGGCGCCTTACATGGTGCCGGAGAAGAAGGCCAAGAAGAAGGCCACGGGAACTCGGAGGAGTTCCCAGCGCCAGGTGTTATCGGACTCATCGTCCGATGACTCCGAGGCGGACTCCTCCCGTGAAGACGAGGAGGAGAAGAAAGAGGTCTCTCCCTCAGCGGGGGAAGAGAAGAAAAGGAAGGCCTCTCCAACTGGGGAGGCCGGAGGGTCCAAGAAGGGAAGGACCCTTCCTCCGGACTATTCCACCAACGCCGACGACGGCGAAGAGGCATGTGTCGTGGTTCTAAGTCTGACAGTAGAGTGGGGGTAGGTATGGAGAGGCAAGGTCCTAGCTATGGAGAAGTTGTAAACACAAGCGATGTACGAGTACAGGCCCTTCTCGGAGGAAGTAAAAGCCCTACGTCTCGGAGCCCTGAGGCGGTCGAGTGGATTATGTGTATAGGTGCTACAAGAGTCCGAACCCTTCTGCCTGTGGAGGGGGGTGGCTTATATAGAGTACGCCAGGACCCCTACCAGCCCACGTAATGAAGGGTTTAAAGTGTATTAAGTCTGGGGCGTTACTGGTAACGCCCCACATAAAATGCCTTAACTATCATTAAGTCTATTCAATTACAGGCCGTTGCAGTACGGAGTGCCTTCTGACCTTCTGGTGGTCGAGTGTATCTTCATGGTCGAGTGTATCTTCATGGTCGAGTGTATCTCCATGGTTGAGTGAATCTCCATAGTCGAGTCCTTCTTCCAGTCGAGTGGGTTCTTCGTTGGTCGACTGGAAGGTGATCTCTTCTAAAGCTGTCCTAGGGTAGGGCATTCAGGTCAGGCCTATGACCCTACCCTAGGTATATGAATCCATCATTAGCCCCCGAATGGATCGAGGCTTGAATGAGGAAAGAGTTGATGCTGCTTCCGATTGGCTTTTGCATACTGGCTATGCGTCGTTCTGGATTAAGATCTTCTTTGTTGATAACGAACAACTTTTCTTCAGTTGACTCGGTCCATTCTTGTCTTTCGTCGAGTGATCTTTTAGACTTTGCTGGTTCCCGAGCGACGGATCGCAGGAAATCTCGCGTCTGACAGACCAATCTGCCGTTCGCGGATTCCACGGGATACGGAATTTGGGGGAGCGCGTGAAGCGGAACAGACCGTGGCGCTCGGACGGGACGGGACATGAACGCCTCGATCTCCACGCCGCCTTTTCCGCCACGTATCGTGTCAAAGCAACTGTTTCGGGATATGATTAGGTTGCCTGGGTCCACATGTCATCCAGTCGGAAGGGATGGTATATAAATGCAACCGGCGAGGGTTTTCTGAATAATGCTCCATTCTTTCTCCTCTGTTCTCCTCGTCTCCGCCTAGCGCGCTTGCTCTCGCCCCCGCAAAGCTCTCCCTCGCGCACCTCGCCGGCAGCCATGGTAAAGGAGAAGACGGCGGCGTTGGAGCGCGCAAAGAAGGCGTCGGCGACGGAGAAGGCATCGGCGGCGGAGAAGGCGAAGGGGAGATCCACCAGCCGCAGTGGGTCTTCGTCGAGATCCCGCTTGCCGAAGGGCTGGGTCCAGGGAGATTGGATCCAGTCGACCATCACGGAGAAGGATCTCCTCGACATGGCCGACGACGGGCTGATCCCCCATGGCGCAGCAAGACTCCCAGGGAAAGAGTGGCAACCACAGCCGGAAGAGGGTGAGTGCGTGCTCCTGGCGACTCATATTGATCGAGGGTTTTCTTTGCCACCGAGCATCTTCTTTCGTGGTTTTTTGAACTTCTTCGGAGCCCAACTCCACCACTTTACTCCAAACTCTATTGCGTACCTTGCTGCATTCGTATCCATGTGCGAGAGTTTCCTGGGCTGTCGACCGCACTGGGGCTTGTTCAAGCACATCTTCACGTGTCGTTCTCAGACCGTGAAGAAGGCGAGTCCAGGCGACGAGAAGACCCAGGTTGTCCAAATGTGCGGGGGTCTGGGGATTCAAGTGAGGAACAAGAGCACCTTCCTCGCTATGACATTTCCCGAGTCGGTCAGAGGCTGGCAGTCGACTTGGTTCTACTACCGGGACGAGCTGACGCCGGGACAGTCGAGTGGACTTCCCCCATTCACCATGAGTCGAGTGAACAAGCCCTCCTCTCTCAAGGTGGTTCCGGAGGAAAGGGCTGATGTGAAGATGTTGATGGACCGAGTGGTGCAGTTGGTCCGGGACGGCGTGACTGGCATGGACCTTCTGGAGGTTTTCCTTCGGCGGCGGATCCAACCTCTTCAGTTCCGAAGCCATGGCATGTGGCTGTACTGCGGGACTGAAGACGATACCCGAGTCCACCCAGAAGCAGTCGACGACGCCACGGTGGAAAGATGGATGGCCGCGATCACTGGGAATAAGGATAATCCCCGTGGATCCAGGAGGGTTCCTCCACTCGACCATCACACCGATCCAGACAAGGTATACTTGCTCTGTTTTCCATTATATATTCGTCGAGTGAGTTTCTGTATATTCTGCGACTTGGTCGATTGATCTCTGTTTTGACGTCTTCTAGGCCCTCACCGACCTATATTCGATGCCCAATGGAGCTCAGGCTCCGACTGAGGAGGAAGAAGCCAGCGGGGGCGAGAGCCATGAGGAGTGGGATTCAGACGCTGTTGAAGGTGACGACGACGACGATGATGACGAGGACGAAGAGGAGGAGGAGGAGGAGGAGGTTGCACCGCCGCGCTCGGAAAGGCGGTCAAAGCTTGTCCATGACCCCGCGACTAAACGCGGTAAGGGGGTGGCGACTGCCTCGCAGTCGACCAAGCGCCCTCGGACCGCTTCTCCGGTGCCGAGTGACAGGGCTCCGAAGCAGTCGAGGGTGGCTCTGCCGAAACCCCCCAAGCTCCTGCCAAAGATGAAAGTGCCCATCCCCACCATATCCGGGTAAGCACGTTACTTGAGTTCTCTTGTTTTGCATAAGGCTTTATCTCTGGTTGATATTTGAGTTGGTCGACTGATTCTTTGGGACTTCAGTGTTGCGACTTCTGAGACCTCAGGCAAGGCTGACGACCATGAGATGGAGGACGCAGCAACCTCGAATCCTGGTACTATACTCTCAATTCTGTCCTTAGTCGACTGACTCAAGATTTCTGACTTTGATTCTTTTTCTGAAGCTCCACCCCATGACATTATCACCCTTCCCAAAGATGATGACGAGGATGAAGAACCACTGAGGCACAGGATGAGCAGCAAGACGTCTACTAGTAAGGCAACCCAGAGTGCGACGGCGCCCGAAGCTGTGGCCACGGAAGGGGAGAACCTCACTCGACACACCGTGTCTTTCGCGGTGCCGTTGACGAGTGCTCGTCCCACTTCGTCGAGTGCTGCACAGCCTTCGCTCTTCACAACATATCATGTCCCAGAGGACCAAGCCAGTGCTGCTAAGGAGGCGATACGTCAAGCGGGGATCATGATGGAGCAGGTGAAGACCATCCGGGATGCAAGCCAAGCAGCTTATGACGCCAGCTCTGCCCTTCAAAGCAATGTGCAGGTCAGTCGACCACCGCCTGTTCTGTTAGAATATGCTATCAAGATTTTTCCTTTCTGATTTCTAAAATCCGTAGCAATCACCCGCTGGGTGTGTTGATAGAAAATTCCGTGTTAGCGGGGGCACGCTGAGTGCACCCGCTGGGTGTAGTCCCCAAGGCTAAGGTCGACTGCTGGCAGTCGGCCTTAGGCTTTAGAAGTAAAGGATGTTCATCATTCGATTTGGTCGACTGCTCGACTCTGTCTTGGACAGAACTAGTGGGGGCACGCTGAGTGCACCCACTGGGTGTAGTCCCCGAGACTGTGGTCGACTGCTTGCAGTCGACTACAGTCTGAAGACCACATCTCCCTTTTTTTTTGGGGTCGACTGGTCGACTCTGTCTTGAACAGAACTAGTGGGGGCACGCTGAGTGCACCCACTGGGTGTAGTCCCCGAGACTACGGTTGAATGCTTGCATTCGACTGTAGTCTTAGGAACGTATGATTTTTCCCTATCCACTCAGAAGTGAACCATCTTTGATATTTTGTTGATTGGTTCTTTGTAGAAATCCTGTGACCTTGCGGCTCGCTATACGGAACTGGAGCAGAAGCACATTCAGCTCGAGTTGGATTTGAAGCTGGTGCAGGAGAATCTGACGAAGGCGAAGGAGGAGACCAAAGGTATGTTCGGTGAGACCTCGACGACTCCTTTTTCCTTCCATTTATTTCAAGATCTGACTTTGCTGTAACTTATAGACAAGGTGCGGGAGGCCCAGAAGAAGAAGGACCTTGAGCTAGCCGAGAAGACCAAGCTTGCTGACGAGAAGTTAGCTTCAGTCACCAAGCTTGAACAGGAAAATCATAATCTGAAAACTGCTCTGGCGATTGCCTCCAAGGATGTTGACCGACTGAAAGCTGACAAGACTACCCTGACTGAGAAGATCAACCAATTGACTAGGAAGAAGAATGACCTTGAAAGCTTCCTGGGCAGTCTTGCTAAGAAACTGTTCCTTATGCTCGAAGGTAAACTTTTCACTCGACCAGCATTTTCAACTGTGATGCTTCCATTCGACCATTGCCTTGACTCGGTGTTTTGTCCTTGCAGAATTTTGTCGGAACTTTGAAGATGAGACTAGCCAGTTGGAGCCGAACCTTGATCCTGTCAATTCTCCGGTGAATGATGAAGTCGCCATGAATGTCTTCCGGCTGGAGTCTCGCGTAGCAGCTGTCGTGGACTATCTTGAAAGGCTGAAGGCCGCCACTTCTCGCATCGACTCGACGCTTTGGCCCGGGGCGACACTTCAGAATGACCTCGAGTCGTTGATGGCTCGACTAAACACTGTCCCCGATCGAGTGCAAGAGTGGAAGAAGTCCTCGGCTCGGTGCGGCGCAGATGTTGCCCTGTGTCTGGCCCGAGTCCACTGCAAGGACGCGCGAGAAGAGAAGCTGGCGGCTCTCCGAGTGGCCAACACCAAGAAACACGACTTCAGGTCCTTCATGGAAACTTTCATCGCTGCTGCTACCCGGATTGCAGACGGGATCGACCTCGACGAGTTTGTTGCTCCTTCCAGCCCTCCACAGGAGGGGTAAAAAACTTTCTTTGAGCCCAACATTTTAAATTTGCCTCGGTATGCCGAGTGGAATTGTAACCGGTAAACCTTAACAGGCTTAGTGCCTGAGCACTCTCGGTTCCTTTAGGTATCGACCTAAACTTGGATTTGATGTTTGGATATGATTGCTCTTGGTTTGAATTGTCTTTTGCAGGTTCACAGCAAGATGCCCACTGCAATCGACTTATTCCTTAGGCGAGCACTGGGCCGCAGCTAAACCGCCGAGTGAGAGGTTTGCTCTTCACTCGGTAGGATTTTCATTCCTTAGGCGAGCGCGGGGCTGCAGCTAAGCCTCCGAGTGAGAGGTTTGCTCTTCACTCGGTAGGATTTTTATAACTTAGGCGAGCGCTGGGCTGCAGCTAAGCCTCCGAGTGAGAGGTTTGCTCTTCACTCGGTAGGATTTTTTATAACTTAGGCGAGCGCTGGGCTGCAGCTAAGCCTTCGAGTGAGAGGTTTGCTCTTCACTCGGTAGGATTTTTTATAACTTAGGCGAGCGCTGGGCTGCAGCTAAGCCTCCGAGTGAGAGGTTTGCTCTTCACTCGGTAGGATTTTTATAACTTAGGCGAGCGCTGAGCTGCAGCTAAGCCCCCGAGTGAGAGGTTTGCTCTTCACTCGGTAGGATTTTTTATAACTTAGGCGAGCGCTGGGCTGCAGCTAAGCATACGAGTGAGAGGTTTGCTCTTCACTCGGTAGGATTTTTATAACTTAGGCGAGCGCTGAGCTGCAGCTAAGCCCCCGAGTGAGAGGTTTGCTCTTCACTCGGTAGGATTTTTTATAACTTAGGCGAAACGGATTCGCGGCTAAGCCCCCGAGTGGAAGTCTGGCTTACCACTCGGTAGGATTTTTATAAACTTAGGCGAAATGGATTCGCGGCTATACTTATGGCGTAGCTCAGAGGAGAGGATCGCAGTCGACCTGCACCTCGTCCTCCTTGCAAATGTACGTGGTACTTAGGCGAGCGCTGGGCTGCAGCTAAGCCCCCGAGTGAGAGGCTTGCTCTTCACTCGGTAGGATTTTTATAACTTAGGCGAGCGCTGAGCTGCAGCTAAGCCCCCGAGTGAGAGGTTTGCTCTTCACTCGGTAGGATTTTATATAACTTAGGCGAGCGCTGGGCTGCAGCTAAGCCTCCGAGTGAGAGGTTTGCTCTTCACTCGGTAGGATTTTTTATAACTTAGGCGAGCGCTGGGCTGCAGCTAAGCCTACGAGTGAGAGGTTTGCTCTTCACTCGGTAGGATTTTTTATAACTTAGGCGAGCACTGGGCTGCAGCTAAGCCTACGAGTGAGAGGTTTGCTCTTCACTCGGTAGGATTTTTATAACTTAGGCGAGCGCTGAGCTGCAGCTAAGCCCCCGAGTGAGAGGTTTGCTCTTCACTCGGTAAGATTTTTTATAACTTAGGCGAAACGGATTCGCGGCTAAGCCCCCGAGTGGAAGTCTGGCTTACCACTCGGTAGGATTTTTATAAACTTAGGCGAAACGGATTCGCGGCTAAGCCACCCGCTGGGGGAAAAAGTGACAAAAGTTATGAAGGAATTATGGCACTATTATTTCGAGATCCATGAACTACAGAAGTATTTTATTACAACTCATCCGAGTGGAAAGCTTTTAAGTGTAAAACGGGCGGAGCAGATCCGCATTCCAAGCTCGGGGCTCTTCGATGTTGTGTTCGACGTTGTAGAGACGGTAAGCCCCGTTGTGGAGAACTTTGGTGACGATGAAGGGTCCTTCCCAAGAAGGAGCGAGCTTATGCTGTTTCTGCTGATCCACTCGGAGAACTAGATCTCCCTCTTGGAAGGCTCGACCCCTCACATTCCTGGCGTGAAAGCGACGCAAGTCTTGTTGATAGATGGTCGATCGGATCAGAGTCATCTCCCTTTCTTCCTCTAGAAGGTCGACTGCGTACTGACGCGCTTGCTCAGCTTCTGCTTCGTTGTAGAGTTCAACTCGAGGAGCATTGTGAAGAAGATCACTCGGCAAGACTGCTTCAGCTCCATAGACCAAAAAGAATGGAGTTCTTCCAGTCGACCGATTGGGTGTGGTTCGCAAACCCCAAAGCACCGAAGGAAGTTCGTCGACCCATGCTCCAGCCGCGTGCTTGAGGTCACGCATCAGTCGGGGTTTTAAACCCTTGAGGATTAAGCCATTGGCTCGCTCCGCTTGTCCATTCGACTGGGGGTGAGCGACTGAAGCGTAGTCGACTCGTGTGCCTTGAGCGTTGCAGAAATCCTTGAATTCTTCCGAGTCAAAGTTCGACCCATTATCCGTAATGATGCTGTGCGGAACTCCATATCTGAACGTCAGCTCCCTGATGAAGCTAACTGCAGTACCGGCGTCAAGATTCTTGATCGGTTTAGCCTCGATCCACTTTGTGAACTTGTCGACTGCGACCAGTACGTGCGTGAAACCACTTCGACCTGTTCTCAAGGGACCGACCATGTCTAACCCCCAAACTGCGAATGGCCAAACGAGTGGAATGGTCTTCAGAGCTGACGCGGGCTTATGTGACATATTGGAGTAGAATTGACATCCTTCGTACTTGTCCACTATTTCCTTTGCCATCTCATTCGCTCTTGGCCAGTAAAATCCAGTTCGGTATGCTTTGGCTACAATGGTCCGAGAGGACGCATGGTGACCATAGGTCCCCGAGTGGATATCATTGAGAATGATTCGACCTTCTTCTGGCGTTATGCATTTTTGACCAACCCCAGTCGGGCTTTCTCTATACAGCTGTCCTTTGATAACGGTAAAGGCTTTGGATTGACAGACGATCTGCCGAGCCTCTTCCTCCTCTTCTGGGAGCTCTTTTCTCAGGATATACGCAATATAGGGAATTGTCCAGTCGGGAATGACCACTAAAACCTCTATAACCAAGTCGACCACTGCTGGGACCTCAACCTCAGTTGGATCTGTGGCACTCTTGGGCTGTGGAGCTTCCTCTGTGAAGGGATCTTCTTTAACTGACGGTGTGTGTATATGCTCCAAAAACACACCACTCGGAATGGCTTCTCTTTTGGAACCTATCTTTGCCAGATCATCTGCTGCTTGATTTTTCAGTCGGGGGATGTGATGGAGTTCCAACCCCTCGAACTTCTTTTCCAGCTTCCTCACTGCATTGCAATATCCAGTCATGGCTGGGCTTCTCACGTCCCACTCCTTCATCACCTGGTTGACCACTAAATCTGAATCGCCGTAAACCATCAGGCGACGGACGCCGAGTGAGATGGCCATGCGCAATCCATATAAAAGGGCCTCATACTCTGCCTCATTGTTGGAGGAATCAAAGTGAGTCTAGAGCACATATCTAAGCTTATCTCCTCTGGGGGAAACCAGAACAACCCCAGCACCAGAACCATTCAGCATCTTAGAGCCATCGAAGAACATGGTCCAATGCTCCGAGTGAACTTCAGTCGGCTGCTGTTGTTCAATCCACTCGGCGAGGAAATCTGCTATTGCCTGGGACTTAATGGCTTTCTTTGCCTCGAACTTGATATCAAGGGGAAGAAGTTCAATCGCCCATTTCGCCACTCGACCAGTTGCATCTCTGTTGTGCAGAATCTCTGATAGTGGAGCGTCGCTGACGACTGTGATAGAATGATCAGAGAAATAATGAGCAACCTTCTTCGTGGTCATGTATATTCCATACACAAGCTTCTGATAATGAGGATATCTCTGCTTGGATGGAGTCAAAACTTCAGACAAATAATACACCGGGCGCTGAACTTTGAAGGCTTTTCCTTCTTCTTCCCGCTCGACCGTAAGTACTGTACTGACGACTTGTCCTGTGGCTGCAATATAAAGCAACAAAGGCTCTTTGCTGATTGGAGCAGCAAGCACCGGCTGGGTGGAGAGCAGAGCTTTTAGATCGACAAACACTGCATCAGCTTCTGGAGTCCACTCGAACTTGTCTGCCTTCTTCATCAGTCGGTAAAGAGGCAATGCCTTTTCACTGAGTCGTGAGATGAATCGACTTAATGCGGCCAAGCATCCAGTAAGCTTCTGGACATCGTGCACTCGCACAGGGCGTTTCATTCGGAGAATAGTGCCGATCTTCTCTGGATTTGTGTCGATCCCTCGCTCGGAAACGAGAAAACCGAGTAACTTTCCACCAGGAACTCCGAATGTGCACTTCGATGGATTGAGCTTGATATCGTACCTTCTGAGGTTGGCAAATGTTTCGGCGAGGTTAGCAAGCAGGTCGGAACCTTTTCGCGACTTAACGATGATATCATCCATATACGCTTCCACATTCCGACTGATTTGAGTGAGAAGACACTTCTGAATCATACGCATAAATGTGGCTCCGGCATTCTTGAGGCCGAATGGCATGGTGATATAGCAGAAGCACCCGAATGGAGTGATGAAAGCTGTTTTTACTTCGTCGGGTCCATACAGACGGATCTGATGATACCCGGAATATGCGTCTAGAAAAGACAATCTCTCACATCCCGCGGTCGAGTCAACAATTTGATCTATGCGAGGGAGAGGAAAATGATCTTTCGGGCAGGCCCGATTGATGTGCTTGAAGTCAATGCACATGCGGAGTGACTTGTCCTTCTTGGGAACCATGACGACATTAGCGAGCCACTCGGAGTGGTATATCTCTCGGATAAATCCTGCCGCCAACAGTCGAGCCACTTCCTCACCAATAGCTTTTCTCTTCTGGACGGCGGACCGCCGAAGATGCTCTTTGACTGGCTTTGCTGATTTGTCGACTCTGAGGCGATGCTCAGCCAGTCCCCTGGGAACACCTGGCATGTCAGCTGGCTTCCATGCAAAAATGTCCCAGTTCTCACGGAGGAACTGGATGAGCGCTTCTTCCTATTTCGGGTCGAGTGTCGTGGAGATGTGGGTCGGGGCTGCATCGGGGTCGGTCGGGTGAATATGAACAGGCTTCGTCTCACCAGACGACTGAAATGCAGATTCTGTGGCTGGTTTCTTAGATCGCAACAAATCACTCGGATCTGCGTTTTGCTTGTATTCTTCGAACTCGACCGCTGTCACCTGGGAATCGGCAATCTTCGAGCCCTTCTGAAAGCACTCTTCTGCCTTTTTCCGATCGCCAGTGACAGTGATCACCCCTTTGGGACCTGGCATTTTCAGTTTGAGGTACACGTAACATGGTCGAGCCATGAACCGTGCGTAGGCGGGCCTCCCCAAAATGGCGTGGTACGCGCTCTGAAAATCCACAACCTCAAAGGTCAACTTTTCCTTGCGAAAATGTTTTGAGTCGCCAAAAACCACGTCCAGGGCTATTTGGCCGAGTGAGTTGGCTTTCTTCCCTGGTATGACTCCGTGGAAACTCATGTTGCTGGTGCTCAATCGGGACATCGGAATGCCCATTCCCTTCAGTGTGTCTGCATATAACAAGTTCAGCCCACTGCCACCGTCCATCAACACTTTCGTCAGTCGAGTGCCTTCGACAACTGGATCGACCACCAAAGCTTGCCTCCCAGGGGTGGCAATATGATTCGGGTGATCAGATTGGTCGAATGTGATGGGTGTTTGAGACCATTTCAGATAACTTGGTTTTGCTGGGGCAACCATATTCACCTCACGGTTAATGACTTTCAGTCGACTCTTGCTTTCCACATCCGCGAAGATCATCAGAGTGGAGTTGATATGCGGATATTCTTCCTCACTGTCCTCTTTGTCTCCGGCCTTGTCTGACTCTTTCTCCTTGTCCTTAGACTGTTTTCCCTGAAACTGCTGGATCAGGAGTCGACACTGGCGAGTGGTGTGCTTTGGGTAAATAATGTTGCCCTCTTCATCTTTATTCGTGTGGATGTGGCATGGCATATCCACCACGTTGTTTCCTTCTTTATCCTTTACTTTCTTAGGATTCCAGGATCCTTTTGGCTTCCCTTTGAACTTTCCCTGAGTTACGGCCAGGGCCTCTCCAGGAGCTGCTGGCTCGGCTTTCCGTTTCTGTTTCCGACTGGAATTTCCCTTCTCCGACTGACTTGGCTTAAACTTGCCGCTTCGGAGTCGGTCCTCTTCCTCACCATTTGCGTACTTGGTAGCAATCTCCATCATCCGACTCAGAGTCATGTCTCCGGTTCGACCAAACTTCAGACTCAATTCTCTGTTCTTGACGCCATCTTTGAAGGCGCAGACTGCTTGATGATTAGACACATTTTCCACAGTATGGTGCAGAGTGATCCACCTCTGAATATACTCTCTAAGAGTCTCATTGGGCTTCTGCACACAAACTTGCAGCTCTGTCAAACCAGCTGGTCGCTTGCAGGTTCCTTCAAAAGTTCTGACGAACACTCGGAACAAATCTTCCCAAGTGTAAATACTGCTAGGAGGTAACTGATTCAACCACGCTCTGGCTGAACCTTCCAGCATAAGGGGCAAATGCTTCATGGCCACCTCGTCATTCCCACCGCCAATCTGAACAGCCACTCGGTAATCCTCGAGCCAAGTTTCAGGCTTGGACTCCCCAGTGAACTTGCTGACTCCTGTCGCCAACCTGAAATTGGGGGGAATCACTGCGGCTCTGATAGCCCTGCTAAAACACTCTGGACCAGAAACATGCACTCGACTGCTCGTGGGTGCATCTCTCTCGGGTCCACCTCGATGGGCTCTGTTCCGGTCGACCAAGCTTTGCACGATAATGGATCGCGCGTCAAAGCCTGGTCCCCTGGGGTCGACTGGAACCCTTCGCCCCACACTGAACTGACGCCTGTCATCCTGTCGGCGAGGAGCGTAAGACTCTTCCCTCGGAGGGGAAACGGGCACTCGACGCCTGTCATCTCGGTCGTGTCGGTCTCCATGCTGATCACGCTGGTTGTCGCGTCCTTCCCGCCGCGGAGGCGATCTGGGACTGTGAGCCGATTGAACCGTATTCGCAGCGACGGATCGACTGTGAATTCTGTTGCACGACTGCGACACGGCTGAGTTCTGGTCCCCAGCTGCTCGGAGCAAATCTCTGATCTGCATCAAGCCTCTCCCAGCTTCCGACTGTGAAGGCTGGATGGACTCTGCTATACGGGTTGCAGCTACTAAATTCTGAATTGGCATGCGGTATACCTGAGTCGGTGGGAAGAGTCGACGTCGACTGGCTTCGGGGACTCGTTGCCGCGCGCGCTCATTGAGTGCTCGCTGAAGGTTCTCCAGACGAGCGCGTTCAGCCACATTGGCCAAACGTGCCTCCTCCAAGGCGCGAGCCTCGGGGGTTTCTCCCGTAATAGGAGTATGCAGGGCATCCATGCTCCTGCGGCGAAGCTCCTCTTTCTGCAGAGAGTCGAGTGCCTCGGGCTGGTACTCTTCGTGGTCCTGTGCGGGGCTACCTCCGCCGCCTGCTCCGCCGCCATGGGCGAAGCCGGGAGGACTGCGGGGCCCGTCGACCATGAGAATTTCCGCCGCTGGATCACTGCTATCGCACTCGGATGCAATCTCTACGGAGCTAGTCGACAGATCGAACGGGCCGTAGAGAGATTCGTCGGGCTCGATTGCTGCAACTTGTGCGATGGCCACCTGGCGAGCCACCGCATGTTTCACCCACCGCTGAAGCCTCGACCGACCAGAGCGCTTGCGCTGGTGGGAGACCGGGCGGGCGACCGATAAAGGAGTCGACTGATAGGGGGCCGACAGTTGCCGCAGCAGAACACCGCGGACACATGCGCGAAAATGCGTCGCACCGCGGACGGGGAGCGCATCAACGTCGAGTGGAGCCTCCTGGAGCCACGCGGAGTCGTCGACGACGAAGGTGAGAGCGCCAAGGCGGATCTCGCGCCCCTCGACCAAAACTCCAGCAGTCATCATGATGAAAGTATTTGGAAATACTGCAATTTCTCCACAAAATCACTAAAACACCTGCCCCACGGTGGGCGCCAACTGTCGTGGTTCTAAGTCTGACAGTAGAGTGGGGGGTAGGTATGGAGAGGCAAGGTCCTAGCTATGGAGAAGTTGTAAACACAAGCGATGTACGAGTTCAGGCCCTTCTCGGAGGAAGTAAAAGCCCTACGTCTCGGAGCCCTGAGGCGGTCGAGTGGATTATGTGTATAGGTGCTACAAGAGTCCGAACCCTTCTGCCTGTGGAGGGGGGTGGCTTATATAGAGTACGCCAGGACCCCTACCAGCCCACGTAATGAAGGGTTTAAAGTGTATTAAGTCTGGGGCGTTACTGGTAACGCCCCACATAAAATGCCTTAACTATCATTAAGTCTATTCAATTACAGGCCGTTGCAGTACGGAGTGCCTTCTGACCTTTTGGTGGTCGAGTGTATCTTCATGGTCAAGTGTATCTTCATGGTCGAGTGTATCTCCATGGTCGAGTGAATCTCCATAGTCGAGTCCTTCTTCTAGTCGAGTGGGTTCTTCATTGGTCGACTGGAAGGTGATCTCTTCTAAAGCTGTCCTAGGGTAGGGCATTCAGGTCAGGCCTATGACCCTACCCTAGGTATATGAATCCATCAGCATGGACTTCGAGGGCCACGCCCCTGGCGAGATCGTAAGTGTCCAGATTCCCGAATAACTCATGATTTTTCTTTCGTCGCATAGTGTCTTTTAACGCCGAATACCACCATGTAGCCCGCCCAAGGATGATCTCCCCGCTTCGTCTAGCGGCTCCTTGGATTCGTCGGATGTGAATAGCACTTCACTTCCGACCACCTCCTCCCCCCGTGACGCGGACGACGCCGAGGTGGGGTCCCAAAAGGGGCCCAGCCAGGAGGAGGAGGGCCCGGAGGTGCCCCAGGGCAACCTCCCGGACTTTGGACCGGACTCCGCACCGGAACCTTTAGTGGTTCCAGAGTCCGGCGGGCGGCCCCTTCGTAAGAAGGGCGAGACTGCGACACCGGTGACCTCCATCCAACCGGAGGCGCCAGATAATTTGCTGGAGGCGCTCAACGGCGCTTCCATCGACGAGGAGCACCACACTGTCATGAGTGCGGTGATTCAGAAGGTTTAGTCCGCCAAGAGCGGGCTGACTGAAGCCTGCACCAGCCTTCTAACAGGCTTTGAGGTATGTGATTAAAATATGTAAAAATAGTACCGCATAGACAGTAGCCCCTGATGCTCAGTTTGGTGTTCGGAAAGAAAAGCTGAACTGAGGATCTAAAAAGATATACGCATGAGTCTAACATAAGCGTGTCAATATGGGAATGCAGGCTGCGCTGCTGACCTCCGCCGCACTGACTGCGGAGGTCAATGCATTTAAGCAAAGCCTCGAGCGGTCCGAGAACGAGCTCGGCCGTGCCAAGAAGCAGCTCCATGACAAGGAAGGTAAACAATACCTCCTTAAAATAATACCTTATAGAAAGGATTTGGTTGCAAAAAATGACAGGAATAACATGGGTATTGCAGGGGCCACGAACGAGGTGGCGACCCTGAAGGAGGCGGTGTCCAAGGCCAAAAGCAATGCGGCCGCGGAACGCACCAAGCGAGAGAAGCAGGAGGCGCGGGTGGCGGAGGTGCGGCAAGAGCTCCAGGCTCTCGTGGAGAAACACGAGAGTTTGGAGCGTGACTTGAAGACTCGAGAGTCTGAGCTCGCCTCGGCTCTTGAGAGTGCCAAAGCCGCCAAGGCCGAAGCCCAAAAAGCCCTCCAGGAAATTGAGGCAATAAAGAAGATAGCGGCGGGTAAGGCATTCTTCGTGCAAAGCAAGCACGTGAAAGTGAATTACTTGTTACTTACCCGAATCCGGAGCTCTCCAGGAGCATTCGCAGATCTGCCCTGCAGTGTGTCCGATGCTGCCGCATTCTACCGGGCCAAGGAAGGGAGCTCGACGGAGAAGGTATTCTGGTCTTAGTATGCTAAGGCCGGACATCTGGTGCCCCTGAGCGACCAGCTGAAGCAGCTGGTCGAGCTCCACAGGGTGGCCGAACAGGCCATGAAGGGCCTCATAGTTCGGCTGTGGCCCAAAGAAGCCATGCCTGGGAGCTACTTCGGTCTGGTGCGGCGGCTGGTGGACGCTTGTCCATGGATTGAAGTCATCAAGCACTCTGTCTGCATTGAAGGTGCCCGTCGGGCCCTTGCCCGTGCTAAAGTGCACTGGGGCAAGATGGATGCCGAGAAGCTTGTGACAGACGCGCCACCGCCAGGCAAGGAGTATCACACACCCGAGATGTACAATAAGGGTGTCCTGAAGGGTGCTCGCCTTATAGCGGGTGAATGCTCCAAAGATGTAATTTTTTAGTCGACTCGCATTTTGTTATCCTGTGCGCTGAAAACTTTGTTCATATGCGCTAAGCAACGCTTGTTAATTTAAAATATTACCTTCTGTGCGTCCGTTTATCAAATTTGAGAGATGGCAAGTCGTTGGCTTCAGCCCCCATGCCACGAATGCTGGGGTGTTCGGGATAAACTTGAGCGCTCTTTTTCCCATTTTTGGGTCCTTCGAGGGAGGCGCTCAACAGAACGAACGAGGCAACCAGACTTATAATGCTTGAACACTCCCACTTAGCCATAGAATTCTATAATTTTAAATTTCGGCGAAGCCCCTAGTGTTCGGAAGGCCGAATTCGGGGCGCTATCCACGCCTGGGCCGGACAAAGTCGGCTCCTCGTTCTAAGAGGCATAAGTCTTTAGGGACTCGAAAAAACCTCTCAAATAGCGACCGGCTCTCGCCCCATCATGACGGTCAGTTTTAGCTTTCTCCACTGAGGTGCTCAACCTAGCTCAACTGGGGCACAATTGTAGTGGTTCTCCCAGCGCTACATTAGCCGATATAACGGAATGTAAGGTACCAAAACATGGGAGCCGGGCAAACCCAACTATTGACCCAAGACATGATTCGGAGCCGATGCATATAATGCTATAAGTTTGGGGTGCCGTACTTGTGAAAGTGTTCAGACTTATCACACCATACTTTAGGGAACTTAAGCCCCTGGTGTATTTGGCCGTACCAAAACGTACGGGTGCAACATGTCATAAGTGAACATATATAGGTAAAACAAGAATGCAATGATAGGAAAAAAGCGATGCATTGTTTATTAAAAAGTACTGCAATGAAAGCAGAACAATACAAATAGTGCGATAAGCAAGGGATGGGACTATTTAACATGTCCCCCTCCAGGGGTACGCTGCGGAATGGTATGTAGAACAGGTATACTGCTCGTAATAGAGACCACCTGGACATTCGACGTAGCTTTTCTGCTTCCCTTGCTGTTGCATCGTGAGTTCGGCAAGTCCACTACCAGACAGGGCTTCTGGAAAACGGAGTCCTGAAAATAAGAAGTAATAAAAAATGACACCATTGGGAGCCCCTGGTGTGGTTGAGCCGCACTCTGGGCATTCCCTGGTCGTGCCCCTCCCCTGTGCCCATGGTATCTCCAGAGCGTAGTTATGTACGCGTGGTACTGGTCTCACGATTCCGGAGGGCTGGGGGTGGGGCCGCATTGCTATGCGTGCTTGGAACGTGCCAGGTGGTCTTGTTGTAGGTTACTCCGGGCGCGCTTGACGGTGTCCGGCCGCTTAACAGCCGGACTCGAGAATTGCCTTAAGAGGCTGCTTTGTACTTTCGCCGCGAGAGCCGCTGTATGCTCCTCCGTTCGGAGAGAGCGTTCGGTGTTTCTGTTGACCGTAATGACTCCTCGAGGACCTGGCATCTTGAGCTTGAGGTATGCGTAGTGCGGCACCGCATTGAACTTTGCAAATGCGGTTCGTCCGAGCAGTGCATGATAGCCGCTGCGGAACGGGACTATGTCGAAGATTAACTCTTCGCTTCGGAAGTTATCCGGGGATCCGAAGACCACTTCAAGTGTGATTGAGCCTGTACAGTTGGCCTCTACACCTGGTATGACGCCTTTGAAGGTCGTCTTTGTGGGTTTAATCCTTGAGGGGTCTATGCCCATCTTGCGCACTGTATCCTGATAAAGCAGGTTCAGGCTGCTACCGCCGTCCATCAGGACTCTAGTGAGGTGAAATCCGTTGACGATTGGGTCTAGAACCAATGCAGCGAATCGGCCATGGCGGATGCTAGTGGGGTGGTCCCTTCGATCAAAAGTGATCCGGCAGGAAGACCACGGATTGAACTTTGGGGCGACTGGCTCCATCGCGTATACGTCCCTGAGTGCACGCTTCCGCTCCCTTTTGGGTATGTGGGTTGCGTATATCATGTTCACCGTCCGCACTTGTGGGGGGAAACCCTTCTGTCCTCTATTGTTCGGCGGCCGGGTCTCTTCCTCGTCATCGCTATGTAGCCCCTTGCCATTGCTTTTGGCAATTAACTTGCCTGCCTGCTTGAACACCCAACAATCCCTGTTGGTGTGATTGGCTGGCTTTTCGGGGGTGTCGTGTATCTGGCACAAGCGATTGAGTATCCGGTCCAAATTGGACGTGGCCAGAGTAGTTCTTTTGAATGGCTTTTTCCGCTGACCGGGTTTAGAGCCTCTGAATCCGGCGTTGACTGCCGTATCTTCAGTATTATCGCCGTTAATGCGGTGCTTGTGCTTATTGTGACGCGACTTTGCCGTTGCTGTCCTTAGTATCCAAACTACCAGGGTTTTTGGTCAGGCTGTTACTGCGAGCTAGCCAGCTGTCCTCTCCCGCGCAGAAGCGGGTCATGAGTGATGTGAGGTCTGCCATGGATTTCGGCTTTTCCTGTCCTAGGTGCCGGGCAAGCCACTCGTCGCAGATGTTATGTTTGAAGGCTACAAGGGCCTCTGCATCCGGACAGTCAACGATTTGATTTTTCTTGGTTAAGAACCGTGTCCAGAATTGTCTGGCCGATTCGTTTGGCTGCTGAATTATGTGGCTTAGGTCATCGGCATCTGGTGGTCGCACATATGTTCCCTGGAAGTTATCAAGGAATGCAGCTTCCAGGTCTTCCCAACACCCAATTGATTCTGCTGGCAAGCTGTTGAGCCAATGCCGAGATGGTCCTTTAAGCTTGAGTGGAAGGTATTTGATGGCATGTAGATCATCACCGCGGGCCATGTGGATGTGAAGGAGATAGTCCTCGATCCAAACCGCAAGATCTGTTGTGCCATCGTATGATTCAATGTTTACGGGTTTGAAACCCTCGGGGATTTGATGATCCATTACTTCGTCTATGAAGCATAGTGGGTGTGCGGCGCCTCTGTATTGGGCTATATCACGATGCAGCTCAAACGAGCTTTGTCCACTGTGTTCGGCCTGGCCGGAATTGTTGTATCCGGCGTGACGGTTGTCATCACGTATTAAGGGGCGCCCACGCGATCCGTAGATCAATCTTGTTTGTCTTGCCTTATCCTCCAATATGTCTCACGGGTCTGGCGCGATCCATCGTGGCTTTGTACTTTTCGAGTGACCCCGGGGTGCGGCTTTAGTGGAGGGCCTAGAGGCCTCTCTGTCGCGGCCATGAGGTGGCCGGTCCTCAGTATTATGCGCTGGTGATGTAGGTTTATGTGCTTCCTCCTCTAGTCGGGGTAGCCGCTTGCGTTTTGGGTAGCTCTTGGAGGGGCGTTCGAGTTTGTACTCTTCGGCCGCAAGGACTTCAGTCCATCTGTCGGCTAGCAAGTCTTGGTCAGCTCTAAGCTGTTGCTGCTTTTTCTTGAGGCTGCTTGTCGTGGCCATAAGCCTGTGTTTGAAACGCTCTTGTTTGACGGGATCCTCAGGCACGACAAATTCTCGTCGTCGAGGCTTGCCTCGTCTTCGGAGGGAGGCATATGATTATTGTCCTCTACCTCTCTGTCTGTCGCTCTCTCATGAGGGCTGGTTTCTCCATCCTCCTGTGCTGAATCTTTGGCACTGTCCGGGGTGTTATTGTCTCCGGTGCCGGAATCTCCATTTTTGTTGTGGCGGGATTTAGAGCGGCGCCGCTGGCGCCGACGCTTAGGCTGTTTCTTGGAGGGGTCATCCTCCGTTCTTCCATCGCCATTCCCATCCTTTGGGATGTCCACCATGTATATGTCATATGACGAGGTGGCCTTCCAGTGTCCTATAGGCGCTGGTTCTTGGTCGTCTCCTGCATCGTCGTCCATACCGTCGATGTCTTCGGAGTCGAAGTCGAGCATATCGGTTAAATCATCGACAGTGGCTATGAAGTGGGTGGTGGGTGGGCTTTGAATTTCTTCGTCGTCCGCATCCCGACCTTCCTGACCATAGTCCGGCCAGGGCTCTCCTGATAGAGAGAGAGACTTCAGTGAATTCAGGATGTCGCCAAAGGGTGAGTGCTGAAAGATGTCCGCAACAGTGAACTCCATGATTGACGCCCAATCGGATTCGATTGGCAGCGGTGCAGAAGGTTCAGAGTCCGGAGAGGAGTCTGGCACCTTGGAGTCACGAGCTTCACAAGGGACAGGGTCGGTATTCGGCTCTATCGCCGTAGAGGTAGCAGCCCCCGAGGCGGTGTCCAGCCACCCATCCTCGATCGGCGCAGTCGGCTTCGAGCTAAGGGTCGGAGCGGACTCTGGTGCGGCCTCTAGGGCACTGTCCGACAGCAGAGCCAAATCATGCCCATCATGACAGTGCGGCGCGCTCAGCTGTGGCTTGAATCCGTCGAAGATCAAGTCTTCGCAGATGTCAGCCGTATAGTTCAAACTTCTGAATCTGACCTGATGGCCAGGGGCGTAGCTTTCGATCTGCTCCAGATGGCCAAGTGAATTGGCCCGCAGTGCAAAGCCGCCGAATACGAAGATCTGTCCGGGGAGAAACGTCTCACCCTGGACCGCGTCGTTGTTGATGATCGAAGGAGCCATCGGGCCTAAAGGTGACGACACAGAGGAACTCTCAATGAAAGCACCAATGTCGGTGTCAAAACCGGCGGATCTCGGGTAGGGGGTCCCGAACTGTGCGTCTAGGCGGATGGTAACAGCAGACAAGGGACACGATGTTTTTACCCAGGTTTGGGCCCTCTCAGTGGAGGTAAAACCCTACTCCTGCTTGATTAATATTGATGATATGGGTAGTACAAGAGTAGATCTACCACAAGATCAGAGAGGCTAAACCCTAAAAGCTAGCCTATGGTATGATTGTTGTTCGTCCTACGGACTAAAACCCTCCGGTTTATATAGACACTGGAGAGGGCTAGGGTTACATAGAGTCGGTTATAATGGTAGGATATCTACATATCCGTATCGCCAAGCTTGCCTTCCACGCCAAGGAAACTCCCATCCGGACGTGGGACGGAGTCTTCAATCTTGTATTTTCATAGTCTTGGAGTCCGGCCAAAGATGATAGTTCGGCTATCCGGACACCCCGTAGTCCAGGACTCCCTCAGGGGCCGACCCCCTTCCCAATTCGGATTGGGCTTGGGGGCCACCTTGGCCGCCTCCTCCTCTCTTCCACCATGGCCCATTAAGGCCCATTGACTCCCCTGGGGGGTTCGGTAATCTCCCGGTACTCCGGAAAAATGCCCGAACCTCTCGGAACCTTTCCGCTGTCGAAACATAGCCTTCCAATATATCGATCTTTATGTCTCGAACATTTCAAGACTCCTCGTCATATCCGTGATCACATCCGGGACTCTGAACAACCTTCGGTACATCAAAACACATAAACTCATAATACCAATTGCCATCGAACGTTAAGCATGCGGACCCTACGGGTTCGAGAACTATGTAGACATGGCCAAGACATGTCTCCGGTCAATAACCAATAGCGGAACCTGGATGCTCATATTGGTTCCTACATATCTACAAAGATCTTTATCGGTCAAACCGCATAACAACATACGTTGTTCCCTTTGTCATTGGTATGTTACTTGCCCGAGATTCGATCGTCGGTATCTCAATACCTAGTTCAATCTCATTACCGGTAAGTCTCTTTACTCGTTCCATAATACTTCAGCCCGCAACTAACTCATTAGTCACAATGCTTGCAAGTCTTATAGTGATGAGTATTACCAAGAGGGCCCAAAGATACCTCTTTGAAACTCGGAGTGACAAATCCTAATCTCGATCTATGCCAACCCAACAAACACCTTCGGAGACACTTGTAGAGCACCTTTATAATCACCCATTTATGTCGTGACGTTTAGCAGACAAAGTGTTCCCCGGGTATTCGGGAGTTGCATAATCTCACAGTCTGAGGAACTTGTATAAGTCATGAAGATAGTAGTAGCAATGAAACTGACACGATCAGAATGCTAAGCTAATGGATGGGTCATGTCCATCACATCATTCTCCTAATGATGTGATCCCGTTCATCAAATGACAACACATGTCTATGGTTAGGAAACATAACCATCTTTGATTAATGAGCTAGTCAAGTAGAGGCATACTAGGGGCTATATGTTTTGTCTATGTATTCACACATGTACTAAGTTTCCGGTTAATACAATTCTAGAATGAATAATAAACATTTATCATGAATTAAGGAAATAAATAATAACTTTATTATTGCCTCTAGGGCATATTTCCTTCAGGCACGTTGTCGTGCGGAGGAGGTGTACGAAGACGCGTACTTGGCAAGGAAGGCGAAAGGCGCTAGGCGCCTCGTCGCTGCATGGAGCTAGGCTGATAAGCTCCAGCGTGCCACCGACGAGGAGCTCCAGTGGGCGCCCAATGAAATGGCAGGTTGGTTCGCGCTCGTCCGCCTGCAAGAGGCAGATCGGCACGTCAAGCGCTGCAAGGCGGAGAACTTCCTCCGCTCTGGGAAGACGCCGCGCACCAGGGAGCTGTTGGCCAGGGGCTACCGGAATACTGGCCCCAGGAGGGATTATTAGTTTTAGTATTGTTCATTTTCAATTTTATGCATTGTACCTAGTAGTTAAGTATCATCACGTATATGTGATGATATTATATATATTATGTGATGAACTAATGAACAATTAATATTATATATATTATGAGTTCCATTTTCTATCTATTTTTGTATACTAATTTGAATCTATCTATTATCATCCACATATATAGAATGGAAAGCGTATAAACACACATTTAAACAGAACATATAAGAATGGAAAACAGAGTACACACATTGAAAGAGAGCAATGAACAGAGCAATACTATGATTGCTGTGAATACATAGTTATCCACGTCGAAATGACTCAACAAAATAAAACGCGTCCATGAGACCATGACCAGCAGCCATTGCCTACAATAGTTCTTGGCTCTGCCTGAACTCGTGCATGTGTTCGTCCACGTGGTTGACACGCTCGCGGTACATCTGGAGAACGAGCTTCAGCTCCAAGTTGGCTATTTCATCAGAGATCACCACCTCGAGGTTGCGATGGCCATGTTCCTCTACTGCGCCAAGGTGGACACCTGGGCCAAGGAGACGGTCGAGCCTACCGACCAGCGTGTTGGCATCAAGCGGGCCGCGGACAAGGCGAACGGCGCAACCCATGCGACGGCACGACGGGCGTCCAGTGCAAGTACGGCGCGGCCGGCCTCTGGTGCAAGTACAGTGCAGTGGGCCTGTGCCCACTCCTGGTGAGGAATGGGGGTACTGACGGGATGTGTATCCAGTTGTGATGCCCTGTCGACAGTAGGCAAGCGCCGATGGATCCGCTCTTAATGTGCGGCGCGCCGGGCCTCTCGCTCTGCGGTGCTCCAATCGTCTCGCTGTGCGGCGAGTGGCGAGCCATAGCCTATCAGCGCGGATGCGCCTAGCTTGCTCTGTGGCGCGCCATCAATCATGTTGTGCGTCAAGCTGCAGCCTCTCGGCGCTGACATGCCTATCTTCATCCGCGCCGCTGAAGCGCCATGCGCCAAGGGTGTGCTCAACCCTGGCGATGACGCGCATCACGGCGTCATCCATCGCATTGCCGGGGAGCGGTGCGGCCTCGACAGGCCGTGGCACCTTCTGGTTTTCCTCGTCGATGAGGTTGATGGCAGAGGCGGCGCTTTGCTGGGTTGGCATGCTTGGAAAAGGTGGATGTGCTACAGGCCGCGCTTGTTGCCTCCGTGCATCGCGCGGCACCTAGGTTTATGCGCAATTCGCTGGATGGGGGGGGAAACAGGTGAGGAAATGGCGGGAAACGGTGGCGTGTTCATAAAACACCATCAATTGATGGAAACTCAGCATATAAGGAACATCGAGCTAGCACAAGAAGTAGATGATGACGAGATGAACACGGACCACACTAGGGAACACGTCAGTGATGAATTCATTAATCGCAAACATTTGTACACAAGCAAGCGTTTGCCCACAACACACACGGCTTATTCCATCACAAACAGGTCGGATGGCTCAACTGTATGCCACGTATACACATTGTCAAAAAGTAATGCGGTAAACCTTCTTTAACATATGTTAAAAAATAAAATAAAAATAAAAAACAAGGACCTTGAGATTAAATTAACTCATGGGATGGGTCATATCAGTCATTTAATTTGACCAATATGACCCATCCTATCAATTTATTTAACATCAACACAACTTCCCATCTAGTCACCCATCTGATGGCTGCTCCAGCCTGAGCACACTTAACTTGAGAGTTCTCTTACATGAGCTACTGGTGGAACAACTAGTCCTTGTTGATATAGGATGCCTCTATCCGGATGACCGCCCGTCCCCAATGACCAATAGATGTTGTGTAGACAGAGCATATCACATACGTCTTATTAGAAGCAATTGTCTGTGTTATTATCGGTCTTTGCACACATTTCTGATTACAGACATGTTTGCCGCGTATCACACACATCTTGTTATATTGAACCGTTTCTGTTCTCTTGTCTCAATGCAAATTGTTGGGGATATGACTACTAAGTATAAACCGCCCAGGAGGGGCCGGATTACACTCACAAGAAGTCCTGTATAAGAGCCCATGAAGATGAAGGATATGGCGCGTTAACTATGGAAGCTTAGAGGCCCAGAGCCCAATGGCGGATTAGGGCCCATAGTATTAAACCGCCATAGATGTATAACTTGTATTGTAAGTTAGGGAAAGGAAGAAACCGAGCCAGACACTTGTATGAGCCGGCCTCGGGGTTCTGTAGACCGGCCGGGCGTCAACCTATGTATATAAAGGGACGATCCGTCGGCGGTTCAGGGAGAAGAAACAATAGCTTGAGATATAGGTAAAGCGGATTCGCTCCCTGCTCATCAAGATCAATCAATCACACAACAACTGGATTGTAGGCTTTTACCTTCACCGCAAGGGGCCGAACCAGTATAAACTTCCTGTGTCCTTTGTTCCGGTTTAACCCCTTTAAGCTAATCTCGTTGCGATGGCTCCACGACTAAGTCCTTCCGCTAGGATATCTGATGTGTTAATTCCACGACAGTTGGCGCCCATCGTGGGGCTATCGCACGATGGTTTCGAGTTCTTAAAGGGAAACTTTGAAGGACTCAAGGGATACGCGGTTGGCCGGATGACCAAGAGTCGTCGCAGCAAGCTCTACATCGACGACTCAGGATGGGGCCCCGAGGCCGGCTCAATTGAGTATGGGTATCGGGTCCCCTTTGGCGGAATTCATGTTTTCATCGGCAAGATCGGCGAACCGGGCCCTGAGCCGGACATCTTCACCGACCTCGTCGAGACGGCTCAGCGTGCGAGCCCTACCCGGGTTCAGCCTGCCATGAAGCGTGCGTTCGTAGGATTCATCCATGGTGCGGGATCTGAACCGGTGTCCGACGGTGAGACGGCCATCTACTCAGATGGCGAATCATCCGCTGGCGAAACCGAGTCGCTGTACCAATTGCAAGACGGCCGGATTGGGGGTTGTTTCGATGGCGACAGTATTCCGGGCCCCTTTGAACCGCCGAATCGGGTTGCAATCTGCATGGCCGGTACACAGCCCACTTTGCAATCTTCATCTACAGCAGCAATGATTTTCGGGTCGGCAGCCGGGGTAGGAGGCCCTGCGCGCCGGCGGCTCAAGTTCTTGCCGGTTTGTTGGATGCTTTGACGACATTTTTAACCACGGCAGTCACCCCGGAGACCCAGGATCAGCATAATGCAGAAGTTACAAAGCTGAGGGACCAGATAACTTGGGCCAAGGAGGACTTGGCGGCTGAAGAAGCCAGGATGACTGAAGAGCGGGCCGCTTTAGATGCTTAGTCACAGCAGATCCAGGCGCAGAATTATCGGCTTATGTTGGATCAGAACGCATCCAACGAAGTACTACGGAGGAAGTACCGGTATCGTCTGCCGCCGGTTTACAAAGGAATGAATCTCTTCAATACGCCAGGAGCCGGTCCAAGTAATCCAGCAGCGGTAAACCGGACCTAGGCACCCGGGACTGGAGCTCCGGGTCAGCCACGGGTGATGGACCCGCCTCAAAGGACGGACAACCCGCCGCAATACGTACCAACGCCGCCAGGTCACTTCTCTAGCCCTTTGGATAACATGAATGCTGCAGCATCACGTTTGACAGCTATTTCGATGGAGGGTGACTCGCTGGCGGCGGTTGAAACGCGACATGCCAGGGATCTTCTTCAAACCGCTGTGGTGCAGCAGCATGCTTATTCCTACAACCGAGACAGGATACATTCAACCCCCCCTCCGAGCAAGAGCTACAGCAGGCACATGGATGAACCGGCTATGTTAAGTGGTGCGCGGCACCGTGATACCCCTCGAGGGCCTAATCCGACGCGCGGGGGTATGAATGCTCAGGATGTGGTGAACAACGGCAGAGCACGACGAGAGGCAGAATTAGCGGCGTAGTTAGCAGCACAGTACCCAAATCATCAAACCGCTCTGGTTCAACCAGCGGCGTCAGTTGAACGTGGGTTGGCTTTTAGCTCTTGGGGGGTGCCATGCCTCGCCCCAGCTCTGTGTAATGTGCGGTTACCCAAGGATTTCAAAGGTCCGCGTAAAGTGCCTAATTATACCGCCGATCAACCCCTCGAGGCGTGGATTGAAAGTTATGAGATGGCAATGGAGATGCTGGATGTGGATGAAGTGGCGTGTGCAAAGTACTTCACCATGATGTTGGAAGGAACAGCTTGCACTTGGTTAAAAAGCCTGCCCGCTAACTCCATCGGTTCATGGGATGAGTTGAAAGCCCGGTTTATAGCAAACTTCAAAGATACATGCAAGCAACCCATGTCAATTGTGGATCTGGTTGCTTGTGTCCACGGGGAAAACAAATCAACAACTCATTTGGTGCGCTGGGTTTCGGAAATTCTGCATTCATCGGACCGTGTCAGGGTTGATTCGGCAATCCTGACATTGGAGGGTAATTGCCGGTTTAAGTCACTAAAGATGAAATTGGGACAGCTCAAACGCCACTGTAATGACATGGGAACACTTATGGCAGCCTTGGTTAAGTATGCTGATTCTGATAATACCAAGGATCCCGATTCTGACAAAGAGAAGCCGGAGAAGGGAAAGAAGAACGGCGATGCAAAGGGACAGCAGCATAACCAGGCGGGCCATGGGACCAATGGTAAGCGTAAAGCGGACAATTCAGATTTTGTGGCTAACACCAATGTGCAGGGCAATGTGCAGTGTCGTAAGGGTAAACCGCCCCAGCGCGGTGGAGGCATGAATCTGGAGCGCCTGTTAAACCAGCCCTGTCCAAAGCACGGGACGAAGGAGGTTCCAGCCACGCACCTCTGGAAGGATTGCTTCATTATGAAGGAATTCAAAAATTCTAATCTCTTCCGATACGATCAGGGTCCGACTGGCAGTTCAGGTCCAGGATCTCACGGGTCGGGTTACGGCGGTGGCGGTTCAAACTCAGGATTTCAGAATAATCAGGGCAACTAGAACAGCCAAGGTGGTCACAATTAGCAGAGTAATCAGGGGAATCAGCAGCAGCCGGGTTAGCAGAGCAACTCGAAGCAGTTAAATGGTGGACAGTACCATGTCTTCACTACTAGTCTGTACAAGCGCGATCAGAAGCTCCATAAAAGGGCAGTAAACTCTGTTGAACAGGCAGTGCCCCATTATCTGCGCTGGTCTAAACAGCCTATTGTTTGGAGTCGGGAGGATCATCCGCCCCGGGTTGACAATCCTGGCCATCTAGCTTTGGTGGTTGCACCGCAGGTTGGAGGTTATAAGTTCACCAAAGTGATCATGGATGGAGGGAGCAGTATCAATATCTTGTATGAAACTTCCCATCGTATGGGGTTAATAGATAAGAATCTTAAACCGTCAAACACCATTTTTCACGGTGTGGTACCTGGTAAATCGGCTTACCCGGTCGGTAAGATAGCTCTGGAGGTGGTTTTTGGAGATGATCATGATTCAAGATCCAAGATGGTGACCTTTGAAGTGGTTAAAATCAGAAACCCGTACCATGCCCTGTTTGGACGGCCGGTTTATGCTAAATTCATGGCAAGGCCGTGTTATGTTTATCTGCAGCTCAAGATGCCGGGTCATAAGGGGACCATCACGGTTCATGATAGCCGCAAGATTGCTCTGGAGTGCGAGGAAGGTGATGCGGATTATGTTGAGTCAGTTTGTGCAACGGAGGAGTTGAAGTTCTATAAGGACAATGTTGATCTGGCAGATATGACTTCTTTGAAGAAGCCCACTTCAGAGCATGATCTGGCTTTGAAGTTCAAATCGGCTGATGAGACTAAATTGGTTGATTTTGTCCCTGGCGATTCATCCAAGCAGTTCAGCATCAGCGTCAACTTGGATCCGAAATAGGAAAGTGCGCTCATCGAGTTCATCCGTGAGAACCGGGACATCTTTGCATGGAAACCGTCTAACATGACAGGTGTACCGAGGGAACTCGCTGAGCACACTCTTAATATTGATCCAAAGTTCAAACCGGTCAAATAGTTTCTTCGTCGTTTTAATGAAGAGAGGCGCAAGGCCATTTGTGAAGAGGTAGCCCGGCTATTGGCAGCAGGGTTTATTATGGAGGTGTTTCACCCTGAGTGGTTTGCTAATCCGATGCTGGTACTTAAGAAAAACGACACTTGGCATATGTGTGTGGATTACACAGATTTGAACAAAGCTTGCCCAGCTGATCCCTTTGCCCTCCCTCGTATTGATCAAATCATTGATGCTACGGTGGGTTGTGAGCGTTTGAGTTTCCTGGATGCTTATTCGGGTTACCATCGGATCAAAATGGCAGTTAAGGACTAGGAGAAGACAACTTTTATAACTCCTTTTGGAGCCTTCTGTTATGTGTCTATGCCTTTTGGGCTCAAGAGTGCTCAGGCGACTTATCAACGGTGTGTGCAGAATTGCCTCCATAATTAGATTGGGCGTAATGTTCATGCTTATGTGGATGATATCATGGTGAAATCCAGGAAAGCAGAGACACTCATAGCTGATTTGCAGGAAACTTTTGATAACCTGAGGGTTTATAGAATGATGCTCAATCCGGCTAAGTGTGTTTTTGGTGTACCAGCTAGCAAGCTCTTGGGTTTTCTGGTATCCAACAGGGGCATTGAGGCTATCCGGAAAAGATCAAGGCTATCACATCCCTGGCTAAGCCGGCATGTATCAATGACGTTCAAAGGCTGGCAGGTCGGATTGCAGCGTTAAGCCGGTTTATCAGCCGGTTGGGAGAGAAGGCGATCCCTCTTTATCAGATGATGAAGAAAATAGACAATTTTGTTTGGAGTGATGCTGCTGATGCGGCGTTTGAGGATTTTAAGAAGCAGTTGACTGAACCGCCCGTCCTTGCTGCCCCCATTGATAAAGAACCATTGCTATTATACGTAGCTGCTAATGCCCGGGCTGTCAGCGTGGCTATTGTGGTGGAGCGCAAGGAGGCTGGTAAGGAGTATCCGGTTCAACGGTCGGTTTATTATATCGGTGAGGTGTTTATAGAGTCCAAACAGTGATATCCCCATTGGCAGAAGCTGGTGTATGGAGTGTTTATGGCAAGCCGGAAGCTTAAGCAGTACTTTCAAGGCCATCCCATCACTGTGGTTAGTTCTGCTCCATTGGGAGACATCATTCAAAACAAGGAGGCAACTGGCCGAGTCGCTAAGTGGGCTATTGAGCTTGGGCCTCACGGGTTGAAATACATGCCTCGCACGGCTATCAAGTCTCAAGCGCTTGTAGACTTCATCAATGACTGGACAGAGTTGCAGGCACCAGAGGACAAACCGGATAATACATACTAGACTATTCACTTTGATGGATCCAGGCAATTGGAAGGCTCGGGGGCTTGAGTTGCCCTTACTTCCCCTCGAGGTGACAAGTTTTGTTATGTTCTCCGCTTAATGTTTCCCTATACTAACAATGCAGCTGAGTATGATGCTTTGCTCCATGGTCTACGGATGGCTAAGGAGATGAACTTAATCCGGGTACGATGCTTTGGTGACTCCGATTTAGTGGCTCAGCAAGTATCCGGTATGTGGGACTCCAAGGACCCACTCATGGCGGCTTATCAGCGAGAGGTGGACGTTATCGCTAGTCATTTCAAAGGTTATCAAGTCGAGCACATTGATCGGCGCAAAAATGAAGCGGCAGATGCTTTAAGCCGGCTTGGGTCCCAGCGTAAATCGGTGTCGCCTAATGTTTTTCTGGATGTGTTGCATAATCCATCGGTCAAAGTGCCAACGGAGGAGGATCTGGTGATTCCTGATCCGAAGGCTCAACTGGTGGCAGTTCTTCATGCTATCCCTGACTGGACGTTGTCGTACCTGGCGTACATGAACCGGGGCGAGTTATGAGAAGATGAAGTTTTAGCCAAACAGATAATCCGACGTTCCAAGTCCATGGCTATTGTCAATGGCGACTTGCACCACTGCAGTGTCTCAGGGGCGTTTCAGTGTTGTGTTTCTTCTGAAGAAGGATGTGAGATCTTGCGTGAAATCCACGAACGAGATTGTGGTCATCATGCCGGTTCAAAGTCCTTGGTGGCTAAGGCTTTCCGGCACGGTTTTTATTGGTTAACAGCTCATGCTGATGCGAAAGATCTGGTCAGAAGGTGTGATGGCTGTCAGAAGTTTGCATGTCGAGCTCATGTTCCGGCCCAGGAGTTGAGAATGATTCCAATTACCTGGCCGTTTGCAACTTGGGGGTTGGATATGGTTGGGCCTTTTAAGAGATCCAAGGATAAGAAGACCCACCTCCTGGTAGTGGTTGATAAATTCACCAAGTGGATGGAGGCAGAGCCAGTGAGCCAGTGTGATGCGGCCATGGTGGTTCAGTTCATTGAAAAGGTGATCTTCCGGTTTGGTTTTCCACACAGCATTATAACAGATAATGGCACGAATCTCTCCAAGGGAGCTATGGAGGAGTCCTGTCAACGTGAGCATATCCGGCTTGATGTGTCGTCGGTAGCCCACCCCCAATCCAATGGTCAAGCGGAGAGAGCTAATCAGAAAATCTTAAAGGGTATCAAGCCCCGGCTTATGGTCTCTTTGAAGCGGACGCCGGGTTGTTGGGTGGAGGAGTTGCCTTCTGTTCTATGGAGTATCAACACCACCCCCAATAGATCTACAGGGTATACACCCTTCTTCATGGTCTATGGAGCAAAAGCAGTTCTCCCAAGTGATATACGTCATGACTCGCCCCGAGTAGCAGCTTACGTTGAAGCAGATAATGAATGAGCATGCCAGGATGCCATGGACCTGTTAGATGAACAACGGGATATTGCGGCAGCTTGCTCGGTGATTTATCAGCAAGACCTGCGGCGTTATCACAGCCGCCGGGTTAAAACCAGGACTTTCCAAGAAGGCGACTTGGTGCTCCGGCTTATCCAAGATCAGACTAACAAGCATAAGTTATCTCCACCTTGGGAAGGACCCTTTGTGGTCAGCATGAATTTGAACAACGGGTCATACTACCTCATTGATGTTCGAGAGCACAAAGACTCACGTAAATCAGAGGAGGAGACTCGCCGGCCGTGGAATATAGCTCACCATCGGCCTTATTACACCTGAGCCATAGGCTCCTATTATGTATATATTTTCGACAATGTACATATTATGATCAATAAATAAACCGGCATCCTTGCTACAAGCAGGGCCTTTGCCATTTCTTCCAATATTTCTTGGTTACAAGGGGGCTTCTGCTTATACAGCGATGTCCTATTTGTTCATTAAACCGGCTATCATGCCACAACAAAGCTTGGGAGCTTCACACCCAAGGGGCCAAAGAGAGTTTTGTTGCTAAAGCACAGCTCAAACATAGGCACCCATTGAGCACAACTCACAAAGTTACTTGGGGGCTCTTTGTGCAAAGCAACAAAGAGTTTGAAAGGACCCTTGTAATAGGCTATCAAGCCACGGCTTGGAAGCCTGGTGTATTCACCTAAAACCCCAGGTTAACCTGCCTTCATCAAGTAAGCCACTCCTGTCCAGGTAATCCTGGTATGACCCGCCGAACGTTTGACAAGTCAATCTTATACAAACCTTGAACTTGTCAAAGTTAAAACAACGATTGGTTAATTGGAAGCCCATCTTAAGGCTTTGTCAAATGGTTTAACTCGGCGGCCTGGCAGCCCATGAAAAGCCTCGAATTTGGGCCTGGCAGCCCTTGAAAAGCCTCGACTACAAATTTTTATTTGATTTTGTTTTTGCAAAGTTTTCTCCCCTTTGATAAGGTTTTGAGTTAAACTAGCGTCTCTTGATCCGGCCTGATTATAAGTCATTACATCAACCCGGTGTTTCTTAACCCGGGGTCGCTTTCAACTATCAGTTGATTAGCACATAATCAATTACGAACCAACGTTTCTTAGCCCGGTCTGGCATCGACTATAAGTCATCAGGATGATCATCCGATGTTTATCATAACCCGGCATGACTTATTATGCACCAGTACAGCATGGTGGGAGTTATCAACACTCAAGATTTGGGTTATTACCCTTACTATGCAAGTTGGTAAACCAACGATGTGATTCAATATCACAGGTATGATATATTTCATATTTTATTGCTTTACAGCCTTGGTTATAAAAACGCTGGTTCTGTATTGGGTACTATAACCCATCCGGCGGTAAACCACCAGGGCACATGTAAGTTTCTCAAATACAGAAGGCAGGATTCTATGAAAGTACTAAGGCACATAAGCAAGCATAGCAACAATCATGATGGATTACACAGTGTCATGTAGCAATGCACGATGGTAGAAGATCAAAGTATTTCAACTAGCCTATTACAAGGCGCTTTGATGCCCAAAAGAATAATTGTTTGTTGCCCAGCACGCAATCTGCAGAAATAAAGCCGGCTGCCGGATTATGATTCGTCACCAAATTGACGTGAAGTTGATGGGTCATCTCGCGTCGGTTCAACCTCCTCCTCCCCACCCACTGGCTGGAAGTCAATGGTGGCCCAATCAATCCCGGTTAAAGCTTGGAAGATAGCTTCCTTGCTTATAAGATTGGACGGTTCAATGTCAGGGGCATAAGTGTGCTTATGGATTGGCGGGATAAGATTCTGCACTTCTTCCATAGATGCATCAACCCGTTTGTTGTCCACATCGTAGTTGGACCGATGGACAGACAAGTCAACTTCTTCAGCCAATTTGCTTGCAAGTGGGCGCATCTCCTTTGTCAAGGCTTTGAGAGCTTTACTATCAAATTCTGACCCGTCTTCTTGTTGGCTAGGATAGCCCTTTCCGATATCTTCTGGATCAAGATCAGCTATCCAAGCTTTCGCCCGAGTCAGTGCTGATAGAGTGCCAGCCCTTGCAGAAGATTGCTTTGCCTCTTCTATCTAGGCAGGAGTCATAGATAATTTGGCCAAAGTATCCTTGATCAAGGTTGGTGCCGGTTTATTGTATGAGGCCGCATAGATGACTCGTTGAGCACCAGTATACAGTTGTTCTATCAAGGTATAGGCTGCTTTCAACTTCATTCGCATATCCAAGCCCAGATGAGCAATACGACTACCTGTAATGGTTTAAGAATTTGCTATTAAACCAGCAACTTCAAAGATGTTTAAGAAAGGCTCTTGCACAGAGTACTTACCAAATATCGCAGAAGTCATAGCATTGACCTAACGCTTTAACCCAGTTAGTTCTTCCGCCACTGGTTTAAGAGCCACCTCAGCATCCTCAGCCCATTTTAACAGAGTGGCTTTCTCGGTTTCCCAATCTGCCCGCTCGCTTTTGAAGCCATCCTTTAATTGCTCCATGGCAGTTAAAGCGCCCTTCAATTCATCTTTGGCCTTGGAGGTTTCTGCTTGCTGGGACTTGATATTTTCCTGAAGATCGGCGATTTGGGAATCCTTATTGCTCAAGTCAGCCTGCAATAGACAGATAATAAGTTGTTAATATTTTCTCAAAAAGTCCCAAGCACATAACAAGTTATACACTTGGCACTTGGGGGCTAATGTGGATTGCTTCTTTTTGACTGATATTTTAAGTCCCAAGGCTCAATACAAGTATTAGTCTTGGCACTTGGGGGCTAATGCTTAATTGATCAGATAAACCGGAGGTGAAGGAATTCAACAAAGGTAAGCTTTGCAACAGAAAGTCCCGGTTCATCTTGAAGAGATAAACCGGCCCTTGGGGGCTACACAGTTAAAGTCTTTTTATCAAAAGTCCTGGTTCATCTTGAAGAGATAACCCGGCCCTTGGGGGCTACAAAGGAGTTGATATAAAGCACAAAGAAAAATTTATAAAGTGTTTTGAATAGAAGTTACCTCATAGCGCTCCTTCATCAAATTGACTAAACCGGCCTCATAATCACGACTTGTATACTGGCGGTTTACATATCCAGTGTGAAGTTCTTGAGCATTGAGATGAGCACAGCTTGACAAATCAGTCTTCCATTTGCCTTTCTCCATAGCAACAAATTCCGCTTTGGCACTGTGCTCTGACAAAGCGACAGGGTTGCCAGGAGAAGTGTGGCCAAAACCGGTAATCACCACGTCATCGGTCTTGCCATCAACAATCTCATCTATGTTGGACAGTTTAGTAGCGGCTCTTGCTGGGCTTGGAGGATTAGCAGCTGGACTTGGTGGATTGGCAGCTGGGCTTGGTAGATCAGCATGAGGACTAGCCGGGTTAACTTCTGGCGGATCAACATAGGTGTCCTGACCTTGTGGCACACGATCATCCAGAGCAATATCAGTATCTCCATCAGCAGCTTCTGAGGTCCTCTCTGGTTCAAAAGACAGATTCTCATCTGTGGGAGTACTCAATTTGGCTTTTTTGCTGAGTCGGGCTTTGGTGCTACAAGTAATAAACAAAGGTTAATATGGTAAACCGGTGCAAGAAAGCAAACTAAAATTACTATACTTGCCTAGGGACGGTCTTGAGGGGAGGCTTCTGTGTGGTTGATGAGTCGCCAGAGGATGAATTGGAAGTTCCCTGATAATTCGAATCAGACGGATTAAGAGGGTATCGGAAGTAACCCGCCAAGGGATAAGATTTGTTAGAATTACAAGAGACCTCCACACGGTGCTTCCGAACCGGTGTGTCTGGTAAACCGGAGGAAGTGACTTGCTGGCCACTGTGCCGGGTTGTGCGACGAGCTTCAGAGTGCTGTGTCTTGAAAGAAAAGTGTGGATCCAAATGAGTGAAAGGATGTGAACGTTTCACTTTACGAACTGCGCGAAAGAGTTTTCATACTGGCACAAGATCTAAATTGGAGGAAAGGGGGATTACCTCTATGTGGTCAGCACGGCTGGCTTCTGCATCATCCTGATAATGATCACTGTCAATAAGATGCATCAAAAATGAGCCAAGGGAGTCAAGTTCTACCTCTGGTTCCGAGTCATCAACATCTTCGGGCAGATTAGAGGACTCGGTGGTTTTCTTCTTTGCTGGCCTCTTTGCGGCCTTGCTCTTAGCACGAGGTGCTCTCACCGGTTTGTCTTGTGGTTTTGCTGGTTTGTCTTGAGTTTTCCTCTTCCAGAACGGATCTTTGTCCTGTAAGGATAAAACAGAAGGCTATCAGAAAATGTTAAAAAGGAGGCGGATTAAAAGCAGAAAGATAAATTCTTACAGCTGGCGGTTTGTTGGAAGCGTAAAAGGGACGCAGACCAGTCTTGCGGCACTCAGATGTCGGTTCATCTAGCATCTTTTTGACAGATTCAGTTATCTCGTCATCAGTCATCTGTATTTCAGTGTGCCGTTGAGGATCCTAGACATCCCAGTATATTCGTACATTAATCAGGTGCGACAGCTTAAGGGCAAGATACCCCATGAAACCCAGTAAGGGACAAGGTCAATACCGGTTAAACCATTTGCCATAAGAGCCCGAAGCTTAGAAAGATGTGGTGCATATGTTGTTCGTTCTCTGGCAGTAAGCCGTTGAGGCAGTGGATGTTCATTGCTGAGCCGGAAAGCATGATAACCCGGCAGAGGATTTTCATCAGCAGGAGCAGTGTTCCGGCAGTAGAACCACGTCTGATTCCAATCCTTGGGGTGGCTGTGATGTTTGGCATGAGGAAAATTGACTTCTTTCCTTTTTTGAATTGACACCCCGCCAATTTCAGTATTGGGGCCGTCGGTAAATTCAGTGCGGCGGTTCAAGTGGAGGAAATCTCTGAAAAGTTCAACAGTCGGTTCTTCTTGCAGATAAACTTCACAGAATACTTGGAAATTGCAAATGTTGGACACGGAGTTCGGTCCAATGTCTTGAGGGTGGAGTTGGAAGTTGGCAAGTACATCATGGATTTTTTTTGATCTGGGAGGGCTAAACCCTCGGTCCAGATGCTGCATAAACACAACTACCTCTCCATCTTAAGGTTCAGGAGGGTTTTCAGTACCCGGGACTCTCCAATGAATGACCTCTTTCTTTGCTAAAGCGCCAGTCACAACATACCAAGTAAGTTGTTCTTCTGTAATCCGGGAAGGAACCCAATTGCAAGAGGAGAACTGTTTGGCCATTTTTTGATGACAAACTGTAAAGGAAGTTCAAATGACGGTTCACGGTTCAAGATTGATATGTATAAACCAGTGTCAAACCGGGGGATTTAATCAAAGCATGTGTGCACATTAAACCGGATACCGATGTTCCAGTAAAGATGGCGGTTTATGGGAGGGCTAATGGTACATGGCGGATTATCATTTTCTATAGGTTAAACTGCCTACAGTGGTATGAAGAAAACAGATCTGAAAATTGCTAAGTGCTACGCAAACAGGTTTTACAAGCTAAGGTTATTATTATGGATCTAGCGCACTTCGGGAAAAGGAAAAATAATCAAAGATCTAAAATGGCAACAGTAGCATAGAAAAGGTTCAGATGGGATCTGTTCATGAAAGAGGGGATACTATGGCAAGACAAAATAAAACTACAGCTTCGGCCGCGAAGGGAAGATGTCAAGTTTGTCTAGATTCGATGAGACAGTAAGGGAAAGCAAACGAACAAACGATGAACACTAATGAACACCGTTGAAAGTATGAAACCCTAATGCAGATCTAGGGTTGAAGAAGGAAGGCTTACCGGCTTCACAGGAGCGGCGGAGAAGTGTTGCAGTTCCCTGGTTCGATCAGGTTGATGCAGCGGCTAGTGGCGATGCAGAGCTTGAAAGTCGAGGGCGGCGGCGGAGCTGTAGCGCTCGAGAGTCGTGAGGAGGAAGAAGAAGCACGGAAGGGTAAAAGAAAAAGACCTTTCGCTCCTATTTATAAGGCAAATGGATAAGTAAGTTAAGCGTGGGAATCGAGGAGCCTGGAACGGAGAATGGGGCATAGCTGTCGCCTCGGATTTCGGAGCTCAATTAATAAAAGGGAAGTCTTTATGAGTTTTTTACATAGATGATGTCACAGCGGTTTACGGCAATTTCAGAAGATGACGTCACGGCGATTTACAAGGTCAACATGAAGATGTTCAAATCAGGATTTTTCTAAGTTGAAGATTGACATGAACAAGTTCAAACCAATCTGGGGCCTAATGTTGGGGATATGACTACTGAGTATAAACCGCCTAGGAGGTGCCGGATTACACTCACAAGGAGTCCTGTATAAGAGCCCATGAAGATGAAGGATATGGTGCGTTAACTATGGAAGCTTAGAGGCCCAGAGCCCAATGGCAGATTAGGGCCCATAGTATTAAACTGCCATAGATGTATAACTTGTATTGTAAGTTAGGGAAAGGAAGAAACCGAGCCGGACACTTGTATGAGCCGTCCTCGGGGTTCTGTAGAACGGCCGGGTGTCAACCTATGTATATAAAGGGATGACCCGGCGGTGGCTCAGGGATAAGAAACAACAGCTTGAGAGATAGGTAAAGCGTATTCGCTCCCTGCTCATCGAGATCAATCAATCCCACAACAACTGGATCGTAGGCTTTTACCTTCACCGCAAGGGGCCGAACCAGTATAAACTTCCTGTGTCCTTTATTCCGGTTTAACCCCTTTAAGCTAATCTCGTTCCGATGGCTCCATGACTAAGTCCTTCCGCTAGGACATCTGACGTGTTAATTCCACGACACAAACAACAGCTCGAGAGATAGGTAAAGCGTATTCGCTCCCTGCTCATCGAGAGCAATCAATCCCACAACTGGATCGTAGGCTTTTACCTTCACCGCAAGGGGCCGAACCAGTATAAACTTCCTGTGTCCTTTATTCCGGTTTAACCCCTTTAAGCTAATCTCATTGTGATGGCTCCATGACTAAGTCCTTCCACTAGGACATCTGACGTGTTAATTCCACGACACAAACAGTTCATCTGAGTGAACGACATGCCGTATATCGCACACACCTTGATCTAGCTGACCGTTTCTTTTGTGTTGCCTAATCACAAATAGTTTATCCGAGTGAAGCATATGCTGTATATCGCACACACCTTCATCTGGCAGCCCGTTTATTTTGTTCCTCCCCATCACAAATAGTTAATTTAACTAAACTGTATGCCCTGCATCGCACAAGCAACCAAGTGTTTGATGCATCCGTCATCGCAAACGTTTTGCATCTTTTTTGACAGTTTTTTACACCATCGTTTGCGATTATTGCATCGCACATAGTTTCGTCGAAGGGTCTCTGATCGTAGTGTCGCGTTAGCAGCATCCTGCAGTAGTGTATGTGACTTAGGTCGTCGGCATCTAGAGGCTGGACATAGGTGCCCTGCAAGTTGTCTAGGAAAGCGTCTTCTAAATCTTCCCAGCTCCCTATGGATCTCTCTGGTAGGCTATTCAACCAGTGTCGTGTTGGTCCCTTCAACTTCAAGGGGAGGTATTTGACGGCGTAGTGGTCATCTCCACGAGCCATGTGAATGTGGAGAAGAAAATCCTCAATCCAGACGGCAGGGTCTATTGTTCCATCGTACTATTCGATGTTTACGGGTTTAAACCCTTTCGAAAATTGGTGTTGCATTACTTCATCAGTAAAGCACATAGGGTGTGTGGCACATCTATACCTGGCTACATCGCGACGCAGTTCGGATGACATCTGTGTTTGGTGCTGGCCTCGAACTTCATGATGTTGATCGCGCCAGGTTTGGTGGCCATCATCTCGTGCCGGAGCACATCCTCTGGATCCATAGATCGATCTGGTCTGACTGGCTTTATTAGCCAGGTCTTGGCGTAGGTCGTAAGTGTAGTCCGGCGCCACTATATCCTTGCCTCTACGGTGAGGCGGCGCGGGCTGGTGTTCGGCATGATAGGCTGTTTTGTCCCGTCCACGTGGTGGTTGGTTTGATTGATCAGCATAATTGTGTTTCGATGGAATTGGCTCGATGACTTCATCGTCGAATTGTGGCAGCAACCTACACTTGAGGTAACTCTTTACCGGTCACTCAAGGTTGTACTCTTCGGCGGCTAGGAGTTTAGTCCATCTATCGTTGAGCATGTCCTATTCAGCTTGAAGCTGCTGCTGTTTCTTTCTCAGGCTCCGCGCGGTGGCGATGAGTTGTCGCTTGAAGCGTTCTTGTTCGAGGGGTTCCTCTGGGATGATGAAATCTTTGTCACCGAGGCTCACATCCTCTTCGGAGGCAGGTAAGTAATTGATGTCCTCCGAGTCCTCGTGATTAGCGTGCTCGGGGCTGTACTGACCCTCCTCCCTCTCGTCCTGTTCGGACGTGGGCTCGATGTGATGGTCTTTGGCATTGTCCGGAGTTCCATTGTCTCTGATGCCGGTAGTGCTATCCTTTGCCCGACGCGGTTGTGAGCGGCGCAGTTGACGCCGACGCTTTGGTGGTTCATCGACGGGCTTGTCCTTGCCTGGATCTTGAATGCCATCCTCGTCCTTTTCCTCAAGAGTGTCTACCATGTATACATCGTAGGTATAAACGGCCGTCCAACGCCCTGTAGTAGGCGGTTTTTGGCTTTGCTCGGTGTTGACATCATCGTGCATGCCGTCAATGTCTTCGGAGGCGTAGTCTAGCATGTCGGTTAAATCCTCGACAGTGGCTATGAAGTGGGTGGTGGGTGGGGTATAAAATTCCCCGACCTCAGCCCCCGGCATGTGTTGGGTGTAGTTCAGAGACGAAACTTCATTAATGGCGAGAGATTGCATTAAGCCCAGCGCTTCTTCTAAAAGCGAAAGCTGGATGGGTGTCTGTGGATCTGTGAGGCCGGACACTTAATCGAGTCCCGGGGGCGTAGACCTCAACAGTTTGGAGTTATCTTCCAGAGGCGAGTCTGGCTCTCCGGTGACTGGGAGAGTTCTGTTTGACTCTGATGGCGCGATAGCGTCTGGGTCTCCGGCTAAGAGTTCCCTGATAGAAGAGAGCCCGGAGGGGTTGATCCTCCCGTCGTCGGAAAACGCGATCTGCCCCGGATCTAAGGACGAGGTAGGTGTGAGCATTGGCCCCTGGACGGGATCTGATAGCGGATTCGAAGGGACCTGCTACGTCTTGAACTTGCGTTGGTTTTCCTTGAAGACGAAAGTGTGATGCAGCAATAGTAGCATAAGTATTTCCCTCAGTTTTTGAGAACCAAGGTATCAATCCAGTAGGAGGCTCCTCAAAAGCCCCACGCACCTACACAAACAAATAAAGAACTCGCAACCAACGCAATAAAGGGGTTGTCAATCCCTTCACGACCACTTGTGAAAGTGAGATCTGATAGAGATAGTATAATAAGATAAATATATTTTTGGTATTTTATAATATAGATTGGAAAAGTAAAGATGCAAATAAAAGTAGATTGAAAGCTTATATGATAAAAGATAGAACCGGGGGCCACAGGTTTCACTAGTGGCTTCTCTCAAGATAGCATAAGTATTACGGTGGGTGACCAAATTACTGTCGAGCAATTGATAGAAAAGTGAATAATTATGAGATTATCTAGGCATGATCATGTATATAGGCATCACGTCCGCGACAAGTTGACCGACTCCTGCCTGCATATACTACTATTACTCCACACATCGACCGCTATCCAGCATGCATCTAGAGTATTAGGTTCATAAGAACAGAGTAACGCATTAAGAAAGATGACATGATGTAGAGGGATAAACTCATGCAATAAGATATAAACCCCATCTTTTTATCCTCTACGGCAACAATACAATACGTGCCTTGCAACCCCTATTGTCACTGGATAAGGACACCGCAAGATTGAACCCAAAGCTAAGCACTTCTCCCATTGCAAGAAAGATCAATCTAGTAGGCCAAACCAAACTGATAATTCGAAGAGACTTGCAAAGATAACTCAATCATACATAAAAGAATTCAGAGCAGATTCAAATATTTCTCACAGATAAACTTGATCATAAACCCACAATTCATCGGATCTCGACAAACACACCGCAAAAAGAGTTACATCGAATAGATCTCCAAGAAGATCGAGGAGAACATGGTATTGAGATCCAAAAAGAGAGAAGCAGCCATCTAGCTAATAACCATGGACCCGAAGGTCTGTGGTAAACTACTCACAACTCATCAGAGGGGCTATGGTGTTGATGTAGAAGCCCTCCGTGGTCGATTGCCCCTCCGGCGGAGTGCTGACAAAGGCTCCAAGATGGGATCTCGCGGATACAGAAGGTTACGGCGATGGAAATTGTTTTTCGTTGGCTCCCTCGATGTTTTCAGGGTACGTGGGTATATATAGGAGGAAGAAGTAGGTCGGTGGCTGCCTGAGGGGCCCACGAGATAGGGGGCGCGCCTAGGGGGTGGGCACGCCCTCCACACTCGTGGCCGCCTCGGCTGCTTCTTGACTTGCACTCCAAGTCCTCTGGATCACGTTCGTTCCAAAAATCATGCTCCCGAAGGTTTCATTCCGTTTGGACTCCATTTGATATTCCTTTTCTCCGAAATACTGAAATAGGCAAAACAAAACAGCAATACGGGCTGGGCCTCCGGTTAGTAGGTGATACCTCTCCGTCGTATCTATAATTTTTGATTGTTCCATGCCAATATTCTTCAACTTTCATATACTTTTGGCAACTTTTTATACTATTTTTGGGACTAACATATTGATCCAGTGCCCAGTGCCAGTTCCTGTTTGTTGCATGTTTTATGTTTCACAGAAACCCAATATCAAACGGAATCCAAACGGGATAAAAATGGACGGAGAATTATTTTGGAATATTTGTGATTTTTCAGAGGAAGAATCAACGCGAAACAGTGTCCGAGGTGGCCACGAGACATGCCCCCCCCCCCCGGAGCGCCTGGCACTCTCGTGGGCCACCCATAAGGCGGTTCAAGCTCTTCTTTTGGTGCAAGAAAGCTAATTTTATGAGAAAAATCTGGGCGAAAGATTCACCCCAATCGGAGTTACGGATCTCCGGATATAAAACAAACAGTGAAGGGGAAGGATCGGAGAACGCAGAAACAGAGAGATAGATCCAATCTCGGAGGGGCTCTCGCCCCTCCCAAGCCATGGGAGCCAAGGACCAGAGGGGAGAGGGAGAAGGTCAAGGAAGAAGAAGAAGAAGAAGGGGGGCTCTCTCCCCCTTGCTTCCGGTGGCGCCGGAACGCCGCCGGGGGCCATCATCATCACCGCGATCTTCACCAACACCTCCGCCATCTTCACCAACATGTCCATCACCTTCCCCCATCTATATCCAGCGGTCCACTCTCCCGCAACCCCTGTACCCTCTACTTGAACATGGTGCTTTATGCTTCATATTATTATCCAATGATGTGTTGGCATCCTATGATGTCTGAGTAGATTTTCATTGTCCTATTGGTGGTTGATGAATTGCTATGATTGGTTTAATTTGCTTGTGGTTATTTTGCTGTCCTATTGTGCCCTCTGTGTCGTGCAAGCGTGAGGGATTCCCGCTGTAGGGTGTTGCAATACATTCATGATTCGCTTATAGTGGGTTGCTAGAGTGATAGAAGCTTAAACCCGAGTAAGGGGATTGTTGCATATGGGATTGAAGGGGGACCAATATATCTTAATGCTACGGTTGGGTTTTACCTTAATGAACGTTAGTAGTTGCGGACGCTTGCTAATACTCCCTCCGTTCAGAATTACTTGTCTCGAAAATGGATGTATCTAGAACTAAATACATCTAGATACATCCATTTCTACGACGAGTAATTCCGACCGGAGGGAGTAGTTCCAATCATAAGTACATAGAATTCCAACTCAGGGATGACATGCTAGCTGTGGCCTCTCCCACATGATACTTGCTATCGGTCTAGTAAAGTAGTAAATTGCTTAGGGACAATTCCACAACTTCTACCACCACTTTTCCACACTCGCCATATTTACTTTATTGCATCTTTATCTAAACAGCCCCTACTTTTTATTTACGTGTTCTTTATTATCTTGCAAACCTATCCTATCACACCTACAAAGCACTTCTAGTTTCATACTTGTTTTAGGTAAAGCGAACGTCAAGTGTGCGTAGAGTCGTATCAGTGGCCGATAGGACTTGAGAGAGTATTTGTTCTACCTTTAGCTCATCGTTGGGTTTGACACTCTTACTTATCGAAAGAGGCTACAACTATCCCGTATACTTGCGGGTCATCAAGACCTTTTTCTGGCACCGTTGCCGGGGAGTCATAGCATGGGGTGAATATTCTCGTGTGTGCTTGTTTGCTTTATCACTAAGTAATTTTTATTTGCTGTTCTAAGTTGTTCTCTATCTTTAGTTATGGATATGGAACACGAAATACCAAAAAAATAGGTGTAGATGCTACTCATGGAGATGGGGAACCTCCTAAAACCCTCGATGCTCGTTATGTGAAAGAAATTATGTACTACTTTAATAATCCTGAGAAAACCCCATTCAACTTTGTTATGGGATACACGTTGGATCAACGTGAATACTTTAGGGATTATCGCTTTACACAAAAAGGGAAACTATTATGGGATCAAATTTCTATATTACATTGGTATGCTTGTCAACTATGAGTGATACATGATTATACTTGTTGCTCTGGGATGAAGGCTCCACACCTTCCCTTTTCATGCAAATTCGATGATAATGAAACCTTAGCTTCTTATTCTAACGGTAGATATGATTACTATGATGTGGAACAAATAGAAGAATTTTTTGCTTTTATGGGTGCTTATGAGATTGAATCTATGTTTAAAGCATTTGACGATTTTGATGATTCAGTTTATAGACCAGAAAATCTTGCTATACTTAGATATTGCTATGAAAATTATGAATACAATTACAATATTAATGCATTTATTAAGAAAGTCTCTGCTGTCCAAGAAGAGACTAATATTTTGCAGGAAGCTATGGAAGAAGAAATTGATGAAACTATGAGCTCATTGGATGAAAAAGATGATGAGGAGAGCGAAGAACAAGAGGAGGAAGAGCGGATTGATCACCCATGCCCACCTTCTAATGAGAGTAACTCTTCAACTCATACATTGTTTAACTCCCCTTCGTGCTTACCGAAGGATGATTGCTATGATGATTGCTATGATCCCTTGAATTTGTTTGAAATATCCCTTTTTGATGATGCTTGCTATGCTTGTGGCCAAGATACCAATATGAATTATGCTTATGGAGATGAACTTGCTATAGTTCCTTATGTTAAACATGAAATTGTTGTTGTTGCACCCACGCATGATAGTCCTATTATCTTTTTGAATTCTCCAAACTACACTATATCGGAGAAGTTTGTGCTTATTAAGGATTATATTGATGGGTTGCCTTTTACCGTTGCACATGATGATTTTGATGAATATAATATGCATGTGCTTGCTGCTCCTACTTGCAATTATTATGATAGAGGAACTACATCTCCGCCTCTTTATGTTTCCAACACGATGGAATTGCAAGAAACTGCTTATACTATGCATTGGCCTTTACTTAGTGTGCATGAATTGTTCTTTTATGACATGCCGATGCATAGGAAGAGAGTTATACTTCGTCATTGCTTGATATGTTACTTTGTGCTCACTACTAAATTACAAATCATTATTAATTAAAATTGGCTTTGATATACCTTGGGATCCGGGTGGATTCATTACTTGAGCACTAAATGCCTAGCTTAATGGCTTTAAAGAAAGCGCTGCCAGGGAGACAACCCGGAAGTTTTAGAGAGTCATTTATTTCTGTTGAGTGCTTTTATATTTTTTAAAAACAAAAAAAAATAAAGAGGGGAACCTAAAAACTTTTCAAAAAGGAAAGTGGAAGTGAGAGAGACAAGCATTGTTGAAGTGGGAGAGCTCCTTGAACTTTGTTCATGCTCATGGAAACTTTGTGAATCTTAATTACAGAAACTTTTCATCAAAAATAATTATCCCCCTGTACAATTCCATTGTATCATAAAAATAATGTGCCAAGGTTTGCCTTTAGGGTGTTTACAATGCTTGTTGGTTTGTACGGTGCAGGACAGAAACTTTGGCTGTAGTGCGCGATTTTACATTTTTAACTGGAATGTAAATTGGTTCTGATTCCTTTTGCAGTGTCTTTATATACAACTTGTTGATTGTTTCTAATTTTTGTAGAATTTTTTGGGTACCATAAGTATGGTGGATGTTCAGATTGCTACAGACTGTTCTGTTTTTGACAGATTCTGTTTTTGATGCATAGTTTGCTTGTTTTGATGAATCCATCAATTTATATTAGTGGATTAAGCCATGAAAAAGCTATATTACAGTAGACACAATGAAAAAACAAAATATGAATTGGTTTTCTACAGTACTTAGAGTAGTGATTTGCTTTATTATACTAACGGATCTTACCGAGTTTTCTGTTAAAGTTTTGTGTGGATGAAGTGTCTAATCGAGGAGGTCTCGATATGAGGAAAAGGAAGAGAGGAAAGAGCTCAAGCTTTGGGATGCCTGATGCACCCCAAGTAAATATTCAAGGAGACTCAAGCATCTAAGCTTGGGGATGCCCCAGAAGGCATCCCCTTTTTCTTCAACAAGTATCGGTATGTTTTCGAATTTGTTTCGTTCATGCGATATGTGCAGGTCTTGGAGCGTCTTTTGCATTTAGTTTTCATTTTTGTTTTATGCACCATGCTAGTATGAGATAGTCCTTGGTTAATTAATAGAATGCTCATTGCACTTCACTTAAATCTTTTGAGTATGGCTTTATAGAATGATTCATGTGCTTCACTTATATCATTTGAAGTTTGGATTGCCTGTTTCTCTTCACATAGAAAACCGCCATTTGTAGAATGCTCTTTTGCTTCACTTATATTTGTTAGAGTGTGGACATATCTTTTGTAGAAAGAATTAAACTCTATTGCTTCACTTATATCTATTTAGAGAGATGACAGGAATTGGTCATTCACATGGTTAGTCATAAAATCCTACATAAAACTTGTAGATCATTGAATATGATATGTTTGATTCCTTGCAATAGTTTTGCGATATAAAGGTGGTGATATTAGAGTCATGCTAGTTGAGTAATTGTGAAATTGAGAAATACTTGTGTTGAGGTTTGCAAGTCCCGTAGCATGCACGTATGATGAACCGTTATGTAACGAAGTTGGAGCATGAGGTGTTCTTTGATTGTCTTCCTTATGAGTGGCAGTCGGGGACGAGCGATGGTCTTTTCCTACCAATCTATCCCTCTAGGGGCATGCGTAGTAGTACTTTGCTTCGAGGTCTAAGTAGACTTTTGAAATAAGTATATGAGTTCTTTATGACTAATGTGAGTCCATGGATATACGCGCACTCACCCTTCCACTTTGCTAGCCTCTTTATACCGCGCAATTTTCACCGGTATCATGCACCCATTATTTACCTTCCTCAAAACAGCCACCATACCTACCTATTATGGCATTTTCATAGCCATTCCAAGATATATTGCCATACAACTTCCATCATCATCATATACGTGACTTGAGCATTCATTGTCATATTGCTTTGCATGATCGTAAGATAGCTAGCATGATGTTTTCATGGCTTGTCCGTTTTTTGATGTCATTGCTATGCTAGATGATTGCACATCCCGGTACACCGCCGGAAGCATTCATATAGAGTCATATCTTTGTTCGAGATATCGAGTTGTAATGTTGAGTTGTAAGTAAATAAAAGTGTGATGATCAACATTATTAGGGCATTGCCCCAGTGAGGAAAGGATGATGGAGACTATGATTCCCCCACAAGTCGGGATGAGACTCCGGACTTTATGAAAAATAAAAGAGGCCAAAGAATCCCAAAAATAAAAAAAAGAGGCCAAAGAAGCCCACCAAAAAAATAAAAAATAAAAAGAAAATAAAAAAATATGAGAGAAAAAGAGAGAAGGGGCAATGCTACTATCCTTTTACCACACTTGTGCTTCAGAGTAGCACCATGTTCTTCATAGAGAAAAGCCTCCTATGATTTCACTTTCATATACTAGTGGGAATTTTCATCATAGAACTTTGCTTGTATATTCCGATGATGGGCTTCCTCAAATACTCGAGGTCTTCATGAGCAAGCGAGTTGGATGCACACCCACTTAGTTTCTTTTGCCAAGCTTTCATACATTTATAGCTCTAGTGCATCCGTTGCATGGCAATCCCTACTCACTCACATTGATATCTATTGATGGGCATCTCCATAGCCCGTTGATACGCCTAGTTGATGTGAGACTATCTTCTCCCTTTTTTTCCTCACAACCACCACCATATACCACCATAGTGCTATGTCCATGGCTTGCGCTCATGTATTGCGTAAGAGTTGAAAAAGCTGAAGCGCGTTAAAAAGTATGAACCAATTGCTCGGCTCGTCATCGGGGTTGTGCATGATTTGAATGCTTTGTGTGATGAAGATGGAGCATAGCCAGACTATATGATTTTGTAGGGATGAGCTTTCTTTGGCTATGTTATTTCGATAAGACATAATTGCTTGGTTGGTATACTTGAAGTATTATTGTTTTTATGTCAAATGATAGACTATTGCTTTGAATCACTAGTATCTTAATATTCATGCCATGATTAGACATATGATCAAGATTATGCTAGGTAGCATTCCACATTAAAAATTATCTTTTTATCATTTACCTACCCGAGGACGAGCAGGAATTAAGCTTGGGGATGCTGATACGTCTCCGTCGTATCTATAATTTTTGATTATTCCATGCCAATATTCTCCAACTTTCATATACTTTTGGCAACTTTTTATACTATTTTTGGGACTAACATCCAGTGCCCAGTGCCAGTTCCTGTTTGTTGCATGTTTTATGTTTCGCAAAAACCCAATATCAAACGGAATCCAAATGGGATAAAAACGGACGGAGAATTATTTTGGAATATTTAGGATTTTCTGGAGGAAGAATCAACGCGAAACAGTGTCCGAGGTGGCCACGAGACAGGGGGCGCCCACCCCCCCCCCCACCCCCCGGCGCGCCTGGCACTCTCGTGGGCCACCCGTAAGGTGGTTGACGCTCTTCTTTTGCTGCAAGAAAGCTAATTTTATGAGAAAAATCTGGGCGAAAGATTCACCCCAGTCGGAGTTACGGATCTCCGGATATAAAAGAAACGGTGAAGGGGAAGGATCGGAGAACGCAGAAACAGAGAGATAGATCCAATCTCGGAGGGGCTCTTGCCCCTCCCAAGCCATGGGAGCCAAGGACCAGAGGGGAAACCCTTCTCCCATCTAGGGAGAAGGTCAAGGAAGAAGAATAAGAAGGGGGGCTCTCACCCCCTTGCTTCCGATGGCACCGGAACACCGCCGGGGGCCATCATCATCACCGCGATCTTCACCAACACCTCCGCCATCTTCACCAACATCTCCATCACCTTCCCCCATCTATATCCAGCGGTCCACTCTCCCGCAACCCGCTGTACCCTCTACTTGAACATGGTGCTTTATGCTTCATATTATTATCCAATGATGTGTTGCCATCCTATGATGTCTGAGTAGATTTTCGTTGTCCTGTTGGTGGTTGGTGAATTGCTATGATTGGTTTAATTTGCTTGTGGTTATGTTGTTGTCCTATTGTGCCCTCCGTGTCGCGCAAGTGTGAGGGATTCCTACTGTAGGGTGTTGCAATACGTTCATGATTCGCTTATAGTGGGTTGCTAGAGTGACAGAAGCTTAAACCCAAGTAAGGGGATTGTTGCGTATGGGATTGAAGGGGGACCAATATGTCTTAATGCTATGGTTGGGTTTTACCTTAATGAACATTAGTAGTTGCGGACGCTTGCTAATAGTTCCAATCATAAGTACATAGAATTCCAAGTCAGGGATGACATGCTAGTTGTGGCCTCTCCCACATGATATTTGCTATCGGTCTACTAAAGTAGTCAATTGCTTAGGGACAATTCCACAACTCCTACCACCACTTTTACACACTCGCTATATTTACTTTATTGCATCTTTATCTAAACAGCCCCTACTTTTTATTTACGTGTTCTTTATTATTTTGCAAACCTATCCTATCACACCTACAAAGCACTTCTAGTTTCATACTTGTTTTAGGTAAAGCGAACGTCAAGCGTGCGTAGAGTCATATCAGTGGCCAATAGGACTTGAGAGAGTATTTGTTCTACCTTTAGCTCCTTGTTGGGTTCAACACTCTTACTTATCGAAAGAGGCTACAACTATCCCATATACTTGCGGGTCATCAGTAGGTTAGTCCCAAAAATGATATAAATGTGTAAAGTAAAGCCCATAAACATCCAAAAAGGGTAATATAATAGCATGGAACAATAAAAAATTATAGATACGTTGGAGACGTATCAAGCATCCCCAAGCTTAATTCTTGCTCGTCCTCGAGTAGGTAAATGATAAAAACAGAATTTTTGATGTCGAATGCTACCTAGCATAATTCTCAATGTAATTTTATTTATTGTGGCATGAATGTTCAGATCCAAATGATTCAAAATAAAATTTCATATTGACATAAGAAATAGTAATACTTGAAGCATACTAATCAAAGCAATCATGTCTTCTCAAAATAACATGGCTACAGAAAGTTCATCCCTACAAAATCATATAGTTAGGCTATGCTTCATTTTCATCACACAAAAATGCTCCCTAATTCTACACCCCCGATGACAATCCAAGCAATTGTTTCATACTTAAATAATCTCAAACTTTTTCAACTTTCACGCAATACATGAGTGTGAGCTATGGATATAGCACTATGGGTGGAATAGAATATGATGATGGGGATTGTGTGGAGAAGACAAAAAAGGAGAAAGTCTCACATTGACGAGGATAATCAACGGGCTATGGAGATGCCCATCAATTGATGTCAACATGAGGAGTAGGGATTGCCATGCAACAGATGCACTAGAGCTATAAATGTATGAAAGCTCAACAAAAGAAAACTAGTGGGTGTGCATCCAACTTGATTGCTCACGAAGACCTAGGGCATTTTGAGGAAGCCCATCGTAGGAATATACAAGCCAAGTTCTATAATGAAAAATTCCCACTAGTATATGAGTGACAACATATGAGACTCGCTATATGAAGAACATGGTGCTACTTTGAAGCACAAGTGTGGAAAAGAGATAGTAACATTGCCCCCTTTTTATTTATTTCTTTTTTTTGGGCCTTTCTTTTTTTGGCCTTTCTTTTTTTCCTTTTTTTCTTTGGCCTCTTTTTTGGCCTTTCTTTTCTTATTTTTTCTTTTTGGGGACAATGCTCTAATAATGATGATCATCACACTTTTATTGATTTACAACTCATGAATTACAACTCAAAACTAGAACAAGATATGACTCTATATGAATGCCTCCGACGGTGTATCGGGATGGGCAATGAATCAAGAGTGACATGTATGAAAAATTGTGCAAAGTGGCCTTGCCATAAATATGATGTCAAATACATGATCATGCAATGGCAATATGACAATGGTAAAGCGTGTCATGAACGGAACGATGGAAAGTTGCATGGCAATATATCTCGGAATGGCTATGGAAATGCCATAATAGGTAGGTATGGTGACTGTTTTGAGGAAGATATAAGGAGGTTTATGTGTGATAGAGCGTATAATATCACGGGGTTTTGATGCACCGGCGAAGTTTGCACCGACTCTCAAGGTGAGAAAGGGCAATGCACGGTACCGAAGAGGCTAGCAATGATGGAAAGGTAAAAGTGCGTATAATCCATGGACTCAATGTTAGTTAAAAGAACTCATATACTTATTGCAAAAATCTAGAAGTCATCAAAAACCAAGCACTACGCACATGCTCCTAGGGGGATAGATTGGTAGGAAAAGACCATCGCTCGTCCCCGACCGCCACTCATAAGGATGCACAATCCAAGGACACTTCATGTTTCAAATTTGTTACACAACTTTAACCATACATGCATGCTACGGGACTTGCTAACTTCAACACAAGCATTCTTTAAATTCATAATCACCCAACTAGCATGACTTTAATATCACTACCTCCATATCTCAAAACAATTATCAAGTATCAAATTGATCATAGCATCCAATTCACTTCCTATGATAGTTTTTATTATACCCAACTTGGATGCCTACCATTCTAGGACCAATTTTATAACCATAGCAAATACCATGCTGTTCTAAGATACTCTCAAAATAATATAAGTGAAGCATGAGAGACTATCAATTTCTACAAAATTAAGCCACCGCCGTGCTCTAAAAGATATAAGTGAAGCACTAGAGCAAAAACTATCTAGCTCAAAAGATATAAGTGAAGCACATAGAGCATTCTAATAAATTTCAATCAAGTGGGCTTCTCCCAAAAGGTGTGTACAGCAAGGATGATTGTGGAAAACTAAAAATCAAATACTAATATCATACACGACGCTCCAAGCAAAACACATATCATGTGGCGAATAAAAATATAGCTCCAAGTAAAGTTACCAATGAACGAAGACGAAAGAGGGGATGCCTTCCGGGGGCATCCCCAAGATTAGGCTTTTGGCTATTCTTGAATATCTTGGGGTGCCATGGGCATCCCCAAGCTTAGGCTTTTGCCACTCCTTATTCCATAGTCCATCAAATCTTTACCCAAAACTTGAAAACTTCACAACACAAAACTCAACAGGAAATCTCATAAGCTCCGTTAGTGAAAGAAAGCAAGACCACCACATAAGGTACTGTAATGAACTCATTCTTTATTTATATTGGTGTTAAACCTACTGTATTTCAAGTTCTCTATGGTTCATACCACTTAATACTAGCCATAGATGCATCAAAATAAGCAAACAACACACGAAAAACAGAATTTGTCAAAAACAGAACAGTCTGTAGCAATATGTAACCCATGAATACTTCTGGAACTCTAAAAATCCTACCAAAATAGGAAGTCCTGAGCAGTTTCTCTATTGATCTACACCAAAACGAATCAACACAAAAGCACGTTTCTGTGATTTAACAAATATAATTTCGTGCGTGTAAAGTTTCTGTTTTTCAGCAGAATCAAATTAACTATCACCATAGGTTATCCTATAGGTTCTACTTGGCACAAACACTAACTAAAACATAAAAACACATCTAAACAGAAGGTAGATGCAAAATTTATTACTAAACAGAAACAAAAACAAAAAACACAAATAAAATTGGGTTGCTCCCAACTAGCGCTATCGTTTAACGCCCCTAGCTAGGCATAAAAGCGAGGATAGATCTAAGTAGTGCCATCTTTGGCACTCAATTCCTCAATAGAGCACTTATAATTTTTAGGGGTTTATCCCTTTTTAGCAATGATTAAACCTTTAGGCAAAAATTCAAAAAATTTATTTGTACCAAAAGGTTCCTTAATGATAGAGAGACAATTGAGATGAACACTTATTGATTTGAGATCCGCGTCTCCCTTACTAGAAGATTCACCCTTATTTTTAGGAACATAAATAAACTTGGCAGTTTTGGTAGGAGGTTTTGGAGTGTTTTTCATGGAAGAAAACGCCGAACCTAAGTTGATAATGATATCTTCAAGTTTACCAATTCTTGCAGAATCTAGATCTATTTTTTCATTAACTATAGGTTCTTTCTCTTTAAAAAATTTCAAAGTAACTCCAACCCTAGATCCATATTGGGTAATGTGATTATGAATCTTTTTATCCAAATTTTCAATCAACTCAACAGTGGCAACTTTATTTTCAATAATTTCAAGCCTTTGCATCACATGTTCCAAAGTTAAAACAGTTCCATTAACAAAAAGAGGTGGTGGGCCAAACAAATCTAACATAGCATTATAAGCATCAAAAGTATGGCTACTCAAGAAATCCCCTTCGGTGATGGTATCAAGAATACATCTATTCCAAGGAGTAATGCCTACATAAAAATTACGAAGAAGAACGGAAGTAGAAAGCTTCCTAGTAGATTTACTTTGTGCATTGCAAATTCTATGCCAAACATCTTTTAAATTTTCTCACTCCCTTTGCTTAAAATTAAGAATTTCATGTTCGGGAGTAATAACAAGGATAGGAGGACTAGCCATTAAGACAAGGTAAACGATCTAACACACGAGCAAACGGAAAAAAGGCAAGCAAAAACGAGAGGAGAAGATAGGGAAAGAGAGGGCGAATAAAACGGCAAGGGTGAAGTGGGGGAGAGGAAAACGAGAGGCAAGTGCAAATAATGTAAATGCGAGGGAGATGAGTTTGTGATGGGTACTTGGTATGTCTTGACTTGAGCGAAGACCTCCCCGGCAACGGCACCAGAAATCTTTCTTGCTACGTCTTGAGCTTGCGTTGGTTTTCCTTGAAGAGGAAAGGGTGATGCAGCAATAGTAGCGTAAGTATTTCCCTCAGTTTTTGAGAACCAAGGTATCAATCCAGTAGGAGGCTCCTCAGAAGTCCCACACACCTACACAAACAAACAAAGAACTCGCAACCAACGCAATAAAGGGGTTGTTAATCCCTTCACGGCCACTTGCGAAAGTGAGATCTGATAGAGATAGTATGATAAGATAAATATATTTTTGGTATTTTATAATATAGATTAGAAAAGTAAAGATGCAAATGAAAGTATATTGAAAGCTTATATGATAAAAGATAGACCCAGGGGCCACAGGTTTCACTAGTGGCTTCTCTCAAGATAGCATAAGTATTACGGTGGGTGAACAAATTACTGTCGAGCAATTGATAGAAAAGCGAATAATTATGAGATTATCTAGGCATGATCATGTATATAGGCATCACGTCCGCGACAAGTAGACCGACTCCTGCCTGCATCTACTACTATTACTCCACACATCAACCGCTATCCAGCATGCATCTAGAGTATTAAGTTCATAAGAACAGAGTAACGCATTAAGAAAGATGACATGATGTAGAGGGATAAACTCATGCAATAAGATATAAACCCCATCTTTTTATCCTCGATGGCAACAATACAATACGTGCCTTGCAACCCCTATTGTCACCGGGTAAGGACACCGCAAGATTGAACCCAAAGCTAAGCACTTCTCCCATTGCAAGAAAGATCAATCTAGTAGGCCAAACCAAACTGATAATTCGAAGAGACTTGCAAAAATAACTCAATCATACATAAAACAATTCAGAGGAGATTCAAATATTTCTCATAGATAAACTTGATCATAAACCCACAATTCATCGGATCTCGACAAACACACCGCAAAAAGAGTTACATCGAATAGATCTCCAAGAAGATCGAGGAGAACATGGTATTGAGATCCAAAAAGTGAGAAGAAGCCATCAAGCTAATAACTATGGACCCAAAGGTCTGTGGTAAACTACTCACAACTGATCGGAGGGGTTATGGTGTTGATGTAGAAGCCATCCGTGGTTGATTCCCCCTCCGGCCGAGCACCGACGAAGGCTCCAAGATGGGATCTCGCGGATACAGAAGGTTACGGCGCTGGAAATTGTTTTTCGTTGGCTCCCTGGATGTTTTCAGGGTACGTGGGTATATATAGGAGGAAGAAGTAGGTCAGTGGCCGCCCAAGGGGCCCACGAGATAGGGGGCGCCCTGTAGGGGTGGGCGCGCCCTCCACCCTCGTGGCCGCCTCGGCTGCTTCTTGACTTGCACTCCAAGTCCTCTGGATCACGTTCGTTCCAAAAATCATACTCCCGAAGGTTTCATTCCGTTTGGACTCCGTTTGATATTCATTTTCTTCGAAATACTGAAATAGGCAAAAAAAAAACAACAATACGGGCTGGGCCTCCGGTTAGTAGGTTAGTCCCAAAAATGATATAAATGTGTAAAGTAAAGCCCATAAACATCCAAAAAGGGTAATATAATAGCATGGAACAATAAAAAATTATAGATACGTTGGAGACGTATCAGGCCCTCTTTATGAGGGTGGGGAGCAGCAGTCGAGGCCGCGAACCCCTCGAAGATCAAATCCCCTCGGATATCCGTGACATAGTTCAAGTTCCCAAACCTGAGCTGGTGACCAAGGGCATAGCTGTCGACCTGCTCGAGGCGGCCGGTCGAGTTGCCGCGTAGCACAAAGCCACTGAACATGAAGACCTGTCCGGGGAGAAAAGTCTCCCTGGACATAGTATCATTGTTAATAAAGAGGCGCACCGTCGATCCTTTTGTTGACAACACAACAGAGCTCTCAATGAAAGCACCAATGTCCGTGTCAAAATTGAAAAATCTTGGGTAGGGGGCCCAAGCTGTATGTCTGAGGATCAATGGTAACAATGGAAAAAGGGACACAATATTTACCCAGGTTCGGGCCCTCTTAAAGGAGGTAAAACCCTACATCCTGCTTGATTGTATTCGATGAGTATAGGGGTTACAAGAGTTGATCTACCTCGAGATCATGATGGCTACACACTATATTGTGTCTAGCCTATGAATGTTATGATCCTGCCTCCGGTCTAAACCCTCCGGTTTATAGAGATACCGGAGGGGCCTAGGGCTGTACAAAGTCGGTTTACAGAGAAAGGAAACAGTATACCCGAACACCTAATCTTGTCGTTCACACATACAAGAGTCCCAACCGGACATGGGAGGTGGTCTTCTTCCTTCATCTTTACGGCCCATTAGTCCGGCCCATATGGAATAGACCGGACGCCCGAGGACCCCTTAGTCCAGGACTCCCTCAGTGGGCTCCGCTTTCCTTTTGGGTGGGCCATGGGTGTAAGAGCCCGGCGTATCTCGTGTCTGGACTTCCGCAAGCCCCCCCCCCCCCCGCACGCTTTTGGTTCTAGTTTGCGGGGAAAACATGGTCCGGACCCCGGGGACCGATACAAGACCATGTTGGATGGCTTCCGCGGTCCGAACGTATGCGGGCAGTTTGAGGGTAGGCGTTGGAGATGCCCCTACCATCCAAAGTAGTGGGATAGACACTACCTAAAGTTTTAACCCCGTCAAGCCTACTTTTTACATATTGACAATCAGATCGAATACTCTCGGAAGTAGTAAGATGATATAGACCTCTCAAAGCCCAATTTCTTTACCGTCATAACTAATATCCAGTAAGCCTAAGAGTATTTCATTGGAGGGATTCTAACAAAACTTCCACTTTTAACGTCTTTAATACCCTCTTTATCATAAATTTTAGCACATCTATACTTTCTAAATAGCCTTTCTTTCTCCCTCCTAACTCTAATCACAACAAGCATTCTACCATTATTATTCAATGTGACTTGTATAGCTTCTAAATATTCATGCATGTCCTATTTAGAAGGCATGATTCTTATCTTTGAGCATCTCAAGATCATGTGTCAGATTACCAACTTCATGCGCCATGTTGTAAGTTTTTTAAAATTTTCTACTTACCATAATCTTGAAATCTTTTTGGTGTAGTAATGAATTCTCTGAAGGCACTGTCGTATATATCTTTAATAGTTCCACTTTTTCTCCCCAATCCCTCGGTGGATAGGGTAAACTCTACTCTCCAGGATACGTCTGTGAGCTCGTGCATCCGTATCCCCTCTTCCCACCGCTCTGAAAGGAACTGAGAAATTAAGCAATGTACATATATCGTGGGGGGGAATGTGTACCGAGTGAAATGTTCAGACAATGTATTTACTCATCGGTAACTGACAGAGGTATATCAGATAGAAGGTGCAATGACAGTAGGACTGAAAGAAGAGAATGCGGGAGTCACTAGGACTAGGGTGCGTAATGTTCTTTGAGCTGCGATACAATATTATGTTAGGAGCAGGAGAAGAAACTTATGTAAAAGCAAATTTCATGGAACGTAACTTGATGATAAAGGAATACATAGTTCTAGAAAAGTAAGAGAACTAAGAATCTTCTAGGGTAATAATCAGTGTATCCCAATAAAGTTGGTAATGACTTCTTCGCTGAATCGTCGAAAGAATCAAATTGATAAACCTGAGTGTGTGGATTCGGGCAACAAAGTCCACTCGGAAAAAAGGATATTCCTCAGTTGCCGCTCGAGTACCACGCGAGGAACGCAGACCATGAACTTGTAAATCGGTTGCACAAACGCGAGGTAGAAGAGATGGTAAAGAAGGGTTTCCATCAGATGATATGAACTCCACAAATATGCAAGATTAAAATGGTAAGTACAATTTTTTGTGAGCCCATGGTGAATAAGTAGATAAAATAGCATAACATAAAGAGTAAAAGCAAAAATTACCTGTCGAATAGTAAATTTAATCCATCAAACTTTGTTCGAAAAGGTCACATATGCCTATGACACGCAACAAGCAGAGTAGGCCAAGCTGCAAAGAAGATAAATTATGGGAATGACAAGTGAACAGAAAGGCTATGATTAAAGAACATACAAGATGTTGTAAAGCTTCATAGGTAACTATTATAGCTGGCCAAACGGGCCGGGCCAAATAGGCCAGCCCGCGAGCACGCCGGCACAGCCCGCTATGGGCCAGGCACGGCACGGGCTAAACGGGCCTTGCCCGGCACGCGGCACGCCTTGGGCCGTGCCTGGGCCTGGAGCCTGGGCACGCGGGCCGGCACGGCACGGCCCGTTTAATTTTTTTATATAAATTTCAGATTTTTTTATATATTTATATCTAAAATACAGCCCAATAGGCCTAAAAAACAGCCCAACAGGCTGAGTATGTGCAGCCCAGCGTGCTAAACGGGCCATCGGGCCGGCCCGTTTACTAATCAGGCCGTGCTTGGGCCAAGGAGCAGCGCCCGTGGGCCGGCATGGCACGGCCCGGCTATTAAACGTGCCATGGCGGGCCGTGCCGGGCCAGGCACGATTAGCACAGGCTGGGCCGTGCCGTGCCAGGCCGGCCCGTTTGGCCAGGTATAGTAACTATGAATGAAAATATACAGATGGAGGCTCGCTCTCGCAATGATCATTAATTTTTTTTAGAAGATTGAAAACTCTTCTCAACATATATTTTCAGCTATGAATATAGAAAAAAAATACAAATTGTTGCAGAGCTCAAAGTGAAGGCCAAATTGTCCACTCCATTGGAAAATAGTCGAGCACATACAAAAATAAATAAAAGATGCCATGCCCCAATGCAGGATCGGCTTTTCTTTCTCCTTCCCTGCCCACCAGTCCACCGCCGCCGCCTCCCCCCATCCCCCTCTCCCACCTCCTCCGGCGTCGGCCAGCAAGAAGCCATGGCGAGCCCCGCGCGCATCGACGTGGATAAGCTGAGCGTGGAGCAGCTTAAGGCGCTCAAGGAGCAGACCGATCTGGAGGTCAATCTCCTCCAGGACAGCCTATCCAAGATCCGCACCGCCGCCACCCGCCTCGAGAACGCCACGGCCGCCCTCCACGAGCTCTCCCTCCGCCCCCAAGGCACGGCTCGCCCAACCCTAATTCCCTCTTCTCCACAGCGTTCCATCTTCTCGCCCTTTCCACGGGGGTTTGGTTAACCTTTTCCTTTTGCGGCTCGGCGTGTGCAGGGAAGAAGCTGCTCGTGCCGCTCACGGCGTCCCTCTATGTACCCGGCACGCTCGACGACGCCGAGAAGGTCCTCGTCGACGTTGGCACCGGCTACTACATTGAGGTATCTTGCACATGATTGGGTTTGTAATAGCTTACAGTATGTTTGTTGGTTCACTACTTCAGCGAATCTCTCAATGTGGTGATACAAATTGGTCATGAGCTTATCAGCTTCTTCGGATATATACGGAAAAAGAAACATAGTATTGGTCGGTTATTGGCGACATTTTGATATTCAGGAAAAACACTCGATCAGCGACACAACATCAAGTTGCCATGAAAGTTCCACTATTTATTGCACCGGAATCATCCAAGCGCTGATTGACCTGTCTTGTTCCATGTAAAGTTCAGACTTTTTTGGTCAGGAGAAGTTAATCGTGAAGGTCTCCCAACTTGAACTAGCTGCCAGTGATTTGTGGCCAATTGGGTGCTTGGTGAATGAGACATAGTTTAGAACTTGCTCTGTTGCTCATGAGATGCATGTTTTCCTGGCCTGTAATTTAGGTCTCTCTTTTAGAACCAAGTGAGCGGCGCAGTACCCTAAGTAAACCATATTTATACTCAAATGATACATCTTATTTATTTATTTATTTTCTCTGTCGCCTGTCGTATGATTCTTTTTTCTTGTGTGCAGAAAACTATGACTCAAGGAAAAGAATACTGTGAAAGGAAAATTAATTTGCTGAAGTCCAACTTCGATGAACTACTTGAGGTAATATTGACTGACTGCACCGCTCTTGTAGCTACTCATTTTAGCACAACTGGAGGACAAATGCTTTAGCCTGTATTTTGTTAAAATTCTAACTGAATGTGAGTAGAAACACTGAAGATACTGAAGTTCATAAAACCATTTTGAGCTTGAGTAACTTCTAGTTGAGTGAGGTAGAAATGGTCTCACGACGAAACTTTTAGGAGAATGTTTTCATTCATCTATGCATGTATGCTGTAAGCTTGTAACATGCAGACCTTTTGGTTTGGTCGAATTTATCTTATATGCAGCAGGTCTAGACTTCTGTTGACATACCGACAGCATTCTTTGTAAAAGTTCATTTGTGTTGCCAGTTGCCACCAGATTAACCTTAGGCACCATGTATACCAAGTTGATGGGAAGATATAATTCGGTGCCGTCAAATATGATTAGTATTAGTGCAACTGCTCATCATATTAGTATCAGTTCTTACAAAAAAAAACTATCAGTATCGTAATAAAAAGCAGGGCTTCGGGTTTCTCTAATTTAAGTTGCAGAATACATGGAGCAATATCTAGGAACGCCATTATTGGCATAGAATGCAACTGGTCACAATAGGTAGCATTACCAATGCTTTGTCATTCCCTTAAGCATGTTACAAATATGATATAGTCTACCAGTTTACATTAGTTATGCATATTTTGGTCAATCACAAAGTGTGAAATGTGAATAGTCTGGTGGAATGTAGTACACAACATTGGGGCTAGCAGCACAAAGCACCAATATCATTTTGCCAGAAGTTTTATCATACAGTCGGTGTTACTCTGCTAGCAAACTCCTTTTTATTGTGGCGAATTTTCATCTGGTGATTCTCTGGTACGAACCCGTTTGACAGTGTATGCTGTAATAGGATTGTCTTATATTGATAATGATAGCCACATAAATTGCTAGCTAGTCATCTCTATTTGGAAGGCACAACTTATATTGAGCTACGCTGCGACTCGCATCCGCCTCCACTGAACTTGACACTCGGCGCTAAATATGATTATGTGTTATAATTCATGTGTCGGAGCTATTCCTCAACTTCAAGGCACATACCTAACCTGAATGCTGTACAGATGATCACTCTATTCTTCATGTGCAGATGGCGACCAAAAAGAAGAGCATAGCAGACGAAATGGGCATGTTTCTGCAAGCCAAGCTGAGGCAGGCATCACCGAGCTCGAGTTCGTGAGAGCAGAGTGCATGCCCTGTCCCTTGCTTTGTTGGAGCGCCGGGGTAGTTCGCTCGCTCGCAGCCCTCAGGGAACATAGGACGTTCTTTAGCTGTTTTGGCCGTGTGTGCAAGTTTCTCTGAGATGATTTACTGAAACAGCCCGCTCTATCGTCAGACTTCGTCCTCGAGTAATTTGGAACTCAGTATCAAACGTGTGTCTTGGATGCACAATCTACACTTTAATGGCTTTGACAATCAATTATGAGTTTGTTGCATTTTGATGTTTGGATGCTTGGTTTCGTTTTCACATGCTGTTGTTGCTCTTCCTGGTACTTGTTGAAGCCGTCATATGGTGTAAAAAGTACTTCTACTCGTGCATGCATTTGCCACCATGTGTACCACTAAGTTGGGAACGTTAAAGCAAAAATCTCTGGTTACTATGTTTACAAATACAGTATGAGGAAGAACCACATCGACACAAATTCTTTCCATGGATTTGCCTATAGGCATAGGGGCAGATTAAACACCAAGGACAATATGACAACTGAAACCTCCAGTCTGACCCGTCATGATGTGCCCAGCGCTGGAGTCCATCCATCATACCCTGCAGAAATGCTCGATGGTTTTGAGGTAGTTAAGAGCATCTCCAGCCGTGTCCCCAACAGGCCTCCCAAGGCGATATTTTAGCGCCGATGGCCGAAAATCGACCCAGTCGCACCCCTAGGATCTCATTAGGCGCCGGTTTGGGCTGAATTAACAGCCAGCGACCCCGAGCCGAACCCAAGCGACCCCGGTCGCCTGGGGGCGCCGGCAGAAGCAAAAAGGGGCGTGTTGCCGCTCTGTCGGCGAGAGGAGGCCCTTTTTCCGCCGTTTCCTCCAACTTTCCCCCTCGGTTTCCCTCTCATTCTCCATTCCTCCTGCCAATCTCCTCCTCCCTTCCAAGCCGGCCGCCATGCCGCCGAAGAAGTACGTGGTCCCCCGCGCCGCGACGGATACCACCGCCGCCGCCACCCAGCCGAAGCAGAGGAAGTAGAGGGCGCCGCCATCCAAGCCCCTGGGCATGTCTAACACCGACTGGAAGGCGGAAGTTTAGCGCCGGGAGGCTGTCACCACCGACAGGTGGAACAGGGCGAACACCAAGAAGGCCCGGGACAGGGTGGCGCTCGCGGCTGCGGCGGTGGCGGAGCAGGCGGAGCGCTCGGCCGAACAAACCGAGGCGGCTCGCGCGGGGATGATGAATCCACCCGGCGGCCACGGCCCGTACGCGTCCTGGAGCCAGCAAAGCGTCGAATCTCCGGCCGGCTTCTAGTTGTCGCCACCCTGGGGCTGCACGCCGTCGCTGGGCTACGCCGACGGTGACGTGCACGGTGGGTTCAACCCCAACATCACCTTTCACATGGTCACCGGCCCAGCGCACGCCCTCGCCCGCGTTCGCCGACGTGCAGTACCCTCCGTACACCTACTAGCCGCCGGCGTACGCGGCCTCCCCGACGCCACCTCTCCGCAGTTGCGCGCTGCTCTTCTCGTAAGCCTCCTCGTCGCATCTCGGCGACACCAACGCGATGGAGGCCGACATGGAAGACATCATCACGACCGGCTCGGCCGCCGCCGCCTCCCCGGGTTCACTACCCAAGACGACACAATGGACCTCAACGGCGACATGGACGGCGAGCTCGACTACGGTGAGGAAGAGCCGGAGGAGGAGGAGGAGGAGGAGGAGTAGGCGACTGCTCTGCCGAGGAAAGGGAAGAAGAAGAAGAAGCGGGCGGCGAGGACCGGCGAGCCGCGCATCAAGTGGGCGTCCAAGGAGGACGAGTGTCTCGTCGAAGCATGGAAAGTCGTCTGCCTCGACCCGATCACCGACACGAACCCGAGCGTCGACACGTATTGGGACCGCATCAAGGCCGAGTTCGGCGAGCGCAAGCTCATCGACCCCTACTTCAAAGGCGTCTACATGCAGCGCGGGTCGAAGGCAATGGCGAACCATTGGGGGCTCATCCAAACGGCGTGCAACAAATGACATGGGATCGTCGAGGAGTTCGCGGCTCGCCCAGAGAGCGGCACCAGCGTTGAGGATCAGGTATGGCATGCTGGCCTCTCCCTTTTCTTTTTGATGTGCGCACGCCCGCCGACTGATATTCCTCGGCGCAGCTGCTGCGGATGTTCACCATGTTTCGCGAGGACAACAGCGACCAAGAGTTCAAGTACCTCCACGTCTTCAAGCGGATTGACAAATGCGAGAAGTGGGCGGATGTTCGGCGCACCCTCGCCAAGGCCAAGGAGACGTACAAGCCAGACGCACCGACGCCGGGCGCGGCTGACGGGCACCCGGACGGCAACAAAGGGGCCAAGAAGGCGAAACACGCCGAGTCGGCTACCGCACGTGTGCAAGAGTCCATCGAGCATTGCCTCGCCGACGCCAAGACCCGGGCCGCCCTGCGGGAAGAGAAAACCGAGGTGCGGTGGTCGGCGTTGATGATGAACAACACCGTCAAACTCGACTCGCTCCGGACCAACGTCGACTTGCTCCGGACCAACGTCGCCGGGAAGAAGAGGAACACCGACTTGGCTTTCCTGATGGGCGGCGCGGACATGCTCCAGAGCGGCGACGAGAAGCTCAAAGCGTGGTACCTGGCGGAGCACGACCTCATCCTGAACCAGATACCGCCGCCGCCGCAGCCAACGCCGCCGCCAAGCCCGAGTGATGATGCCTCCGCGACGCCCAGCAGCACAGAAGCCGCGCCGACGCAGCCCAGCCCGCGCACGCCGACTCCTCAAACGCCGGAGGCCAACACCGCTGTTTGATACATTGCCTGCGCGTCCTTTCTTTTTGTACGCCGAACTTTTCATTTGATCGCCGAACTGTGACAAGGTGATGATGCCGAACTGTGGCGCCGATCGCCGGACTTGTGGCTTTTTGGGGTGCAGGAATGAACCAAGTTTGAATTTGCGGCGCCTTGAGGGCAGCACCTGGGGCGTGGCTGGGGCCTTAATTGCCCCAGGGCCTAAAAATCGCCGGGCGAGCGCCCGAAAGAGCACCGGCCTATGCGTTGGGGGGCGAACGAGTGAAGATGCTCTAAATGTCCATCGAACTGCCCTCCGAGAACCAACATGTGCACGCTCGAATCTGCTGAACAATATCGCTACTGAGCTGCGTACATGGGCGTCTCGTGTACCCAATCAAGAACACAGACATCCTGTTTGTTCCGGATGGACAAGCTGGCTGCTTAGCCACAGCTCTTACATTCCTCTGCTCCTATATCATTTTTGTCTTCCTCTTACCAGCAAAGCTTCAAGCTTGATTGGATACAAACCTTATAAACTTCCACTTGCAGCGCAGGGAAGGAATGCCACATCTTATACCAGTATAAAAATCGCGTAAAGTTTTATGATACGTTACATTCTAAAGCACGTATGCATAATCAACAGTAAAGAAAACATGAAGGCTGACAGCTTGTTCATAGTAACATAAAAGGTTCACAGACTACTCAACAGTAAAGAAAACATGAAGGTTCGAGCTCGTTCGTTCAACTGATACAGAGAGAATTCAAACTAGTAGATAAAAATCACAACACATCCTAGCGGTTATTCACAGCTCGGAAGCGAGATATGATGGCATCGTCCTTCACCTGCTCAAAGGTTTCACGCTCAAGACATGTAACCAGGCAATCATTCGCGCATTGCTCCGATAGCTTGTTTACCGCCTTATTGTTCACGTAATTCACTGAAGACAGGTCCCTCTCATCACTGGCAGTAGCTACAGGAAGGATTAGCACCAATCTGAGAAGCCTGTAGACAATGTTGTAAACACGGTCCTTCCTTGTTTCAACAAGCTTGATAGAAAGCTCCGCAAGAGTCTTCACTTCTCTAAACCTTTCGTCTAGACGCAGATCATCAACGAAGTTTGAAAGTTGGAAGGGAAGATGCAACAACTCAGACTGTGAAAAATCCTCGGGATAAAAGTGGGCAAGCTTAACCAGCTTTTCCTCATCATAAGCAGCAAATGAGTCGGCGGGATTGAATGCTGCCATGCAAATCAGTAACTCCGTGTTGACCTCATCAAACATGCCATCAAGTTCTCGGAGTTGACTATCAATGACGTCCAAAAACATATCAACGTGGTAGTAATGAAGATTCGTGGCCTTTTCGTAGAACTTTGGAGATCTCCCGATCGGGTCATACAAACCATCCATGTCCACAAGTTCGATGTCATGTTTCACACAAAAAGAGGTGACCTTCTGAAGAAAACTTTCCCATTCACCATCTTCCCGCAGTAACTGCAACTGTTTCTTTGTCACGCTAACAAAATCTATAGCATTAACAATATCTTGATCCCTCTTTTGCAAAGCACTGCATAAGTCATCTGTATACTCAAATATAGTTTGCAGTAAGTGTGCTATAAAGACAAACTCGAATGTCTCGAATGCATAAGACACCTGTTGAGCTCGTAGTGATTTTATGCCATTATGCTCATCCCCAATCGTACAGAGAATTTCCCAAATTGCAGGATATAAAGAGATAACATGCATCACATTTTCATAGCGGGATCCCCGAGGAGTATCACAGGGCGTTCCCAGGCTCTCTCGATCAAGACCATACTCAGCTTCAGTTTCTTCCAGTTCAAATGTTTCGATGATATACTCAGCTTGAGCTACTCCAAGCATTCGTATCTTTTCACAGCACATCACAAGAAAATCCATCAAATATTGAAGGTGATAAAAGAACCAACCGCCATGAACATTCTGCTTAGCAACAGCAACCATATTTACCTGAAGTTGATGGGCAAAGCAATGGACATAATAAGCAGAAGGGGACTCGTCCACAATTATTTTCTTCAAAGCATTATGATAACCCTTCATGGCACAAGCACCATCATATCCCAGCCCACGGACCCTAGAAAAGCTCAAAGAGTGTGCCGTAAGAAGATTCTGAATTGTTGTTTTAATTGTCAAAGGGGTAGTGTCTTCAACTCCGACGATGCCGAGGAACCTTTCCACGGCCATTCCTTTTGTACCAACATAACGCAGGCAAAGGGCCAATTGTTCCTGTTGTTCCATATCGCGAGATTCATAAACAAGCACCGCGAAATAACCATCACCAAGGTCTTCAATGATGAGCCTAGTAGTTTCTTCGGCACAAGCGTTGATGAGTTGCTCCTGTGCCTTTTGGTCCAACAGCTCGCTGCTTCTTGGAGCATCCTTCAGACCCACCCTTTTAACTCCTTCAACACTCTCTGCCAGCCAATCCACAAGCTCAAGAAAATTCCCTGCATTACCTTCATTTTCAAGATGTCCATGGACTGGCAAGCCTTGCTGCAAGATGAACCTCAGGCACTGGACTGAAGTTTTCAAACGGGACAGATATAGAGCCTCAGCCTCGGCCTGCAACTGCTTAGCATTTGAAGCAATGGACTCGTCGTCACCAGATTCATCATCCTCCGGTACCACCTGCAGCCCATCTGATGGGGAAGGGTTGCCTTGGTTCCGAGACCGGCTTTCAACTCCAATCGGTGCGGGTTTTGTCGTCGAGGTGGAGGCAATCTTGCTTTTCTTGGAAGCTCTATCCCACAACGTTTTCAAATCCATGCTCTTCTTCATTTCTCAGAGTCCCGCTGAACCTCTAAATCTTTGATACCTACACGAAATAAAGAGGCAAGAAAAGAGAGCAATCAACTCACCAGCTGGTCGTTCGAACATTCACAAGTTCTACTCCGATCAGAAACTGGGAACTGGAAGCTAGATTGGGGAACTCACGGCACGGCCGAGGCGGGATTGGGGATTTGGCGAGTGGCGTCCGGTGGGCGGTGGCCGCACCCGCAATGCTTCCCGCTTGCTGGCTGGCTGGCTGTGTGGAAGGTCGCGCCGCGCCACCGATCCCGTCGTCCGGGACGTCGGGGGGAAGCTGTAGCGAGTAGGCGGCGGCGCGCGACGTGCTAGGTGCTACAGTTGGAGGGAAGCCGTCGGATGGCTTTGCGGTTTGCGCCGCCTGCTCGTCTCGCGCCTCTCTGTGTCTCTCTGGGCGCGTGCGTCTAGGCTCGTTCAGGCCAGGCCAAGCGCGCAAAACTGCAAGACGCACACACAAACACAAGGATTGAGAAGATGGGAATGAAGGACATCAGGGATTCGGCCCATCTCAATTCTTGATTCATGCCGGAATAAGGGCGCCCCCAGGTCGATTGCAATATGGGTCGTTCGATCTGTGGGGCCAGACTGATGTGTCGTGATCCTGGCCGCTCGGTAGCTTCAGTTCTGATTTGGACTCGTCCTCCTCTCGTTGACCCCTGTCATTTACAGGTGGGCCTGCGTCTGGCGTCGCGGGTGCTCCTCCTCTCTGTGTGCGAGCGTTTTGGTGGGCATGGTTTCTGCGTCGGGGAGAGGCTCGGGGTGGGGGCCGTCGCGTGTGCGTGCCGGTGTGCCGTCCGCCGTCGGGTACGACGGGTGGCCCGCAAGGTGAGTGATACGTCTCCGTCGTATCTATAATTTTTGATTGTTTCATGCTAGTATTATACAACTTTCACATATTTTTGGCAACAATTTATATGATTTATTGAACTAACCTATTGATTCAGTGCCTAGTGTCAGCTGCTGTTTTTTGCACTTTTTTGTTTCGCAGAATATCCATATCAAACGAAGTCCAAATGCAATAAAATTTTACGGAGAATTATTTTGGAATATTTATGATTTTTGGGAGTTGGAATCATCAGAAGAGGGCCCCCACAGTGACCCCAACCCACCAGCGCACGCCTAGGAGTCCAGGCGCGCCCAGGTGTCTTATGCCCTCATCGGATGTCGGTTGGATCTCTACTTCGGGCGCAAGGAAGCTTATATCCGGAAAATAAAGCGTGTTAAAATTTCAGCGCAATCGGAGTTACGGATCTCCCGGAATATAAGAAACGATTTTCGGCCAGATCTGGGGAGCGGGAAACAGAAGAGAACAGAGAGGGAGATCCAATCTCGGAGGGGCTCCCGCCCCTCCGCCGCCATGGAGGCCATGGACCAGAGGGAGAATTCTCCTCGCATCTAGGGGAAGGCCAAGGAAGAAAAAGAAGGAGGGGGCTCTCTCCCCCCCTCTCTCCCGGTGGCGTCGGAGTGCCGCCGAGGCAAGAATCGTGACGACGATCTACATCAACAATCTTGCTACCGTCTACACCAACTCTCCCCCCTATATGCAGCGGTGTAACACTCCTTCTCTCCGCTGTAATCTCTACTTAAACATGGTGCTCAACTCCATATATTATTTCCCAATGATCTATGGTTATCCTATTGTTGTAGGGTGAAACCCTAAGATGGATCTTTTCACACTTGGAGGGGAAAAGAGGAAGAACACCAAGAACACAAAGAGGAATTCACTCCAACAATACCAAATTACACATCCACTAGAATAGCAACACAAGATCCACAAGTCACAAACACAATCAAAGGAAAGATACAATGGTAGAGTTCTTACCACTCCTAGGAGATGAGGTCTTGATGATGGTAGTCTTCTCCAAGATGGAGGTCTTGAAATCCACAAGTGGATCCTCTCCAAAGAGGCCTTGATCTCCAATGGAGGTGGTTGAAGGAGTAAAGCTCACAAATATCTCATCTGGTACTTTGATAACCCTAAACATAACCCTAGGTATGGAATATACAGGCTTGGGGGCGAAGTGGATGAAGAGGGGCTCAAACAGGAGATCACAGCCTGTCGGCGTCCTAGATTCGGGGGTATCCAGCCCTGCCTGCCTGCGGCCCACCACGTGGCTTCATCGACGGCCTGGTACGGCCCAGCTCCAACACCAACACTACAAGACCCTCGCGAGGAGCCACGCCTTGCAAGACGGACAACGCCAAGACCCCCAAAGGAATCGGCCTCCTCAGGCTGGCTCCTGAGGGGTGGAGAGTTCTATGCAATGTTGCCTCACGAGTGTCAGCTGATGTGAGCCATGACGACCAAGGCCGCCAGGCGGGCGCAGAGCGCAGATTTCCTCTTCGGTGCAAAGGATGCAGGGCGCAGGCGCGGAGTCCCGAGGAATCAACCAAAGGTTTCCATTCTGGTGCAACGAGACCAAGACCACCAGGACGGCAGGACGGAGGTCATCGACGAGCCCACCGTAGCGTCATGACCAGAGGCTTTTCGCAGGCGAAGACTACTTTTGACAGGATAGACTGTACTACTTGTCCCCTTTCAAATCCGGCCGTTGTGGGATTCCTTCCCGCGCGTATTTGGGAAGAGGACCAAGGCCACTATAAATAGGACTAGCCACCACCATAGGAGGGGACGGGATCAGAACAAGTAGAGCTAGCATACACCACACCAGCTCAAGAACACCTTACCTCCTGAGGCTTGTTCATCCACTGTACCAGTTCATCCATAGCCCTTCGAGGCAATCCACCACACCACACTGGATTAGGGTATTACACCACAACGTGGCCCGAACCAGTATAAATCGCTGTGTGTTTGTGTCTCTTTAAGCTCGACGCGCTAGGCTTAGGAGGATCGTGAGTAGGTAGGCTAGACATGTTGAGATCTCCGCACGCACTCCAGAGTTCGAACCTCTCAAGGGTTTGCGGATCCCTAAATCTGACATTTGGCGCGCCAGGTAGGGGTGCGTCGGATCTTCTCTCCCGTTGACCAGTCCTCCACTACTCCACCGACGCCATGACTGACACCCCGAGGGCACATGTCGAGCATTGGGTCATCCAGACCTCCTCGGCAGTGCCCGCCGGCGAGGAAGACCTCCACTCCGCCCTGCTCGCGGCCCGCATTCCGCTAGGGGCGACCAGCCGCGGGAGGCGTGCGGCGCAACCTTCTCCATTGGCGTCGCGGCCGCCGCAGGATCTGCGAACTACGTTGCAGCAGCCGCTCCGCACTCACGCAGGGAACAAGCAAACATGCAGGCAGCTGTCATTGTGGCCCGAGAGCTCCTGCGGTGCAGGCTGCTTGAGAGCGGCCACGATGCCCTGCTGGAACAGGTCGCTGAGTTGCTGGTTGCGGCATGCAGGGGGCAACGCCGTTCTGCACCCTGCCCACATCGTAGGCGGTGGTGGGGGTGCGCGCTAATCCCCGACACAACCGCGCGCCCCCTCCCAGGGGCTCTGGAGAGCCTCTCAACGTCGACCAACCCCGCGGAGCAGCCTGCGCCACCCCGAACGTGCCCCCTCGGCGCGGGGCTGCTCCAGGAAGCATCACTAGGGGCCATGCTGGAGTGCTGGTCCCTGGCCAACAGGACCAGAGGGCAACTTAAGAAGGTGGGAATGTGAGGCAGCCGGGCGGCGCTTCTGGCGCGAGCAGCCCAGAAGCCTACGTCCCGTCGCAATGGATCCAAGGCACGCGCGGGGAGATGCCCCCAGCCGATCCCCCACGCCAGGCTGGGCGCTGGATATACACGAGGCCGAGCTCTCCTTCGAGCCGCCGCCAAGCCCTGCCAACGTCTCCAACGGCGACATCCTCTGGGTACAGCTAACGCCGCAGGAGCATGCTTACGCTGACCATGGATCGTAGGTGAACCAGGGTGCAGCTGCCACGAGGACTCTCAGGACGAAGGATCCCCCGCATGAGCGTGAAGGACATTGGGAGCAACGCGGGGGAAGCCCGACGGCAGGGCCCTCCTTGCGTTGCACGGAGCAGGGCCCTGCCTGGAGGTAGGTTCCCCGCCGGGGAAGGCGCCGGCGAGCCCTTCTTCTCGGTGGGGGGCCTACGGTCACCGAGGACGCCGCCAGCGTCCCCCTGGCCCCTTGTTCTTGTCCTGGGTTCCGGTCTCCCCAATGGTGGTCAGGGGTGGCGCATGGCGGGGTCCTCGTCGGGCGACATGAAGCAAGGCTCCGGCCTGTGAAGGTCTCCGCTCGTGACACTCTCACGTAGTAATGAGTGGGGCTGTACATGCCCGGAGTCTCCTGAGTGCCGCCCTGGGGCCTCACGGGGGCACCCGCCCATGTCCTAGTGGAAGCACCATGCTCCGCGCTGGCCGTCGACACCGTCCCCAATGACTATACCCGGCCAATGGAAGCACTTAGGTCCGCGCTGGTGAGAAGACTGAAGACTAGCTAGGAGCCGGACGCGGCCGTGATACGTCTTCGTCGTATCTATAATTTTTGATTGTTCCATGCCAATATTATTCACTTTCATATACTTTTTGGCAACTTTTTATATTATTTTTGGGACTAATGTATTGATCCAGTGCCCAGTGCTAGTTCCTGTCTGTTGCATGTTTTTTGTTTCGCAGAAACCCAATATCAAACGGAGTCCAAATGGGATAAAAACGGACAGAGATTTTTTTTTGAATATTTATGATTTTCTGGAAGTAAAATCAACGCGAAACGGTATCCGAGGTGGTCACGAGGTAGGGGGGCACGCCCTACCTCCCAGGCGCGCCCCTAACCCTCGTGGTCCACCCGTAAGGCGGTTGACGCTCTCCTTCTGGCTCAAGAAAGCTAATTTTACAAGGAATATCTGAGCAAAATATTCACCCCAATCGGAGTTACGGATCTCCAGATATAAAGGAAACGGTGAAGGGGTAGAATCTGCCAACGCAGAGAACGCAGAAACAAAGAGATACATCCAATCTCGGAGGGGCTCTCGCCCCTCCCAAGCCATGGGAGCCAAGGACCAGAGGAGAAACCCTTCTCCCATCCAGGGAGAAGGTCAAGGAAGAAGAAGAAGAAGAAGGGGGGCTCTCTCCCCCTTGCTTCCGGTGGCGCCGGAACACCGCCGGGGGCCATCATCATCACCGCGATCTTCACCAACACCGCCGTCATCTTCACCAACATCTCCATCACCTTCCCCCTTCTATATCCAGCGGTCCACTCTCCCGCAACCCGCTGTACCCTCTACTTGAACATGGTGTTTTATGCTTCATATTATTATCCAATGATGTGTTGCCATCCTATGATGTCTGAGTAGATTTTGGTTGCCCTATCGGTGATTGATGAATTGCTATGATTGGTTTGAATTGCATATGTTATTATTGGTGCTGTCCTATTGTGCCCTCGGTGTCGCGCAAGCGTGAGGGATTCCCGCTGTAGGGTTTGCAATATGTTTATGATTTGCTTATGCTGGGTGGCGTGAGTGACAGAATCACAGACCCGAGTAAGTAGGTTGTTTGTGTATGGGATAAAGGGGACTTGATACTTTAATGCTATGGTTGGGTTTTACCTTAATAAATCTTTAGTAGTTGCGGATGCTTGCTAGAGTTCCAATCATAAGTGCATATGATCCAAGTAGAGAAAGTATGTTAGCTTATGCCTCTCCCTCAAATAGAATTGCAATAGTGATTACCGGTCTAGTAACGTAGTCAGTTGCTTAGGGACAATTCCACAACTCCTACCACCACTTTTCCACACTCGCTATATTTACTTTATTGCTTCTTTATCTTAACAGCCCCTAGTTTTTATTTACGCGTTCTTTACTTTCTTGCAAACCTATCCAACAACACCTACAAAGTACTTCTAGTTTTATACTTGTTCTAGGTATAGCGAACGTCAAGCGTGTGTAGAGTCGTATCTGTGGCCGATAGGACTTGAGAGAGTATTTGTTCTACCTTTAGCTCCTCGTTGGGTTCGACACTCTTACTTATCAAAAGAGGCTACAACTATCCCCTATACTTGTGGGTTATCAAGATCTTTTTTTGGCGCCGTTGCCGGGGAGTCATAGCATGGGGTGAATATTCTCGTGTGTGCTTGTTTGCTTTATCACCAAGTAATTTTTATTTGTTGTTCTTAGTTGTTCTCTATCTTTAGTTCTAGGTAGGAAACGCAGAATACAAAAAAAATTAGTTGTACCTGCTGAACCAATGGTTGAAGAACCACTCAAAATCTATCACACTGCTGAAGCTTATTACTTGGATCATCTTCGATCCCTATGTGCTCGTGCTGAAACCCCAACTAGCTTAGTTGAGGGCAAATCTTTAGATGAGTATGCTTGTTATGTGCGACACCATGTATCTGAAAAAGGGAAACTATTATGGGGTCAAATTCAACGTTTACAATGCTATGCTTGGAATTTATGTTGGGAATATGATTTTACTTGTTGTTCTGAAAACCCTAAAAAACACCTTCCCTACCAATGTGAGTTTATTGATAATGGGATCTTATCTTTGTATGCTAAGGGTGTTTATAGTTACTATGATGTTCAACAAATTGAAGAATTTGTTGCTTTTAAGGGTGCTTTTGAAATTGCTACTTTGATTGAAAAGTATGATGCTACTCTTTACAAATCTGAAAATTTTGCCATACTTGAATATTGTTATGAGAATTATGCTTCTAATGCCTATGTTAAACAATTTATTGAGGAAGTCTCCGCTGTCCAAGAAGAGATTAATATTTTGCAGGAAGCTATGGAAGAAGAAATTGATGAAATTGTGAGCTCATTGGATGAAAAAGATGATGAGGAGAGCGAAGAACAAAAGGAGGAAGAGCGGATTGATCACCCGTGCCCACCTTCTAATGAGAGTAGCTCTTCAACTCATACATTGTTTAATTCTCCTTCGCGCTTACCGAAGGATGACTGCTATGATGATTGCTATGATCCCATTGATTTTCTTGAAATATCCCTTTTTGATGATGCTTGCTATGCTTGTGGCCAATATGCCAATATGAATGATGCTTATGGATATGAACTTGCTATAGTTCCTTATGTTAAACATGAAATTTTTGCTATTGCACCCACGCATGATAGTCCTATTATCCTTATGAATTCTCCAAACTACACTATATCGGAGAAGTTTGCACTTATTAGGGATTATATTGATGGGTTGCCTTCTACCATTGCACATGATGATTTTGATGAATGTAATATGCATGTGCTTGCTGCTCCTACTTGCAATTATTATGAGAGAGGAACTATATCTCCGCCTCTCTATGTTTCCCATACGCTAGAGTTGCAACAAACTGCTTATACTATGCATTGGCCTTTACTATGTGGGCATGAATTGTTCTTTTATGACATGCCGATGCATAGGAAGAGAGTTAGACTTCGTTGTTGCATGATATGTGTTACTTTGTGCTCACTACTAAATTACAAATCATTGTTAATTAAAATTGGCTTTGATATACCTTGGGATCCGGGTGGATTCATTACTTGAGCACTAAATGCCTAGCTTAATGGCTTTAAAGAAAGCGCTGCCAGGGAGAAAACCCGGAAGTTTTAGAGAGTCATTTATTTCTGTTGAGTGCTTTCATATAGTTTAAAAACAACAAAAATAAAGAGGGGAACCCAAAACTTTTCAAAAAGAGAAGTGAAAGTGAGAGAGACGAGCATTGTGAAAGTGGGGGACGTCCTTGAACTTTGTTCATGCCCATGGGAACTTTGTGAATCTTAATTACAGAAACTTTTCAATAAAATTAATTATCCCCTTGTACAATTCCATTGTATTATAAAAATAATGTGCCAAAGTTTGCCTTTAGGATGTTTACAATACTTGTTGGTTTGTACGGTGCTGGACAGAAACTTTGGCTGTAGTGCACGATTTTACATTTTTAACTGGAACGTTAATTGGTTCTGATTCCTTTTGCACTGTCTTTATATACAACTTGTTTATTTTTCCTAATTTTTGTATAATTTTTGGGGTATAAGAAGTATGGTGGATGGTCAGATTGCTACAGACTGTTATGTTTTTGACAGATTCTGTTTTTGATGCATAGTTTGCTTGCTTTGATGAATCTATCAACTTATATCAGTGGATTAAGCCATGGAAAAGTTATATTACAGTAGACACAATGCAAACAAAAAAAATATGAATTGGTTTGCAACAATACTTAGAGTGGTGATTTGCTTTATTATACTAACGGATCTTACCGAGTTTTCTGTTGAAGTTTTGTGTGGATGAAGTGTCTAAATGAGGAGGTCTCGATATGAGGAAAAGGAAGAGAGGCAAGAGCTCAAGCTTGGGGATGCCCGAGGCACCCCAAGTAAATATTCAAGTAGACTCAAGCGTCTAAGCTTGGGGATGCCCCGGAAGGCATCCCCTCTTTCTTCAACAAGTATCAATATGTTTTCGTATTCGTTTCGTTCGTGCATTATGTGCAAGTCTTGGAGCGTCTTTTGCATTAAGTTTTTATTTTTATTTTATGCACCATGCTGGTATGAGATAGTCCTTGGTTGATTTATAGAATGTTCATTGCACTTCACTTAAATCTTTTGAGTGTGGCTTTATAGAATGCTTCATGTGCTTCACTTATATCATTTGAAGTTGGATTGCCTGTTTCTCTTTACATAGAAACCCGCCATTTGTAGAATGCTCTTTTGCTTCACTTATATTTGTTAGAGCGTGGGCATACCTTTTGTAGAAAGAATTAAACTCTCTTGCTTCACTTATATCTATTTAGGGAGATGACAGGAATTGGTCATTCACATGGTTAGTCATAAAATCCTACATAAACTTGTAGATCGCTGAATATGATATGTTTGATTCCTTGCAATAGTTTTGCGATATAAAGTTGGTGATATTAGAGTTATGCTAGTGGGTGATTGTGGATTTGTAGAGACACTTGTGTTGAGGTTCGTGATTCCCGTAGCATGCACATATGATTAACCGCTTTGTGATGAAGTTGGAGCACAATTTTATTTATTGATTGTCTTCCTTATGAGTGGCGGTCGGGGACGAGCGATGGTCTTTTCCTACCAATCTATCCCCCTAGGAGCATGAATGTAGTACTTTGTTTTCAATGGCTTATAGATTTTTGCAATAAGTATATGAGTTCTTTATGACTAATGTTGAGTCCATGGATTATACGCACTCTCACCCTTCCACCATTGCTAGCCTCTCTCGTGCCGCACAATTTTTGCCGGTACCATACACCCACCATATATCTTCCTCAAAACAGCCACCATACCTACCTATCATGGCATTTCCATAGCCATTCCGAGATATATTGCCATGCAACTTCCATCATCATAATATACATGACTTGAGCGTTCATTGTCATATTGCTTTGCATGATCGTAAGATAGCTAGCATGATGTTTTCATGGCTTGTCCGTTTTTGATGTCATTGCTATGCTAGATCATTGCACATCCCGGTACACCACTGGAAGCATTCATATAGAGTCATATCTTTGTTCTAGATATTGAGTTGTAAGTAAATAAAAGTGTGATGATCATCATTATTAGAGCATTGCCCCAGTGAGGAAAGGATGATGGAGACTATGATTCCCCCATCGGGATGAGACTCCGGACTTTATGAAAAATAAAAGAGGCCAAAGAAGCCCAAATAAAAAAAGAGGCCAAAGAAGCCCACCAAAAAAATGAGAGAAAAAGAGAGAAGGGGCAATGTTACTATCCTTTTACCACACTTGTGCTTCAGAGTAGCACCATGTTCTTCGCCTCCTATGCTTTCACTTTCATATACTAGTGGGAATTTTCATTAAAGAACTTGGCTTGTATATTCTGATGATGGGCTTCCTCAAATGCCCGAGGTCTTCATGAGCAAGTAAGTTGGATGCACACCCACTTAGTTTTCAGTTTGAGCTTTCATACACTTATAGCTCTAGTGCATCCGTTGCATGGCAATCCCTACTCACTCACATTGATATCTATTGATGGGCATCTCCATAGCCCGTTGATACGCCTAGTTGATGTGAGACTTTCTCCCTTTTTGTCTTCTACACATAACCCCCACCATCATATTCTATTCCACCTATAGTGCTATGTCCATGGCTCACGCTCATGTATTGCGTGAAAGTTGAAAAAGTTTGAGATTATTGAAGTATGAAACAATTGCTTGGCTTGTCATCGGGGTTGTGCATGATTAAATACTTTGTGTGATGAAGATAGAGCAACAGCCAGACTATATGATTTTGTAGGGATAACTTTCTTTGGCCATGTTGTTTTGAAAAGACATGATTGCTTTCTTGGTACACTCAAAGTATTATTGTTTTTATGTCAAATGATAGACTATTGCTTTGAATCACTCGTGTCTTAATATTCATGCCATGATTAGACATATGATCAAGATTATGCTAGGTAGCATTCCACATCAAAAATTATTCTTTTTTATCATTTACCTACTTGAGGACGAGCAGGAATTAAGCTTGGGGATGCTGATACGTCTCCGTCGTATCTATAATTTTTGATTGTTCCATGCCAATATTATTCACTTTCATATACTTTTTGGCAACTTTTTATATTATTTTTGGGACTAACATATTGATCCAGTGCCCAGTGCCAGTTCCTGTCTGTTGCATGTTTTTTGTTTCGCAGAAACCAAATATCAAACGGAGTCCAAACGGGAAAAAAATGGACAGAGATTTTTTCTGGAATATTTATGATTTTCTGGAAGTAAAATCAACGCGAAACGGTATCCGAGGTGGGCACGAGGTAGGGGGGCGCGCCCTACCCCCCCAGGCGCGCCCCTGACCCTCATGGTCCACCCGTAAGGTGGTTGATGCTCTCCTTCTGGCGCAAGAAAGCTAATTTTACAAGGAAGATCTGAGCGAAAGATTCACCCCAATCGGAGTTACGGATCTCCAGATATAAAGGAAACGGTGAAGGGGTAGAATCTGCCAACGCAGAGAACGCAGAAACAGAGAGATAGATCCAATCTCGGAGGGGCTCTCGCCCCTCCCAAGCCATGGGAGCCAAGGACCAGAGGGGAAACCCTTCTCCCATCTAGGGAGAAGGTCAAGGAAGAAGAAGAAGGAGCAGGGCTCTCTCCCCCTTGCTTCCGGTGGCGCCGGAACGCCGCGGGGGGCCATCATCATCACCGCGATCTTCACCAACACCGCCGTCATCTTCACCAACATCTCCATCACCTTCCCCCTTCTATATCCAGCGGTCCACTCTCCCGCAACCCTCTGTACCCTCTACTTGAACATGGTGCTTTATGCTTCATATTATTATGCAATGATGTGTTGCCATCCTATGATGTCTGAGTAGATTTTCGTTGTCCTATCGGTGATTGATGAACTGCTATGATTGGTTTGAATTGCATATGTTATTATTGGTGCTGTCCTATTGTGCCCTCCGTGTCGCGCAAGCGTGAGGGATTCCCGCTGTAGGGTTTGCAATATGTTTATGATTTGCTTATGCTGGGTGGCGTGAGTGACAGAAGCACAGACCCGAGTAAGTAGGTTGTTTGTGTATGGGATAAAGGGGACTTGATACTTTAATGCTATGGTTGGGTTTACCTTAATGAATCTTTAGTAGTTGCGGATGCTTGCTAGAGTTCCAATCATAAGTGCATATGATTCAAGTAGAGAAAGTATGTTAGCTTATGCCTCTCCCTCAAATAGAATTGCAATAGTGATTACCGGTCTAGTAGCGTAGTCAGTTGCTTAGGGACAATTCCACAACTCCTACCATCACTTTTCCACACTCGCTATATTTACTTTATTGCTTCTTTATCTTAACAGCCCCTAGTTTTTATTTACGCGTTCTTTACTTTCTTGCAAACCTATCCAACAACACCTACAAAGTACTTCTAGTTTTATACTTGTTCTAGGTATAGCGAACGTCAAGCGTGCGTAGAGTCGTATTAGTGGCCGATAGGACTTGAGAGAGTATTTTTTCTACCTTTAGCTCCTCGTTGGGTTCGACAATCTTACTTATCGAAAGAGGATACAACTATCCCCTATACTTGTGGGTTATCAGGCCACCTGCTTTTTGCCTCCTTTTTGTACGTGCTTGCCGACTTTTTGAACCAGTCTGTTTTTCGCGCGTTTATAAAAACGGGGGGAGTTTTCTCGTTCGTGTTGCTCTCTTGCCTTCAGTTTTTGCATTCTTTCTGGAGCTCGTGACCACCACCCTACCCCCAAGCGCCTCGCGAGCGTGGGCTGGGTACGGTGTACGCGCTGGTGCCGATCGGCCCCCCAGGGGGCTCAAGGGTGCGGCCGCCCCGCACGCCCACCTCGCCACGGTCTGGCAATTGGCTCCTCATGAGGCACTCCACGGAAGGCTGGCAGGCCCCTTGAGAGGCACAGAACCTCGCGAGCCTGCAGCAGGCTCGCCTCAAGAGAAGCGGCTGGGCCGCGATGCCAGGCCCCACTCAAGACCCCCGAAACCCGAGATAAGTCATAAACAACTACCCTGCTCTGCGACCCGCAGCCCTGCGAGGCTCCGCTACGGGTGTTACTTCAAAATGCATTAGTAATCTCACACATCATAAGGCGCACCCCCTTTTCAAAATGCTTTCACGAGAATGCGTTCAAGTTTTCATCATACAGGTTAAAGCAAAAGAAACACGGGCCTAGCTGGATGCGCCTTCTTCTCCGCTCCCATCCGCGCTGCTTGTGCCGTAGCCGCCATCCTCCTCGTCATCACCACCCGCGCCAGCTTCTTCGGCCGCAAGCACAGCCGTGTCATCCTCAGGAGTTAGCTCCTTCACCAAGGCGTCCACATGGCCATCCACCCACTTGGCGAGCTTGTCTTGGGTGGCCGCAGGCACGGGGGCTAGCACAGTGCTGAAATCGAAGTGGGAATCAAGATTCAGGAGGTTGCTGAAGATGCGCGAGAGTGTACGCCCGAGGAGGCCCCGGCTCCTCTCCTCGACAAGCTGGCGGGCTTTTGTGGCCTGATCTTCCAGGCGGGTCACGATATCAGTGAAGAAGCGAAGATGGCTAGCATAGTCGTTCTCGTGCGGGTGAGGAGCGCTCTCGTCATGAATGGCACCCAAGGCATTGTTGGCTCTGATGCGCAAGCCTTGGAGCATGGAGCCGTGCTCGCATTCCAATGTTAGGCGGTGCCACTTTTCACTCGAAGCCTTCTTCAGGAGGGAGGCGGTGTCTTCGGCTTGCTTCCGAAGAGAGGATATCTCAGCACGGTCAGAGTTTAGGGCAGATTCGGAGGAAGTTAGGGCTCCTCGGGCAGCGCTCTCACGCTGCTCCACAACCTGCAGCTCAGTCTTCAAGGCGGAGGTCCGGCCCTCAAGCTCAGCCTTAAGCAGCTACAGGTCCAGGCGGTGCCTTCCAGCCAGCTCAGCACGTGCCTTTGCCACCCTCTCCTCCACCTCCACCTGGACCTGAGCTTCTTGGGTGGTGATGGCGTCCTCAGCCATGGCGGCCTGTCGCTCCCTCACCTCCAGCCTCTCCAGCGCCAAGCTGTGTTCCACGAACTCCAGCCTCAAGTCTTCATGGCGCCTCAGGAGCTCTGCCTCGGCAAGGGCCACCTCGCCTGGTGAGGAGGCCAGCAGGGCGCGGTGCTCCTCAACTTCGCGCCGCAGAGCCGCATTTGAAGACAGAAGATCTCGCTCCCGCTCCTCAGCCGCCTCACGGTGGCGGTTGGCTGCCTTGGCCTCTTCCATGGCACGGCCGCAAGCTTCACGAGAAGCCGCGAGCGAGGCCGCCACATGCTTCAGCTTCGTCACACTGAAGCTTCCCAAGGTTGATGGCGACGTTCAGCCGCTGCCACTCATCCTCCATGCGGCGGTTCTCTGCCTCAATCCTGGTGTCGATGTTGGCAAGCTCCCCGCCAAGATGGATCATCGCACGCATCGCTTCACCGAAGAGCCCGAAGCGCACCATGCTATGCCCGCGAGCGAGCGCGAGCTCATCGCCAGGACCTTCGCTTGCCCCGGAGGCCACTCAGGAGGCGCTGGGTGCTCCACTAGTTGCCGACCGGGGGTTGGCAGGTGTAGCCCCACGGCTTGAAGACAAAGGCTGCCCAGGGGTGTAGGACCTTGAGAAGAGGTGTCTAGAGGGGGGTGATTAGACACTAAGTACCAAAGTTGCAGTTTTTAAGTTTCCTTAAGTTTAAGTGGAGTTTAGGCACAAGTTTAACATTCACAATACATATCAAGCAAGCATGCAAGAGTATATGGGAAGCGGAAAGTGAAGCATGCAACTTGCAAGAATGTAAAGGGAAGGGTTTGGAGGATTCAAACGCAATTGGAGACACGGATGTTTTTGGCGTGGTTCCGATAGGTGGTGCTATCGTACATCCACGTTGATGGAGACTTCAACCCACGAAGGGTAACAGTTGCGCGAGTCCACGGAGGGCTCCACCCACGAAGGGTCCACGAAGAAGCAACCTTGTCTATCCCACCATGGCCGTCGCCCACGAAGGACTTGCCTCACTAGCGGTAGATCTTCACGAAGTAGGCGATCTCCTTGCCCTTACAAACTCCTTGGTTCAACTCCACAATCTTGTCGGAGGATCCCAAGTGACACCTAGCCAATCTAGGAGACACCACTCTCCAAGAAGTAACAAATGGTGCATTGATGATGAACTCCTTGCTCTTGTGCTTCAAATGATAGTCTCCCCAACACTCAACTCTCTCTCATAGGATTTGGATCTGGTGAAAAGAAGATTTGAGTGGAAAGCAACTTGGGGAAGGCTAGATATCAAGATTCATATGGTAGGAATGGAATATCTTGGCCTCAACACATGAGTAGGTAGTTCTTTCTCAGAAAATGTATGCTGGAAGTGTAGGTTCAGTCTGATGGCTCTCTCCACGAATGAAGAGGAGGTGGAGGGGTATATATAGCCTCCACACAAAATCTAACCGTTACACACAATCTACCAAACTCGGTGGGACCGAATCAACAAACTTGGTCAGACCGATTTAGCAAATAATGTGACCGTTAGGGTTTTCGGTGGGACCGAAATGCAACTCGGTAAGACCGATATGGTTAGGGTTAGGGCATAACGTAATCTCGGTAAGACCGATTACACAAACTCAGTGAGACCGATTGAGGGAGTCCTGGATTAGGGGGTGTCCGGATAGTCGGATTACCATCATTGGCCGAACTATCATCGGCCGGACTATCATCATCGACCGGACTCCAAGACTATGAAGATACAAGATTGAAGACTTCGTCCCGTGTTCGGATGGGACTTTCCTTGGCGTGGAAGGCAAGATTGGCGATACAGATATGTAGATCTCCAACCATTGTAACCGACTCTATGTAACCCTAGCCCTCTCCGGTGTCTATATAAACCGGATGGCTTTAGTCCGTAGGACATACATTACATCAACCCTTACAATCATACCATAGGCTAGCTTCTAGGGTTTAGCCTCCTTGATCTCGTGGTAGATCCACTCTTGTAAACATCCTCAATATCAATATCAATCAAGAAGGACGTAGGGTTTTACCTCCATCAAGAGGGCCCGAACCTGGGTAAAACATCGTGTCCCTTGTCTCCTGTTACCATCCGCCTAGACGCACAGATCGGGACCCCCTACCCGAGATCCGCCGGTTTTGACACCGACATTGGTGCTTTCATTGAGAGTTCCTCTGTGTCGTCGCCGATAGGCTTGATGGCCTCTTCAATCAACAACGACGCAGTCCTGGGTGAGACTTTTCTCCCCGGACAGATCTTCGTATTCGGCGGCTTCGCACTGCGGGCCAACTCACTTGGCCATCTCGAGCAGATCGAAAGCTATGCCCCTGGCCGTCAGGTCAGGTTTGGAAGCCTAAACTTCACGGCCGATATCCGCGGGGACTTGATCCTCGACGGATTCGAGCCGCACCCAAGCGCGCCGCACTGTCACGATGGGCATGACCTAACTCTGCCGCCGGACAGCGCCTTGGAGGCCGCACCCGAATCCGCTCCGGCCAATAGTCCGGAGCCGATCGCGCAGATCGAGGATGGTTGGCTGGACACCGCCTCGGGAACCGCAACTTCCACGGCGATGGAGTCGAACACTGACCTTGTCCCGCATAAAACTCATGACTCCGAGGTGCCGGACTCCCTGCCGGACTCCAAACCTCCTGCGCCCCTGCCAGTCGAACCCGATTGGGCGCCGATCATGGAATTCACCGTTGCGGACATCTTTCAGCACTCACCCTTCGGCGACATCTTAAATTCGCTGAAGCATCTCTCGCTATCCGGAGAGCCCTGGCCGGATTACGGCCAGGATGGTTGGGATGCGGACGACGAAGAAATTCAGAGCCCACCCACCACTCACTTCGTAGCCACTGTCGACGATTTAACCGACATGCTAAACTACGACTCCGAAGACATCGACGGTATGGACGACGATGACGGAGACAATCAAGAACCAGCACCTACAGGGCACTGGAAGGCCACCTCGTCACACGACATATATATGGTGGACACCCCAAAAGGAAGCGGTAACGAGGAACAACGGGACGCGGTAGAGGATAATCCCGCCGACAAACAACCAAAACGGCGACGTAGACACCGCCCTAAGTCCCACCTCGATCAAAGCAGCATTCCTAACGACCCGGCAATAGAGCAGGGCAATCCAGTGGACGACAAACACGCAACCAAGCAACCGTCCGAACAGGACGAGCCGGATAATCAACCCCTTCCCGGAGCAATCAACAGTCCGGACACACCACCGGAGCATAAGAACCTTCACAAAAGACTCGTCGCCACTGCAAGAAGTTTGAAGAAGGAAAAATGGAAGCTCAAAACAGCGGAAGACATACTCAGAATGAAGTGGAGCAAAGTACTCCAGACCGCAGGAAGGTATGGCAACGGCCACCAAACAAAGAGCTACCCGAAGCGCAAGTTGCTGCCAGAATTTGACGAGGAAGCCATAGAGCCCTCACAATCAAAACATAAAGAGGCCGCCTAGCCGGATAGACGGCCAGATGACAGGCCAAAAGCGACAAGCGGCGCCGCACTCAAGCCGACCCATGATCCTGGGAAAACAGATGGCCCAGCCAGGTCCATTTATGGGCCAAAAAACAGGGCCCCAGGAAGGAGCACAACATGTCAAGTGTTCGAAGACAACGGCACACCCAAATACAGGGGCCCCACACACCCACTATGTTTCACCGATGAGGTGCTGGATCATGAATTTCCAGCAGGGTTCAAACCCATAAACATAGAGGCATATGACGGAACAACAGACCCTGGAGTCTGGATAGAAGACTACATACTACACATACACATGGCTAGAGGAGATGATCTCCACGCCATAAAATATCTACCCCTCAAACTCAAAGGGCTAGCTCGGCATTGGTCAAAAGCCTCCCAGAAAATACCGTTGGAAGTTGGGAAGAGCTTGAGGATGCGTTTAGAGCTAATTTTCAAGGGACTTATGTCCGCCCTCCGGATGCAGATGATCTAAGTCATATAACTCAACAACCCAGAGAGTCAGCGCGCAAATTCTGGAACAGGTTCCTTACCAAAAAGAACCAAATAGTCGACTATCCGGACGTGGAAGCCTTAGCAGCTTTTAAACACAACGTCCGAGACGAATGGCTTGCCAGATACCTCGGCCAAGAGAAGCCAAGAACAATGGCCGTGCTAACAAGCCTCATGACGCGCTTTTGCGCAGGAGAAGACAGCTGGCTAGCAAGATGCAGCACCAGCGACCTGAGTACATCCGAGATCAGAGACGTAAACGGAAAACCACGGTGCAGGAAAGATCAGCGCCGGAATAAAGAAAAAAGCCCAAAGAGCACGGCGGTCAACGCCGGATTCAAAAGCTCGCGGCCAAGCAATAAAACACTGCCTCTTAAGGACAACAATGACGAGCTATCCAACCTAAACAAAATTTTGGATCAGATATGTCAAATCCACAGTACCTCCGGAAGGCCTGCAAACCATACCAACTGAAATTGTTGGGTTTTTAAACAGTCCAGCAGGCTCAACGCCGAACATAAGGGGCTCGATACGCCAAGCGAAGATGATGACGAACCCCACCAGCAGAGCACCGGAAGTCAGAAGACTTTCCCACAAGAAGTCAAAACAGTAAACTCACTTCATGTGATAGTACGGAAATACAACACGACACTCACTAAGACAAGTGTCGCACGGTCCACCCCAGCGGAACACCGAGATTGGATGTCAAATCCAATCACTTTCGACCATCTGGATTATTCCAGAAGTATCCAGAACGCAGGATGGACTGCTCTGATATTGGATCCCATAATAGACGGACTGCGATTTACGCAAGTTCTGATGGACGGCGGCAGTGACCTAAACCTGCTATATCCGGACACAATCCGCAAGTTGGGGATAGGCCCTACTACAATTCGACAAAGCCGCACTTCCTTCAAAGGAGTGGCGCCAGGCCCTTACGCCAGGTGTACAGGTTCATTATTACTAGAAGTTGTGTTCGGGTCACCTGACAACTTCCGACAAGAAAGGCTAACCTTTCATGTCGCCCCATTCAAAAGTAGCTATCAAGCACTACTGGGACGTGAAGCTTTCGTCCGGTTTAATGCAATACCACACTATGCGTCTCTTACGCTTAAAATGCCCGGTCCACGCGGCATCATTTCATTAAAAAGGTCGGCTAAGCCCCCGGACACGGCTGGACGGGTTCGGAATAAATAAACTAGGGGCTACCTAGCCGCACACCCCTTTACAAGGGTTTGTGTATACAAGCTATAATGAGCTAGCATAGGCTCAGATTTTTAAATTTATATTTCAATTTTTTATGTACTTTTATGCACGATTTCTTTTCAAACTAAGTTCCTCTCTTTTTTACAGATGAACAACATGCACACCCGTCGAGGATACGGCAGAACGGAGACACAGGCGCAGACGTGCAGTAGGGACCCGTTGCAAGGACTCTTTTCAGACTAAGACCCTACATAAACCTTTCTTACTGTCTCTTGTTGCTATAATCCCCTGGTTTCTCATTATAACTAGAGTGGAGACTGGCGTTTTGGCATCGGCCGCGTCAGAAGAACTTGCCCGTACCTGGACACAAGGGGCTTAGGGCATTGTTCTGCCTGCTATTGTAAAGACCGAATACCTTCGGGAGTGTTCGGCGTCTCGAGTTAGGCCTTATATGCATCAGCTCCGAATCATGTCTTTGGTCAAATGTTGGGTTTGCCCGGCTCCTGTGTTTTGCTGCCTTACGTTCCGTATCATCGGCTAACGCGGCACCAGGAGAACTACTGCGATTGTGCCCCAGTTCGGCTGGGCGAGCACCTCAGTGGAGAAAGCCGAAAACTGACTGTCATGATACAACGAGAGACTGGTCAACCACTCGATCGACCAAGGGAATGTTTAGAATTCCTACGCTTTGACGAAGGGCCGTTTCTCGGTCAGGCACATACGCGCCCCAAATTCGGAGAGCGCGGTGCCCCAGGGGCTATGTCATAGCCCCACCCTCGAACTCCATGGCTAAGTGAAAGTGATAAAGCATTATAGTCCGGTTGCCTCGTTTGCTACGCTACCACCTCCTTTACAGGACCGAGACGTCGGATTAAGTGTGAAAACGCGCTATTTTTTGCGAACACCCCCGCACCTTGTGCGTGGGGGCTGAAGCCGACGACTGCCATCTTTCAGGTTATACACACGTATACATGAACGGCCGCATAGGAGATATTACATTACTTGAACGCACAAGTATAAAAGGCGCTTACATCATAAATATTGTTTTCAACATAAAACGTTCATTTGAACGTAACATTTTTCGAACACTGCGACTCTATTACACGAGCACCACGCAGCATTTCGCCAAAATAGTGCTCGGCGGGTAACCGGCTATCATCCGAACCCGAGGTCGCAACAGCGGTGGCATCCATCTCTGTCCAATGTGTCTTCACACGAGCGAGTGCCATCCTCGCACCCTCTATGCATGCCGACCGCTTCATCGCCTTCATATGCGGCACCGCCCCAAGAAATTGCTGCAATAAGCCAAAGTAACTCTTCGGCTTGGGCCTATCCGACCAGACATGGGTCACTATATCCGTCATGGCAAGCCCGGACAACCTATTCAGCTCAGCCCACTCGGCCAAATGGTCGGTCAGCGGAAGTGAACGCTCCAGACTATGGAATTGAGACCAAAACAGCTCTTCCGTCTCGTGATCCTTCTGGATTCGAAAATGCACAACGGCATCTGCCGCACTCGCTGCAAAGTCCATATAAGGGTCCTCCGGACCCCACAGTTGGCCCAACTGAGCATACTTTGGATCCGTAAACCTTCAGCGCAGCAGAAAAGGCTTGCCAGCTACAATGTCTCCGGCCTGGCGCAACTCTTCCTTTATAGCCCGCATTGCAGAGCGGGCATCCTTGGCTTCGGCGGTGGCCTTCCCCAGGTCTTCTTGCCCGGCCAGGCGCTCCTTATCAAGAGCCTCATTGCGGTCGGTAGCATCTTTTAACTTCACGGCCATTTCGGCCATCTCGTCCCTGCTTCGGCAGTGTGCGGCCCTTTCGGCCGCTAACTCTTCGGCCGCCCTCGAGGCCGCCGCATTACTCCTTCTGGCTTGCTCCTTGGCTTGAGAAAGTTCGGCCCGAAGGCTCTCCACAGCAGCGGCACTATCTGCATTTCACACACATGTAGTAAGGAGCTGGCTTCGGCTCCCTTACCAAGTGACCGCACAGAAACACTTACCTTGCGACTCATCAAGTCGCCTGTTAACCAGCGCGATGTCCGCATCCACAACGGTGAGTTGCCGCTTTAGTTCAGCAACTTCATCAGTCCGGCTGGCCCCCGGACGACCCGCCACCTACATAGGCACGGCGAAAATTTAAACCTGCGATTTTGATCCTCGGCACGCTGTCGCTTTCGACAACCTACCGAGTCTCAGGGGCTACTATCTATACAGGGCGCATTCTATATGCAAAAATTTCAAAAGGTGTGTCATTTTTACGTACCTCAAACCCCGCCAGCAAACTCCTGACGGCGTTATGTAATCCGCCTTCGGCGGACGAAATCCTTTCAATCACCATGCTCATCAATGCGTGGTGATCTTCTGAGATAGACGCCTTCTCAAGTAGACCTTTCAGCCGTACACCAGTTGGCGCCGAACTATCCGGCTTTGCCAAACCCGGGGGCTCCCTCCGTGACGACAGTTCAGGCTCGTCCGCCCTATCCGACGGTGCCCCGGACGAAGGCGTTTCGCTCTCCACCATATCCGGACGAAGGTCCCCCGAAGATGAGCTCATTTGCGAAGGACGGAGATCCGAACTACAAGGTAAAAACTTTAGTTATCCTCAGAAGCACAAATAGGGATGTCCCTTATTATAAAAATCCTTTCTTTCTACTTACGGCTCGTTGGAGGGCTGATCCTTTAAGGGAGACTGTGCGGCCGGGGCCTCCCCAGACGCAGGACCCTCTGGCGAAGATTTCTTCCCCCGTTTAGGGGCTTTGGCCCCCGGGTCCTCGGAGGCAATCCTCTTCTCCCCTTGGAGGGAGAGATTCTTGATCCCCCCTCTTTCAAGAGCCTCCTTAGGCGAGGCAGTAGCTTTTACACTTTCCCCTTCACCTTCCTCTGGAGGCGCAACCTCCAACATCCGGACCAGCACGAAATCCAGCGCGGTCTCTAGGAGGCGGGCCGGACACCATATCAATTTTGCTTCCACTATCCACTCCTGTTTAGAAGGAAATTGGTCATAAGGCGAATCATCGAAAGGCAAACAAGCGGTATGTCCGGACTTGGAGCTACTTACTTGAGTATTCGGGCGATTGCAGCTTAGGCCAGCATCCTCAGTCAATTTCGGACGCGCCTCTTGTGATCCGAAGAATAATTTGTACATCTCCAGGGGTGTCATACCCATGAAGTGTTGAAGAATCCGTGGTCCCTCCAGATTAAATTCCCATAGTTGGAGAGGACGGCGTTTGTAGGGCAAGTAACGCCTGATCAGCATAACCTGCGTCACCACGACCAGATCGATTTCCCTCGCCTGGAGATCTCGAATCCGGCCCTGCAGTAGGGGCACGTCCTTTGACGGCCCCCAGTTGAGCCCTTGGTTGACCCACGACATCAACCGTTGTGGAGGTCCCGGGCGGAATAAGGGCGGCGACTTTTGTTTGCGGCCCCTCGGAACGGTAATATAGAACCACTCTTGCTGCCACAGGCCGAGCTCCTCTTGGAAGGAGCCCGCGGGCCACGGGGCATCGGCCCTCCTACTGACGGCCGCCCCGCCGCACTCCGCTTGACGCCCCCCGATCATCTTCGGCGCCACATTGAAGGTCTTCAGCCACATGCCGAAGTGAGGGGTGACTCGGAGGAAGGCTTCGCAGACAACGATAAATGCAGAGATGTGGAGGATGGACTCCGTAGCCAAATCATGGAATTCCAACCCATAGTAAAACATGAGCCCTCTCACAAAAGGATCCATCGGGAAGCCTAAACCCCGACGGAGGTGGGATACAAAAAGAACATACTCGCCGGGCTCGGGGGTGGGGATGGCCTGCCCTTCGGCAGGCAACCTGTGCGAAATCTCGTAAGTCAGGTACTTGGCCTCCCGCAGCTTTAGCACGTCCTCCTCCGTGATGGAGGAGGGCATCCACCGGCCCTGGAGGTCAGAACCGGACATTATTAAAGGTCCGAAGCGCTCGAATCTGGGGCTCTAGGTGTTGGAACTTGGAGCAGGAGAGGATTCGATGGAGGATTGAAGAAAAGAAACGAGCCTTGGTCTCGTTATAAAGAGGGGAAAGTACCAAGAGCCGTCTCCGTGACCGTTCGGGACACGCCTTTGATAGAGGGGGTGTGGCGACGGGCGCGGTTGGGTTACCCACGTCCGTATTGATGAGAATCCCGGATTAAGGGGGAACACGATCTCTGCTTCGACAAGACGTGCCAAGGAAACCGCCTCGCTAACTGCGCTGAGGTGGTAAAATAAAAAACAATTCAAGTAATGGCCTGGTAGTGGTGTGACGTCATGCTGCAGAAAACGTCAGCAGATCGAACTTGTGTATATATTATTCTCTCTACGGTGGAATGTGGAATTTATTTTGCAGAGCCGGACACTATCCTGGTGTTCACAATCTTCTATGAATTATTTGGAGGAGGAACCCGCCTTGCAATGCCGAACAATATGCGCGCCGGACTCATCGTCATTGAAGCCTGGTTCAGGGGCTATTGAGGGAGTCCTAGATTAGGGGGTGTCCGGATAGCCGGATTACCATCATCGGCCGAACTATCATCGGCCGGACTATCATCATCGACCGGACTCCAAGACTATGAAGATACAAGATTGAAGACTTCGTCCCGTGTCCGGATGGGACTTTCCTTGGCATGGAAGGCAAGCTTGGCGATACGGATATGTAGATCTCCTACCATTGTAACCGACTCTATGTAACCCTAGCCCTCTCCGGTGTCTATATAAACCAGATGGCACATACATTACATCAACCCTTACAATCATACCATAGGCTAGCTTCTAGGGTTTAGCCTCCTTGATCTCGTGGTAGATCCACTCTTGTAAACATCCTCAATATCAATATCAATCAAGCAGGACGTAGGGTTTTACCTCCACCAAGAGGGCCCGAACCTGGGTAAAACATCGTGTCCCTTGTCTCCTGTTACCATCCGCCTAGACGCACAGATTGGGACCCCCTACCCGAGATCCGCCGGTTTTGACACCGACACCGATTTTGGTAATAAGCTTTCCAGAGAGTTGGTCAGGCAAACTCGGTTTGACCGATTACACAAACTTGGTGAGACTGATTTTGGTAATAAGTTAACCAGAAAGTTTGCATTGTAATCTCGGTAGTATCATTGCTCAAACTCGGTGAAACCGATTTTGGTAATGGATATACACAGAGAGATTACAATCCCATCTCGGTGAGACCGATATCCCTATTGGTGAGACCGATTTGCTTAGGGTTTGTGGCAGTGGCTAAGACATCTGAAATCGGTGGCGCCAGATAGAAAGAATTGGTGTGACCGATTTTGGCTTTAGGTTTAGGTCATTTGTGGAAGTGGGAAAGTAGTTGAGGGTTTTGGAGCATATCACTAAGCACATGAAGCAAGAGGCTCATTACGCAACACCTCATCCCTCCTTGATAGTATTGGCTTTTCCTATAGACTCAATGTGATCTTGGACCACTAAAATATAAAATGAAGAGTCTTGAGCTTGAAGCTTGAGCCAATCCTTTGTCCTTAGCATCTTGAAGGAGTTCCCACATCCTTTAGTCCATGCCACTCCATTGTTGAACTTATCTGAAACATACTAGATAAAAGTGTTAGTCCAACAAGAGATATGTTGACATTAATTACCAAAACCACCTAGGGAGCACTTGTGTTTTCAATCTCTCCCTTTTTGGTAATTGATGACAACATACATCAAAGCTTTAGATAAAGATATAAAGAGTAGCAAGTAAAGCTTTGGAAAGACATGTAACAAACATAGGCTCCCCCTACATGTATGCAATCATTTGAATATGGAATATAGAAGCATGTGAGAGCATAACCATGATAGAGTAGGCAATGTGTTACATGTATCTTGGCCATATGCATCAGAGCAAAGAATATTAAAGAGAATACCTTCATTCCCATGAGTCCTTCTTGCAAACAGTATGTACATCAGCAAGAATTCCTCATACACATGATTGTGATGCATATACTTACCTTGAAGTCTTGAGTTGGCTTAGGATGAAATGAACCTGCATAAACAAGGTTAGATAACACAGATACATCTACTAGCCAGAGCAAACAGAAGAAACCACAAGAATACCAAGACTGGGATGACATGTAGAGAGTGAGTACTAAGTACCACATTGGATTAGATATGTCCCCAAGAGTAAAGATATGCAATGAATTTAAATGATTTCTTTCCCTTAGATGTCTTGCTCCCCCTGAATATAGCATGGGATACTGGGAGAAGATAGGAAATAGAAAATCAGAGCTGAAAGATATGAATGATGATCAGAGCTAATGTATGCTAATGCAAATAAGCAGAACAGATCATATGAACATGTCTCTCCCCTCAAGAGGACATGTGGGCATCTCTCCTCTTGAACACCAAGCATCTGGGATCCTTGAGAAATACTTTCTACTTAAGTATTCTCTCCCCCTGGAGATCTCTCTCTCCCCCTGAGGAGCCCTCTCCCCCTTAAGAAGGTGATATACTCTTTCTTTGATGTGATGTCTCTCTAAGTGATAAGATTTGATGTGATCTCTCTCTCTCTCTCCCCCTTTGACATCAATTTCCAAGAAGGGTCTTCTGGAATCTGTCTAATGGGTTAGGTCCTTGAGACACAGCACAAAGAAATGATAAAAATGTGATGCTTGTAGAGGACAAGATTCATTGAGTGGAGCTGGATCAGAAGAAACATAGAATATGTGGCAAACTGTTTTTCCTGATGTGAAATCGGTGGCACCGAGTGGCATGTTTCGGTTGTACCGAAAGGATTCGGTTGGACCAAAAATAACAAATCGGTGAAACCGTGTTCATCGCAGAGAAAACACTTGTCACCTCAGCTCACTAGACTAGTAAGATCTCACAAAGATTTGCAAGGAATTTACTGAAAGATGTGCAATGAATTTGATGCAGAAAATGCAGAGCAAACAGAAAGAAATCTAGATGAAGTTTTTTTTGAAAGAGGAAACAAATATGCATGAGACAAATGCAAAAACACAGAAAAGAACACAATAGAACTTCATCTAGAGATGGTCAGCGACAAAGTCACCTATGTTAGAGTATATTGACTTAGGAGTCAAGTGAGATCACTTGATCATAGGTCATACTCATCGTTTAAGCTCAAAATGGGGTTGCCATTTTTCGTTTAAGCATCTTGATGTATTCACATCTTGTCGAGTTGCTTTAGCTCATGACTTGGAGTAAAGCTTCTCTAAGATGGAATAACATACCTTGGTTGGTGGTGTTGTCCATGTAGTTGAACTTGTGTGGGTTGCTCAAGGTTGATGTAGCTCATCAAGAATTTGGAGCACCACTTGGAATCTGAGTCCATCTACCTACATGGGTTAGTTTTTGCAAGGAAGAGCACTTGTGTATCCAAAAATGACAATCATGAAGCTCAACATAGAATTTGTCAAAGGATATGTTTGAGTGGTTCTGTGCTTCCTTGTCTTCAACCACCATGGTGTAGAAACTTGGTGATGTAGAGATAGCTCAAGATATGAGTAGATTACAATCTCATGGAGTTTGATTCCACCAAGTACCTACATGGGTTAGATAACATGCAAGATGCAAATATATCCAAGACATAAGATTTTGATCATAAGAGAAATATCAAGGATTAGCCATAAGCTCATGTCTTGCATGTATCGAATGGAGTTTCTACTCCAAGTTTGAAGCATCAATGATGTTCAATTCTCCTCTTAACCTACAAAACACTTTCTCATCAAGAGGTTTATTGAATATATCCGCTAATTGCTTTTCGGTGCGAACATGCTTAAGATCAATGTCACCCTTAGCAACATGATCTCGAATGAAATGATGATGGACTTCAATATGCTTAGTTCGAGAATGTTGCACTGGATTATGACCAATTTTGATAGCACTTTCGTTGTCACAAAGCAATGGAACATGTCTCACATATATCCCATAATCTTTAAGAGTTTGGGTCATCCAAAGTAATTGAGCACAACATGAACCAGCGGCAATATATTCAGCTTCGGCGGTGGATAAGGATACTGAGTTTTGTTTCTTGGAGGACCAAGACACAAGAGATCTACCAAGAAATTGACAAGTACCCGAGGTGGACTTTCTATCAACCTTGTTTCCGGCATAGTCCGAGTCGGAATAGCCAACAAGATCGAAAGAGGCCCTCTTAGGATACCAAATGCCAAAATTTGGTGTATGGATTAAGTATCTCACTATCCTTTTCACGGCCTTAAGATGACATTCTTTAGAAGCAGCTTGATATCGTGCACACATGCACACGCTTAGCATGATATCGGGACGTGAAGCACATAGATATAACAATGAACCAATCATAGAGCGATAAACCTTTTGATCAACCGGTTCACTATCTTTGGTCAAATCAATATGTCCATTAGTAGGCATGGGTGTGGACATACCTTTGCATTCTTGCATATTGAACTTCTTGAATAAGTCCTTGGTGTACTTCGTTTGAGAAACAAAGGTACCTTCCTTAGTTTGCTTGATTTGCAACCCAAGAAAGAATTTGAGTTCACTCATCATATACATCTCAAACTTCTCCGACATAAGCTTCCCAAACTTTTCACTAAAATGAGGGTTAGTTGAACCAAATATAATATCATCAACATAGATTTGGCATACAAATAGTTCTCCATTAACTCTTTTAGTAAAAAGAGTAGAATCCATTTTCCCAATTTCAAAGCCTTTTTCAATAAGGAACTTGGTCAAGCATTTATACCATGCTCTAGGAGCTTGTTTAAGACCATAAAGAGCTTTGTGAAGTTTGTAAACATGATTGGGTTTCTTAGGATTGACAAAGCCGGGAGGTTGCTTAACGTAAACTTGCTCCTCTATTTCACCGTTTAGAAAAGCACTTTTAATGTCCATTTGGTACAAGGTGATATCATGATGATTAGCATAGGAAAGTAAGATGCGAATGGCCTCAAGTCTAGCAACGGGAGCATAAGTCTCAGAATAGTCCATACCTTCAACTTGTGTGTAACCTTGGGCGACGAGACGTGCTTTGTTGCGAACTACTTGTACATCTTTATCTTGCTTGTTGCGGAACACCCATTTGGTACCGATGATGTTGTGGTTGTTGTTGGGCTTCTCAACCAATGTCCAAACTTGGTTCCTCTCAAAGTTGTGTAGCTCTTCATGCATAGCATTTATCCAATCCGGATCTTCCAATGCTTCTTCAACCTTCATAGGTTCAATGCTAGAGATGAAAGAATAGTTTTCACAAAAGTTAGCTAAACGAGTTTTAGAGCAAGCGATTCTCCCGGTTTGAATGTCATTGTAGATTTGCTCGACGGGATGGTCTTTAGCAATTCTTGCTCGAACTCGTGAAAGCTTTTGCTTGGGTCTTCATTGAACATATTCTTCATATTGTTCTTCTTCTTGGCCTTCTTCATTGTTGGCGTTGTCGTTCTCTTGTCGTGGTGGAGAAGGAGGTGGTTGACGTTCATCTTGATGCACTTCCTCGTTTTCTTCATCTTGGTGTGTCCCACTTGTGGATGCTTCCGTATCAACTCTTGGTTCACCTTGTCTTGAAGTAGAAGCTTCCACTTGGACGGACGAGGTGCTCTCCTTCACCTCCGTTGGATGAACCTTGCCAATAGCCAAGTCTTGGATTGCTTCCGAAGGATCTTTGTCTCCTACATCAATTGGCAATTGCTCTACTTGCGAGCCATTAGATTCATCAAACGTCACATCTACCGTCTCTTCAACCTTTCGAGTGAAGTTGTTGTAGACACGGTAAGTGTGAGAGTTTGAGCCATAACCTAGTAGGAAACCTTCATGAGATTTAGGAGCAAATTTAGAGCGACGATGCTTATCAAGAATGAAGCACTTTGAGCCGAATACTCGAAAGTATCCAACTTGGGGTTTGTTACCAGCGAGGAGCTCGTATGCCGTCTTGCCGAGTAGCTTGTGAAGATACAAGCGATTTGTTGCATGACAAGCTATCTCAACCGCTTCTGCCCAAAAGTGCTTTGGCGTCTTGTACTCATCAAGCATCGTTCTTGCCATTTCGATGAGCGTCCGGTTCTTCCTCTCAACAACTTCGTTTTGTTGAGGTGTGTACGTAGCCGAGAAGTCGTGTGAAATCCCTTCTTTGTCAAGAAAGGTGTCCACATTTGCGTTCTTGAACTCTGTTCCATTGTCGCTGCGAACCTTCTTGATCTTCACTTCAGATTGATTTTGGTCCTTCCTAGCGAAGTTTTTGAAGATCTTTTGGACTTGAGATTTATCATCGAGAAAGAACACCCACGTAAATCTTGAAAAATCATCAACTATAACTAGACCAAAAGAATTTCCACCGAGACTCTTGTAGGAGTTGGGACCAAAGAGATCCATGTGTAGTAGCTCGAGTGGCCTCCTTGTGGTCATGATGTTCTTCACGGGATGCCTTCCTCCAACCTGTTTACCTGCCTGACAAGCGCTGCACAGTCTATCCTTACCAAATATGACATCGTTAACTCCAAGAATATGATTTCCTTTAATAAGCTTGTCAAGGTTTCGCATACCAACATGACCTAGTCATCTATGCCATAACCAACCTTTTGAGGATTTAGCAATGAAGCAAGTTTTAGGTTGAGCCTTTTTAGTGAAATCAACAATGTATAGATCACCTCTACGCACACCGGTAAAGACCATTTTATGATTGTCTCAACGAAACACTTGGCAATCTACTTCAGTAAATAGGACATTGAAACCGAAATCAGCAAGTCTAGATACTGAAAGTAAGTTGTATCCAATAGATTCAACGAGCATGATTTTGTATGGAGCTATCATGTGATATGGCCACCTTACCAAGGCCAACGACCTTACTCTTTGAGTTGTCACCGAAAGTGACATACTTTCGAGGACTATCATTATCAGCAAGCTCACGAAACATGTCATTATCTCCGGTCATGTGATCGGTACATCCACTATCAAGAACCCATTCCTTTCCTCCTGACATATATCCCCGAAGATTTGCCATAAGACCAAAATGTCTCATTGCATCATCAAGATCGAAGTCACTATCATCATCCTCATCATAGTATCCATGTTCAACATCGTCATGTGGTGGATCAAATCCTAGAGAGGGTGATTCGTTAGAGTGAGTTTGACAATGATCTTGCTTATGAATTTTTATAGCTTCGGAAATAATATCACTAATAATACCAACATTTCCTTTGGCACGCATAAGGTTTGTAAGCTCAAATAGACGATCACCAAACATAGGATCACTAGTATTCATCTTACTCAAAGCAATGGACTTATGAAGAATTTCATCAAGATTTTTCAAGGAATAATCTGGAAATCGTTCCTCAAGAAATTTCCATATAGTGTAGGCACACTTAAAAGTAGGCAAAAATCCAATCAAGTTTCTAGGCAATCCTCTAATGATAAGTTTGGCAGTTCTAAGATTCCTAATCATGTCAATTGACTCATCATGGGTAGGATGCATAGGATCAACATAAGGTGCACAAGGGCTAGCAATGTACTTGTTCAAATGATATTGATTGAAAATTACAAGCATATCATTTTTCCATTCATGAAAATACTCTCCATCAAGAATAGGCACTCTATGTCTAAGACTCCCCAAAGTAGACTCATCCATCTTCCTCCAATGGTGATTAAACCAAGGCAATGGAGACCAATGCTCTGATACCACTTGTAGGACCTTGAGAAGAGGTGTCTAGAGGGGGCGTGATTAGACACTAAGTACCAAAGTTGCAGTTTTTAAGTTTCCTTAAGTTTAAGTGGAGTTTAGGCACAAGTCTAACATTCAAAATACATATCAAGCAAGCATGCAAGAGTATATGGGCAGTGGAAAGTAAAGCATGCAACTTGCAAGAATGTAAAGGGAAGGGTTTGGAGGATTCAAACGCAATTGGAGACACGGATGTTTTTGGCGTGGTTCCGATAGGTGGTGCTATCATACATCCACGTTGATGGAGACTTCAACCCACAAAGGGCAACGGTTGCGCGAGTCCATGGAGGGCTCCACCCACGAAGGGTCCACGAAGAAGCAAACTTGTCTATCCCACCATGGCTGTCGCCCACAAAGGACTTGCCTCACTAGCGGTAGATCTTCATGAAGTAGGCGATCTCCTTGCCCTTACAAACTCCTTGGTTCAACTCCACAATCTTGTCGGAGGCTCCCAAGTGACACCTAGCCAATCTAGGAGACACCACTCTCCAAGAAGTAACAAATGGTGCGTTGATGATGAACTCCTTGCTCTTGTGCTTCAAATGATAGTCTCCCCAAGACTCAACTCTCTCATATAGGATTTGGATCTAGTGAAAAGAAGATTTGAGTGGAAAGCAACTTGGGGAAGGCTAGATATCAAGATTCATATGGTAGGAATGGAATATCTTGGCCTCAACACATGAGTAGGTAGTTCTTTCTCAGAAAATGTATGCTGGAAGTGTAGGTTCAGTCTGATGGCTCTCTCCACGAATGAAGAGGAGGTGGAGGGGTATATATAGCCTCCACACAAAATCTAACCGTTACACACAATCTACCAAACTCGGTGTGGCCGAATCAACAAACTCGGTCGGACCGATTTAGCAAATAATGTGACCGTTAGGGTTTTCGGTGGGACCAAAATGCAACTCGGTAAGACCGATATGGTTACGGTTAGGGCATAACGTAATCTTGGTAAGACCGATTACACAAACTTGGTGAGACCGATTTTGGTAATAAGCTTTCCAGAGAGTTGGTCAGGCAAACTCGGTTTGACCGATTGCACAAACTCGGTGAGACCGATTTTGGTAATAAGTTAACCAGAAAGTTTGCATTGTAATCTCGGTAGTACCGATTGCTCAAACTCGGTGAAACCGATTTTGGTAATGGACATACACAGAGAGATTACAATCCCATCTCGGTGAGACCGAGATCCCTATCGGTGAGACCGATTTGCTTAGGGTTTGTGGCAGTGGCTAAGACATCTGAAATTGGTGGCGCCGGATAGAAAGAATCAGTGTGACCGATTTTGGCTTTAGGTTTAGGTCATTTGTGGAAGTGGGAAAGTAGCTGAGGGTTTTGGAGCATATCACTAAGCACATGAAGCAAGATGCTCATTAAGCAACACCTCATCCCTCCTTGATAGTATTGGCTTTTCCTATAGACTCAATGTGATCTTGGACCACTAAAATATAAAATGAAGAGTCTTGAGCTTGAAGCTTGAGCCAATCCTTTGTCCTTAGCATCTTGAAGGAGTTCCCACATCCTTTAGTCCATGCCACTCCATTGTTGAACTTATCTAAAACATACTAGATAAAAGTGTTAGTCCAACAAGAGATATGTTGACAATAATTACCAAAACCACCTAGGGATCACTTGTGCTTTCAAGGGGCACCCCCTGCCGGCAATGACAAGAGGAAGGATCACCGGTGCAACCCCCGTCTCGCTGGCAGAGTCACGGGGTGAGGGAGCATGGGGCCCGGCTCTGGGGCACCCTCGCAGCGTCATGTTAACTGGAGCTAGTCCCACGCCCTGCGCAGGATCGGGGCGCTGGGGGCTGCGCGCATGCGTCAAGCTGGAGTCCTTGGGGATGCCTGCCTCCCGAGGTTTCTCCTTCGTGGGGACCCTGCAAAACCCCAGCCATGAGAAAATGCGGCGCGCCTGGAGGTCAAGAGCAAAGGTACTTACTCATCGGTAGCCACGTATCTCCTCGGCTTCAGCGATCGACGGGTGCCGTCGTTGCAGCACAGGGATCTCTTCCTCTTCAGGAGTGACTCGAGGCACATGCGGCGCTGACCAGACCCCGTTAGGAGATCCTCAGGAGGGGGAGCGCTCGGCGTGGTATCTGGAGCGGGGGTCCCAAGGGCAGGGGCACCCGTCGAGACCTTATGGCTCACGGCTCCGGGGCCATTGGTGGGCTCCTCGTCGTCAGCAGCCACTCTGGAGCCACCATCCCGGGCGTCAGAGGCCCCTGCCTGTGGAGCCTGGGGTTGCACCAGTTCCGATAGCTTCTTCCAGGGCCCCATAAGCCTCGGACTCCCGAGCCTCCAGCGGGGCCGGGCCTCCGGAGGAGCTCTCGACAGCTGATGGAGGCACGCGCCCCCTGCCTTCACACTCGGGGTGCACGCGGCAGGGTCGATCAGGAGAGGAGCCACAAAGATGAGGTTCTCGCGGGGCCCCTCAATGCCCTCGGGAAGCAACCCCCACTCGTCGAACAGAGGCATCTGCCTCGGGAAGGCCGTCTTGTTCGAGCACAGATAGAGAAGGCAGCCACCCCCCGGAAGGTCAGCAGGCTCGGACTTGCCGATCAGAAGCTTGAGCACCATGCCCAAGGTGTCAGCAGCAAGCGACGGCCTCTGCAGCCTCATCGGATCCCCGATGCCTGTGAAGTCCCACATCGGGCAAGAATGGCACTAAAGGGGATCAATGCGCTGCTTTACGAATTCCTTCACCACCATTGGTGCCGTCACCTCCAGTTCTTGAAGCCTCACCAGTCTCTTCTAGACGAAAGCAAGACGCCGGTCGGAGAGCCTCTCATGGCACCAGCTGGAGCTAGGCACAGCAGGCACCCCAGGGGTCAAGAGCAGGGGGCTAAACTCGCGGGCATCCATAAGAAGCCACTGCTTCTGGAATCCCTTCACAGCAGGCAAGAGCTCGACGTCAATCCCCGAACCAACGGTCACGACCACGACTTCAAAGGTCACGCACCCAGAGCATTGGCGGGCGTCGACCAAGCGAAGCAAGAAGAAATGGCGAAACAAGGCCACGGAGGGAGTGATGCCTATCATGGCCTCGCAGAGGAAGGCGAAGACAGCGAGGAGGATGACGGAGCGGGGGTCCAGATGCAGCAGATGGATCTGGTAATGCGACATCACGGTGTTGAAGAAAGGGGAGAAAGGAGGAATCAACCTAGTGAGAAGAACATGGAGATAGATGGTGATCTCGGTGGAGCTCATCTCTTTGGTTTGCCAAGATGCAGGGAGAACAACCATCGCCCTCCCCTCATTGGAATCGGCGGCGAGCGCATGGCAAACCTTGTCCAGCCCCTCCTCATTGATCACTGTTGACTGCTCAAGGGCTGGCTCCAGGGCCAGCGGAGGACCGGCTGGGGAAAGCGGCTTCCCCTTCTTCTTCCTCAACTTGGGGGCCATGGCGAGTACTAAAAGAGGACAAGGCGCCGGCGCCGGATCTATGGACACGGCGGCAAGACTGGGAAGGAGGAAACAAGAGCCAAGCACGGTAATTTGCGAAGGGCGAGCTGCACTGACAACGGGTGGCTGCTGGGTCTACCGGATATCAAGGCGGCATGGGGAAGTGGAGACGCCCACGTTCCATCAACCGCCATGTGTCTTTAAGGTTATAGGCTGATAGGGCCCGCGACGCTCCACCCTTGCCCTTTGGCTTCGCCGGGAAGCCAAGTCCGAGCGCGCCTTGGGCCCGGGATACTGTCGGCGTCTTGGATTCGAGGGTATCCAGCCCTGCCTGCCCGCGGCCCTCCACGTGGCTTCATCGACGGCCTGGTAAACCCAGCTCCAAAACCAACACTACAAGACCCTTGCGAGGAGCCAGGCCTTGCGAGGCGGACAACGCCAAGTCCCCCGAAGGATTCGGCCTCCTCAGGCGGGCTCCTGAGGGGCGGAGAGTTCTATGCAATGTTACCTCATGAGGCTCAGCTGACGTGAGCCATGACGACCAAGGCCAAGCGGGCGCCAGGCGGGCGCAGAGCGCAGGTTTCCTCTTCGGTGCAAAGGAAGCAGGGTGCAGGCGTGGAGTCCCGAGGAATCAGCCAAAGGTTTCCATTTTGGTGCAATGAGACCAAGACCGCCCGGACGGCAGGACGGAGGTCATCGGCGATCCCACCGCAGTGTCACGACCAGAGGCTTTTCACAAGCGAAGACTACTTTTGACAGGATAGACTGTACTACCTGTCCCCTTTCAAATCCGACCGTTGTGGGATCCCTTTCCGCGCATATTTGGGAAGAGGACCAAGGCCACTATAAATAGGACTAGCCACCACCATAGGAGGGGACGGGATCAGAACAAGTAGAGCTAGCATACACCACACCAGCTCAAGAACACCTTACCTCCTGAGGCTTGTTCATCCACTATACCAGTTCATCCACAGCCCTTTGAGGCAATCCACCACACCACACTGGATTAGGGTATTACACCACAACGGTGGCCTGAACCAGTCTAAATCGCTGTGTCTTTGTGTCTCTTTGAGCTCGATGTGCTAGGCTTAGGAGGATCGCGAGTAGGCAGGCTAGGCAGGTTGAGATCTCTGCACGCACCCCAGAGTTTGAACCTCTCAAGGGTTTGTAGATCCCTAAATCCGACACAGCCTTCTATCCTGGAGAGCCCGTGTGCACGGGGTTAGTTGGGCCCATGCGCATGGGGGTCCCGTGTGCACGGTACACGCCCGTGCACACGGGGTGTCACAATGCCAACTCTCTGAGTAGTCCATGGGCACGGGGTATCGGGGCTCCGTGCGCACGGAGTCACCTAGGACTTCTAGTGTTGCTGCTGCTGGGCCCCGTCTTGTTCCTCACGGCCATGGGGTGGTCCTCCTACTCCTTGGTGGTGTTCCTCTTCATACCTAATGAGGCATAGAATATTTTGGTGAGGTAGCAACCAAGTTCCACTTGTATCCATATGCATGTCAACTAGGAAGGAGTTCACCTTGGTTTCCATTGCACATGCTCTAGCTCTTGTCATGGCTCCGCATGGTGCTTGACGTGTTGGTGTAGAGTCCATGGGGATGATGGAAAGGTGCTCGCATCATCACCCACCTTAGGAGAGATCCGTCCACGGATTGGGATCTTCATCCCAATGGTACTTGGCCGAGTCTTTGACGTTGAAGATGTCGCCTATGTTGTACTTGTCGCGTGGTATGTCAGTCTTGCAAGCGTTGTCATTGTAGCGTGCTAGCACCTTGAAAGGTCCGTCGGCTCTAGGTAGTAGCTTTGACTTGCGCTCATTGGGGAAGCGGTCCTTGCGAAGATGAAGCCATACAAGATCTCCCGGTTGGAAAATCATTGGTGTCTTGTTGATGTTGAACTTGTTGGAGAGGCGATGTACTTGACGCTCGATCATTGCCCTTGTATCCTCATGCATCTTCTTGAGAAAACTTGCCCTTGCACTTGCATCCATGTTGGCGCGTTCTTGGTGCGGAAGAGGTATAATGTACAATGGGGACAATGGGTTGAAGCCGTAGACAACCTCGAAGGGGGACTTGCTGGTAGTGGAGTGTCGAGCTTGATTGTAGGTGTACTCGACGATGGGTAAGCACTCCTACCACTCCTTGATGTTCTTCTTGATCAACACACGTAGGAGAGTAGAGAGCATTCGGTTGGTGACTTTGGTTTGGCCATTGGTTTGTGGATGATATGCCGTGGAGAACAGAAGCATGATGCCGAGCTTGGCGCAAATTGTCTTCCAAAAGTAGCCTAGGAACTTGATGTCCCAGTCTGACACAATGGTCCTTGGTACTCCATGCAACCTCAAGATTTCCCTACAAAAGAGATTAGCAACATGTGAAGCATCGTCTATCTTGTTGCATGGCCAAAGATGTTCCACAACGACAAAGACAGAATCCTTTCCATTCCGAGTTCTAGGTAAACCAAGCACGAAATCCATACTAATATCCTCCCATGGTTGATATGGAATTGGAAGTGGCTTATGTAAACCATGAGATTGTGCTTTGGACTTAGCTTTGCGGTATGTAGAGCATTTGTTGGTGACGCATGCCACGTCGCGGAACATCTTTGGCTAAAAGTACTTGAAGGAGAGTGTGGCGAAGGTCTTGTCGTGTCTGAAATGTCCCATGAGTCCACCTCTATGAGCCTCTTGCAAAAGCAACAAAGAAGAGAAGAATCGGGTATACAAAGTTTGTTAGCACACATAAGGTAGACATCCTTGAGATAAAATTTCTCCCAACAAGTGTGAGTAAGACATTTGGCATAAGGTAGTGCAAAAGAAGGATCATTCACATAAAGATCTTTAATATGGTCAAAGCCAATAACATTTAACTCAAGTTGAGTAACAAGCATGCACATGCGGGAAAGAGCATCCGCCACCACATTTTCTTTGCCTTTAATGTACTTGATCACATAAGGGAAAGACTCAATAAATTCACTCCATTTAGCATGCCGTTTATTCAACTTGGTTTGACCTTTAAGGTACTTTAGAGTCTCATGATCAGTATGTATGAAAAATTCACGTGGGCGAAGATAATGCTCCCAAACATGCAATATTCGCACAAAAGCATACAATTCTTTGTCATATATAGGATAGTTAAGTTGAGCACTGGATAGTTTTTCACTAAAATATGCAATTGGTCACTTTTCTTGCATCAAAACTCCACCAATTCCATGACCGCTAGCATCACAATGAACTTCAAAAGTTTTGGTGAAATCGGGTAATGCGAGAATTGGGGCATGTGTAAGCAAAGATTTGAGCTCATCAAATGCGGTAGATTGGGATATTCCCCAAACAAAAGGTGCATTTTCTTACTCAAAGCATGCAATGGTTCGGAAATAGTGCTAAAGTATTTCACAAAGCGATGATAGAAACCCGCTAAACCAAGGAAACTACACACTTGTTGCAAATTAGTGGGTTGGGGCCAAGTTTTAATTGCTCCAAGTTTAGACTCATCTACATGAACTCCCTTGGAAGACACAACAAAGCCCAAGAAAACTATCTTGTCAACACCAAAATTGCATTTCTCCATATTGGTATAGAGACGCTCTTTTCTAAGAGTTTGCAAAACGTCCCGAAGATGATTCACATGCTCTTTGAGGGATTTGCTAAACACAATAATGTCGTCAAAGTAGACTACAACAAACACACCTATGTAAGGACGAAGCACATAATGCATAAGGTGCATGAAGGTACCAGGTGCTTCCGATAAGCCCATAGGCATGACTAACCACTCATACGAACCAAACTTTGTTTTGAAAGCGGTTTTCCATTCATCACCCTTTGGTATGCGAATTTGATAGTAACCACTTTTGAGATCAATTTTTGAGAAAATAGTGGCACCGCTAAGCTCATCTAACATATCATTGAGGCGTGGAATGGGATGCCTATAGCGAACGGTGATAGCATTGATAGGTCTATAATCAGAACACATGCAAAAGCTACCGTCTATTTTTGGCCCAAGAATGACCGGTACGGCACAACGACTCAAACTTGCTCGCACATGTCCATGGTCTATGAGATGTTGGACTTGACTTTGTATTTCTTTGGTTTCGTCGGGGTTGACCCGGTATGGATCCTTGTTAGGAAGAGGTGCTCTAGGTATGAGGTCGATCCGATGTTCAATGCCACGTAGAGGAGGAAGACCGGGAGGTAGCTAATCAGGAAAAACATCCGCGAATTCCTGCAACAAGTTAGACAACACTAGAGGAAGAGGATTAGGAGTGTTAGTCTTTTCCATGTCATCTTTGCACACTAGGACATAGTGGATGATACTCAATGGGTTCTCACACACTTCTCTCATCTCTCTTTTTGTGGCTAGAAGAACTATGTTTTTCTCTCTTGGCGAAGAGTCGCTCAATTTTTGCTTGTGGCACTCACTCTTTGTTGTGGTTCACTCTCTCACTAGTCTCTCCATGATGGGTGGATGCTTGCTTGTCAGTGATCACTTGGCTTGGAGACATAGGTCGTAGAACGTACTCCGTTCCCTTCATCTTGAAGCTATAGTGGTTTTTTCTCCCATTATGGATGACCCTGCGGTCGAATTGCCAAGGTCTCCCCAAGAGGAGATGGCACACGGACATAGGAACCACGTCACACTCAATGGTGTCCTCGTAGGCGCCAATCTTGAAAGAAACATGCATGGTGTGCTCCCTTGAACTGTGCCTGAGTCGCTAAGCCATTGGACCTTGTAGGGGCTAGGATGCTTTTTCTTGACCAGTTGCAGCTTGCAACATAGCTCTTCATTGCCAAGCTGTGGCAACTTCCTTCGTCAATGATGACTTTCACGGAGCGCCCATTGATGCCAGCCTTGGTGTAGAAGATGTGACACCTTTGGTCTTCATCTTGATGGTGTTAGAGCGTCAAAACCTTGGAGACCACGAGAGCGGGACTTGAATCATTGTCACAATAGACTTGAGCATCTTCTTCATCATTAACTTGACGGTGCATGGCGACGTGCTCGATAGCTTCCATCTCATCTTCACTCATGGAGTCGTACGTGCCATCATCGTTAGTGATCATGGTTCGCTTGTTGATGCATTGGAAAGACTTGTGTCCACGGCCACCACATGTGAAGCACTTGATAGAACTTTTCTTGACGGGATCGTCTGGTGGTGCCAAAGAAGAAGTCTTGTCCTTGTAGGTGCTTGCCGGAGGACGAGTCGAGGAAGGCGTCGCTTGCTTGAAAGTTGACTTGTCGTGGGTACTTGGTGATGTTCTAGTCGAAGTAGGAGGCATCGAAGTCGTAGTAGGGGTAGCTTGAGTGTATGAGCTATAGGTCTTGGATGAGTACTTGGCGTACTTGAAGTCTTCTTGTACTTGACATTCCATCTTGATCGCTTGGTGAACTAGCTGGAGGAGGTTGGAGTAGGGTTGGAAATCGGCAATCTTCCGTATTGGGTGGTTGAGGCCGTTCAAAAAGCATGCCATTTTTTTTGCTCATCATCTTCTTTGACATTGGCTCGTATCATGGCAATCTAATTTCTTGATAGTATTCTTCCACCCTTTTCGTGCCTTGCTTGAGGAGTTGCAACTTCTTGAAGATATCTCGAGTGTAGTACGTAGGCACGAAGTGAGCTCTCATGACATCCTTCATTTGTGTCCAAGCCGTGATGGGTGGCTCATCCTTCTCACGACGACGCTCGATCACTTGCTCCCACCAAATTAGGACATAGTCTTGAAACTCGAGGGATGTCATGGCGATCTTCTTTTCCTCATCATAGTTGTGTAGACGGAATATCTGGTCGACTTTCAGTGCCCATGATAGGTATTCCTCGGGGTCATTGCTTCCGTAGAACTTGGGCATGGTGAACTTGAGCTTGCCATAGCGGAGTTCTTCATCATAGTGATGATGGTGATATCGGTCTTGCCGAGGAGGAGGATCTTCAAGCATTCGATCCGCTTGATCTCGCTCTTGGTTTGGAGGAGGGTTGTGGATCACTCAATCCGGTTGGTGAGGAGGAGGTCGAGGCATATGTTCCCGGTTTTGCCTTTCTTGTTGTTCTTCATGTCGAGCGGCTTCTTCTTGTATTTCCCCCCGAAGAGCTTCCTCTTGCTCACGTACTCGATGACTTCGTTGGGCGACGGCTCGAGTGGACTCTCGGAGTGCGTCTTGAGATGCTTGAGCTTGAGCTTCACGGTTTTGTTGCTCCTATCGAATTTCCTCGCCGTCTTGAGATTCTTGACATGGACGATGTGGCGGTGGTGGTTGTTCTTGATCCCCGACGTCTCGTTCATGGTGTCGCGCCTGCTCGCATGCTCAAACTCGGTCATGTAGGCCATTGCCATGGAACGGATTTTCTTGCGCCTGGTGGTCTTGAGTGTTGTCGCGTCGAGGAGGACTCGCATCAGAATATGAGTATGACGACGAGTGGCGACTTGAGTGACGCCGTATTGGTGAAGAAGTTGAGGAAGGTGCTCGGCTCACGATCATGTTGCTGAATTCATCCATTTGTTTGGAGAGCTTGGTGTCCAAATAGTCCCGTTGTCATGCTTCCGATTGTCGTAGGTCGGTGGCGAGTTGTTCGATACGATCACCCAAAGCTTCACTCTCTTGATGTAAAGCTCGTTGCACAATGAAGAAGTGATTCTTGGTGACGTAGTCGCGTTCACCATCTTGCTCCTCAAAAAGGGGGTTTGTTGAAGAAGAAGGCCTATCCATCATGTGAAATGGTGGTGAGTAGATAAATGAGAGAACAAAACCAAAGTTACCTTTTCCGAAGATTGTGGATGTAACAAGTACAGTCCCACATGATGCTATAATAGGAGAATTGGTACATGGTATTGTTTCTCACACCTACAAATAAAAGGCTTATGGATGATCTTGGTTAGGAAGTGGCACAAATAATTCAAGCAAATGGTAGTCAAGATATTGACAAAGTTGAGAAGATTCGCAAATGGCAAGTAAGACAAATAGATCAAGCCCAAGGATATCACTGGGAACACACACACGGAAGATAAATGGGATCTGCACAACCAAGGAGTGAGCTCTAAGATGTGAAACCACGAAAATGCTCTTGTTGTACGGATACTAGAGAGACTCTAGCTCGATTGCTCTAATGGGCTAGATACGCTAGTGCACCAACCTAGAAGAGAAACGGGTCGTCTTACTATCCCAAGTATGCTTATGCATGTAGTGACCAAGATGATGTAGCTATGCTAGTAGGCTCGATGCTATTTCTTATAAACTCTTTGCTTCTCTTCTCTTTTGCTTAAAAGCTTTTCTTTTTTTGACTATGCCACGATGCTTGATATACGAGCCATAATGCGAGATAACAAGTAGTATATGCACGGGAGAGGCGTAACACTAATGGTGCACTAAATGTGTGGCCCGGCCATACTCGGCAAGCTAGTCTCGATGGGTAAGCTACGCAAAAGAGGCTTGAAGCTATCAAGGTAATGGCAAGGGTAATACATTGGTGTCGTCAAGGTTACCGTCAATGCTTACAGTTGTTATGAAGATGGAGTGGTCGAAGCCGATGTGGAGTCCGAGTCGATGGTCGAGTGGCGGTGATGATGAAGTCAAATCACACCTAAGTAGCCGAAACACCTTAGGACACGAGAGAAACCGCAACCCAATACTCAAACAACCACAAGAAATATTGCGGAAGATCACAAGTGGTGGTGGGGTGTCAAAATGGTGGAAAACAAAACTGGCCGAAAGTCTCTGGATAGGCCGTGCGCACGGGGTAAGTGAGGCTCGTGTGCACGGGGTCCTCAGCGAGTGGATGAACTGCTCCGGATCCGTGGTAATTTCCAAATTTGAGGCCAAAATCTATGGGTGGAAGGGTGGGGAAGATGGTAGGGGGTTAGATCCACTTGCCAAACACCAAATTCGTGGATCAAATCAACCAAATCTCACAAGATCATCAAATTGCAAGAAATTTTTTTGGGCTATTTTTGGTGGCGATTTTCGAATTAGGATGAAAAACAACAAAATCAAGCTAGAAAGTGGAGGGTAGGGACTCCAAGATGTGAATTAACCTTGCTCATGATACCAAGATGTTGTAGGGTGAAACCCTAAGATGGATCTTTTCACACTTGGAGGGGAAAATAGGAAGAACACCAAGAACACAAAGAGGAATTCACTCCAACAATACCAAATTACACATCCACCAGAATAGCAACACAAGATCCACAAGTCACAAACACAATCAAAGGAAAGATACAATGGTAGAGTTCTTCCCACTCCTAGGAGATGAGGTCTTGATGATGGTAGTCTTCTCCAAGATGGAGGTCTTGAAATCCACAAGTGGATCCTCTCCAAAGAGGCCTTGATATCCAATGGAGGTGGTAGAAGGAGCAAATCTCACAAATATCTCATATAATACTTTGCTAACCCTAAACATAACCCTAGGTACGGAATATATAGGCTTGGGGTCGAAGTGGATGAAGAGGGGCTCAAACAGGAGATCACAGCCCTCCATCCTGGAGAGCCCATGCGCACGGGGTTAGTTGGGCCCGTGCGCACGGTACACGCCCGTGCGCACGGGGTGCCACAACGCCTACTCTCTGAGTAGTCCGTGGGCACGGGGTATCAGGGGCCCGTGCGCACGGGGTCACCTGGGACTTCTAGTGTTGCTGCTGCTGGGCTCTGTCTTGTTCCTCACGACCAAGGGGTGGTCCTCCTACTCCTTGGTGATGCTCCTGAGCTTCTTGGTGGTGTTCCTCTTCGTACCTAATGAGGCATAAAGTATTTTGGTGAGGTAGAAACCAAGTTCCACTTGTATCCATATGCATGTCAACTAGGAAGGAGTTCACCTCGGTTTCCATTGCATGTGCTCTAGCTCTTGTCATGGGTCTGCATGGTGCTTGATGTGTTGGTGTAGAGTCCATGGGGATGATGGAAGGATGCTCTGCATCACCTATGATGTTTGAGTAGATCTGTTTTGTCCTGTGGGTTAATCGTGATCTTGGTTGGTATGATTGTATATTTTATTTATAGTGCTGCTACGGTGCCCTTCGTCTCGTGCAAACGTGAGGGATCCCTGCTGTAGGGTGTTGCAATACTTTCATGATTCGCTTATGGTTGGTTGCGAGAGTGACAGAACCTTAAACCCGAGTAGGTGGGTTGTTGCGTATGGGATAAAGAGGACTTGATACTTAATGCTATGGTTGGGTTTCATGACCTTAATTATCTTTATTAGTTGCGGATGCTTTCTAGAGTTCCAATCATAAGTGCATATGATCCAAGTAGAGAAAGTATGTTAGCTCATGCCTCCCCCTCATGTAAAATTACAAGAATGATTACTGGTACTTGTTATCGATTACCTAGGGAAAAATGACTTTCTTGTTGACAAAAGCTATCCACTTTTATTATCTTGCAATTTATTCGTAGTTTTATTCTCACAAAGTACTCATAGTTTTATTCTTGCAAAATAGTTCCATACTTGTGTTAGGTAAAGCAAATGTCAAGTGTGCGTAGAGTTGTATCGGTGGTCGATAGAACTTGAGCAAATATTTGTTCTACCTTTAGCTCCTCGTTGGGTTTGACACTCTTATTTATCAAAGAAGGCTACAAACGATCCCCTATACTTGTGGGTTATCAAGACCTTTTTCTGGCGGTGTTGCCGGAGAGCAATAGCATAGGGTGAATATTCTCGTGTGTGCTTGTTTGCTTTATCACTAAGTAGATTTTATTTTCCGCTCTAAGTTGTTCTCTATCTTTAGTTATGGATATGGAACACGAAAGACCAAAATAAATAGTGGTACCTACTCATGGAGATGGGGAACCTCCTAAAACCCTCGATGCTCATTATGTGAAAAATATTATGCACTACTTTGATAATCCTGAGAAAACCCCATTCAACATGATAATGGGAGACACATTAGATCAACGTGAATACTTTAGGCATTATCGCTTGACACAAAAAGGGAAACTGTTATGGGATCAAATTGAAAAGTTGCATTGGTATGCTTGGAATTTATGCCAGAGATATGATTTTACTTGTTGATCTAGGATGAAGGCTCCACACCTTCCCTTTTCATGCAAATTTAACGATAATGAAACCTTAGCTTATTATGCCAATGGTAGATATGACTACTATGACGTGGAACGAATAGAAGAATTTGTTGCTTTTAAGGGTCCTTATGAAATTGAATCTCTGTTTGAAAAGTATGATGATTATGATGATTCTATTTATAGGCCTGAAAATTTTGCTATACTTAAATATTGCTATGAAAATTATAAATACAATGCCGTTATTGATGTGTTTATTGAGAAAGTCTCTGCTGTCCAAGAAGAGACTAATAAGGAGTCTATGGAAGAAGAAATTTATGAAACTGTAAGCTCATTGGAATGTGTTATGCTGGAATGTCAGAGGATTAAATTCTGAAGCTAGGCAGAGAGCTGTCAGGCAGAAAATTGAGGAAAGCTAGTGTGTTATAGGTTGTTTGCAAGAAACTAAGTGCTCATCTTTTGACTCCAGGTCATTTAAAAGTTTCTGTCCTAAAAGGTTTGGTTCTTTTTCTTGCTCTCCTTCCATGGGAGCCTCTGGTGGAATTCTTGTTGTCTGGAACTCATCTTTTTTTATTGGGACTCTAATTGAAGTGCAACAATTTGCTGTGGTTATTCAGTTTGTATCCAGACAAAATAATGAAAAGTGGAATTTGGTTGTTGTTTATGGCCCTTCCCAGGGTGAAGCCAGAGATAACTTTGTTACTTGGCTTTATAACTTGTGTATTCCTGTTGATGAGAACTGGTTACTGTTAGGTGACTTTAATTTCATAAGGTCCATGGACAATAGGAATCTACCTGGTGGGGATATAAATGACATGTTTATCTTCAATGAGATAATTGGGCACTTGGGCCTCCTTGAATTACCCATCAAAGGCAGGTCTTTCACCTGGTCTAATATGCAAGATAACCCACTTCTTGAGCAATTAGATTGGTTCTTCACTTCAGTGGACTGGATTACAGACTACCCCATGACTGAGGTGCTGCCCTTGGCTAGGACTGCATCTGATCATGTCCCATGTATGGTTTCTATTAGGACTTCCATCCCAAAGTCAAATCTTTTTAGGTTTGATAATTATTGGATGGAGTTGGAGGGTTTCATGGAATGTGTTGAATCATCCTGGCAAAAACCTTCTGGGAAGGGGCACATAACTGCTAGGATTGCAGATAAATTCAAATCTTTGAGAATGTGTCGCAAAAGGTGGGAAATGAATGTCTCCAAATTAAAATTGCTGATTAGCAAAAGTAATCATGTTGTTTTCCTCTTGGATGAGTTGGAGGAGTGGAGGCCTCTGTTTAGGCAGGAGATCAACTTCAGAGGAATTGTCAAGGGCCATCTGGAAAAGCTTTTGCATCTGCAATTTCTTTATTGTAAAAAGAGATGCACTATCAGGTACTTCAAAGTTGGAGGGGAAAATACCAAATTTTTCCATGCCATGGCCACTGAGAGGCACAGGAGGAACTCCATTGCTAGTCTTAAGTTAACTGATGGTTCTGTGGTCTCTGGTCACTCCCAAATGGCACGAATCATTTGGAGTTGTTTTAAAAATAGAATGGGCACCTCAAGAGGGATTGTGATGGGTTTTGATTTATCTTCACTTATTTCCCCTGCGGAGGGCCTTGACTTGCTCACCAAGCCTTTTGAGAAGGAGGAAATGGATAAGGTGGTCAAGCACATGCCTGTGGATAAAGCCCCAGGACCTGATGGATTTAATGGTCTATTCTTCAAGAAATGCTGGCATATAATTTCACATGACTTCTATGATTTAGCTCAGGCTTTCCATGAGGGCACTATTGCCTTGGAAAATATCAATAGTTCTTTCATCACCCTGGTGTCAAAAAAGCTCACACCTGAGGAAGTGGGTGATTATAGGCCTATTTCTCTTACTGGTATGGGTCTGAAATTTCTTTCCAAAATAGCTGCCAACAGGCTTCAAGAGGTGATAATGCAATGTATTCATAAGAATCAATATGGTTTCATAAAGAGCAGAACAATCCAAGATTGTATTGGTTGGACCTTTGAGTACTTAAACTAATGCCATCAGTCCAAGAGGCCAATTGTAATTCTTAAGCTTGACTTTGAGAAGGCTTTTGACTCTTTGGAGCATGAAGCCATCTTTCAAATCTTGAGACATAAAGGTTTCAATGAGAAATGGATCCTTTGGATGAAATAGCTTCTGGCCACTGGTACTTCTTCTATTCTTCTCAATGGATTCCCTGGGAGGAAATTTGTCTGCAAAAAGGGAGTTAGGTAGGGTGACGCTGTCTCTCCTCTTTTATTTGTTATAGCTGCTGATCTTTTGCAAACAGTTATCAAAGACATGTTCAGAAGAGGAATTCTTCACCTTCCTATACCATGTCATGATCAGGATTACCCAGTGATCCAATATGCTGATGATACCTTGATCATCCTCCCTGCAGACATGGCTCAGCTTTTGGCTTTGAAAGATATGCTGCAAGTGTTCTATTAGTCCACAGGTCTTGATGTGAATTACCACAAATCATTTATTATTCCAATAAATGTTGACCCTGCTTTGATGATGGATTTAGCTGCTACTTTTGGTTGCCAAATTGAAAAGATGCCATTTACTTATCTTGGCTTGCCAGTGGGAACCACAAGGCCAAAAATGGTGGATTTTGTGCCATTAGTGGACTGTATGGAAAGGATAATGACTTCCAGTTCCTCTTTACTAAATCAAGGTGAAAGGTTGCAGTTCTTGAACTCTGCACTGTCCTCCATGCCAATTTTCTTTTTGTGTAGTCTGGCTGTTCCTGCTGGAATCCTTAAACAGTTGGAGAGAATTCAGAGGCAGTGCCTTTGGAGGAAACATAGATATGAGCCAACCCCTTCTCTTGCTGCTTGGGAGCTTATTTGTGGGCCAAAAAACAAAGGAGGGCTTGGTATCCTCAACCTGGGTGTTCAGAATGTGGCCCTGCTCCTCAAACATGCTAGTAATTTCCTAAACAAAAGAGATATTACCTGGGTGTCTCTAATCTGGGACTCCTATTACTTTGGAAGGGTGCCCCAGGGAACAAATGATTGTGGCTCTTTTTGGTGGAGAGATATTTGCAAGGTGATGCAAAATTTAAGGGATGGCTCTTGGGTGCATATAAATGAAGGCGACACTGCACTTTTTTGGTCTGACAATTGGAATCTTAGTAATGAGGTTTCTAGCCTACAGAATAGATTTCCAAGGCTATTTTCATATGCTAAGGATCCTTGGATTTCAGTTAAGGAGATCTTCAGCGCCCAGGACATGTACCAACGTTTTCATCTTCCTTTGTCTGCTCAGGCTTTTGATGATTTGAACATGATCCAAGATATGATGGGCTCTCATAACAGGGAATCTGGCACTAAAGATGTGTGGTTTTGGCAAGCTTGATCCAAGCAGTACATGCCCAAGATGTTTTATTCTCACATTGTGTCTAAAACTTTCAATCCTTGACTTGTTGGATATGGAAGTCTTCTTGCACTCTCAAGATTAAGGTGTTTGCTTGGATGCTCATTATGGACAGACTGAACACAAATGATATGGTGGAAAGGAGGCACTGGCACATGGAGGATGAAGTTCATTGTAGGCTATGTCCTTTGCAGACAAGAGAAACCAGGGACCATCTATTCTTTAACTGCAACTTCAGTGTTAGAATTTAGAATTATTTTCATATTGATTGGTCTGCTGGTAACTCCATGTATGATTTGGTTATTCAGGCAAGGAGAGGTTTTGGTAAACCTTTTTTCACTCAAGTGGTGTTCACTGCCTGCTGGAACATTTGGATCATCAGAAATGCCAAAGTTTTTAGAAGTGAGAGGGCAAGTTTTAATAAATGGATAGGTGCTTTTAGACATGATATTAGTCTCCTACAGCACAGAATCAAGTCTGCTTACAAGGATGATCTCCTGAAGTTGATTTTTTCCTTCCCCCTTAAGGCTTTTTGTAAGACTTCCTTTCTGTTTTTTGGATTACCCCTTGTAATCATCTTGTTGTAAATGTTGTTTTTTCATTAATAAAGTTTTGATATGCTGTGGGGGTTTGCCCCACAGTTCCCAGTAAAAAAAAGATGACGAGGAGAGCGAAGAACAAAAGGAGGAAGAGCGGATTAGCTACCCGTGCCCACCTTCTAATGAGAGTAACTCTTCAACTCATACACTATTTAATATCCCTTCGTTCTTACCGAAGGATGAATGCTATGATAATTGCTATGATCCCATTGATTCGTTTGAAATATCCCTTTTTGATGTACTTGATGCTTGCTATGCTTATGGCCTAGATGCCAATATGAATTATGATTATGGAGATGAACTTGCTATAGTTCCTTATGTTAAGAATAAAATTGTTGCTATTGCACCCACACATGATAGTCCTATTATCCTTTTGGATTCTCCAAACTACACTATATCAGAGAAGTTTGCACTTATTAAGGATTACATTGATGGGTCACCTTTTACCGTTGCACATGATAATTTTGATGAATATAATATGCATGTGCTTGCTGCTCCTACTTGCAATTATTATGAGATAGGAACTATATATCCACCTCTTTACGTTTCCAATACGAAAAAATTGCAAGAAACTAGTTATACTATGTATTGGCCTTTACTTGATGTGCATGATTTGTTCTTTTATGACATGTTGATGCATAGGAAGAGAGTTAGACTTCGTCATTGCACTATATATGTTGCTTTGTGCTCACTACTAAATGCCAAATCCTAGTTAATTAAAATTTTCTTTGATATACCTTGGGGTCCGGGTGGATTCATTACTTGAGCACCTTATTCCTAGCTTAATGGTTTTAAAGAAAGCACTGCCAGGGAGACAGTCCGGAAGTTTTATAGAGTCATTTATTTCTGTTGAGTGCTTTTATAAAGTTTAAAAACAAAAAAAATATAGAGGGGAAGTTAAAACTTTTTCAAAAAGAGAAGCGATTGGAAATTATGCATTGCAGAAGTGAAGGTCGACATTGAACATTTGTGTTCATGCTCATGGAAGCAATGTAGAATTTTTTATGAAGATTCTCACAAAAATAATTATCCCCTTGTACAAATCCATTGTATTATAAAAAAATGTTCCAAGATTTGCCTTTAGGATGATTAGATTGCTTGTTGGTATGTGCGGTGCAGGAACAGAAACGTTGGCTGTAGCGCATGAATTTTCAATTTTTTTACTGGAACGTCAAATAGTTCTGAAACTTTTTGCATAGTATTGCTATACAAATTTTTTATTTCATCCTAATGTTTCAGAATTTTTGGAGTACCAGAGGTATGGTGAATGTTCAGATTACTGCAGACTGTCCTGTTTAAGACATATTTTATTTTTGATGCATTCTTGTGCTTGTTTTGATGAAACTATCGATTCTATCGGTGGTATAAGCCATGGAAAAGTTATATTACAATAGCTAAAATGAAAAAACAAAATATGAATTGGTTTGCAACAGTACTTAGAGTAGTCATTTGCTTTATTATACTAACGGATGCTACCGAGCTTTCTGTTGAGTTTTGTGTGGATGAAGTGATTAAAGATCGAGGAGGTCTCGATATGAGGAGAAGGAGGAGAGGCGAGATCAAGCTTGGGGATGCCCAAGGCACCCCAAGTAAATATTCAAGGAGACTCAAGTGTCTAAGCTTGGGGATGCCCCGGAAGGCACCCCATCTTTCTTCAACAAGTATCGGTATGTTTTCGTCTTCGTTTCGTTCACGTGATATGCATAAATCTTGGAGCGTCTTTCGCATTTAGTTTTCACTTTTCTTTCATGCATCATGCTGGCATGAGATAGTCCATGGATGATTTATAGAATGCTCATTGCACTTCACTTATATCTTTTGAGTATGGCTTTATAAAATGCTTGATGTGCTTCACTTATATCATTTGAAGTTTGGATTGCCTGTTTCCCTTCACTTAGAAAATTGTTATTTATAGAATGATATTTTACCTCAGTTATATTTATTAGAGTGTGGTCTTTTGTAGAAAGAATTAAACTCTCATGCTTCACTTATATCTGTTTAGAGAGTCAACATGAATTGGTCATTTGCATGGTTAGTCATAAAATCCTACATAAAACTTATGGATCACTGAATATGATATGTTTGATTCCTTGCAATAGTTTTGTGATATAGAGATGATAATATGTGGGAGGTACTAGTAAACGGCTGTGGTTAGTAGGAATATTGGTGTTAAGGTTTGTGATTCCCGAAGCATGCACGTATAGTCTCTCATTATGCTATGAAGTTGGAGCATGATTTACTATTGATTGTCTTCCTTATGAGTGGCGGTCGGGGACAAGCGATGGTCTTTTCCTACCAATCTATCCCCTAGGGGCATGCATAGTAGTACTTTGCTTCGAGGGCTAATAAACTTTTGCAATAAGTATATGAGTTCTTTATGACTAATGTGAGTCCATGGATTATACACACTCTTACCTTTCCGCAATTTGCTAGCCTCTACGGCACAGTGCATTGCCCTTTCTCACCTCGAGAGTTGGTGCAAACTTCGCCGGTGCATCCAAACCCCGTGATATGATACGCTCTATCACAAAAAGGCCTTATTATATCTTCCTCAAAACAGCCACCATACCTACCTATTATGGCCTTTCCATAGCTATTCTGAGATATATTGCCATGCAACTTCCATCGCTTCCGTTTTGATGACTTGAGCATCCATTGTCATATTGCTTTGCATGATCATATAGCTGACATAGTGTTTGTGGCTCAGCCACCGTTCATCATTTTTTATACATGTTACACTAGATCATTGCACATCTTGGTACACTGCCAGAGGCATTCATATAGATTCATATTTTTTATAGGTATTGAGTTGTAATATTGAGTTATAAGTAAATAGAAGTGTGATGATCATCAATTTTCATTATTAGAGCATTGTCCGAGTAAGGAATGGATGATGGAGACTATGATTCCCCCACAAGTCAGGATGAGACTCCGGACCAAAAGAAAAAAAGGAAGAAGGAAAAAAAGAAAAAAGAAGAAAAGGGGAAAGAAAAAGGAAAGAAATAAGAAAGAGAAGGGGCATGCTAGTACCACACATGTGCTTCAAAGTAGCACCATGTTTTTCATATAGATAGTCTCCTATGATGCCACTTTCATATACTAGTGGGAATTTTTCATATATAATTAGATTCACACCCACTTAATTTTCATATGGAGCTTTCATACACTTATAGGTCTTAGTGCATTCGTTGCATGGAAATCCATACCCCTCGCATTGGTATCAATTGATGAGCATCTCCATAGCCCGTTGGTTAGCCGTGTCGATGTGAGACTTTCTTACTCTTTTACCTTCTCTATATTTACCCCTATCATAATACTCTATTCCAGCCGTAGTGCTATATCCATGGCTCACGCTCATGTATTGTGTGAGGGTTGAAAAAGCTGAAGCCCGTTAAAAAGTATGAACCAATTGCTCGGCTTGTCATCGGGGTTGTGCATGATAAATACTCTGTGTTAAGAAAATGGAGCATGACAATACCATATAATTTTGTAGGGATAGATTTCTTTAGCGTTGATACTTTGAAAGTCATGATTGTTTGTTGGGATGCCTAAGTATTGATGTCTTTATGTCAAAATTATAGACTATTGCTTTGAATCACTCGTGTCTTAATATTCATGCCATGATTAGATATATGATCAAGTTTATGCTAGGTAGCATTCCACATCAAAAATTATCTTTTTATCATTTACCTACTCGAGGACGAGTAGGAATTAAGCTTGGGGATGCTGATACGTCTCCGTTGTATCTATAATTTCTCATTGTTTCATGCCAATATTATACAACTTTCACATATTTTTCGCAATATTTTATATGATTTATTGTTCTAACCTATTGATCCAGTGCCCAGTGCGAGTTCCAGTTTTTTGCATGTTTTTTTTCTTGCAGAATATCCATATCAAACGAAGTCCAAATGCATAAATTTTTACGAAGAATTATTTTGGAATATTTATGATTTTTGGGAGTTGGAATCATTAGAAGAGAGGCCCCACAGTGATCACAACCCACCAGGGTGCGCCTGGGAGCCCAGGCGCGCCCAGGTGTCTTATGCTCTCCTCGGATGTCGGTTGGATCTCTACTTCGGGTGCAAGGAAGCTTATATCCGGAAAAAATCGTGTTAAAATTTCAGTACAATCGGGGTTACGGATCTCCGAAAATATAAGAAACGATTTTCGGCCAAATCTAGGGAGCGCGAAACAGAAGAGAACAGAGAGGGAGATCCAATCTCGGAGAGGCTACCACCCCCCACCACCATGGAGGCGATGGACCAGAGGGGGAACTCTCCTCTCATCTAGAGGGGAGGCCAAGGAAGAATAAGGAGGGAGGCTCTCCCCCCCTCTCTCTCGGTGGCGTGGAGTGCCACTGGGGCAAGGATCATGATGGCGATCTACATCAACAATCTTGCTACCGTCTACGTCAACTCTCTCTCCCTCTATGCAACAGTGTAACACTCCTTCTATCAGCTGTAACTCTACTTAAACATGGTGCTCAACTCCATATATTATTTCCCAATGATCTATGGTTATCATATGATGTTTGAATAGATTCATTTTGTCCTGTGGGTTAATCGTGATCTTGGTTGTTATGGTTGTATATTTTATTAATGGTGCTATCCTACGGTGCCCTCCGTCTCGCGCAAACGTGAGGGATCCCTGCTGTAGGTGTTGCAATACATTCATGATTCGCTTATGGTGGGTTGCGAGAGTGACAAAAGCTTAAACCCAAGTAGGTGGGTTGTTGCGTATGGGATAAAGAGGACTTGATACTTAATGCTATGGTTGGGTTTCACAACCTTAATGATCCTTAGTAGTTGCGGATGGTTGCTAGAGTTCCAATCATAAGTGCATATGATCCAAGTAGAGAAAGTATGTTAGCTCATGCCTATCCCTCATGTAAAATCACAAGAATGATTACTAGTACTTGTTATCAATTTCCTAGGGACAAATGACTATCTTGTTGACAAAAGCTATCCACTTTTATTACCTTGCAATTTATTCGTAGTTTTATTCTCAAAAAGTACATGTAGTTTTATTGTTGCAAAATACTTCCATACTTGTTTTAGGTAAAGCAAACATCAAGTCTGCGTAGAGTTGTATCAGTGGTTGATTGAACATGAGGGAATATTTGTTCTATCTTTAGCTCCTCGTTGGGTTTGACACTCTTATTTATTGAAGAAGGCTACAAACTTTGGGATGTTATACTTAGGTCATCATATGCATATCATATTTTAATTGCATTTTGGTTGATCCTAGAAATTCTAAGCAACTCAAGGACCCACGGAGAGAGTTGGGGATTTCATTTATTTTCATATTTGAATTTTCTCGAATATTGAAAAGCAGATCATTTTGGTTTTATTGTTTTTCTCTCCAAAATATTTCTAATATTAAAAATAAGAGAGGGGATAAAATGACTTCTCCAAAATAAAAGAAATATTGGAGGAAGAATTTTAAAATCAAATAATGTTTTTATTTGGATTTTATTGCTATTTTATTTGAATTAGAAAAATATGCATTTTTAGGCCAGAAAAATGTTCACTTTGTTCTAAATATTTTATTTAGATGGTGAAAATTGTTTTTGACATTTTTAGAAAAATGTTCACTTTGTTCACTTTGTTCTAAAGAACAATTATCATAATTAAATTCCTTGAAATCCATAATAGTGGGTTCAATGCTATTTAAAGTCTTGACCTCTCCAATCCCACTTTTACCAAATTTGGCATCAATATCTAAAAACTCCGAATCATTGGGACGCCTTTTAACTAAAGTCGACTCATCTGCAGTCCCATCATTATCAAGATTCATATTGCAAAACAAAGATTTAGTAGGGGACACATCAATAACTTTTAGATCTTCATCATTATTCTCCCCTAACCCTTCTCGTTTGGCAGCCATCTTATTGACCAAGGTGGCTTGCTTATCAGAAATTTGGGCTATTGATTTTTCAAGACGAGCAATTTGAGAATTCAAACCATAAAATTTCTTAGACATAGCATCAAGCTCTTTGTTCATGTACTCCATAAAGCTTTTTTGTTCTTTAAGCTCTTTTCTAAAGAAACTATTATGCTCAAATTGTAAAGTCATAAAGCTTCTAATGTTTAATTCAATCTCTTCCAACCTTCTAAGATGAAGGTCGGTGTTCTTAGGCAAAGCCATAAGGGCAAACAGGCACACAAGAAGATAAGCGAGAGAGAGACGCAAATGGGAAAGAGAGGGCGAATAAAACGTCAAGGGTGAAGTGGGGGAGAGGAAAACAAGAGGCAAATGGCAAATAATATAATGCGAGGGAGATGAGTTTGTGATGGGTACTTGGTATGTCTTGACTTGAGCGAAGACCTCCCCGGCAACGGCGCCAGAAATCCGTCTTGCTACCTCTTGAGCACTGCGTTGGTTTTCCTTGAAGAGGAAAGGGTGATGCAGCAAAGTAGCGTAAGTATTTCCCTCAGTTTTTCAGAACCAAGGTATCAATCCAGTAGGAGGCTCCTGAAAAGTCCCACGCACCTACACAAACAAACAAGAACCTCGCAACCAACGCAATAAAGGGGTTGTCAATCCCTTCACGGTAACTTGCAAAAGTGAGATCTGATAGAGATAATAAGATAAGATAAATATTTTTTGGTATTTTTATGATATAGATTGGAAAATAAAAGATGCAAATAAAAGTAGATGGAAAACTTATATGATGAAAGATAGACCCAGGGGCCATAGGTTTCACTAGTGGCTTCTCTCAGGATAGCATAAGTATTACGGTGGGTGAACAAATCACTGTCGAGCAATTGATAGAAAAGTGCATAGTTATGAGATTATCTAGGCATGATCATGTATATAGGCATCACGTCCGTGACAAGTAGACCAAAATGATTCTGCATCTACTACTATTACTCCACACATCGACCAATTCCTGCCTGCATCTAGAGTATTAAGTTCATGAAGAACAAAGTAACGCATTAAGAAAGATGACATGATGTAGAGGGATAAACTCATGCAATATGATGTAAACCCCATCTTTTTATCCTTGATGGCAACAATACAATACGTGCCATGCTGCCCCTGCTGTCACTGGGAAAGGACACCGCAAGATTGAACCCAAAGTTAAGCACTTCTCCCATTGCAAGAAAGATCAATCTAGTAGGCCAACCAAACTGATAATTCGAGGAGACTTGCAAAGATAACAAATCATACATAAAAGAATTCAATGGAGATTGAAATATTTCTCATACATAAACTTGATCATAAACCCACAATTCATCGGATCTTGACAAACACACTGCAATAAGAGTTACATCAGATCTGTCTTGTTTTATTGGTACCATGTTATCCAGGGGAGCATTGGATCTAGCAACATTTTTTATAAAGTATTTCTTTGTTTTTGAGGAGGTGTTCAGGCCTATAGGTGGTTCATACAATAATTAGATGGATTCATATTTTTGGACGAATAGATGGATCTTGTGATATATGAAGGCTTAAATTGTCCTACAGTTTAGCTTTATGGATCTGATGAGAGCTGAGGGCTAAAATAGAGTTGATTATCATGGAGTTGTTTTTGTCATGTGATGTTGCTTTGCTACTTCAGTTTATTTCCAGTCTTATTGGAGTTGCAGTATATGAACCTATTGAGAGATGAGGGTTAAAATAGATTCAGTTGACTGTCTTGGGGTGTTTTGGAGTTTCAATTTCATATTGAAATTGTACTACGATAGTAAATGTTGGACATGCTTTTATGTTAGGGATTATTAGTGCCCGTCATTTAATTGGTGTTCTTGAAAGAGTGGATCGATTTCATGTTGGATTGGGTCACTGGTTGGGTGTGATGTATTGTGTTTTCTGTTTGTTAGGATGGTTAGGTATCATTGATGAGTTCTTTGTGCTACCTGGTGATCATTGGCATTGTCATATACCATGTTCAGGGTTCCATTCTTGTTAGCTGCATTTGTTTACTAGGTTGTATACCGCATGGTCTTGCAATTAGGTCTACTTCGTGTGTCTTGGTGTGGTCAATTCCTATGTATGTATTGTTTAATTTCTCTGGTTTTAGCTTTTGTTCGCCGATGCAATGAGAGCTCAGTGTCATGTCCGTTGGCAGAGTAGCTGGAGCTGCAGGTCGCTGAACATGGTCATCCTACTATGAGGATCTCATGTATCACTCTATGTGTGTACCTCTCTGTCCCATTCCCCTTTATGCCAATCATTTATGCGTGTAGGGGTCACTAAGATTTTTCTTGGTTTTGTAGTTGTGGATTGCTGTGAAGAATGATGTCACTGATTAATTAGGATTTGGATGTGTTAGCCTAGACCCAGATGGATTTTTTGAGTTACTTCTTGGGTTACAACTAGAGTGGGAGATCATATGTACCTCTACAGGCATGAAAAGGAACAGCCTCAAACATTTGATATATTCCTCATTTAGTTATTTGTTGTCTTATATGGCTAATTTAGTGCTTGTGGCTGCTTTGTGTTTTTAGGTTACTGGCCAGGTTTTTAGCCACCAAGAGTAGTGGGTAGGGCTGTCCAGCTTGGCGGTATACTGCATGCTCTATGATCTTCTTGTCCTTGTTTGTACCCCCTCCGTTCCAAAATAAGTGACTGAACTTTGTACTAACTTTGTAGCCTTTGTTTCTTCCTGGTGTGTGTGTTGGTGTTAGATGTTCCGTTGCATCGTTGTGGCTTCCTTTGTTTTCTGTTAGGCAATGTGACTTTGTTTGGGTCAGTTGCCATGGCGCTTCTTAGGTGATCCTGAGATAATCAGGGATAATGTCCTACCATGTGATAGAGATTCCTCATGTGCTGCCTTGTTGAATGCAAGCTGCTCCATCTAGGAATCTAGCAGCGTTCCCTACCTTGTTTGAGAGCTTTTCTTTGTATTCTATTCCATTGCTGCCCACTCCCTCTGTCAGTCTGGCATTAGACTGGAGAGGTTTACATCGATGTTTAGGTTATGTTTGACTCAAAAGACTAGCTGGTTCCCACATCATGAGAACTTGCATGACCCTATATATGGAGAGGGTTCTTGTGTAGATGCATGATATGGTACTGTTGCGAGGGATGCCTGATGGTGTCCAAAATATTTAGGCTCAGGTTGTCAGGCAAGGCCATGGCTGGTGCTACCTGATACGTCTCCAACGTATCTATAATGTTTGATTGTTCCATGTTGTTATATTATCATTCTTGGATTTTTTACAATCATTTTATAGCAAATTTATATCATTTTTTGGGACTGAACTATTGACATAGTGCCCAGTGCTAGTTGATTTTTTTTTCTTGTTTTTTATTTCGCAGAAAATCAATACCAAATGGAGCAAAACTTTTTGGTGATTTTTTCTGGACCAGAAGCACCTGTTGGGCCAAAGAAGTACTAGAGGGGGGCTTCGAGGGGAGCACAACTCACCTGGGCACGCCTGGGGGCCCAGGCGCTCCCTGGTGGGTTGTGCCCACCTCAGTTGCCTCCCGCACTACCTCTTTGCTCTATAAATATCCCAATATTCAAGAAACCCTAGGGGAGTCGATGAAAAACAATTCCAGCCGCCGCATGTTCCAGAAACCACAGATCCAATCTAGACACTAAAGGAAATATTCCCTAGAGGCAATAATAAAGTTATTATTTATTTCCTTATATCATGATAAATGTTTATTATTCATGCTAGAATTGTATTAACCGGAAACATGATACATGTGTGAATACATAGACAAACATATAGTCACTAGTATGCCTCTACTTGACTAGCTCATTAATCAAAGATGGTTATGTTTCCTAACCATAGACATGTGTTGTCATTTGATTAATGAGATCACATCATTAGGAGAATAATGTGATTGACATGACCTATCCCGTTAGCTTAGCACTTGATCGTTTAGTATTCTGCTATTTCTTTCTTCATGACTTATACATGTTCCTGTAACTATGAGAATTATGCAACTCCCGTTTACCGGAGGAACACTTTGGGTACTACCAAACGTCACAACGTAACTGGGTGATTATAAAGGAGTACTACAGGTGTCCCCGAAGGTACATGTTGAGTTGGCGTATTTCGAGATTAGGTTTTGTCACTCCGATTGTCGGAGAGGTATCTCTGGGCCCTCTCGGTAATACTCATCACTTAAGCCTTGCAAGCATTATAACTAATAAGTTAGTTATGAGATGACGTATTACAAAACGAGTAAAGAGACTTGCCGGTAACGAGATTGAACTAGGTATTGGATACCGACGATCAAATCTCGGGCAAGTAACTTACCGATGACAAAGGGAACAACGTATGTTGTTATGCGGTTTGACCAATAAAGATCTTCGTATAATATGTAGGAACCAATATGGGCATCCAGGTCCCGCTATTGGTTATTGACCGAGAATGGTTTTAGGTCATGTCTACATAGTTCTCGAACCCGTAGGGTCCGCACGCTTAACGTTTCGATGACAGTTTTATTATGAGTTTATAAGTTTTGATGTACCGAAGTTTTTTCGGAGTCCCGGATGTGATCACGGACATGACGAGGAGTCTCGGAATGGTCGAGACATAAAGATTGATATATTGTAAGCCTATGTTTGGACATTGGAATGGTTCCGGGTGAAATCGGCATTTTACCGGAGTACCGGGAGGTTACCGGAACCCCCCGGGGGGTTAATGGGCCTACATGGGCCTCGAGGGAGAAGAGGGAAGGAGCCAGGAGGGGGCCGTGCGCCCCTCCCCCTCCTAGTCCGAATAGGACAAGGGAAGGGGGGCGGCGCCCCCCTTTCCTTCCCCTCTTCCTCCTCTTTCCCCCCTTCTCCTACTCCTACATGGAAAAGAGGGAGTCCTACTCCCGGTGAGAGTAGGACTCCCCCCCTTGGCGCGCCCTCTAGGCCGGCCGCCTCCTCCCCCTTGGCTCCTTTATATACGGGGGCGGGGGGCACCCCAAAGGCACACAAGTTGATCTACGGATCGTTCCTTAGCCGTGTGTGGTGCCCCCTCCACCATATTCCACCTCGGTTATATCATCGCGAAGCTTAGGCGAAGTCCTACGCTGGTAGAACATCAACATCGTCACCACACTGTCGTGCTGACGGAACTCATCTCCGGAGCTCGGCTGGATCGGAGGCCGGAGATCGTCATCGAGCTGAACGTGTGCTGAACTCGGAGGCCCCATACGTTCGGAGCTTGGATCGGTCGGATCATGAAGACGTACGACTACATCAACCACGTTGTTATAACGCTTCCGCTAACAGTCTACGAGGGTACATGGACATACACTCTCCCCTCTCGTTGCTATGCCATCAACATGATCTTGAGTGTGCGTAGGAAAATTTTGAAATTACTACATTCCCCAACAGTGGCATCCGAGCCTAGGTTTTATGCGTTGATGTTATATGCACGAGTAGAACACAAGTGAGTTGTGGGCGATACAAGTCATACTGCTTACCAGCATGTCATACTTTGGTTCGGCGGTATTGTGAGATGAAGCGGCCCGGACCGACATTACGCGTACGCTTACGCGAGACTGGTTTCACCGTTGCGAGCACTCGTGCTTAAAGGTGGCTAGCGGGTGTCCTTCTCTCTCACTTTAGCTGAATCGAGTGTGGCTACGCCCGTTCCTTGCGAAGGTTAAAACAACACTAACTTGACGAACTATCGTTGTGGTTTTTGATGCGTAGGTAAGAACGGTTCTTGCTAAGCCCGTAGCAGCCACGTAAAATTTGCAACAACAAAGTAGAGGACGTCTAACTTGTTTTTGCAGGGCATGTTGTGATGTGATATGGTCAAGACGCGATGCTATATTTTATTGTATGAGATGATCATGTTTTGTAACCGAAGTTATCGGCAACTGGCAGGAGCCATATGGTTGTCGCTTTATTGTATGAAATGCAAACGCCCTGTAATTGCTTTATTTTATCACTAAGCGGTAGCGATAGTCGTAGAAGCAATAGATGGCGTAACGACAATGATGCTACGATGAAGATCAAGGTGTCGCGCCGGTGACGATGGTGATCACGACGGTGCTTCGAAGATGGAGATCACAAGCACAAGATGATGATGGCCATATCATATCACTTATATTGATTGCATGTGATGTTTATCCTTTATGCATCTTATCTTGCTTTGATTGACGGTAGCATTTTAAGATGATCTCTCACTAATAATCAAGAAGTGTTCTCCCTGAGTATGCACCGTTGCGAAAGTTCCTCGTGCTGAGACACCACGTGATGATCGGGTGTAATAGGCTCTACGTTCAAATACAACGGGTGCAAAACAGTTGCGCACGCGGAATACTCAGGTCATACTTGACGAGCCTAGGATATACAGATATGGCCTCGAAACACGGAGACCGAAAGGTCGAACGTGAATCATATAGTAGATATGATCAACATAGTGATGTTCACCATTGAAACTACTCCATCTCACGTGATGATCGGACATGGTTTAGTTGATTTGGATCACGTGATCACTTATATGACTAGAGAGATGTCTGTCTAAGTGGGAGTTCTTAAGTAATATGATTAACTGAACTTAAATTTATCATGAACTTAGTACCTGATAGTATTTTGCTTGTCTATGTTTGTTTGTAGATAGATGGCTCGTGCTGTTGTTCCGTTGAATTTTAATGCGTTCCTTGAGAAAGCTAAGTTGAAAGATGATGGTAGCAATTACACGGACTGGGTCCGTAACCTGAGGATTATCCTCATTGCTGCACAGAAAATTTACGTCCTGGAAGCACCGCTAGGTGCCAGGCCTGCTGCTGATGCAACTGACGACGTTAAGAACGTCTGGCAGAGCAAAGCTGATGACTACTCGATAGTTCAGTGTGCCATGCTTTACGGCTTAGAACCGGGTCTTCAACGACGTTTTGAACGTCATGGAGCATATGAGATGTTCCAGGAGTTGAAGTTAATATTTCAAGCAAATGCCCGGATTGAGAGATATGAAGTCTCCAATAAGTTCTATAGCTGCAAGATGAAGGAGAATAGTTCTGTCAGTGAACACATACTCAAAATGTCTGGGTATAATAATCACTTGATTCAACTGGGAGTTAATCTTCCTGATGATAGTGTCATTGACAGAATTCTTCAATCACTGCCACCAAGCTACAAGAGCTTTGTGATGAACTATAATATGCAAGGGATGAACAAGACTATTCCTGAGCTCTTCGCAATGCTAAAAGCCGCGGAGGTAGAAATCAAAAAGGAGCATCAAGTGTTGATGGTTAACAAGACCACCAGTTTCAAGAAAAAGGGCAAAGGGAAGAAGAAGGGGAACTTCAAAAGGAACAGCAAGAAAGTTGCTGCTCAAGAGAAGAAACCCAAGTATGGACCTAAGCCTGAAACTGAGTGCTTCTATTGCAAGCAGACTGGACACTGGAAGCGGAACTGCCCCAAGTATTTGGCGGATAAGAAGGATGGCAAAGTGAACAAAGGTATATGTGATATACATGTTATTGATGTGTACCTTACTAATGCTTGCAGTAGCACCTGGGTATTTGATACTGGTTCTGTTGCTAATATTTGCAACTCGAAACAGGGACTATGGATTAAGCGAAGATTGGCTAAGGACGAGGTGACGATGCGCGTGGGAAATGGTTCCAAAGTCGATGTGATCGCGGTCGGCACGCTACCTCTACATCTACCATCGGGATAAGTTTTAGACCTAAATAATTGTTATTTGGTGCCAGCGTTGAGCATGAACATTATATCTGGATCTTGTTTGATGCGAGACGGTTATTCATTTAAATCAGAGAATAATGGTTGTTCTATTTATATGAGTAATATCTTTTATGGTCACGCACCCTTGAAGAGTGGTCTATTTTTATTGAATCTTGATAGTAGTGATACACATATTCATAGTGTTGAAACCAAAAAATGTAGAGTTGATAACAATAGTGCAACTTATTTGTGGCACTGCCGTTTAGGTCATATCGGTGTAAAGCGCATGAAGAAACTCCATACTGATGGGCGTTTGGAATCACTTGATTATGAATCACTTGGTACTTGCGAACCGTGCCTCATGGGAAAGATGACTAAAACGCCGTTCTCCGGAACTATGGAGCGAGCAACTGATTTGTTGGAAATCATACATACTGATGTTTGTGGTCCAATGAATGTTGAGGCTCGCGGCGGGTATCGTTATTTTCTCACCTTCACAGATGATTTGAGCAGATATGGGTATATCTACTTGATGAAACACAAGTCTGAAACATTTGAAAAGTTCAAAGAATTTCAGAGTGAAGTGGAAAATCATCATAAAAAGAAAATAAAATTTCTACGATCTGATCGTGGAGGAGAATATTTGAGTTACGAGTTTGGCCTACACTTGCAACAATGCGGAATAGTTTCGCAACTCACGCCACCGGAACACCACAACGAAATGGTGTGTCCGAACGTCGTAATCGTACTTTACTAGATATGGTGCGATCTATGATGTCTCTTACTGATTTACCGCTATCGTTTTGGGGTTATGCTTTAGAGACGGCCGCATTCACGTTAAATAGGGCACCATCAAAATCCGTTGAGACGACGCCTTATGAACTGTGGTTTGGCAAGAAACCAAAGTTGTCGTTTCTTAAAGTTTGGGGCTGCGATGCTTATGTGAAGAAACTTCAACCTGATAAGCTCGAACCCAAATCAGAGAAATGTGTCTTCATAGGATACCCAAAGGAGACTATTGGGTACACCTTCTATCACAGATCTAAGGGCAAGATTTTCGTTGCTAAATTTGGATCCTTTCTAGAGAAGGAGTTTCTCTCAAAAGAAGTGAGTGGGAGGAAAGTAGAACTTGACGAGATAACTGTATCTACTCCATTATTGGAAAGTAGTTCATCACAAGAACCGGTTCCTGTGACAACTACACCAATCAGTGAGGAAGCTGATGATATTGATCATGAACCTTCAGATCAAGTTTCTACAGAACCTCGTAGGTCTACCAGAGTAAGATCCGCACCAGAGTGGTACGGTAATCCTATTCTGGAAGTCATGTTACTTGACCATGATGAACCTATGAACTATGAGCAAGCGATGATGAGCCCAGATTCCGCAAAATGGCTAGAGGCAATGAAATCTGAGATGGGATCCATGTATGAAAACAAAGTATGGACTTTGGTTGACTTGCCTGATGATCGGCAAGCCATTGAGAATAAATGGATCTTTAAGAAGAAGACTGACGTTGATGGTAATGTAACTGTCTATAAAGCGCGACTTGTTGCGAAAGGTTTTCGACAAGTTCAAGGGGTTGACTACGATGAGACTTTCTCACCCGTAGCAATGCTTAAGTCTGTCCGAATCATGTTAGCTATTGCTGCATTTCATGATTATGAAATTTGGCAAATGGATGTCAAAACTGCATTCTTGAATGGATTTCTGGAAGAAGAGTTGTATATGATGCAGCCAGAAGGTTTTGTTGATCCAAAAGGTGCTAACAAAGTATGCAAACTCCAGCGATCCATTTATGGACTGGTGCAAGCATCTCGGAGTTGGAATAAACATTTTGATAGTGTGATCAAAGCATATGGTTTTATACAGACTTTTGGAGAAGCCTGTATTTACAAGAAAGTGAGTGGGAGCCCTGTAGCATTTCTGATATTATATGTAGATGACATATTATTAATTGGAAATGATATAGAATTTCTGGATAGCATAAAGGGATACTTGAATAAAAGTTTTTCAATGAAAGACCTCGGTGAAGCTGCTTACATATTGGGCATCAAGATCTATAGAGATAGATCAAGACGCTTAATAGGACTTTCACAAAGCACATACCTTGACAAAATTTTGAAAAAGTTCAAGATGGATCAGGCAAAGAAAGGGTTCTTGCCCGTGCTACAAGGTGTGAAGTTGAGTCAAACTCAATGCCCGACCACAGCATAAGATAGAGAGAAAATGAAAGATGTTCCCTATGCTTCAGCCATAGGCTCTATCATGTATGCAATGCTGTGTACCAGACCTGACATATGCTTAGCAATAATCTTGGCAGGAAGGTACCAAAGTAATCCAGGAGTGGATCACTGGACAGCGGTCAAGAACATCCTGAAATACCTAAAAAGGACTAAGGATATGTTTCTCGTATATGGAGGTGAAAAAGAGCTAGTCGTAAATGGTTACGTCGATGCAAGCTTTGACACTGATCCGGACGATTCTAAATCGCAAACCGGATACGTGTTTTTATTAAACGGTGGAGCTATAAGTTGGTGCAGTTCTAAACAAAGCGTCGTGGCGGGATCTACATGTGAAGCGGAGTACATAGCTGCTTCTGAAGCAGCAAATGAAGGAGTCTGGATGAAGTAGTTCATTTCCGATCTAGGTGTCATACCTAGTGCATCGGGACCAATGAAGATCTTCTGTGACAATACTGGTGCAATTGCCTTGGCAAAGGAATCCAGATTTCACAAGAGGACCAAGCACATCAAGAGACGCTTCAATTCCATTCGGGACCAAGTCCAAGTGGGAGACATAGAGATTTGCAAAATACATACGGATCTGAATGTTGCAGACCCGTTGACTAAGCCTCTCTCACGAGGAAAACATGATCAGCACCAAGACTCCATGGGTGTTAGAATCATTACAATGTAATCTAGATTATTGACTCTAGTGCAAGTGGGAGACTGAAGGAAATATGCCCTAGAGGCAGTAATAAAGTTATTATTTATTTCCTTATATCATGATAAATGTTTATTATTCATGCTAGAATTGTATTAACCAGAAACATGATACATGTGTGAATACATAGACAAACATATAGTCACTAGTATGCCTCTACTTGACTAGCTCATTAATCAAAGATGATTATGTTTCCTAACCATATACATGTGTTGTCATTTGATTAATGAGATCACATCATTAGGAGAATAATGTGATTGACATGACCCATCCCGTTAGCTTAGCACTTGATCGTTTAGTATTCTGCTATTGCTTTCTTCATGACTTATACATGTTCCTGTAACTATGAGTATTATGCAACTCCCGTTTACCGGAGGAACACTTTGGGTACTACCAAACGTCACAACGTAACTGTGTGATTATAAAGGAGTACTACAGGTGTCCCCGAAGGTACATGTTGAGTTTGCGTATTTCGAGATTAGGTTTTGTCACTCCGATTGTCGGAGAGGTATCTCTGGGCCCTCTCGGTAATACTCATCACTTAAGCCATGCAAGCATTATAACTAATAAGTTAGTTATGAGATGACGTATTACAGAACGAGTAAAGAGACTTGCCGGTAACGAGATTGAACTAGGTATTGGATACCGATGATCAAATCTCGGGCAAGTAACATACCGATGACAAAGGGAACAACGTATGTTGTTATGCGGTTTGACCGATAAAGATCTTCATAGAATATGTAGGAACCAATATGGGCATCCAGGTCCTGCTATTGGTTATTGACCGAGAATGGTTTGGTCATGTCTACATAGTTATCGAACCCGTAGGGTCCGCACGCTTAACGTTTCGATGACAGTTTTATTATGAGTTTATAAGTTTTGATGTACCGAAGTTTGTTTGGAGTCCCGGATGTGATCACGGACATGACAAGGAGTCTCGGAATGGTCGAGACATAAAGATTGATATATTGTAAGCCTATGTTTGGACATTGGAATGGTTCCGGGTGAAATCGGCATTTTACCGGAGTACCGGGAGGTTATCGGAACCCCCCGGGGGGGTTAATGGGCCTACATGGGCCTCGAGGGAGAAGAGGGAAGGAGCCAGGAGGGGGCCGCGCGCCCCTCCCCCTCCTAGTCCGAATAGGACAAGGGAAGGGGGGCGGCGCCCCCCCTTTCCTTCCCCTCTTCCTCCTCTTTCCCCCCTTCTCCTACTCCTACTTGGAAAAGAGGGAGTCCTACTCCCGGTGGGAGTAGGACTCCCCCCCTTGGCGCGCCCTCTAGGCCGGCCGCCTCCTCCCCCCTGGATCCTTTATATATGGGGGCGGGGGGCACCCCAAAGGCACACAAGTTGATCTATGGATCGTTCCTTAGCCGGAGATCGTCATCGAGCTGAACGTGTGCTGAACTCGGAGGCCCCGTACGTTCGGAGCTTGGATCGGTCGGATCGTGAAGACGTACGAATACATCAACCGCGTTGTTATAACGCTTCCGCTAACGGTCTACGAGGGTACGTGGACATACACTCTCCCCTCTCGTTGCTATGCCATCAACATGATCTTGAGTGTGCGTAGGAAAATTTTGAAATTACTACGTTCCCCAACAGACACCATCATGGAGGGGTTCATCATCCTCACTGGTGCCTCTCCATTGATGCGTGAGTAGTTCATTGTAGACCTTCGGGCTCGTAGTTAGTAGCTAGATGGATCTCTCTCTCTCTCTCTCTCTCTCTTGATTCTCAATACAATGGTCTCTTGGAGATCTATTTGATGTAACTCTTTTTGTGGTGTGTTTGTTGGGATCCGGTGAACTTTGAGTTTATGATCAGATCTATGTTTTTATCCATGAAAGTTATTTGAGTCCTCTTTGATATCTGATATGCATGATTACTTATAGCCTCATATTTCTTCTTCGAATATTTGGTTTAGTTAGGCCAACTAGATCGATTTTTCCTGCCATGGGAATAGGTGCTTTGTGATGGGTTCGATCTTACGGTGTTCAATCCCAGTGACAGAAGGGGAAATGCCACGTATGTATTGTTGCTATTAAGGATAACAAGATGGGGTCTATTCCTACATGAATATATCTTGTCTACATCATGTCATCGTTCTTATTGCATTACTCCATTTTTCCAGAAACTTAATACACTAGATGCATGCTGGATAGCGGTCGATGTGTGGAGTAATAGTAGTAGATGCAGGCAGGAGTCGGTCTACTAATCTTGGACGTGATGCCTATATAATGATCATTGCCTGGATATCGTCATAATTATTTTAAGTTCTATCAATTCCCCAACAATAATTTGTTTACCCACCGTATGCTATTTTTCTTGAGAGAATCCACTAGTGAAATCTACGGCCCCTCGGTCTATTTTCTCATCATATATTTTTAGATCTATTTTGCTATTTTCCTTTTTGTTTATTTGCCACTTTTATTTTCAGATCTATATTACCAAAAACCCAAAAATACCTTGCTGAATTTTATTTGCATCTATAAATCTACTACAATTTTACCTCGTCAACTCGACAATTTCTGGCACCGTTACACGAAAGGGATTGACAACCCCTTTAACACGTCGGGTTGCAAGTATTTGTTCTTTGTGTGCAGGTACCATTTACATAGTGTTGCATGGTTCTCCTACTGGTTCGATAACCTTGGTCTCATCACTGAGGGAAATACCTACCATAGTTGCGCTGCATCATCCCTTCCTCTTTGGCAAAATACCGACGTAGTTCAAGCCGCATCAAAAGGAATTTCTGGCGCCGTTGCAGGGGAGACATCATCAACATCTACCAGGTTCCTAATCATAAATCTCATCTGCTTGCAATTTACATTATTTGCCATTTACCTCTTGTTTTCATCTCCCCCACTTCACAATAATTTGCTGTTTTATTCACTCTTTTTTTTGACCGTGAATGACAGTGGGAGAGGCTCCCTGTCGGTGTCAAAACCGGCAGATCTCGGGTAGGGGGTCCCGAACTGTGCGTCTAGGCGGATGGTAACAGGAGACAAGGGACACGATGTTTTTACCCGGGTTCGGGCCCTCTCGATGGAGGTAAAACCCTACTCCTGCTTGATTGATATTGATGATATGGGTAGTACAAGAGTGGGTCTACCACGAGACCAAGGAGGCTAAACCCTAGAAGCTAGCCTATGGTATGATTGTTGTTGTCCTACGGACTAAAACCCTCCGGTTTATATAGACATCGGAGAGGGCTAGGGTTACACAGAGTCGGTTTCAATGGTAGGAGATCTACATATCCGTATCGCCAAGCTTGCCTTCCACGCCAAGGAAAGTCCCATCCGGACACGGGACGAAGTCTTCAATCTTATATCTTCATAGTCTTGGAGTCCCGCCGATGATGATAGTTCGGCTATCCGGACACCCCCTAGTCCAGGACTCCCTCAGTAGCCCCTGAACCAGGCTTTAATGACGACGAGTCCGACGCGCATATTGTCTTCGGCATTGTAAGGCGGGTTCCTCCTCCGAATAATTCATAGAAGATTGTGAACACCAGGATAGTGTCCGGCTCTGTAAAATAAATTCCACATACCACCGTAGAGAGAATAATATTTACACAAGTTCAATCTGCCGACGTATTTCGTGGCGTGACGTCACACCACAACCAAGCTTTTACTCGAATCGTTTTTATTATACCACCTCAGCGCGTTTAGCGAAGCGGTTTCCTTGGCACGTCTTGTTGAAGCAGAGATCGTGTTCCCCTTATTCCGGGATTCCCATCAATATGGACGTGGGTAACCCAACCACACCATTGATTGTGGCGCTTGGGAGACAAGCGAGTTTTACCAGGCTGGTGGGGATGCATAGTTTCGTCCACCCATATATAAGGGGATAAGGATCCACCCTTTTTTACCCACGCCTTCTTCCTCCTTTGCTTATCCATCTCCGCGCACTCGAGCTCCAGCGCCCAAGTCCGCACATCTCACCTCGACCTTCTCCAGCCATGTCTGGAGCGGGAGGCAAGTGGATGGCCTCCTCCGTTATGGAGGGGCACATCAAGAAGCTGCGCGGCGCCGGATATCTGTCCAGCGACATCGCGCACCGGCTCACCAACGAGGGGCAACTCATCCCCACCCCCGGGCCCCATGAGAGGGTGGTATTCCTTCCCCATTTCCTCCACGGACCGGGCTTCCCACTCCACCCCTTTGTCCGGGGGATCATGTTCTACTACGGCCTGGATCTCCATGATCTGGCCCCGAATTTCATCCTCAACATCTCGGCGTTTATCGTCGTGTGCGAGGCCTTCCTCTGCATCCAGCCCCAATTCGGCTTGTGGCTCAAGACCTTCAATGTCAAGCCTAAGGTTGTGAAGGGCAGCCAAGCGGAATGCGGAGGCGCCATGGTGGGCAAAATTCCCAACGTCACTTGGCTCGAGGGCGCCTTTGTGGAATCCATCAAAGGGTGGCAATCGGGGTGGTTCTACATCACCGAGCCGCACGACCCTAAATGGGCAGCGGCCCCCAAATTCGGATCTGGCATCCCCATGCAGCTCACCTCCTGGAAAGAGAAGGGCCTGCTATGGGGTAGTTCGGAAGAGCTGACCGGACTCGAGTCCTGTCTCCAAACCCTGGTGAACAAGAAGCTCAAGCTTGTCAACATGATCCAGGTCATGCTCGTCCGCCGGATTCTCCCCTGCCACCAACCGGACTTCAATTTGTGGGAGTTTAATCCGGCACATCACCGGACCTTGAGCGGGCTCTTTGACACTACGTACAAAGATGCCTAGAGGGTGCTGTTCAAGGGCGCCGAAGCTCCCGCATCCACCTCCGAAGATCGCGGATTCATCTTGCAGCGTCTAGCTGACGAGGTAAGCCATGTTATCCTTTACGGGACACTTGCTTTTCATGTTTTGACTTCATGCGGGATCTAAACTCCCAATACCTTTAACAGGCCTGGCAGGCGATGTCCGGACAGGTTAACTGTCCGGCTCCCCTTCTAGAAGACCCAGCGGATGCCCGTTTGACAGGGCTGCTGGTCCCGGCACTTTACGTAGTGCCGGAGAAGAAGGCCAAGATGAAGGCCACGGGAACCCGAAGGAGTTCCCAGCGTCAGGTGGTATCGGACTCATCGTCCGATGACTCCGAGGCAGACTCCTCCCACGAGGATGAGGAGGAGGAGAAAGAGGCCTCTCCCCTAGCGGGGGGAGAGAAGAAGAGGAAGGCCTCCCCAACGAGGGAAGTCGAAGGGTTCAAGAAGGGAAGGACCCTTCCCCCGGACTGTTCTGCCAACGTCGGCGAAGGCGACGAGGAGTGGCCCTCAAGGGCCAAACCCCTGGCGAGATCGTAAGTATCCGAACTCCTAGATGATTTATAATTTTTCTTTTTGTCACATGGTGTCTTTCTAATGCCACATATAACCCTGTAGTCCACCCAAGGACGATATTCCCGCTTCGTCGAGCAGGTCCTTGGGCACGTCGGATATGGATTCTCTTCCGACCGCCTCCACCCCCCATGACGCTGACGACGCCAAGGTGGGATCCCGGGAAGGGACCCACCAGGAGGAGGAGGCCCCGGAGGTGCCGCAGGGCAACCTCCTGGACTTTGCACCGGACTCCGCACCGGAACCTGCAGTGGTTCCGGAGTCCGGCGGGCGGCCCCTTCGTAAGAAGGGCAAGACTGTGACACCGGCGGCCTCCGTCCAACCGGAGGTGCCGGATAACTTGCTAGAGGCGCTCAACGGCGCTTCCATCGAAGAAGAACACCACACTGTCATGAGTGCGGTGATTCAAAAGGTTCAGCTCGCCAAGAGCGGGCTGACCGAGGCCTACAGCAGCCTTCTAACAGGCTTTGAGGTAAGAATTTTAATATATGTAAAATAGTACCGCATAGACAGTAGCCCCTGATGCTCGGTTCGGTGTTCGGAAAGAAAAGCCGAACTGAGGATCTAAAAAGATATACGCAGGAGTCTTAAAAATATGTCCATATGGGAATGCAGGCTGCGCTGCTGACCTCTGCCGCACTGACTGCGGAGATCAATACCTTGAAGCAGAGCCTCGAGCGGTCCGTGCCAAGAAGCAGCTCGAGGACAAGGAAGGTGAGTAACACCGTATTAAAGTTGTACCTTACAGAAAAGGATTTGGTTTCAAGGGAAATAACAAGGATAACGTGGGTACTCCAGGGGCTACGAACGAGGTGGCAACCCTGAAGGAGGCGGTGTCCGCAGCCGAACGCAATGCGGCCGCGGAACGAGCCGAGCGAGAGAAGCAAGGGGCGCGGGTGGTGGAGGTACAGCAAGAGCTCCAGGCTCTTGTGGAAAAGCACGAGGGTTTGGAGCGTGACTCGAAGACTTGAGAGTTCGAGCTTGCATCGGCTCTTGAGAGTGCCAAAGCCGCTAAGGCCGATGCCCACAAGGCCCTCCAGGAAATCGAGGATTTGAAGAAAATAGCGGTGGGTAAGGCATTCTTCATGCAGAGCAAGCATGTTAAAGTGAATTACCTGTTACTTACCCGAATTCGGAGCTCTCTAGGAGCGTTCGCAGATCTGCCCCGCAGTGTGTCCGATGCTGCCGCTTTCTACAGAGCCGAGGAGGGGAGCTCGACGGAGAAGGTATTCTGGTCTCAGTATGCTGAGGCTGGACATCCGGTGCCCCTTAGCAACCGGCTGAAGCAGCTGGTCGAGCTCCACAAGGTGGTCGAACAGGCCATGAAGGGCCTTGTAGTTCGGCTATGGCCCAAACAGGCCATGCCTGGGAGCTACTTCGGCCTGGTGCGGCGACTGGTGGATGCATGTCCCTGGGTTGAAGTCGTCAAGCACTCCGCCTGCATTGAAGGTGCCCATCGGGCCCTTGCCCGTGCTAAAGTGCACTGGGGCAGGATGGATGCTGAGAAGCTTGTGACGGACGCGCCACCGCTGGGCAAGGAGTATCGCACACCCGAGATGTATTATAAGGGTGTCCTAAAGGGTGCCCGCATGATTGCGGGAGAGTGCTCCAAAGATGTAATATTTGAGTAGACTCGCATTTTGTTATCCTGTGCGCTGAAAACTTTGTTCATGTGTGCTAAGCAACACTTGTTAATTAAAAATATTACCTTCTGTGCGGCCGTTTATCAAATCTGAGAGATGGCAAGTCGTCGGCTTCAGCCCCCATGCCACAAGTGCTGGGGTGTTCGGGATAAATTTGAGCACTCTTGTTCCCATTTTTGGGTCCATCTAGGGAGGCGCTCAACACAACGAACGAGGCAACCGGACTTATAGTGCTTGAACACTCTCACTTAGCCATAGAATTCTATAATTTTAAATTTCGGCGAAGCCCCTAGTGTTCGGAAGGACGAATTCAGGGCGCTATCCACGCCTGGGCCGGACAAAGCCGGTTCCTCGCTCTAAGCAGCATAAGTCTTTAGGGACTCAAAAAAACCTCTCGAACAGCGACCGCCTCTCGCCTCATCATGACTGTCAGTTTTAGCTTTCTCCACTGAGGCGCTTGCCCAGCTCAACTGGGGCGCAATCGCAGTGGTTCTTCCAGCGCTACCTTAGCCGATATAATGGAACGTAAGGTAGCAAAACATGGGAGCCGGGCAAACCCAACTATTGACCCAAGACATGATTCGGAGCCGATGCATATAATGCTATAAATTCGGGGTGCCGCACTTGTGAAAGTGTTCGGACTTATCACACCATAATGTGGGGAACTTAAGCCCCTGGTGTATTTAGCCGTACCAAAGTGTACGGATGCAACATGTCATAAATGAACATATGTATGAGAAAGGAATGCAATTATAAGCAAAAAGCGATGCATTGTTTATTCAAGGAATACTGCCATGAATGCAGAACGATACAAATAGTGCGGTAAGCAAGGGATGAGACTATTAAACATGTCCCCCTCCAGGGGTAGGCTGCGGAATGGTGTATAAAACAGATTTAATGCTCGTAATGGAGACCACCTGGATACTCGTTGTAGCCTTTCTCCTTCCCTAGCTGTTGCATCGTGAGTTCGGCGGGTCTACTGCCGGACAGGGCCTCTGGTGAACGGAGTCCTGTGGGTAAGAGAAAAGAAAAAGGAAAAAAAGATGACACACTTGGGAGCCCCTGGTGTGGTTAAGCTGCATTCTGGGTCTGCCGTGGTCGTGCCCCTCCCCATATGCCCATGGTATCTTCAGAGCGTAATGATGTACGCGAAGGACTGGTCTTGCAATTATGCAAGGGCTGGGGTTGGGGCCGCATTGCTATGCGTGCTCGAAACATGCCAGGTGGTCTTGTTGTAGGTTACTCTGGGCGCGTTTAGCCGTGTCCGGTCGCTTAACGGCCGGACTCGAGAATTGCCTTAAGAGGCTGCACTGTACTTTTGCCGCGAGAGTCGCTGTATGTTCCTCCGTTCGGAGAGAGTGTTCAGTGTTTCCGTTGACCGTGATGACTCCTCGAGGGCCTGGCATCTTGAGCTTGAGGTATGCGTAGTGCGGCACAGCATTGAACTTTGCAAACGTGGTCCGCCCGAGCAGAGCATGATAGCCGCTGCGGAACGGAACTATGTCGAAGATTAACTCCTCGCTTCAGAAGTTATCCGGGGATTCGAAGACCACTTCCAGTGTAACTGAGCCTGTGCAATTGGCCTCTACACCTAGTATGACGCCTTTGAAGGTCATCTTTGTGGGTTTGATCCTCGAGGGGTCTATTCCCATCTTGCGCACTGTGTCCTGATAAAGCAGGTTCAGGCTGCTGCCGCCGTCCATCAGGACTCTGGTAAGGTGAAATCCATTGATGATTGGGTCTAAAACCAATGTGGCGAATCCACCGTGGCGGATGCTGGTGGGGTGGTCCCTTCGATCAAAAGGGATCGGGCAGGAGGACCATGGGTTGAACTTCGGGGCGACTGGCTCCATTGCGTATACGTCCCTGAGTGCACGCTTCCGCTCCCTCTTGGGTATGTGGGTTGCGTATATCATGTTCACCGTCCGCACTTGTGGGGGGAAACCCTTCTGTCCTCTATTGTTCGGCAGCCAGGTCTCCTCCTCGTCATCGCTATGCAGCCCCTTGTCATTGTTTTCGGCAATTAACTTGCCTGCCTGCTTGAATACCCAACAATCCCTGTTGGTGTGATTAGTTGGCTTTTCAGGGGTGCCGTGTATCTAGCAAGAGTGGTCGAGTATTCGGTCTAGATTGGACGGACCCGGAGTAGTTCTTTTGAATGGCTTTTTCCGCTGACCGGGTTTGGAGCCTCTAAATCCGGCGTTGACTGCCGTATCCTCAGTGTTATCTCCGTTAACGCGGCGTTTGTTCTTGTTGCGACGCGACCTGCCGTTGTGGTCCTTGGTATCCAGACTATCATAATTTTTGCTAAGGTTGTTACTGCGGGCTAGCCAGCTGTCCTCTCCCGCGCAGAAGCGGGTCATGAGTGATATGAGGGCTGCCATGGATTTCGGCTTTTCCTGTCCTAGGTGCCGGGAAAGCCACTCGTCGCGGATGTTATGTTTGAAGGCTGCGAGAGCCTCTGCATCCGGACAATCGATGATTTGATTTGTCTTTGTTAAGAACCGTGTCCAGAATTGTCTGGCCGATTCGTCTGGCTGCTGAATTATGTGGCTTAGGTCATCAGCGTCAGGTGGTCGCACGTATGTGCCCTGGAAGTTATCAAGGAATGCGGCTTCCAGGTCCTCCCAGCACCCAATTGATTATGCTGGCAAGCTGTTAAGCCAATGCTGAGCTGGGCCTTTAAGCTTGAGTGGGAGGTATTTGATGGCGTGAAGATCATCGCCGCGGGCCATGTGGATATGAAGGAGATAGTCTTCAATCCAGACCGTGGGGTCTTTTGTGCCATCGTATGATTCAATGTTCACGGGTTTGAACCCTTCGGGGATTTGATGATCCATTACTTCATCTGTGAAGCATAGTGGTGTGCGGCGCCTCTGTATTGGGCTATATCAGGACGTAGCTCAAGCGAGCTTTGTATATTCTGTTCGGCCCTGCCGGGGTTGCTGTATCCGGCGCGACGGTCATCATCGCGAATCGTGGGGCGCCCACACGATCCGTAGATCGATCTTGATTGTCTTGCCTTATCCTCCAATATGTCTCGCAAGTCCGGCGCATTCCCCTGTGGCTTTGTGCTTTTCGAGCGGTGCCGGGGTACGGCTTTAGTGGAGGGCCTGGAGGCCTCTCTATCGCGGCCACGATGTGGCCGGTCGGCCGTATTGTGTGCTGGTGATGCAGGTTTATATGCCTCCTCCTCTAATCGGGGGAGTAGCTTGTGTTTGGGATAGCTTTTGGAGGGGCATTCGAGTTCATGCTCTTTGGCCGCAAGGACTTCGGTCCATCTGTCGGCTAGCAGATCTTGATCAGCTCTAAGGTGTTGCTGCTTTTTCTTGAGGCTATTTGCCGTGGCCATAAGCTTGCATTTAAAACGCTCTTGTTCGACGGGATCCTCAGGCACGACGAATTCGTCGTCGTCGAGGCTTGCCTCGTCTCCGGAGGGAGGCATGTAATTATCATCCTCTACCTCTTTGTCTGCCGCTCTCTCGCGAGGGCTGGCTTCTTCATCCTCCTGTGCTGAATCTTGCTGGAGGTGGTTGTCTTCGGCACTGTCTGGGGTGTTATTATCTCCGGTGCCGGAATCTCCATTCTTGCTGTGGCGGGATTTGGAGCGGCGCCGCTGACGCCGGCGCTTAGGCTGTTTCTTGGAGGGATCCTCCTCCGCTGTTCCATCGCCATTCCCATCCTTTGGGGTGTCCATCATGTATTTGTCGTATGATGAGGTGGCTTTCCAGTGCCCAGTGGGCGCTGGTTCTTGGTCGTCTCCGGTATCGTCGTCCATACCGTCGATGTCTTCGGAGTCGAAGTCTAGCATGTCGGTTAGATCGTTGACAGTGGCTACAAAGTGGGTGGTGGGTGGGCTTTGAATTTCTTCGTCGTCCGCATCCCAACCGTCCTGACCGCAGTCTGGCCAGGCCTCTCCTGATAATGAGAGATATTTTAGCGAATTCAGGATGTCGCCGAAAGGTGAGTGTTGAAAGATGTCCGCAGCGGTGAACTCCATGATCGGCGCCCAACCGGATTCGATTGGAAGGGGTGCCAGAGGTTCGGAGTCCGGCGAGGAATCCGGCACCTCGGAGTCACGAGCTTCACAAGGGACAAGGTTGGTATTCGGCTCCATCGCCGTAGAGGTAGCAGCCCCCAAGGCGGTGTCTAGCCACCCATCCTCGACTGGCGCAGTCGGCTCCGGATTAAGGGTCGGAGCGGACTCGTGTGCGGCCTCCAGGGCACTGTCCGGCAGCAGAGCTAAATCATGCCCGTCGTGACAGTGCGGCGCGCTCGGCTGTGGCTCGAATCCATCGAAGATCAAGTCTCCGCGGATGTCAGCCGTGAAGTTCAGACTTCCAAATCTGACCTGATGGCCAGGGGCGTAGCTTTCAATCTGCTCCAGATGGCCAAGCGAATTGGCCCGCAGTGCAAAGCCGCTGAATACGAAGATCTGTTCGGGGAGAAAAGTCTCACCCTGGAACGCGTCGTTGTTGTCGATGATCGAAGGAGCCATCGAGCCTATCAGTGACGACACAGAGGAACTCTCAATGAAAGCACCAATGTCGGTGTCAAAACCGATGGATCTCGGGTAGGGGGTCCCGAACTGTGCGTCTAGGCGGATGGTAACACAAGGGACACGATGTTTTTACCCAGGTTTGGGCCCTCTCGATGGAGGTAAAACCCTACTCCTGCTTGATTGATATTGATATGGGTAGTACAAGAGTGGATCTACCACGAGATCAAGGAGGCTAAACCCTAGAAGCTAGCCTATGGTATGATTGTTGTTGTCCTACGGACTAAAACCCTCCGGTTTATATAGACACCGGAGAGGGCTAGGGTTACACAGAGTCGGTTACAATGGTAGGAGATCTACATATCCGTATCGCCAAGCTTGCCTTCCACACCAAGGAAAGTCCCATCCGGACACGAGATGAAGTCTTCAATCTTGTATCTTCATAGTCTTGGAGTCCGGCCGATGATGATAGTTCGGCTATCCGGACACCCCCTAGTCCAGGACTCCCTCACTCCGACTGACTTTTGTATTACTCACAAGATAACATTTACATCATTACAAAGTGGGTTTTTTATGGACCCCCCCGGCCAAGGACTATCAAGTTTTTTGCAACAAATATCACAAGCCCTATATGTAACTAAGAAGGGACTACGCTCTTCTCTACATAATTGTGAACAAGAAGATTCAAATGATCTTTGAATCTAGCCAGCCAGGAACCAAAATAATGAGGTATCCCTCTGAAGTGCTCGTTGTTCCTCACCTTCCATATACTCCACGCAGCCATCATAAATATGTCCATAAACATAGGTTGCTGCCATTGGCCTCTGCCCCCATGTAGCAAAGAAATCCTGTTGCCCAAGGCTGGCCACCACACACCCACTTTGTCCCAACATCATTGGCTAAATGGGTAGGCAAAGAATAGGTGCTCAATATTTTCCTCGGGGGGGGGGGGGGGGGGGTTCTGACACAGCATGCATGCATAGTTATTCCTTGTGTTTAGGCGGTCCACCAGGAGCAGCCAACAAAACATTTTGAACTTGATCGGGCTTTTGGCCTTCCAAAGCCACACAAAAGCTTCATCAGCTACCATTTCTCTGAAGCAATGGTTGTAAAACCTTTTGGAAGAAAATCTCCCACCAAGAGCACACACCCAGGTGTCATTGCAGTCCCCCTCCAGCATCACATGCATCGAGCCCTGTTGGATTTCTCTAACTTCCTCTCTCGCTTGAGCCGACAGAGGTAGGTGAAAGAGTAGGGCTGGATCCATAGCTACAAGCGCAGTTCCAACGGAATCATCCTCATTTGTGCAGAAAGAGAAAGCTCTGGGGAAGATCTCCATAAGGGGGCATCACGATCATCTTCATACCATGCGTCTTTCCAAAACAGGGAAGATGAACCATTTCCTACTGTGACCCTGGTGATCCCTCGGAAAACATCGCTGAGTTGCATGATATCACGCCACCAGAAAGAACCAATCGGGTCAGTGGCATGTGGTATCTTGTTTGTGTAATATGCATCCCAGATCAACGTCACCCAGGGGACATCTTCCCAATTATAGAATTTGAACAGGTGTTTGAGGAGGAGGGCCATGTTCTGGGTTTTGATATCAATCACCCCAAGTCTACCCTTACGTTTTGGTCGACAAACCAGCTCCCAGGCCGCCAGGGAGTTGTTCTTGACCCCATCATCAGAATTCTTGGCCCATAAGTAGTACCTGCGTAGTTTATCAAGGTGCTCAACCACCTTAGGGTGGAGTTTGATCGTGCACATGGCGTAGATCAACATCAAGGTGATGGTCGAATTGACCAAAGTGAGCTTGGCCCTGGACGACATCAGAGATAGGGCTGTGGACAATTTCCTCTCCACACCATGTACCAATGGCATGAGCTCCAGTAGAGATGACCATGTCGTGCCCATGGGGAGGCCCAGGTAGGTGAATGGGAGGGAGCTGATAGTGCAGCCAAAAATGCGGGCCAACTCATCAGCGCGTGATACGTCCATTTTGCATCATGCTTTTATATCGATATTTATTGCATTATGGGCTGTTATTACACGTTATGTCACAATACTTATGGATATTCTCTCTTATTTTACAAGGTTTATCATGAAGAGGGAGAATGCCAGCAGCTGGGATTCTGGGCTGGAAAAGGAGCAAACATTGGAAACCTATTCTGCACAGCTCCAAAAGTCCTGAAACTCCACGAAAGTCATTTTTGGAATTAATAAGAATTATTGAGCGAAGAAAGTACCAGAGGGGGCGCACACCCTGGCCACGAGGGTGAGGGACGCGCCCACCCCTACTGGGCACGCCCCCTGCCTCATGGGCCCCCCTGGTGGCCCTCTGGTGCTCATCTTCTTCTATATGAAGGCTTTTACCCAGGGAAAAAATCATAAGCAAGCTTACGGGACGAAACTCCAGCGCCACGAGGCGGAACCTTGGCGGAACCAATCTAGGGCTCCGACGGAGCTGTTCTACCGGGGAAACTTCCCTCCGGGAGGGGGAAATCATCACCATCATCATCACCAACAATACTCTCATTGGGAGGGAGTCAATCTCCATCAACATCTTCGCCAGCACCATCTCTCAAACCCTAGTTCAACTCTTGTATCCAATCTTGTATCAAAACCACAAAATTGGTACCTGTGGGTTGCTGCTACCTCTTGAGCACTGCGTTGGATTTCCCCGAAGAGGAGAGGATGATGCAGCAAAGTAGCGTAAGTATTTCCCTCAGTTTTTGAGAACCAAGGTATCAATCCAGTAGGAGACCACGCACAAGTCCCTCGTACCTACACAAAATGATAGCTACTCGCAACCAACGCGATTAGGGGTTGTCAATCCCTTCAGGTCACTTACGAGAGTGAGATCTGATAGAGATGATAAATAATATTTTTGGTATTTTTGATAGATAGATGCAAAGTGAAAAGTAAAAGGCAAAGTAAAAACAAAGCAAGTAAATAAAGCGATAGAGATTGATATGATGAGAATAGACCCGAGGGCCATAGGTTTCACTAGTGGCTTCTCTCAAGAGCATAGATATTCTACGGTGGGTGAACAAATTAATGTTGAGCAATTGACAGAATTGAGCATAGTTATGAGCATATCTAGGTGATGATCATGTATATAGGCATCACGTCCGAGACAAGTAGATCGAAACGATTCTGCACCTACTACTATTACTCCGCTCATCGACCGCTATCCAGCATGCATCTAGAGTATTAAGAAGACTACATCGAATAGATCTCCACAAGAGAGGGGGAGAACATTGTATTGAGATCCAAAAAGAGAGAAGAAGCCATCTAGCTACTAGCTATGGACCCGAAGGTCTGAAGTAAACTACTCACACTTCATCGGAGGGGCTATGGTGTTGATGTAGAAGCCCTCCGTGGTGGATGCCCCCTCCGGCGGAGCTCCGGAACAGGCCCCAAGATGGGATCTCGTGGATACAGAAGGTTGCGGCGGTGGAATTAGGGTTTTGGCTCCTGTTCTGATTGTTCAGGGATACATAGGTATATATAGGAGGAAGGAGTATGTTGGTGGAGCAACAGGGGGCCCACGAGGTAGGGGGGCGCGCCCAAGGGGGGCGCCCTCCACCCTCGTGACTGCCTCTGGCACTTCTTGGAGTAGGGTCCAAGTCTCCTGGATCACGTTCGGTGAGAAAATCACGTTCCCGAAGGTTTCATTCCGTTTGGACTCCGTTTGATATTCCGTTTCTTCGAAACACTGAAATAGGCAAAAACCAGCAGTTCTGGGCTGGGCCTCCGGTTAATAGGTTAGTCCCAAAAATGATATAAAAGTGGAAAATAAAGCCCAATATAGTCCAAAACAGTAGATAAAGTAGCATGGAGCAATCAAAAATTATAGATATGTTGGAGATGTATCAGGCATCCCCAAGCTTAATTCATGCTCGTCCTCGAGTAGGTAAATGATAAAAAAAGAATTTTTGATGCGGAGTGATACTTTGGCATAATTCCAATATAAATCTTCTTACTTGTGATATGAATATTCAGATCCAAAAGATTCAAGACAAAAGTTCATATTGACATAAAAATAATAATACTTCAAGCATACTAATAAAGCAATCATGTCTTCTCAAAATAACATGGCAAAAGAAAGTTCATCCCTACAAAATCATATAGTTAGGCTATGCTTCATTTTCGTCACACAAAGATGTTCCCAACTTCTATACCCCCGATGACAAGCCAAGCAATTGTTTCATACTCAAATAATCTCAAACTTTTTCAACCTTTACGCAATACATGAGCGCGAGCCATGGATATAGCACTATGGGTGGAATAGAATATGATGATGGGGATTGTGTGGAGAAGACAAAAAGGAGAGAGTCTCACATTGACGAGGCTAATCAATGGGCTATAGCCATGCCCATCAATTGATGTCAACATGAGGAGTAGGGATTGCCATGCAACGGATGCACTAGAGCTATGAATGCTCAACAAAAGAAAACTAGTGGGTGTGCATCCAACTCGCTTGCTCATGAAGACCTAGGGCATTTGAGGAAGCCCATCGTAGGAATATACAAGCCAAGTTCTACAATGAAAAATTCCCACTAGTATAAAAAGACAACTTATGAGACTCACTACATGAAGAACAAGGTGCTACTTTGAAGCACAATATATGAGACTCACTACATGAAGGACAAGGTGCTACTTTGAAGCACAAGTGTGGAAGAAGAGATAGTAGCATTTCCCTTTTTCTTTTTTTTTTCTTTTTTTGGGCCTTTTATTTTCTTTTGGACTTTCTTCCTTTTTTTTCTTTTTTTTTCTTTTTGGTCAATGCTCTAATAATGATGATCATCACACTTCTATTGATTACAACATAAGGATTACAACTCGAAACTTAGAACAAGATATGACTCTATATGAATGCCTCCGGCAGTGTACCGGGATGGTGCAATGAATCAAGAGTGACATGTATGAAAAATAATGCATGGTGGCCTTGCCACAAATACGATCTCAACCACATGATCATGTAATGGCAATATGACAAAAGTAATGTATGTCATGATGATGATGATGGAAGTTGCATGGCAATATATCTCAGAATGGCTATGGAAATGCCATGATAGGTAGGTATGGTGGCTGTTTTGAGGAAGATATAAGGAGGTTTATGTGTGATAGAGCATATCGTATCACGGGGTTTGGATGCACCGGCGAAGTTTGCACCAACTCTCAAGGTGAGAAAGGGCAATGCACGGTACCGAAGATGCTAGCAAAGGCGAAAGGTGAGAGTGCGTATAATCCATGGACTCAACATTAGTCAAAAGAACTCATATACTTATTGCAAAAATTGAGAAGCCATCAAAAATCAAGTACTACGTGCATGCTCCTAGGGGGATAGATTGGTAGGAAAATACCATCGCTCGTCCCCGACCGCCACTCATAAGGATGCAAAAGCCAGGTACACTTCATGTTTCAAATTTGTTACACAACTTTAACCATACGTGCATGCTACGGGACTTGCAAACTTCAACACAAGCATTTCTCAAATTCACAGTTACCCAACTAGCACGACTTTGATATTATCACCTCCATATCTCAAAACAATTATCAAGCATCAAACTTATCTTAGTATTCAATTCACTCAAAAGAAAGTTTCACATATCTTGAACACTAAGTATATTAACATTAAGCAAACCACCATGATATTAATGACTCTCAAAATAATCTAAGTGAAGCATGAGAGAACAATATTTTTTTAAAACATATCCACCACCGTGCTCTAAAAGATATAAGTGAAGCACTAGAGCAAAAATTATCACGCTCAAAAGATATAAGTGAAGTACTATGAGCAAAACTATCAAGCTCAAAAGATATAAGTGAAGCATATAGAGTATTCTAACAAATTCCAAATCATGTATGGCTCTCTCAAAAGGTGTGTACAGCAAGGATGATTGTGGTAAACTAACAAACAAAGACGCAAATAATACAAGACGCTCCAAGCAAAACACATATCATGTGGTGAATAAAAATATAGGTCCAAGTAAATTACCGATGGAAGTGGACGAAAGAGGGGATGCCTTCCGGGGCATCCCCAAGCTTTGACTTTTTGGTGTCCTTGTATTATCTTGGGGGTGCCATGGGCATCCCCAAGCTTAGGCTCTTGCCACTCCTTGTTCCATAATCCATCAAAAGAATTCACCCAAATCTTGAAAACTTCACAACACAAAACTCAACAGAAATCTCGTGAGCTCCGTTAGAGAAAGAAAACAAAGAACTACTTAAGGTACTGTAATGAACTCATTATTTATTTATATTGGTGTTAAACTTACTGTATTCCAACTTCTCTATGGATTATAAACTATTTTACTAGCCATAGATTCATCAAAATAAGCAAACAACACTCGTAAAACAGAATCTGTCAAAAACAGAACAGTCTGTAGCAATCTGTAACTAACGGAAACTTCTTAACAAAATAGGAAGTCCTGGACAATTTGTTTATTGAACATCATCAAAATGAATCAACGCAAAATCACGTTTCTGTAATTTAACAAAACTATATTCGTTCGTGCAAAGTTTCTGTTTTTCAGAAGAATCAAATCAACTATCATCATAGGTTATCCTATAGGTTCTACTTGGCACAAACACTAATTAAAAGACAAAACCACATCCAAACAGAGGCTAGATGGATTATTTATTCCTAAACATAAGCAAAAACAAAAAACACAAAATAAAATTGGGTTGCCTCCCAACAAGCGCTATCGTTTAACGCCCCTAGCTAGGCATAAAAGCAAGGATAGATCTAGGTATTGCCATCTTTGGTAGGCAATTATTCAATGAGGCATCTACCTCCTTTAGAATTTTCTTTCTTTCTAGTAATTGTCAAATTTTCAGGAAAAAGATCAAAAAATTCATTCATAGCAAAAGGTTCCTTAATGATGGTAAAAAGATTGGGATGAACACTTACAGATTTAAGATCCACAGTTTCCTTACTAGATGATTCACCCTTATTCTTAGGAACATAAATGAGCTTAGTATTTTTAGTAGACGAACTTGGAGTGTTTTGTACGGAGGAAAAAGCGGTTCCCATGTTGGTAATGATACCCTCAAGTTTATCGATTCTTGTGGAATCTAGATGTATTTTCTCATTAACCATGGGTTCTTTTTCTTTAATATTTTTCAAAGTCATTCCTACCTTAGATCCATATTGGGTAATTTGGTTGTGGATCTATTTATCAAGATTTTCAATTGATTCAATGGTAGCAACTTTATTCTCAATAATTTCAAGTCTTTGCATAACATGCTCCAAAGTTAACGTAGTTCCATTAATCAAAAGAGGTGGTGAGCCAAATAAATCTGTTAAAGCATTATAAGAATCAAAAGTATGGCTACCCAAGAAATTCCCTCCGGTAATGGTATCAAGGATATATCTATACCAAGGATTAGCAGCTACGTAAAAATTACGAAGAAGAACTGAAGTAGATTGCTTCCTGGTAGATCTATTTTGAGCATTGCAAATTCTATACCAAGCGTCTTTCAGATTTTCTCCCTCCCTTTGCTTAAAATTTAGAACTTCATTCTCGGGAGATAACGGAGAAGATGTGAGACTAGTCATGATGACAAGAAAGCAAACTAACACACGAGCAAACAGAAAGGCAATGGGGAAAAGAAAACGGAAAAGAGAGGAGGAGATTGGGAAAGAGAGGGCGAATAAAACGGCAAGGGTGAAGTGGGGGACAGGAAAACGAGAGGCAAATGGCAAATAATGTAATGCGAGAGATAGGGATTGCGATGGATACTTGGTATGGTTGACTTGCTTGCGTGAGCCTCCCTGGCAACGGCGCCAGAAATTCTTCTTGCTACCTCTTGAGCACTGCGTTGGATTTCCTCGAAGAGGAGAGGATGATGCAGCAAAATAGCATAAGTATTTCCCTCAGTTTTTGAGAACCAAGGTATCAATCCAGTAGGAGACCACGCACAAGTCCCTCGTACCTACACAAAACGATAGCTACTCGCAACCAACGCGATTAGGGGTTGTCAATCCCTTCACGGTCACTTACGAGAGTGAGATCTGATAGAGATGATAAATAATATTTTTGGTATTTTTGATAGATAGATGCAAAGTGAAAAGTAAAAGGCAAAGTAAAAACAAAGCAAGTAAATAAAGCGATAGAGATTGATATGATGAGAATAGACCCGGGGGCCATAGGTTTCACTAGTGGCTTCTCTCAAGAGCATAGATATTCTACGGTGGGTGAACAAATTACTGTTGAGCAATTGACAGAATTGAGCATAGTTATGAGCATATCTAGGTGATGATCATGTATATAGGCATCACATCCGAGACAAGTAGATCGAAACAATTCTGCATCTACTACTATTACTCCACTCATTGACCGCTATCCAACATGCATCTAGAGTATTAAGTTAAAAACAGAGTAACGCCTTAAGCAAGATGACATGATGTAGAGGGATAAATTCATGCAATATGATAAAAACCCCATCTTGTTATCCTCGATGGCAACAATACAATACGTGCCTTGCAACCCTTTCGGTCACTGGGTAAGGACACCGCAAGATTGAACCCAAAGCTAAGCACTTCTCCCATTGCAAGAACTACCAATCTAGTTGGCCAAACCAAAAAGGATAATTCGAAGAGACTTACAAAGATAACTAAATCATACATAAAAGAATTCAGAGAAGATTCAAATATTTTCCATAGATAATACTGGATCATAAACCCACAATTCATCGGTCTCAACAAACACACCGCAAAAAGAAAATTACATCGAATAGATCTCCACAAGAGAGGGGGAGAACATTGTATTGAGATCCAAAAAGAGAGAAGAAGCCATCTAGCTACTAGCTATGGACGCGAAGGTCTGAAGTAAACTACTCACACTTCATCGGAGGGGCTATGGTGTTGATGTAGAAGCCCTCCATGGTGGATGCCCCCTCCGGCGGAGCTCCGGAACAGGCCCCAAGATGGGATCTCGTGGATATAGAAGGTTGTGGCGGTGGAATTAGGTTTTTGGCTCCTGTTCTGATCGTTCGGGGATACGTAGGTATATATAGGAGGAAGGAGTACGTTGGTGGAGCAACAGGGGGCCCACGAGGTAGGGGCGCGCCCAGGGGGGCGCCCTCCACCCTCGTGACCGCCTCTGGCACTTCTTGGAGTTGGGTCCAAGTCTCCTGGATCACGTTCGGTGAGAAAATCACATTCTCGAAGGTTTCATTCCGTCTGGACTCCGTTTGATATTCCGTTTCTTCGAAACACTGAAATAGGCAAAAAACAGCAATTCTGGGCTGGGCCTCCGGTTAATAGGTTAGTCCCAAAAATGATATAAAAGTGGAAAATAAATCCCAATATAGTCCAAAACAGTAGATAAAGTAGCATGGAGCAATCAAAAATTATAGATACGTTGGAGACGTATCAGTTGCTAGTAGTGTTGATTATTCCTTGTAGTTGATGCTAATTGGTTTATTTGGTGGAAGATCATATGTTCAAATCCTTAATGCATATTAATACTCCTTTGATCATGAACATGAATATGCTTTGTGAGTAGTTACGTTTGTTCCTGAGGACATGGGTGAAGTCTTGCTATTAGTAGTCATGTAAATTTGGTATTCGTTCAATATTTTGATGAGATGTATGTTGTCTTTTCCTCTAGTGGTGTTATGTGAACATCGACTACATGACACTTCACCATTATTTGGGCCTAGAGGAAGGCATTGGGAAGTAATAAGCAGATGATGGGTTGCTAGAGTGACAGAAGCTTAAACCCTAGTTTATGCGTTGCTTCTTAAGGGGCTGATTTGGATCCATGTCTCATGTTGTGGTTAGGTTTACCTTAATACTTCTTTTGTAGTTGGGGATGCTTGCAATAGGGCTTAATCATAAGTGGGATGCTTGTCCAAGAAAGGATAGTACCCAAGCATCGGTCCACCCACATATCAAATTATCAAAGTAACGAACGCGAATCATATGAGCGTGATGAAAACTAGCTTGACGATAATTACCATGTCTCCTCGGGAGCGCTTTTCTCATTATAAGAAATTGTCCAGGCTTGTCCTTTGCTACAAAAAGGATTGGGCCACCTTGCTGCACTTTATTTACTTTCATTGCTTGTTACCCGTTACAAATTATCTTATCACAAAACTATCTATTACCTACAATTTCAGTGCTTGCAGAGAATACCTTACTGAAAACCGCTTGTCATTTCCTTATGCTCCTTGTTGGGTTCGACACTCTTACTTATCAAAAGGACTATGATAGACCCCCTATACTTGTGGTTCACCATCGCGCTGCCAGTCGAGGTTGATGGGGATCAATGTGGACTTAAGAAAATTGATTTGTAACCCTACAGAGGCAGCATAATCCACCAGGATGGACTTCATGCGAGCAGCTTGATCGGGACAGGCCGGCATCACCAGGATTGTGTCATCTGCGTACTACACCACTGGATAATCACCATTCCGATTGCACGGGAAAGGCAGGCCAATCAAGTGTTGAGCAAATGCATAATTGATCGCAGCTTGGAGCAGATCTGCAACTAGGAAAAAAAATCAGCGATGATAAAGGGTCGCCCTGCCGCACACCACACTTGCATTGGAATTTTCTGCATAGTACTCTGTTTAGAAGTACAGAAGAGACACCAGAGGCAAAGATTGATTCTATCCAGCCCAACCACCTATCATCAAATCCCATGTGTCTCATGATCTCCAACATGGACTCATGCTCGATTGTATCGAAAGCTTTGGCGAAGTCAAGTTTAAGGAGCACAATCTCGCATGAGGATGTCTAGCACTGATGAATATTTTCAAATGTCCACACTAGGCAGTCCTGGATGGTTCTCCCCTTAATAAAACCATATTGGTTCATGTGTATGATTTTTAGAATGACTTTTTGCAAGCGGTTAGCCAGTATTTTCGTAATGATTTTCAGGAAGCAATTCAGCAGAGTAATGGGCTTGTAATCATTGGTTGTCTCCGGGGAAGAGATCTTCGGTATCAAGGTGATGTACCCTTCACTAATACTGGTTATATCTAGCTTGCCCTCATAAAAATCTTGACATATTCTATAGAAGTCCTCCTTGATGGTCTGCCAACAACTCTTCAGAAAGCATCCGTTAAATCCATCAGGGCCAGGGGCCCTATCAGTTGGCATTTCCTTAACCACGGCATCGATCTCTTCCTTGGAGAAGGGGGTCGAGAGCTCTTCCAAATCATCAATCTGACGGATGATACGACGAAGATCAAAGCACATGCTGGTAGGCTTAAAGGAGCCCAACCGCTCCTTGTAGGTTTTGTACAGCACAACCTCCTTGCCAACATGATCAGTCACAACCACGTCCCCATCGCGCAGATTGGCAATGGAGTTGTGTCTAAATCTCTTAGTCGCAAGCGATTCAAAAAGTTTCGTGTTTTCATCTGCAAATCTGAAGTATCTAACAGTACACCTCTTCCTCCAATAGTCATTCTGATATTTGAGCAGTTGGTTTAGATGCAACTTTAGGATTTGCCTGAAGTTTTCTTCTTGAAATGAAGAGAATTCTCTTGTCCTCAAGATCATCTAATCTGGCCAGTGCTTCATTACTGTTCTGGATCATGATTTTCAGGTTGGAAACACCCCAACTCTAATGCTTGAGGTCATATCGAAGTGTCTTGAGCTTCTTGCAGACATGCGCTGCTGAATTAGGGGCATGGCAAGGCTTAGACCATGAGCGTGTGACAACGTTAGAGAAACTAGCATGATTGACCCAGAAATTCTAAAAACGAAACAATTTGGACTTAGGGATTTTGGACTCAATCGCGACCACACATGGGATGTGATCAGAAACTGGTTTTCCCAGTGGCATGACCATCGTATTCGGGAAAGACGTGGTCCAGTTGGACGAGGAGAAAAACTAGTCGAGTTGCTCAAGCAGTGGGTTGTCTTGCATATTGCTCAAGGTGAAAGACCTGCCTTTGACGGGGAGTTCCACTAAAGAATGTGCGCATATGGTCTAATTAAACAAGAGCATATCTGCAGCATCGCCACCCGATTTGTTTCTGTTCGCCGTGGATCGTATGAAGTTAAAATCCCCCAAAATCAACCACTTTTCATCATTAGGAATATTTAGATCAAATAACCAGGATGTAAAATCTGTCTGCCTCTGACCATTGCAGGGGCCATAAACATTCACCAAATTCCATGTCTCATTTGATTGTGTGGCAACAAAGGAAATACCCACCACAAATGAATCAGCATGCCACGGCGTGCCCACAAAAACAGAACTATTGCAGATAGTGATGATACCACCTGAGGCACCCATCCAGGGAGCAAACACAAATTTATCGAAATGCTTCAGCAAAAGGTTTTAATAAAAGATAAATCAAAAGACTCCCGCTTAGTTTCTTGGATACATAGCACCAAACACCCGCTAGTATCAATAGCATTCCTAAACTCCAAAAGTTTACTTTCAGAGTTTATTCCTCTGATATTCCACGATAACACGTTCTAAGATTTATTCTCCCCGAAGAAAAGATCAGTTTTCACCACTGGAAGTCACCTGCTGGTCATTCAATAGCTTCTCTTCAGATATATCTTCAGGAGCAATCCCACAACAGCCGCCCACTTGCTGGATTTCCTTGATAAAAGTAGGAGGCGGGCACGCCCCAGCTTGAGCCTGTGTTGGAGCAGCAGCCATGGAGACAACGCTTACAAACGGTGCCACATGAGCTTTCACCCTTGATCGGGTTTGCTTAGCATCAGAAACATGATTAACCTTAAAGCCATCATACTTGTTCGATCTTGTGCTCCTCCGCACTACAATAGTGTCCAATGGAACTTTGGCGTTGCGAGAGGCAACAACATTGAACAGAGACGAGGATGCAAGCATTTGCAATGCATTCCCCTGATCAGGAAGAGTAGGAACAGAAGCTGACTAGGGACCAAAAGCTTCTATCTCAACCTGTGCAGTCATAGCATTGATTACAGGAGACCGAGCAACAAAGTCCCAACCATCTTGGACAACATCAGTCGAGGCACTTTGAGCAATGTGAAGCAGACTGAGAGGAATGGTGTGCGCTCCCAACTGAAAGTGTGAGCTAAAGACCACAGACATATAGTCAGGTTCAGGCGCAACATGAAGCATCCACACAGCACAAACTGACTCCAATTGCCTCCGAATGAGCCTGAAGGGATTGCGAGGGAACATGACACTCTCCGACTGCACATTGGTGAGAGCAGGTGTGTAGATTCGTTTGAGCATTCCTCTCATCCAAAGCAATAGATCATGGTCCATGGCGACTGTAATATGGACCGAGGCTCCTCTAGCTCTGACAAATGCAGTACGAACAATAGGATTGCTGATGTCTACTACTCAACTTTATTCTTGTAGACACGTGTTGGGCCTCCAAGCGCAGAGTTTTGTAGGACAGTAGAAATTTTCCCTCAAGTGGATGACCTAAGGTTTATCAATCCATGGGAGGCGTAGGATGAGGATAGTCTCTCTCAAGCAACCCTGCAATCAAATACAAGAAATCTCTTGTGTCCCCAACACACCCAATACAATAGCAAATTGTATATGTGCACTAGTTCGGCGTAGAGATAGTGATAGAAGTGTAGTATGGATAGTAGATATGAGTTTTTGTAGTGCGAACAATAAAAAAGAGCAAGGTAGTAAATGATAAAACATAGCACAAACGGTATTGCAATGATGGAAAATGAGGCCTATGGTGCATACTTTCACTAGTGCAATCTCTCAACAATGCTAACATAGTTGGATCATATGATTATCCTTTAAAGTGCAATACAGAATCACTCTCGAGTTCCTATTAGCGGAGAACAAAATATAGAAATTGTTTGTAGGGTACGAAACCACCTCAAAGCTATTCTTTCTAATCAATCTATCCTAGAGTTCGTACTAAAATAACACCATATGATGCATATCAACCAACTCTAATGTCACCTAGATACCCCTGATGTCACCGCGAGTACCCGTGAGTTATTTATACGATATGTATCAAACAATTTCAGATTCATAATACTCAATCCACACAAAGAACTACAAGGGGACCCCAAAGTTTCTATCGGAGAAAAGATAATAAAAACATGCATCAACCCCTATGCATAGATTACCCCGAAGTCACCGCGGGATTCCGCAAGTTGAGGGCCATAACATATATCAAGTGAATCAAAATAATACCCCATTGTCACCACGGGTATTCATATGCAAGACATATATCATGTGTTCTCAGATCTGAACATTCAATCCGACAAGACAAAACTTCAAAGGGTAAAGACTCAATTCATCACAACAAGAGTAGAGAGGGGAGAAACATCATATGATCCATCTATGTTAACAAAGCCCATTGTCGGGTGGTAGGTGCGACATATGCCAACGGGTGGCTAATTATTGTGGGAGCCAGTAAGACATCGCCGGTGCCTGGAAACGGGATAAGGCAAAGACATGCACACCGACGAATCTTACCCAGGTTCGGGGCTGTCCTAGGAGATACACCCCTAGTCCTGCTCTACGGGGTCTCCGCATGATCACTAGATCAACAAGTTGCTACAAGATGCTCGTTGAGCTGTTTAGCTAGAGGTAGAAGAAGGGCAGGGCTAGCTCTCCACTTCTCTCTATGTGGTGTGTGTAACTCTAAGAGATTAACCCTTTGCATGGGTGCCCTGGGGGGCTTATATAGGCCTACCCCCAGGGGTACAATGGTAATCCGGCTGGAGGTGGGTCTAGTCCGTCAGTGTCTATGGTCGCCGGCTTTTTCTCTGCTAGTCGCTGGGGCCACCGACTAGTGGGTCCCGCCAGCTGCCGGCCTCTGGGCCGACAGTCTAGGCCCACCACCTAGGGGATCTTGTCGGCTGCTAGTTACTGTAGCCTCACTCTTGGTGACGATGGCTTTGTTGGGGTAAGCATGGCTATAGTACCACCGCCTGGTGGGCGTTCACTGTAGCCTTACCCCGTCTCATCTGGTTAATGGTGCACAAACTTCCAGGGCAGGGGCAGGCCGACTGCTGGGATCCGGCCTCCCCCCAAGCTGACTGGTAAAGTCTAGCCGCCCTCTGATATCTCTCTGGCGGGAGGGGCCTGCCGCCTGTGGGCCGTACTGACAACCTGTCGTGGGGGACATCACGGTCAACGTGGCAACAGTGCCGCGCCGGACGGGAGTGGCCGCCCCATACGGCGCACTGTGGCCACGCTCGCTCCGGGATTCGGCGGTGGCAGGCTTCACTGTAGCCACGCCCCGTCTCATTGCCATTATGTGGGTGCAAACTTTGAGGGTATAGGTCAGGCCGCCTGCTAGGAGTCAGCCACTCTAGTGGCCGGCTGCTAGGAGTCGGCCTACTTCGAGAGGGCTCATAGAGCCTTGCCGCCTTCCAGTAGCCGGCCAATGGGACAGCCGGCCAGGAGAAGGCGGCCCTGCGTCTTGGATGTTTGAGGGCCCAGTCGGCCCGATGTTTTTTAAAGTGCCAAGAGGAGCCAGTTGGGCTACCCGTGGTCATTTACTCCGACAGTAGTCCCCGAAGCTGGTCGGGCTTCGCGGCTGAAAGGGGAACGAGAAGCCTAAGCAGCTTCCTATTCTGAAGAGCCGACAGCTAGGAGTGTGCCACAACCAGTCACGCCGTCTGAAAAGTTTGGAGTCTGAAGGCGGGAACCAGAAGGCGCGTGTGCCGGGCGTCAGGCCGGCCGCCTGCTGTCCGCGCGCTACGCGGCACCTACCGGCTGGTCAGCCTGCCAGCCCACGCGCGTGACGGGACGTCACTGAAGGTTGGGGCCTTCCACTACCATGCTTCGGCCCACGCGCGGATCCTCTGTGGCCGAGGCGGACGGTTGGCATTCTAGTGACAGTTATCGCACGCTGTTAAGGCACAATAATCGCAGGTCGTGGGGGAGTGGGCGTAGTTAATCCCATGACCCCCACCCTCGTCTTCTCGGCTTCGTCGCTCTACGGCTATAAATAGGAGGAGGAGGGGGAGCGGCAAATGCACGCGCGCTCATCTCGTCCTCCGCCGTCCTCCTCCTCTTCTTCTTCTCCCCATCGCTGCTGCTGTCCGCCACCGCGCTGCGCCTCTGGCCACATTGCTGCGCCGTAGTTCGTCGCTGCGGAGTTGCACACACATCGCCTCTGCACTTTCTTCGTCAAGATTCTCCTCTTCATGGCGCACGCCGGAGCCTGGGACGGCTCCAACGTCCATGAAGACCACATCGACTTCCTTCGCCGGACGCGGTAGTTACCCGGCGAGGACTACGTGAAGGTCCGCCTCGCGTCGGAGCGGGAGATCTCGCTGGCGCTGGAGGAGGGCGAGCGCGTCATCTTCAGGTCGCACTGCCTGCGCGGCATTGGCCTGCCGGCAAGCGGCTTCTTTCGTGCCTTCCTCGATTTCTACAGCCTTCAGCCGCACCACCTCACTCCGAATACGGTGGTGCTGCTGTCCACCTTCGTCACCCTATGCGAGGGCTATCTCAGCGTCCTCCCCACCATCGAGCTTTCGGGGAGAGTTCTTCTACTCGAAGCTCGGTACCATCATCAAGGGCGTGGCAGTGCAGTGTGGCGCCTTCGTCGCGGTGCGGAGGTCAGCTACTGAGGATCCGTTTCCCCGCCATCACTCTGATATAGTCGGTGAAGATGTGGCAGCAGTCGTACTTCTATGTGAAGAGTGTCTTCCCGGACGGCGACTGGGTCAATCTGCCGGCCTATGTAGCTGGCCCTCTGTCTGTGAAGCAACCTATTTGGTCATATCGGGCCAGGTCGCTGTCGGCCTCTGGAGCCACCGACGTCTCGCGGCTCAGGGTGATGGTGAGGTCGGAGGGCCTTACCGGGCCCGACTTGCTGACTGCCTTCATGGCACGCCGGGTGCTCCCGCTCCGGGGCCACCCTCATATGATATGCAAGATGAGCGGGCATCGAGACCCAAGCCGACTGTGCACCAAGGAGGCCTCACGCGGAGGTAGCTCACTTGGTGAACTACTTCTCAAACTGCAAGCTCTCGGAGGAAGAGTGGCGGTTTGGCAAGGAGCCGTACTCGCGCGCTAATCCACCGCCTGTGGTAAGTCTTCTTTTCTTCTTTTATTTTTTTAGTTGCCGAGTTCTCCATGGTCGGCTTGACCAATTGGCTATGAAAATAGAGAGCCCTCCTCCAGCTAGCAGCCGGCGCCGCAGGGCCGGAGCGTCAGTTCCTCCCTGACCGGGAGGAGAGCGATGTGGACGACCCCGACTTGGGGGCGGCCACTTTGGATGACGATGCCACGGGAGGAGGTGGCGATGCAGGCGGCTCATGACCCGGGGCCGACCTCGAAGACTGGCCGGACGACAACGAGGGAGAGGTCGCGCCGCCTCTAGTCGACGTCCGATCAGCAGGGCGCGAGCTCGTCTTCCGCACCGGCTGCCCGAGGCGGCGCGCAGAAGCACCGGGCCGCGCCGTCCATGTTGGGCAGCCGACCCAAGAAGCCCAAGAGCTCGGCCGCGGCGATCAAGCAGGACGAGGCGGTCGTGAAGGCAACCCGCTTGCGCAAGGTGGTGATGGAGCCACAGATGGTTTCCGCGTAAGTGCCGTTACCCTCATGCATTCTTTCTTCCTTCTTGCCAATGTTCTTATGATTTTTCTTCATGTTGCTCAAAAATAGAGCTCTCCTCTCTCTTGAGCGGTTTGTCACCGCCTCTATGCTTGGGGCGGCGGGAGGCTCCACCAGCGCCCACCACGTGGACCCTCGTGCCGAGCTTCAGGCGACGACAAAGAGGAATGCGCGGGAAGCGCGTGAGGAGCGGGAGGCAGAGCAACAGAGGGAGGCTGCCGCCCAGGCAACGCAGCAGGTGGCGGACGAGGCTGCAAGGGTGCCAGCCGACGCTGTGGCCAAGGCCGAGGCGGATGCCGCAGCTGTGGTGCAGGCGGAGGAGGCCTTACGCAACCAGCCCTCATAGTTCGTCATTCCCCTCCGCACCATGGTGCCTGAGGTCCCGGTGGTGCCGCCAGAAGGAGCAGGCGGCGACCAGCCGGTTATGGAGAGGGAGGAGGGCGACACCGTCACCCCAGAGATGGGGGTGATTCCGCCAGTGCCGACTGTGATGGACCAAGGTGGCCAGCCCAGCGCGCCACCCGTGCCGCCGGCTGGAGGCGAGCCGGCTGTGGGGGGCGGACCTCATGGTCCAATCTCCGGCACGCCAGCGCATGGAGCAGGCGGCCTCGGGGCCGTACCCGCAGAAGGCCAGGGGCTCCAGTTCGTCGACCCAGGAGCTGGAGACGGCGAGTGTTAGCTCCCCGGACTGGACATCGGGGGGCGGGACAACCGTGCTGAACGAGGCGACGCAGGACATCCAGACTCGGCTTCAGGCTCAGGCCGCCGCCTTGAACAACTACAACCAGGAGTTCCTGACGACGTGGACGACCATCCCCCTAAGCCTCTTACTTTTTGCTTTTTGCTCTTATATTCTTCCATGGGGGCGCATCAGCGCACCCACTGGGTGTAGTCCCTGAGTTCCGGGTCGGCTGCTGAGCAGGCGGCCTGGAACTTCTAAGTAGACTCGGGTGCTGACTTGTCTTTATTTGCTCGTCTGTCCTTTTTGTAGGACTATCATAATCTCCGTGTGGCCGCCTTCAACTCCCATGTTCGGGAGCTGACTCAGAAGACCGCCGACTTGTCTAAAAGCTGGAGTAAGTGTTCTACCTTCTATCTCTCGTGGGGGTGCGTCAACAAACCCACTGGGTGTAGTCCCTGAGATTTGGGCCGACTGCTGTGCAGTCGGGCCGAATCTTTCCTCGCGACTTCTTCCTTCATGTTTATTCTTCTTTGCTGTCCTTGCAGAGGCCAATGCCGCCCTACAGCAGCAACTGGGTGAGGCCCAGACCGCGCTGCGTGCCAAGGAGGCGGAGTGCAGTGCCGCGGCTCAGGAGTGCGACCGCCTGGCCAAGAAGCTGGATGACCAGGAGGCGAGTCACAAGGTGGCTCTGAAGGCGGTGAAGGACAGCGAGGCCGCCCTCCAAGCTGAGTACGAGACCGAGGCGGCGAACTGGGCTGAGTCGAGGCGGGCACTGAACGACGACTACGGCTAAATCGAAGACGTGGTTGACGGTAAGCTGCCTTCCTCTTCCTCCCTTTGTTTGCCGCCTGTTGCTTGGTCCGACTTCTGAATTTGCATTTTCTCTTTTATTCTTCGCGCAGAGTACTTTCCTGGCTACTCTGTTTCTGCCAGCCAGGTCATCGAGGTCCACCGCGACGCGCAGAGGCATGCTGGTGCTGAGATTGCGCCAAATGCTCACCGGACGCTTGAGGAGCAGCTCTTGTCCATCTAGGCTCATCTCCAGCCGGCCCACCGGATGCTCCGCCACCTTCAGTGCGTTGGAGCTCAGGTGCTCTCCACCATCTGGCCTGACGAAGCGATTTCCCGCACACCTAGTCGGACTGCCGACTGGCTGGAGGTGGCAGTCGGCCGCTTCGAGGCTTGGTAGGCTTCTGCGGCCCGGGCAGGTGCCAGGCGGGCATTGGAGTTTGTCCGAATATGGTATCCTAGGCTGGACCTGTCCCAGCTGGCCACGTTCCAGCAGGAGGCCCATAAGGAGCTGGTGGCGGTGCGGCTGGCTATCATTCAGCGTGCTGCGGCGATTGCCGAGTACACCGACACCAGCGTCTTCATCCCTGACCTGAACAACGACAGCACTGAGCTCCCGGCGAACTGGTTTGGGCTGAACCTGACAGATGGTGAAGACTTGGCGGAGGAGATCGACTCCAGCGATGAGGGTGAGGAGGAGGAAGAGGACAGTGAAGACGCCACGCTAGATGATGGAGCGGCCGGCCAACCTCAGCCTGACCGTGCCTCCAGTAACGAGTCACGTGCGAACACGCCGCCTGCTGCTGGTAATGATCAAGCCGAAACTCGCTAGCCGGCCACTCCTCCAGCATGCGCCGCCGTCTCCACTGACCTGCCAAACTCACTAGTTGCACCGTTGGCCTGAGCCGCCACTTTTATCTTTGTTTTCCTGCTCATCAGTCTTTTGAACAATGTTTGTTAAATTTATGCAGTTCCACCCACTGGGGGTGTATTCAAACTAACATTGAATGCTGACCTTCAAAGGCCCTTTGTGTAAATATGATCCTGCATGTGCTATGCTGGTGTCGACTTTTGACTGTGCTTGCTTTAAATCTTTTTTCCGGCTGTTTCCTTTGCCACCCTCCCTTGGCCGCGGCCTTCCCAGCCGGACAGCTGCTCTGTAGTCTGTGGCTGGGAAAGTACTTGGTCGTGTGGGAGGGCAAGTACTTTAGCTTTCTTAGATCATGGCAAGGTGAGTGGGAAGCCGGCCAGCTTGTGTTATGTAAGCCCATTGGTCCTTGGCCATTTTTCGTGTGGGCATCTTTTCCTTCCTTTAACTCTTGCTAGTCGAACAGCCGATTCTGCGAGCTGCGACTTTCGGCAAGAGAGGGCTTAGGTGCCGGCACACTACTTGTCTGATTGTAGGTGATGCTTAACATAATTCAAGGCGGCAAGTCCCTGGGCCAACTGGTCGAATCCGGTGCCGGACAAAAGGAAAAAAATGTAGTAACACATTCATAGGCATGATACTCATCATATAGATAAAAGAGGGTAGTGCCCAGGTGCTCCTCGGGGGGCCCGATGTCTTGTACTTAATACAAAAGATAGCATGGTACATACTGCATTTAATTATAAAATTTTCGAAGGAGATTGGCGTTCCATGGGCGTTCTGACTCCTTGCCGAAATCATCTCTCTTACGTGCCTTGGGCTTCTGTGCATCGATCAAGTAGTAGGAGTCGTTGCCCAAGGCTTTGCTGATGATGGAGGGGCCTTCCCAAGGGGCCGAGAGCTTGTGCTGGCCGGCTGTTCGCTGGATCAGCCGGAGCACAAGGTCGCCGTCTTGGAAGGATCTTGGCTTAACCTTCCGATTGTGGTAATGGCGCAAACCCTGCTGGTAGATGGCAGACCGGCTGAGTGCTAACAGCCGGCCCTCTTCCAGCAGGTCAACACCGTCTTCTCATGCTTCCTTTGCCTCCGCTTCCGTGTACATGGTGACTCGAGGTGAGTCGAACTTGATGTCTGCTGGGATGACAGCCTCGGCACCATACACAAGGAAGAAAGGAGTGAAGCCAGTTTACTTGTTCGGGGTGGTACAAAAGCTCCAGAGGACGGCTGGTAGCTCCTCGAGCCAGCAGCCGGCCGAATGCTCCAGTGGCTCAACCTGCCGGGGCTTGGTGCCGGACAGGATGAGGCCGTTTGCTCACTCGACCTGGCTGTTTGACTGCGGATGGGCAACGGACGCTAAGTCCAGTCGGATGCCCTGTATCGTGCAGAAACGTGCCAATGCTCCTTTGGCAAAATTCGTGCCGTTGTCGGTGATGATCCTGTGTGGTATGCCATACCGGGTGGTGATGTCTGCGATGAATGTCACCGTAGTTGGACCATTCAACTTCTTGACTGGCTTTGCTTCAATCCACTTGGTGAACTTGTCTATGGCCACAAGCAGGTGTGTCATGCAGCCGCGTGCCATCTTGAATGGGCCCACCATATCCAGCCCCCAAACGACAAAGGGCCAGGTGAGGGGGATGGTCTTGAGTGCGGAAGCCGACAGGTGTTGCTTGGAGCTGAAAACTTGGCACCCTTTGCAGTGTTTGACCAACTCTTTGGCGTCTTCCAAAGCAGTCGGCTAGAAGAAACCATGGCGGAAAGATTTGGCGACGAGTGATCTTGAGGCCGCGTGGTGACCGCACTCGCCTTGGTGGATGTCCTTGAGGATTGCAATGCCCTTCTCTGGCTCGACGCAGCGCTGGAAGACTCCAGTCACACTGCACCTAACAAGCTCTCTGTTTACTATTGTGTATACGCCGGCTCGGTGTTGAACTTGTCTTGCTGAGATCTCGTCAGTCGGCAGCTCTCTGTTTACCAGAAAGTTGAGGATGGGCTGGGCCCATGATGGAGCTGCGACTTCTTCTATTGCCAACACGGCTACTTCGACCAGGGCGGTTGGGTTGGGAGGTGGCGGGTTGGAGTCGGCCACCGCCTGTTGTGTCGTTGAAGTCCCTGGGCCGACTGCTGCAGTCCCCGATCCGGGTTTTGAAGTCCCCGGGCCGGGTGCGTCTGTAGCAGTCCCCGAGCCACCTGCCGAAGTCCCTGAGCCGCCTGCTGGATTCCCCAAGTCGGATCTGACTGTTGGGGAACGTAGTAATTTCAAAAAAATTCCTACGCACACGCAAGATCATGGTGATGCATAGCAACGAGAGGGGAGAGTGTGTCCACGTACCCTCGTAGACCGAAAGCGGAAGCGTTAGCACAACGCGGTTGATGTAGTTGTACGTCTTCACGATCCGACCGATCAAGTACCAAACGCATGACACCTCCGAGTTCAGCACACATTCAGCTCGATGACGTCCCTCGAACTCCGATCCAGCCGAGCTTTGAGGGAGAGTTCCGTCAGCACAACGGTGTGGTGACGATGATGATGTTCTACTGACGTAGGGCTTCGCCTAAGCACCACTACGATATTATCGAGGTGGAATATGGTGGAGGGGGGCACCGCACACGGCTAATAGATCTCAAGGATCAATTGTTGTGTCTAGAGGTGCCCCCTGCCCCCGTATATAAAGGAGCAAGGGGGGAGGCGGCCGGTCTAGGAGGAGGGCGCGCCAAGGGGGGAGTCCTACTTCCACCGAGAGTAGGACTCCTCCTTTCCTTGTTGGAGTAGAAGAAGAGAAGGGAAAAGGAGAAGTAAGGAAGGGGCGCCCCCCTCCCTAGTCCAATTCGGACTAGTCCATGGGGAGGGGTGCGGCCACCCTTTGGGGCCTTTCTCTCCTTTCCCGTATGGCCCATTAAGGTCCAATATGAATTCCCGTAGATCTCCGGTACTCCAAAAAATATCCGAATCACTCGGAACCTTTCCGATGTCCGAATATAGTCGTCCAATATATCGATCTTTATGTCTCGGCCATTTCGAGACTCCTCGTCATGTCCCCGATCTCATCCGGGACTCTGAACTCCTTCGATACATCAAAACACATAAACTCATAATATAACCGTCATCAAACTTTAAGCGTGCGGACCCTACGGGTTCGATAACTATGTAGACATGACCGAGACACATCTACGGTCAATAACCAAAAGCAGAACCTGGATGCTCATATTGGCTCCCACATATTCTAGAAAGATCTTTATCGGTCAAACCGCATAACAACATACGTTGTTCCCTTTGTCATCGGTATGATACTTGCCCGAGATTCGATCGTCGATATCTCAATACCTAGTTCAATCTCGTTACCGGCAAGTCTCTTTACTCGTTCTGTAATACATCATCCTGTAACTAACTCATTACTTACAATGCTTGCAAGGCTTATAGTGATGTGCATTACCGAGTAGGCCCAGAGATACCTCTCCGACAATCGGAGTGACAAATCCTAATCTCGAAATACGCCAACTCAACATGTACCTTTGGAGACACCTATAGAGCTCCTTTATAATCACCTAGTTACGTTGTGACGTTTGGTAGCACACAAAGTGTTCCTCCAGTAAACGGGAGTTGCATAATCTCATAGTCATAGAACATGTATAAGTCATGAAGAAAGCAATAGCAACATACTAAATGATCAAGTGCTAAGCTAACAAAATGGGTCAACTCAATCACATCATTCTCCGAATGATGTGATCCCGTTAATGAAATGACAACTCATGTCTATGGCTAGGAAACATAACCATCTTTGATTCAACGAGCTAGTCAAGTAGAGGCATACTAGTGACATTATGTTTGTCTATGTATTCACACATGTACTAAGTTTCTGGTTAATACAATTCTAGCATGAATAATAAACATTCATCATGAAATAAGGAAATAAATAATAACTTTATTATTGCCTCTAGGGCATATTTCCTTCAGTCTCCCACTTGCAGTAGAGTCAATAATCTAGTTCACATCACCATGTGATTTAATACCAATATTCACATCTGTATGTGATTAATACCTATAGTTCACATCGTCATTTGATCAACACCCAAAAGGGTTTACTAGAGTCAATAATCTAGTTCACATCGCTATCTGATTAACACCCAAAGAGTACTAAGGTATGATCATGTTTTGCTCGTGAGAGAATTTTAGTCAACGGGTCTGTCACATTCAGAACCGTATGTATATTGCAAGTATTCTATGTCTACAATGCTCTGCACGGAGCTACTCTAGATAATTGCTCCCACTTTCAATATGTATCCAGATTAAGACTTAGAGTCATCTGGATCAGTGCCAAAACTTGTATCTACATAACCCTTTACGACAAACCTTTTGTCACCTCCATAATCGAGAAACATATCCTTATTCCACTAAGGATAATTTTGACCAATGTCTAGTGATCTACTCCTAGATCACTATTGTACTCCCTTGCCGAACCAGGGCAGAGTATACAATAGGTCTGGTCCATAGCATGGCATACTTTTATAGAACCTATGACTGATGCATAGGGAATGACTTTCATTCTCTTTCTATTTCTGCCGTGGTCGGGATTTGAGTCTTACTCAATTTCATACCTTTGCAACTCAGGCAAGAACTCTTTCTTTGACTGTTCTATTTTGAACTACTTCAAAATCTTGTCAAAGTATGTACTCATTGAAAATCTTATCAGGCATCTTGATCTATCTCAATAGATCTTGATGCTCAATATGTAAGTAGCTTTACTAAGGTCTTTCTTTTAAAGAACTCATTTCAAACACTTCTTTTATGCTTTTAAGAAAAATTCTACATCATTTTTGATCAACAATATGTCACGCACATATACTTATAAGAAAGGTTGTAGTGCTCCCACTCACTTTATTGTAAATACAGGCTTCACTGCAAGTCCGTATAAAACTATATGATTTGATCAACTTATCAAAGCATATATTCCAACTCCGAAATGTTTGCACAAGTACATAGATGGATCGCTAGAGCTTGCACATTTTGTTAGCACCTTTAGGATTGACAAAACCTTCTGGTTGCATCATATACAACTCTTCTTTAAGAAAACCATTAAGGAATGCAGTTATGACATCCATTTGCCAGATTTCATAAAATGTGGCAATTGCTAACATGATTCAGACAGACTTAAGCATCGCTACAATTGAGAAAATCTCATTGTAGTCAACACCTTGAACTTGTCGAAAACCTTTTTGTGACAAGTCTAGCTTTGTAGATAGTAACCCTACTATCAGAGTACGTCTTCCTCTTGAAGATCCATTTATTTTCTATGGCTTGCCGATCATCGGGCAAGTCAACCAAAGTCCACATTTTGTTCTCATACATGGATCCCATCTCAGATTTCATGGCCTCAAGCCATTTCACGGAATCTGGGCCCATCATCGCTTCCTCATAGTTCGTCGGTTCATCATGGTCTAGTAACATGACTTCCAGAACAGGATTACCGTACCACACTAGTGCGGACTGTACTTTGGAAGACCTACGAAGTTCTGTAGTAACTTAATCTAAAGTTTCATGATCATCATCATTAGCTTCCTCACTAGTTGGTGTAGGAATCACTAGAACTAATTGCAGTGATGAACTATTTTCCAATTCAGGAGAAGGTACTATTACCTTATCAAGTTCTACTTTTCTCCCACTCACTTCTTTCGAGAGAAACTCCTTCTCTAGAAAGGATCCATCTTAGCAACGAATATCTTGCTTTTGGATCTGTGATAGAAGGTGTACCCAATAGTTTCCTTTGGGGTATTCTATGAAGACGCACTTCTCCGATTTGGGTTCGAGCTTATCAGGTTGAAACTTTTTCACATAAGCATCACAGTCCCAAACTTTAAGAAACGACAACTTTGGTTTCTTGCCAAACCACAGTTCATAAGGTGTCGTCGCAAACGGATTTTGATGGTGCCCTATTTAAAGTGAATGCAACTGTCTCTAATGCATAACCCCAAAACAATAGTGGTAAATCAGTAAGATACATCATAGATCGCACCATATCCAATAAAGTGAGGTTATGACGTTCGGACACACCATTACGCTGTGGTGTTCCATGTGGCGTGAGCTGTGAAACTATTCCACATTGTTTTATATGAAGGCCAAACTCGTAACTCAAATATTCTCCTCCACGATCAGGTCGTAGAAACTTTATTTTCTTGTTATGATGACTCTTCACTTCACTCTGAAATTCTTTGAACTTTTCAAATGTTTCAGACTTGTGCTTCATTAAGTAGATATACTCATATCTGCTCAAATCATTTGTGAAGGTCAGAAAAATAAAGATACTCACCACGAGCATCAACACTCATTGGACCGCATACATCGGTATGTATTATTTCCAAAAAGTCAGTAGCTCGTTCCATTGTTCCGGAGAACGGAGTTTTAGTCATCTTGCCCAAAAGGCACGGTTCGCAAGCATCAAATGATTCATAACCAAGTGATTCCAAAAATCCATCTTTATGGAGTTTCTTCATGCGCTTTACACCGATATGACATAAACGGCAGTGCCACAAATAAGTTGCACTATCATTATCAACTTTGCATCTTTTGGCATCAATATTATGAAGATGTGTATCACTACAATCGAGATCCAACAAACTATTTTCATTGGGTGTATGACCATCGAAGGTTTTATTCATGTAAACAGAACAACAATTATTCTCTGACTTTAAATGAATAACTGTATTGCAATAAACATGATCAAATCATATTCATGCTCAACGCAAATGCCAAATAACATTTATTTAGGTTTAACACTAATCCCGACAGTATAGGGAGTGTGCGATGATGATCATATCAATCTTGGAACTACTTCCAACACACATTGTCACTTCACCCTCAACTAGTCTCTGTTTATTCTGTAACTCCTGTTTTGAGTTACTAATTTTTAGCAACCGAACAAGTATCAAATCTCAGGGGCTACTATAAACACTAGTATGGTACACATCAATAACCTGTAATATCCAATATACCCTTGTTCACTTTGCCATCCTACTTATCCACCAAATATTCAGGGCATTCTGCTTCAAGTGACCATTTCCTTTGCAGTAGAATCACTCAGTTTCAGGCTTGGGTCCAGCTCTGGGCTTCTTCGCGGGAGTGACAACTTGCTTGTCATTCTACTTGAAGTTCCCTTTCTTTCCCTTTCCCTTTTCTTGAAACTAGTGGTCTTGTCAATCATCAACACTTGATGCTCTTTCTCGATTTCTACCTTCGTAGATTTCAGCATCACGAAGAGCTCGGGAATCGTTTTTGTCATCCCTTGCATACTATAGTTCATCACAAAGTTCTACTAACTTGGTGATGGTGACTAGAGAACCCTGTCAATCACTATCTTATCTGGAAGATTAACTCCCACTTGATTCAAGCGATTGTAGTACCCAGACAATCTGATCACATGCTCATTGCTTGAGCTATTCTCCTCCATCTTTTAGCTATAGAACTTGTTAGAGACTTCATATCTCTCAACTCGGGTATCTGCTTGAAATATTAACTTCAACTCCTGGAACATCTCATATGGTCCATGACGTTCAAAATGTCTGTGAAGTCCCAATTCTAAGCCGTTAAGCATGATGCACTAAACTATCAAGTAGTCATCATATTGAGCTAGCCAAACGTTCATAACGTCTGCATCTGCTCCTGCAATAGGTCCGTCACCTAGCGGTGCATCAAGGACATAATTCTTCTGTGCAGCAATGAGGACAATCCTCAGATTATGGATCCAATCCGCATCATTGCTACTAACATCTTTCAACACAGTTTTTTCTAGGAACATATCAAAATAAACATATGAAAGCAACAACACGAGCTATTGATCTACAACATAATTTGCAAAATACTACTAGGACTAAGTTTATGATAAATTTAAGTTCAATTAATCATATTACTTAAGAACTCCCACTTAGATAGACATCCCTCTAATCATCTAAGTGATCACGTGATCCAAATCAACTAAACCATGTCCGATCATCACGTGAGATGGAGTAGTTTTCAATGCTGAACATCACTATTTTTATCATATCTACTATATGATTCACGCTCGACCTTTCGGTCTCCGTGTTCCGAGGCCATATTTGTATATGCTAGGCTCGTCAAGTTTAACCTGAGTATTCCGCGTGTGCAACTATTTTGACCCGTTGTATTTGAACGTAGAGCCTATCACACCCGATCATCACGTGGTGTCTCAGCACAAAGAACTTTCGCAACGGTGCATACTCAGGGAGAACACTTATACCTTGAAATTTAGTGAGAGATCATCTTATAAAGCTACCGTTGAACTAAGCAAAATAAGATGTATAAAAGATAAACATCATATGCAATCAAAATATGTGACATGATATGGCCATGATCATCTTGTGCCTTTGATCTCCATATCCAAAGTACTGTCATGATCTCTATCATCACCGGCACGACACCATGTTCTCCATCATCTTGATCTATATCAATGTGTCGTCACATGGTCGTCTCGCCAATTATTGCTCTTGCAACTATTGCTATCGCATAGAGATAAAGTAAAGCAATTATTTGGCGCTTGCCTTATGCAATAAAGAGACAACCATAAGGATTCTGCCAGTGGCCGATAACTTCAACAAAACATGATCATCTAATACAACAACTTATATCTCATCACGTCTTGACCATATCACATCACAACATGCCCTGCAAAAACAAGTTAGACGTCCTCTACTTTGTTGTTGCAAGTTTTACATGGCTGCTACGGGCTTCTAGCAAGAACCGTTCTTACCTACGCATCAAAACCACAACGATAGTTCGTCAGGTTAGTGCTGTTTTAACCTTCTCAAGGACCGGGCGTAGCCACACTCGGTTCAACTAAAGTTGGAGAAACTGACACCCGCTTGTCACCTGTATGCAAAGCACGGCAGTAAAACCAGTCTCGCGTAAGCGTACGCGTAATGTCGGTCCGGGCCGCTTCATCCAACAACACCGCCGAACCAAAGTATGACATGCTGGTAAGCAGTATGACTTGTATCGCCCACAACTCACTTGTGTTCTACTCGTGCATATAACATCTATGCAAAAAACCAGGCTCGGATGCCACTGTTGGGGAATGTAGTAATTTCAAAAAAATTCCTACGCACACACAAGATCATGGTGATGCATAGCAACGAGAGGGCAGAGTGTGTCCACGTACCCTCGTAGACCGAAAGCGGAAGCGTAAACGCGGTTGATGTAGTCGTACGTCTTCACGATTCGACCTATCAAGTACCGAACGCACGGCACCTCCGAGTTCAGCACACGTTCAGCTCGATGACGTCCCTCAAACTCCGGTCCAGCCGAGCTTTGAGGGAGAGTTCCATCAGCACAATGGCGTGGTGATGATGATGATGTTCTACCAACGCAGGACTTCGCCTAAGCACCGCTACGATATTATCGAGGTGGATTATGGTGGAGGGGGGCACCGCACACGGCTAATAGTTCCCAAGGATTAATTTTTGTGTCTAGAGGTGCCCCCTGCCCCCGTATATAAAGGAGCAAGGGGGAGGCGGCCGGTCTAGGAGGAGGGCGCGCCAAGGGGGGAGTCATACTCCCACTTGGAGTAGGACTCCTCCTTTCCTTGTTGGAGTAGAAGAAGGGAAGCGAAAAGGAGAAGGAAGGAAGGGGGCACCCCCTCCCTAGTCCAATTCGGACTAGTCCATGGGGAGGGATGCGGCCACCCTTTGGGGCCTTTCTCTCCTTTCCCGTATGGCCCATTAAGGCCCAATACGAATTCCCGTAACTCTCCGGTACTCCGAAAAATACCCGAATCACTCAGAACCTTTTTGATGTCTGAATATATCGATCTTTACGTCTCGACCATTTCGAGACTCCTCGTCATGTCCCCGATCTCATCCGGGACTCAAAACTCATTCGGTACATCAAAACACATAAACTCATAATATAACCATCAACGAACTTTAAGCGTGCGGACCCTACGGGTTCAAGAACTATGTAGACATGACCGAGACACGTCTCCGGTTAATAACCAATAGCGAACCCTGGATGCTCATATTGGCTCCCACATATTCTACGAAGATTGAGGGTGTCCTGGACTAGGGGGTGTCCGGATAGCCGGACTACCATCATCGGCCGAACTATCGTCGGCCGGACTATCATCATCGGCCGGACTCCAAGACAATGAAGATACAAGATTGAAGACTTCGTCCCGTGTCCGGATGGGACTTTCCTTGGCGTGGAAGGCAAGCTTGGCGATACGGATATGTAGATCTCCTACCATTGTAACCGACTCTATGTAACCCTAGCCCTCTCCGGTGTCTATATAAACCGGATGGCTTTAGTCCGTAGGACACAACAACAACCCTTACAATCATACCATAGGCTAGCTTCTAGGGTTTAGCCTCCTTGATCTCGTGGTAGATCCACTCTTGTAACATCCACAATATCAATATCAATCAAGCAGGACGTAGGGTTTTACCTCTATCAAGAGGGCCCGAACCTGGGTAAAACATCGTGTCCCTTGTCTCCTGTTACCATCCGCCTAGACGCACAGTTCGGGACCCCCTACCCGAGATCCGCCAGTTTTGACACCGACATTGGTGCTTTCATTGAGAGTTCCTCTGTGCCGTCACCGATAGGAGGGATGCCTTCTCTCGTCTTCAAGGATGGTATTTTCGCCAAAGAAGCCTTGGCCGCCGGCCAAACTATACGGCTAGGTGGTTTTCTTATGACCGCCTGTCCAGCCACTGCTTCGACAATGACTTCTCAAGTCGTTAAAAGCAATCTTCACGTCAGCTCGGAATTTGCCGAGTGGCTGGATCCAATAGAGCTTTTGTCTGTCAACAAGCTCTTGGATCGCATCGCCGCCCTGGGAGTCGCTACTGACTACAATCAGATTGGGCTTAAAACCGATCTGAGAGAGATTAACTCTCCCTAGGTCGCCCACCACATTTCGGTGGTAGAGGAACAATGCGGCGACTCTTCTTCTGTATTGAAAACTAGTCATGTCCAGGCTCCCAAACCCTCCATGCCGGATTCCCGCGGAGGGACGGACTTCGATCGAGCACTGAACTCAAAATCAGGCCTCGTTCCGGACTCGTTGGACAACGTCCAGCAATCAAAGCTTCCAAATTTGGAAACTTCTCGGCCTTCGAGCCTTGAGATGGGTAGGGTTCCGGACTTAATTCCACCCACCCGACCAGATATATGCAATCTATCTCTAATCCATCAAGAGCCCGCTGAAACAGTACATCACTACTGGGCCAGATTCCTCCTAGTTATGGACAGGATAAAGGACTGCCGAGAGGAAAATGCAATCTCAATTTTTTGCAATAATTGCACGGACGAGGGAATCTTGAACGCCGTCAGCCGTCTTGAAATTACACGCTTTGCCGACCTGGCGTCCATAGTACGAAAGTACTGTGCAATGGAGAGTGTCCAGAAAACCGAAAATAAATTTTGGGACAATCCGGCCCCGAATACAACCCTAGTCCGCGACAAAAGGGTGCACTATACTCAGGCACCAGACACAAAAATCAAAAAGCAAATACCCCATAGAGGGCATGGAACCGTACTGGAGGGATGGCTTAGCGGACCCTATAAAGTTCACAGTACAGAAGGCGCCATCCCAACACATAGCCTTCGAGCATGTTGGATATTACGGCAGGTGGCCAAAAGTGGAGAGGAGCTTCTAGCCCCGGAAAACCACTCCAACAATATCGATACGGTATCAACAGTCTTCGAGACTTTCGCATCAAATAATATGCGGAAACGAACAATCCGCAACCTCGCCGAAGTCTACCAAGTAGCAACAACTAATCCATGGAGCAACACAGCCATCACCTTCAACGCCAGCGACGAACCTAAATTCCGAATAGCCCGAGCTCCAGCCGCACTGGTACTTAGTCCAATAGTGGATGGCTTTCGACTTACAAAGGTCCTCATGGATGGCGGCAGCGGATTAAACCTCATCTACGAGGAAACCCTTCAAAAAATGGAAATAGACTGGAGCCGCATTGAGCGAAGCAGCACAACCTTCAGAGGAATAATCCCAAGCCGGGAAGCGCGCTGCACAGGAAAAATCACACTTGATGTGGTATTCGGCTCGCCGGACAATTACAGATCCGAAGAAGTCATGTTCCAAGTGGCCCCGTTCAACAGCGGATATCCCGCTATATTAGGACGAGAGGCATTCACAATTTTTCAAGCCGTACCCCATTACGGGTACATGAAGCTCAAAATGCCTGGGCCCAGTGGAATAATCACTCTCGTTAGTGATCCGGACATAGCACTCCGCACCGAAAACAAGACAGCTGCATTAGCCTTAGAGGCACTATCCGAAGCCCTAGCGGCAGAGGAACTCACCGCGCTGCGCTCTACGGTGAATAGGGATGATGTGATACTCGATAAGAGATCCAAGTCCACCTCCTTTAAACCTGCAGATGAAATAGTAAAATTCCAGGTCCACCCAACGGACCCGACAAAGACGGCCTCCATCGGGGCACAATTGAACCCTGATGTAGACGCCGCACTGCGAGAATTCCTTCGGGAAAATTGGGACATTTTCCCCTGGCACCCCTCGGATATGCCCGGAATCCCACGCAGATTGGCAGAACACAGCCTAAACATCCTAAAAGGATTCAAGCCAGTCAAACAGGCTCTTCGACGATTTTCCGAACCCAAAAGACAGGCAATGGGAGAAGAGCTAGCCAAACTATTGGAAGCCGGATTCATCAGAGATATCAAACATCCGGATTGGCTAGCAAACCTGGTAATGGTACCAAAGAAGGACAAATCCTAGCGCCTATGCGTCGATTTTAAAGACCTCAACAAAGCCTGCTCAAAGGATCCCTTCCCCCTCCCCCGCATCGACCAGATAATCGATGCTACTGCAGGACACGATTCATTGTGCTTCCTTGACACATACTCCGGATACCATCAAATTAAGATGGCGGAAGCAGACCAAGCCGCAACGGCATTCATCACTCCATATGGACCATTCTGCTTCAACACGATGCCCTTCGGACTTAAAAACACCGGCGCAACATATCAGCGCATGATTGAAACATGTCTGGCCACCCAGATCGGCAAAACAGTAGAGTCATACGTAGACGACTTAGTCGTCAAAACCAAACACGTCGAAACTCTAGTAGACGACTTGAGGCTCACATTCGACAACCTCAGAGCATATGACATCAAGCTGAATCCGGAAAAATGCATTTTCGGCGTACCACCTGGAAAGCTATTGGGCTTCATCATATCCGGTAGAGGAATTGAAGCAAACCCAGCCAAGATCCGAGCTCTGTCACAGCTAGATATCCCAAAAGACCTCAAGCAAATACAAAAATTGACTGGATGCGTGGCGGCTCTAAACCGCTTTATCTCCCGTCTAGGAGAAAAGGCATTGCCCCTCTATCGCCTCCTTAGGCGCACCGAACACTTCGAGTGGACGGATGCTACCACTGCCGGACTCGAAGAAATAAAGGACATATTGGCAACAAATCTGGTCCTGGCTGCGCCCAACCTGGGCGAACCAATGTTGTTGTACATCGCAGCAACGCATCAAGTTGTAAGCGCGGTACTCATCGTCGAACGAGAGACAGAAGGGCATAAATTCCCTCTTCAAAAACCAGTATACTACGTATCCACTGTGTTAACCCCCTGCAAGTCCCGTTACCCGCACTATCAGAAGATAGCGTATGCGGTGTTCATGGCATCTCGGAAGCTCCGACACTACTTTCAAGAGTGTTTGATAACAGTGGCCTCCCTAAAGAGTACGGCGCATACTCCAATTGGATTATGCACTTCGACGGCTCTAAAATGTTGGCCGGATTGGGGGCTGGCATCGTATTGACGTCCCCGATCGGGGACACAGTCCAATACGTACTTCAGATAATGTACACGAACTCCAACAACGCAGCCAAATACGAGGCCCTTTTACCTGGTCTCTGGATGGCAATCTCCATGGGCATTCAACGCCTAGAGGTGCGCGAGGATTCAAACCTCACAATATCCCAAATAAATGGAGACTTTGACGCCAAAGATCCGAAAATGGCAGCATATCGCAACGCTGTCCTAAAAATGTCAGCTCGGTTCGACGGACTCGAATTCCATCACATAGTCAGGGATAATAACCAAGCGGCCGACGTATTGGCACGCATCGGTGCAAAACATGACGCTGTCCCTCCAAACATCTTCCTGGAGCGGCTATTCAAGCCATCCGTACCATGGGAAGAGGAGTCCAGAAATAACAAACCGGAAGCAGCCACACCAACCGACACAGAGCAATTTGACATAAGCGGCAATTCCGCCGATGAAATAACACCTTCAGCCCACGACATAATGGCCGTAATCGCCCCATGGACGGAGCCATTCCTAGCCTACTTGCTTAGGCAGGAACTTCCCGAAGACCAAAATGAGGCCCGCTGCATAGTTCGGCGATCTAAAGCCTACAAGGTCCATGAGGGAGAACTTTATAAGAAAAGCACAACCGGAGTCCTTCAAAGGTGTATCTCTGAAGAGGAAGGGCGAGACCTCCTGGCTGAAAATCACGCCGGACTAGGCGGACACCACACCGCAGCCCGGGCCCTTGTAGGAAAGGCATTCCGTACAGGATTTTATTGGCCGACCGCCCGGGCAGATGCTCAGGACTTAGTCCAAAGATGCGTCGGTTGTCAGCTCTTTGCTAATTAGAGCCATATGCCACCCACCGCCCTCAAAACTATACCCATTACCTGGCCGTTTGCGGTCTGGGGGCTTGACATGGTTGGACCACTTAAAGGGGGAACCCACAAGCAAAGATACCTATTGGTCATGGTAGATAAATTCATCAAATGGATAGAGGCCAAGCCAGTTAAAACGGTAGAATCCAGACCAGTGATAGACTTCATATCCGGGGTAGTACACCATTACGGTGTCCCCCACAGCATCATCACCGATAACGGCACGAACTTCACGGCCGATGAGGTTAAATCATGGTGCAAAAATATGGGCATCAAGCTCGATTACGCTTCAGTCTATCACCCTCAAACCAACGGTCAAGTGGAACGAGCAAATGGTCTAATAATGAGCGGCATCAAACCCAGACTAGTGCGGTCCCTTACGAAATCAAACACTCACTGGGTAGAGGATCTCGACTCCGTACTCTGGGGGCTGCGGACAACGCCTAACCGTGCTACCGGATTCACACCATTTTTTATGGTATACGGCGCAGAAGCAGTTTTGCCCTGCGACATCATTCATGACTCACCTCGAGTGCGCATGTACGAAGAAAGAGAAGCCGAGTTGGATCGGCAGGACAGCTTGGACGCATTGGAGGAAGAACGTGATGTCACCAAGGCTCGTTCCGCATTTTATCAGCAATAGGCTCGAAGATACCAAAGCAGAGAAGTACGGGCCAAGACTTACAACGTTGGCGAACTAGTTCTACGCCTGCCGGACAAGAAAAAGGACAAGCTCAAGCCCAAATGGGAAGGCCCCTTCATCATCGATCAAGTCCTGACCGGCGGAGCGTACCGTCTACGAAATGCATCGGATAACCGACTCGAGCTGAACCCATGGAACGCAGCCCGCCTCCGAAGATTCTATGCCTAGCGCCGGACTAAGAGTTCGTCTCTTTCCCCCGTCCAAATTTTTTACACTTCAGCTGCCTTTTTGTGTCTCTTTTTTTTCTCTCACCCCTATTCATAACAGCCTTAAAAGGCTTATTTGCGCATAGTTCGCACGTAATTGATGTGCTATCCGCACTCACTATACCTGGGGGCTTCTTTACAAGAAGCTTAATTATAAGGGCTTCGTGCCCAGCACGCGTGTTAAACTTCCACGTGTACCTTTTATTCACCAATATATGCATCGATATGACTTAAGTTTTGGCCAAGCTGTGTTGCCTGGCTCCTGTGCTTACCCCTACGTTCCCGATTGTTCGGCTAGGAGGTAAAGGGAGCACCTCTGCGATTGTTACTGCCGGGTCAGCCGGATGTGTACCTCAGACTGGGTGAAGCCGAAAGCTAGCGTTCTTAAGTTAATATTCGGTCGGTGATTTGAAAGATGATTTTTTACCAATTTATTTATCTGCCCCCAGATGTTATCCTGCTCTTTTCGTAGTCCAGACATGCACTTTAGGGCATGCCTCCCCCAGAGGAAAGGAACCCTTAACGGAACTATTCTCCCTGGAAGATGTTTCTTACTAACCGTGTAATATAACATAACTAGTTGGGCACTTGTCTGATAAAGCACTAATGACCCCTACGCCTGGTCTCCATGCGTACCCCGGTTGTTTCATAGCCGAGAAGGTATTCGGACACACTCCGGACTCTAGGGTCCTGAGGTCGAAGCGAAAAGGTCGGCAAAGACAAACGATCTACAATCGGGCTAGAAGGTATTTTACATGTCATTTTATAATACATTGTCAAATCGACTGACTGTATTCTTCCTCAATCCCGTCTAACAGGCTGTCTAATTTACAGTCCTGTTGGGAAAACTTAGCGGCCAACTCTACTTGGCTGTATACTAAACTCACAGGGATCTCCTTCCCATCGGGCCCCACAGGTCCGACTTCGGCCATGTGGTTGGGATCCGCCTTCTTGTACCGCGTCTTCACCATGGCGAAGGCCTCCCTGGCACCTTGGCGGCAGGCTGAAATCTTCCATAAATGGAAGCGTTGCCATAAAGCTTCCCAAGGCTCCCCAAGGCCCTTGGGTAGGGAGAAGGCTGGCCATAAAGCCTGGATGACGCCGCGCATTGCCTGCCGAACTCGTTCGATCAGTTGCAACAGCTCGAGAAGTTGATCACCCGTTGATACGGGCATCTCCTCCGCAGGATGACCTGTGAGTATACCTACAGACATATTTTGTCAATTGACTTCCTCGCCGAACTCTTCTTTTTCAAAGGAGTTCGCTCAAGCACTTACTATAGATGCCGCGACGAAGCCGCTGATTCTCCTTAACGGAGCCAGACAGCTCGGCCCAAACGCCTTTCAGCTCTTCTCCAAGCTGGGCATGGGCATCCTGGAGCTTGTTCCTTTCGTGCTGCACCTTATGCAGCACCCTCTCGCCAGCCTTCAGCTGGCGCAGAAGTTCTTGCCTGTCCGGATCTTGTCCGGCAGCACCTGCAACGTCATTATCAGACTTGCACACAGGCCAAACACTACTCATCTTTTTAAATAATGTGTTACCAGGAGAGGTCCCTGTGTTTCCTCCTGCGGCAGTGAGTGCGGCCTCAAGTTGAGCCTTACACTCTTTCAGCTCCTGAGACAGTTGGGTATTCTTCTTTGAAAGATCCTATAGTTCAAATGATCCTTAAATCAGTTAATACAAGTACTTTAAGTCTCGAGGGCTACTGGCATATACAACTATTAAATCTCTTACCCGTATGTCTTTTACATACTGCTCTGTGGCTCTGGTCAAACCATCTTGAGCGGCACGGAGGTGCGTGTCCCCTGCGTTAAAGGCATTCAACGCCTCCGGGGAGAAGCACGCGTCACGAAAAACTGTCCGGCGGCACCTGTGGTTCATGGCGCTCTCCACCTCAGATTTGGTGGCGGACAGTCTGTCGGCATCCTCTGTTGGAGGAGTATCCGGCTCGCGCCTTGCGCTCGCCTCCCCCTCCGGACCAGGCGCTGGAGCTTGGCTGGTAGAGGCCGGATTGGCAACCTCTATGCCTGCAGTCCGGCGGGTGCTTTTTCTCCTACAAAAGTCATAAGCACTCAAACACTTCCTAGGAACGTTGTTCTAAAAAATGAACCGTGAGATATACCTTTGCGGCGACGCTTCGACTCGCGCCGCACTCCTCTTCCGCCTGCTGGGCCGAACTGACCCTTGTTGGTCAGCCGTCATGGGTTCGACTTCCTGCCTTGAAGGCGCAGCCTGCACGACACCGTTGTATATGGTGGTCAGAAATGCGCGAAGATGGAGTAATGGTGTTAAGAATCCGGTCATAAGTACCTGGGAAGCCGGTGACAAGCCGGGGTAGTCGGCTGTGATGGCGACTAAAGCATTATCGATGCTGAGCTGATGGAACACCCCATCAATTAGCTCCACCTTTATATCCGGATCCTCTTCGGAGGTCGGATTGAGGGATCTTCCCGAATCCTTGGGTTGCGGAGCCGGACTGTGAATGTCCTCCACATCCCGGCGCAGTTCCTGCGTCAAAATCACAGAGTAAGGAACTCGGCTTTAGAAGCGCGGGTCGGATGAATAAACGTCCGCTTACCCAGCTCCGAGGGTTACTCATGGAAAACCCGTTCAATGGGTTCGTACGGAGGAAGTCTTCTTTCTCCCCCTTGTACAGGCCGGACAGGATCTTCGCCAGATCCTCGGCCGAGCCCGGCCACTTGCGGCCGTGGCGGGTGGCGTCGTCCTCCCCGTTAAAATCCCACATTTGGTGGCCCTTGTATTGCAGCGGCTGCACCCCCCGCATAATGCATGTTGCCATGACTCCAATCATGGTCAACCCGGAATGGGCCAGTAACCTTATCCGGCCCATCAAATAATGGACGCTCTTGTCTTCCTCCAGTTGGGGGCTCCGCGGACGCCAACTAAGGCGTTTCTTCAGAGGAGCATTGCTGAACTCCGGGAGGCCGATCCGAACAGGGTCTGGCAGCGGAGCGTCTTCTATATAAAACCATTCTGAAGGCCAGTCTTCGGACGCCTTCTTAGGGGTTCCGGATAGATATCCGGTCCCGGCAACGCGCCATATTTCGGCGCCGCCCACTTGATATATGGACCCCTCGTAAGAGCGGGGAACAAGGCAGAACAACCTCTTCCACAGCGCGAAATGGGGCTCGACGCCCAGGAATAGCTCACAAAGAGCTACGTAACCCACAATATGCAGGATCGAGGCGGGCGTGAGGTGATGAAGTTGGAGTCTGTAGAACTCCAGGAGCCCGCGGAGGAACGGATGTGCAGGAAATCCGAGCCCCCTTATCAGATAGGGGACGAAGCATACCCGCTCCCCTTTGTTGGTACTTGGGGTAGCCTCCGCTTGCTTCCCACCTTTGTAGGTGGCCAGCCCGGCTCGAACCGGAACCATGAAGGCTAGAGGGAGATATCCCCCCGCTTGGAGCTTCACCAGCTCGTTGTGCGGAATGGTGCATCTCCTCCAATCTCCTGGCAGAGGGCTGGGAGCGCGAGAAGAGGAGCCGCGTTGACGGTCCATGTTGGAATGGATTCTTGGTCGAAAGTGCTCCGATGAGTATTCACGGGAGGAAGATGGTGTGATTTGGATCTGGATTCTTGCCTCTCTTATAGGCAGATTATTCGCACAACTAGGGGGTAAAACATAAAAGACACCCTGGCTTTTTGCATTCGTGCGACGCGTGGAAGAAGGCCATTACTGGGCGTGGAAGCCAAGAAGCGCAACATTGATGAGGAAGCCAGACACTGTTCGGTAGGTACATGGAACTTGAAGGAGAACCCGCCTTGCAACACTGAAGACTACACACATGCTGGACTTATCTTCATTGAAGCCTGGTTCGGGGGCTACTGAGGGAGTCCTGGACTAGGGGGTGTCCGGATAGCCGGACTACCATCATCGGCCGAACTATCGTCAGCCGGACTATCATCATCGGCCGGACTCCAAGACTATGAAGATACAAGATTGAAGACTTCGTCCCGTGTCCGGATGGGACTTTCCTTGGCGTGGAAGGCAAGCTTGGCGATACGGATATGTAGATCTCCTACCATTGTAACCGACTCTATGTAACCCTAGCCCTCTCCGGTGTCTATATAAACCGGATGGCTTTAGTCCGTAGGACACAACAACAACCCTTACAATCATACCATAGGCTAGCTTCTAGGGTTTAGCCTCCTTGATCTCGTGGTAGATCCACTCTTGTAACATCCACAATATCAATATCAATCAAGCAGGACGTAGGGTTTTACCTCTATCAAGAGGGCCCGAACCTAGGTAAAACATCGTGTCCCATGTCTCCTGTTACCATCCACCTAGACGCACAGTTCGGGACCCCCTACCCGAGATCCGCCAGTTTTGACACCGACAAAGATCTTTATCGGTCAAAGCATAACAACATACGTTGTTCCCTTTGTCATTGGTATGTTACTTGCCCGAGATTCGATCGTCGGTATCTGAATACCTAGTTCAATCTCGTTACCGGCAAGTCTCTTTACTCGTTCTGTAATACATCATCCTATAACTAAATCATTAGTTACAATGCTTGCAAGGCTTATAGTGATGTGCATTACCGAGTGGGCCCAGAGATACCTCTCCGACAATCGGACTGACAAATCCTAATCTCGAAATACGCCAACTCGACATGTACCTTTGGAGACACCTATAGAGCTCCTTTATAATCACCTAGTTACATTGTGACGTTTGGTAGCACATAAAGTGTTCCTTCGATAAACGGGAGTTGCATAATCTCATAGTCATAGGAACATGTATAAGTCATGAAGAAAGCAATAGCAACATACTAAATGATCAAGTGCTAAGCTAACGGAATGGGTCAAGTCAATCACATCATTCTCCTAATGATGTGATCCTGTTAATAAAATCACAACTCATGTCTATGGCTAGGAAACATAACCATCTTTGACTCAACGAGCTAGTCAAGTAGAGGCATACTAGTGACATTATGTTTTTCTATGTATTCACACATGTACTAAGTTTCCGGTTAATACAATTCTAGCATGAATAATAAACATTTATCATGAAATAATGAAATAAATAATAACTTTATTATTGCCTCTAGGGAATATTTCCTTCACCGACTGCATCAGGGTCAAGCGGCACGAAGATGGAGTCTGATTCTGGAGACGGCTTGACAGACGGCTTGAGGAGGCGTTGAAGGGAGACGCTGGTTGGTATAGCTTGCCGGGTGGAGCCGATTCGTGCCAGGGCATCTACTTGCTCGTTGTCGGCCCGTGGACATGGAGAAACTCACACCCTTCAAAGTATCCGCTGAGTTGCTGAACGAGGAAGCGGTAGGTCGCCATGTTTGCGTCCTTGGCATCCCAATCACCAGATGACTGTTGGATCACCAAGTCTGAGTCGCCATAGCATAGGACCCGGCGGATGCCGAGTTCTTTGGCCAGCCGGAGCCCTTGTATGAGTGCCTCGTACTCGACCACGTTGTTGGAGGCGGCAAAATGAATTTGCAACGTGTATCTGAGCTTATCTCCCTTGGGAGAGGTGACGACGATGCCGGCTCCCAAACCGGTGCGCATCTTGGATCCATCAAAGTGCATCCGCCAATGGGTGGAGTCGGGTGCTGGTGGCAGGTACTGGGTCTTGGCCCAGTCGACGAGGAAGTCGGCCAACACTTGGGACTTGATGGCAGTGCGAGGCTAGTAGAAGATGGTATAAGGAGCTAGTGCAATGTCCCATTTGGCCACTCGGCCAGACGCATCCCGGCTGCCCATGATCTCGGCAAGCGGGGTAGTGCAAACGACCGTGATGGAGTTCTCTTGAAGGTAGGGCTTGAGCTTCTTGGCGGCAAAGTACACGCCATAGCACATCTTCTGGTAGTGGGGGTAATTCTGCTTTGAGGTTGACAGTACATCACTCAGGTAATACACTGGCCTCTGAACTAGCTGAGGTTTGCCTTCTTCTAGGCGCTGAACCACGATGACAGTGCTGACCACCGGCTAGTTGCGGCAATGTAAAGGAGCATGGGCTCTTTCCCAGTCGGCACCGCCAGGACAGGCGGCGTGGTCAACATCTTTTTTAGCTTGTGAAACGCTTCATCCGCCTGGTCGTTCCACTTGAAGTGAGTGGATTTCCTCATGAGTTGATACAAGGGGGAGAGCCTTCTCCCCTAGCTGACTGATGAAGCGGTTAAGGGAGGCCAGGCACCTGGTGAACTTCTGGACATCTCGAAGCCGGGTGGGAATCTCCATCCTCTCCATGGCCTTGATCTTCACCGGGTGGCATTCGATGTCGCATTCAGAGACTAGGAAGCCAAGGAGCTGGCCGACTGGTACGCCGAACACGCATTTCTTAGGGTTGAGCTTGATTTGAAATCAGTGCAAGTTGTCAAATGTTTCTTTGATATCTTCCAGTAGGGTGTCGGGCTTCTCCGTCTTCACCACAATATCGTCTACATAGATGTGGGCATTTCTGCCGAGTTGCTTGAGGAGGCATTTCTGCATGCAACGCTGAAAAGTGGCACCGGCATTTCTCAAGCCTAATGTCATAGTCAGGTAACAGAAAGCTCCGAATGGTGTGATGAAGGCGGTCTTCAGGCGGTCGGCTGGATCCAACTTGATCTGATGGTAACCTGAGTAGGCATCCAGGAAACTCAACAGCTCACATCCGGCTGTGGAGTCTATCACATGGTCAACCCAGGGTAAAGCAAACGGATCTTTGGGGCAAGCTTTTGTCGAGGCTGGTATAATCTATACACATGCGTCATTTCTTGTTCTTCTTCAGTACAAGGACTGGGTTGGCAAGCCATTCTGGAAAGAACACCTCCATAATGAAGTCGGCTGCCAGAAGCTGGGCTATTTCTTCACCAACAATTCTTCTCTTCTCCTCCGACAGTCGGCGGAGGGGTTGTTTGACTGGTTTTGCATCTGCTCGGACATGTAGCTTGTGCTTGGCAAAATCCGTCGGAACACTCGGCATGTCCTTGGGGGACCATGCAAAGATATCTCAATTCTCACAGAGGAAATCGAGGAGCTCGCTTTCCTATTTGCTGTCTAGGTTCGTTCCCAGAACAGCAAACCTGTCTGGGTGCTCTGGGTCCAGAGGTATCTTCTTTGTTTCCTTGGCCGGCTGGAAGGAGCCCTGAGCTTCCAACTCCATGGGATCGGGTGATAGGTCCAGCTGCTTGCCGGCCATGGCCACAACCCGGTCAAGGATTTATTTTTCTCAGCAGCAATCACGAGGGACTCGGCCAGCCGGCTACTGGCTGCAGCGCAGGCAGAGGATTTGTTGTAGTCTCCGATATGGTGATGATGCCCTTGGAGCTCAGCATCTTCATCTTGAGATAGGCATAGTGGGGCACAACCATGAACTTGGCCAGGGCAGGTCGGCCAAGTAAAGGATGGTAAGGGCTCTTGAAAGCACAAGTGCTCCCTAGGTAGTTTTGGTAATTAATGTCAACATATCTCTTGTTGGACTAACACTTTTATCTAGTATGTTTCAGATAAGTTCAACAATGGAGTGGCATGGACTAAAGGATGTGGGAAGTCCTTCAAGTTGCTAAGAACAAAGGATTGGCTCAAGCTTCAAGATCAAGACTCTTCATTTTACATTTTAGTGATCCAAGATCACATTGAGTCTATAGGAAAAGCCAATACTATCAAGAAGGGATGAGGTGTTGCTTAATGAGTTTCTTGCTCCACAGTGCTTAGTGATATGCTCCAAAACCCTCAACTACTTTCCCACTTCCACACATATGACCTTAAGCCTAAAGTCAAACTCGGCCCCACCGATTCTTTCCATCCGGCGCCACCGAGTTCAGATGTCATAGCCACTGCCACAAACCCTAGGCAAATCGGTCTCACCGATAGGGATCTCGGTCTCACCGAGATGGGATTGTAATCTCTCTATGTATGCCCATTACCAAAATTGGTCTCACCGAGTTTGAGCAATCGGTACTACCGAGATTGCAATGCAAACTTCCTGGTTGACTCATTACCAAAATCGGCCTTACCGAATTTGTGTAATCGGTCCAACCGAGTTTGCCCGACCAACTCTCTAGAAAGCTTATTACCAAAATCGGTCTCACCGAGTTTGTGTAATCGGTCTCACCGAGATTACGTTATGCCCTAACCCTAACCATATCGGTCCTACCGAGTTGCATGTCGGTCCCACCGAAAATCCTAACGGTCACTAGATTAGCTAAATCGGTCCGGCCGAGTCTGTTGAATCGGTCCCACCGAGTTTGGTAAATTGTGTGTAACAGTTAGATTTTGTGTGGAGGCTATATCTACCCCTCCACCTCCTCTTCATTCGTGGAGAGAGCCATCAGAACGAACCTACACTTCCAGCATTCATTTTCTGAGAGAGAACTACCTACTCATGTGTTGAGGCCAAGATATTCCATTCCTACCATATGAATCTTGATCTCTAGCCTTCCCCAAGTTGCTTTCCACTCAAATCTTCTTTCTACCAGATCCAAAACCTATGAGAGAGAGTTGAGTGTTGGGGAGACTATCATTTGAAGCACAAGAGCAAGGAGTTCATCATCAACACACCATTTGATACTTCTTGGAGAGTGGTGTCTCCTAGATTGGCTAGGTGTCACTTGGGAGCCTCCGACAAGATTGTGGAGTTGAACCAAGGAGTTTGTAAGGGCAAGGAGATTGCCTACTTCGTGAAGATCTACCGCTAGTGAGGCAAGTTCTTCGTGGGCGACGGCCATGGTGGGATAGACAAGGTTGCTTCTTCGTGGACCCTTCGTGGGTGGAGCCCTCCGTGGACTCGCGCAACCGTTACCCTTCGTGGGTTGAGGTCTCCATCAACGTGGATGTACGATAGCACCACCTATCGGAACCACGACAAAAACATCCGTGTCTCCAATTGCGTTTGAATCCTCCAAAACCCTTCCCTTTACATTCTTGCAAGTTGCATGCTTTACTTTCCTCTGCTCATATACTCTTTGCATGCTTGCTTGTTATGTATTGTGAATGTTAAAATTGTGCCTGAACTCCACTTAAACTTAAAGAAGTTAAAAACTGCAACTTTGGTACTTAGTGTCTAATCACCCCCCCTCTAGACACCTCTTCTCAAGGTCCTACAAGTGGTATCAGAGCATTGGTCTCCATTGCCTTGGTTTAATCACCATTGGAGGAAGATGGATGAGTCTACTTTGGGGAGTCTTAGACATAGAGTGCCTATTCTTGATGGAGAGTATTTTCATGAGTGGAAAATGAGATGCTTGTAATTTTCAATCAATATCATTTGAACAAGTACATTGCTAGCCCTTGTGCACCTCATGTTGACCCTATGCATCCTACTCTTGATGAGTCAATTGACATGATTAGGAATCTTAGAACTGCCGAACTTATCATTAGAGGATTGCCTAGAAACTTGATTGGATGTTTGCCTACTCTTAAGTGTGCCTACACTATATGGAAATTTCTTGAGGAACGCTTTCCAAATTATTCCTTGAAAAATCTAGAGGAAATTCTCTATAAGTCCATTGCTTTGAGTAAGATGAATACTAGTGATCCTATGTTTGGTGATCGTCTATCTGAGCTTACAAACCTTATGCATGCCAAAGGAGATGTTGGAATTATTAGTGATATTATTTCCGAAGCTATAAAAATTCATAAGCAAGATCATTGTCAAACTCACTCTAACGAATCACCCTCTCTAGGATTTGATCCACCACATGACGATGTTGAACATGGATACTGTGATGAGGATGATGATAGTGACTTCGATCTTGATGATGCAATGAGACACTTTGGTCTTATGGCAAATCTTCGGGGATATATGTCAGGAGGAAAGGAATGGGTTCTTGATAGTGGATGTACCGATCACATGACCAGAGATAAAGAAATGTTTCGTGAGCTTGCTGAAAATGATAGTCCTCGAAAGTATGTCACTTTCGGTGACAACTCAAAGGGTAAGGTGGTTGGCCTCGGTAAGGTGGCCATATCACATGATAGCTCCATACAAAATGTCATGCTCGTTGAATCTCTTGGATACAACTTACTTTCAGTATCTAGACTTGCTGATTTTGGTTTCAATGTTCTATTTACTGAAGTAGATTGCCAAGTGTTTCGTCGAGACAATCATAAAATGGTCTTTACCGGTGTGCATAGAGGTGATCTATACATTGTTGATTTCACTAAAAAGGCTCAACCTAAAACTTGCTTCATTGCTAAATCCTCAAAAGGTTGGTTATGGCATAGACGACTAGGTCATGTTGGTATGCGAAACCTTGACAAGCTTATTAAGGGAAATCATATCCTTGGAGTTAACGATGTCATATTTGATAAGGATAGACTTTGCAGCTCTTGTCAAGCAGGTAAACAGGTTGGAGGAAGGCATCCCGTGAAGGACATCATGACCACAAGGAGGCCACTCGAGCTACTTCACATGGATCTCTTTGGTCCCAACTCTTACAAGAGTCTCGGTGGAAATTCTTTTGGTCTAGCTATAGTTGATGATTTTTCAAGATTTACGTGGTGTTCTTTCTCGATGATAAATCGCAGGCCCAAAAGATCTTCAAAAACTTCGCTAGGAAGGCCCAAAATCAATTTGAAGTGAAGATGAAGAAGGTTCGCAGCGACAACGGAACGGAGTTCAAGAAAGCAAATGAGGACACCTTTCTTGACGAAGAAGGGATTTCACACGAGTTCTTGGCTATGTACACACCTCAACAAAACGGAGTTGTTGAGAGGAAGAACCGGACGCTCATCGAAATGACGAGAATGATGCTTGATGAATACAAGACACCGAAGCACTTTTGGGCAGAAGCGGTTGAGACAGCTTGTCATGCAACAAATCGCTTATATCTTCACAAGCTACTCGGCAAGACGGCATACAGGCTCCTCACCGGTAACAAACCCCAAGTTGGATACTTTCGAGTATTCGACTCAAAGTGCTACATTCTTGATAAGCATCATCGTTCTAAATTTTCTCCTAAGTCTCATGAAGGTTTCCTACTAGGTTATGGCTCAAACTCTCACACTTACCGTGTCTACAACAATTTCACCCGAAAGGTTGAAGAGACGGTAGATGTGAAGTTTGATGAATCTAATGGCTCGCAAGTAGAGCAATTGCCAATTGATGTAGGAGACAAAGATCCTTCGGAAGCAATCCAAGACTTGTCTATTGGCAAGGTCCGTCCAATGGAGGTGAAGGAGAGTACCTCGTCTGTCCAAGTAGAAGCTTCTACTTCACGACAAGGTGAAGCAAGAGTTGATACGGAAGCATCCACAAGTGGGACACACCAAGATGAGAAAACGAGGGAGTGCATCTAGATGAACGTCAACAACCTCCTTCTCAACCACGACAAGAGAACGACAATGCCAACAATGAAGAAGGCCAAGAAGAAGAACAAGATGAAGAAGAAGTTCAACCAAGAAACAAGCAAAAAGTTTCACGAGTTCGAGCAAGAGTTGCTAAAGACCATCCCGTCGAGCAAATCTACAATGATATCCAAACTGGGAGAATCACACGCTCTAAAACTCGTTTAGCTAACTTTTGTGAAAACTATTCTTTCATCTCTAGCATTGAACCTATGAAGGTCGAAGAAGCATTGGAAGATCCGGATTGGATAAATGCTATGCATGAAGAGCTACAAAACTTTGAGAGGAACCAAGTTTGGACATTGGTTGAGAAGCCCGACAACAACCACAACATCATCGGTACCAAATGGGTGTTTCACAACAAGCAAGATGAAGATGGACAAGTAGTTCACAACAAAGCACGTCTCGTCACCCAAGGCTACACAGAAGTTGAAGGTATGGACTATGGTGAGACTTATGCTCCCGTTGCTAGACTTGAGTCCATCCGCATCTTACTTGCCTATGCTAATCATCATGATATCACCTTGTACCAAATGGACATTAAAAGTGCTTTTCTAAATGGTGAAATAGAGGAGGAAGTTTATGTTAAACAACCTCCCGGCTTTGTCAATCCTAAGAAACCCAGTCATGTTTACAAACTTCACAAAGCTCTTTATGGTCTTGAACAAGCTCCTAGAGCGTGGTATAAATGCTTGATCAAGTTCCTTATTGAAAAAGGCTTTGAAATTGGGAAAATTGATTCTACTCTTTTTACTAAAAGTGTTAATGGAGAACTATTTGTGTGCCAAATCTATGTTGTTGATATTATATTTGGTTCCACTAACCCTCATTTTAGTGAAAAGTTTGGGAAGCTAATGTCGGAGAAGTTTGAGATGTCTATGATGAGTGAACTCAAATTCTTTCTTGGGTTGCAAATCAAGCAAACTAAGGAAGGTACTTTTGTTTCTCAAACGAAGTACACCAAGGACTTATTCAAGAAGTTCAATATACAAGAATGCAAAGGTATGTCTACACCCATGCCTACTAGTGGACATCTTGACTTGACCAAAGATGGTGAACCGGTTGATCAAAAGGTTTATCGCTCTATGATTGGTTCATTGTTATATCTATGTGCTTCACGTCCCGATATCATGCTAAGTGTGTGCATGTGTGCACAATATCAAGTTGCTCCTAAAGAATGTCATCTTAAGGCTGTGAAAAGGATAGTGAGATACTTAATCCATACACCAAATTTTGGCATTTGGTATCCTAAGAGGGCCTCTTTCGATCTTGTTGGCTACTCCGACTCGGACTATGCCGGAGACAAGGTTGATAGAAAGTCCACTTCGGGAACTTGTCAATTTCTTGGTAGATCTCTTGTGTCTTGGTCCTCCAAGAAACAAAACTCGGTATCCTTATCCACCGCCGAAGTGGAATACATTGCCGCTGGTTCATGTTGTGCTCAATTACTTTGGATGACCCAAACTCTTAAAGATTATGGGATTTATGTGAAACATGTTCCATTGCTTTGTGACAATGAAAGGGCTATCAAAATTGGTCATAATCTTGTGCAACATTCTCAAACTAAGCATATTGAAGTTCGTCATCATTTCATTTGAGATCATGTTGCTAAGGGTGACATTGATCTTAAGCATGTTAGCACCGAAAAGCAATTAGCGGATATATTCACTAAACCAATTGATGAGAAAGTGTTTTGCAGGTTAAGAGGAGAATTAAACATCATTGATGCTTCAAACTTGGAGTAGAAACTCCATTGGATACATGCAAGACATGAGCTTATGACTAATCCTTGATATTTCTCTTATGATGAAAATCTCATGTCTTGGATATATTTGGATCTTGCATGTTATCTAACCCATGTAGGTACTTGGTTGAATCAAATTCCATGAGATTGCAATCTACTCACATCTTGAGCAATCTCTACATCACCAAGTTTCTACACTATGGTGGTTGAAGACAAGGAAGCACGGAACCACTCAAACATATCCTTTGACAAATCCTATGTTGAGCTTCATGATTGTCATTTTTGGATACACAAGTGCTCCTCCTTTCAAGAACTAACCCATGTAGGTAGATGGACTCAAATTCCAAGTGGTGCTCCAAATTCTTTATGAGCTACATCAACCTTGAGCAACCCACATAAGTTCAACTACATGTTCAACACCACCAACCAAGGTATGTTATTCCATCTTAGAGAAGCTTTACTCCAAGTCATGAGCTAAAGCAACTCGACAAGATGTGAATACATCAAGATGCTTAAACGAAAAATGGAAACCACATTTTGAGCTTAAACGATGAGTATGACCTATGATCAAGTGATCTCACTTGACTCCTAAGTCAATATACTCTAACATAGGTGACTTTGTCGCCGACCATCTCTAGATGAAGTTCTCTTGTGTTCTTTTCTGTGTTTTTGCATTTGTCTCATGCATATTTGTTTCCCCTTTAAAAAAACTTCATCTAGATTTCTTTCTGTTTGCTCTGCATTTTCTGCATCTAATTCCTTGCACATCTTTCTGTAAATTCCTTGCAAATCTTTGTGAGATCTTACTAGTCTAGTGAGCTGAGGTGACAAGTGTTTTCTCTGCGATGAACTCGGTTCCACCGATTTGTTGTTTTTGGTCCAACCGAATCCCTTCGGTACAACCGAAGCATACCACTCGGTGCCACCGATTTCACAATAGGAAAAACAGTTGGCCACTTATTCTGTGTTTCTTCTGATCCAGCTCCATTCAATGAATCTTGTCCTCTACAAGCATCACATTTTTATACATGCTAATTTGTACTATGTCTCCATGATCAAACCCTTCTTGGAAATTGATGTCAAAGGGGGAGAGAGAGAGATCACATCAAAGCTTATCACTTAGAGAGATCACATCAGAGAAAGAGTATCACCTTCTCACAGGGAGAAAGAGATCTCCAGGGGGAGAGAATACTCAAGTAAAAAGTATTTCTCAAGGATCCCAGATGCTTGGTGTTCAAGAGGAGAGATGCCACATGTCTTACTGAGGGGAAAGACATGTCAATATGTGCTTATTTGCATTAACTTGCATTAGCCCTGTTCATTTATATCTTTCAGCTCTGATTTTCTGTTCCCTATCTTCTCCCAGTATCCCATGCTAGATTCAGGGGGAGCAAGACATCTAAGGGAAAGAAATCATTTAAATTCATTGCATATCTTTACTCTTGGGGACATGTCTAATCTAATGTGGTACTTAGTACTCAATCTCTACATGTCATCCCAGTCTTGGTATTCTTGTGGTTTCTTCTGTTTGCTCTGGCTAGTAGATGTACATGTGGTGTCTAACCTTGTTTGCGCAGGTTTATTCCATCCTAAGCCAACTCAAGACTACAAGGTAAGTATATGCATCACAATCATGTGTATGAGGAATTCTTGCTGATGTACATACTGTTTGCAAGAAGGACTCATGGGCATGAAGGTATTTTCCTTAATATTCTTTGCTCTGATGCATATGGCCAAGATACATGTAACACATTGCCTACTCTATCATGGTTATGCTCTCACATGCTTTTATATTCCATATTCACATGATTGCATACATGTAGGGGGAGCCTATGCTTGTTACATGTCTTTCCAAAGATTTACTTGCTATTCTTTATATCTTTATCTAAAGCTTTGATGTATGTTGTCATCAATTACCAAAAATGGGGAGATTGAAAGCACAAGTGCTCCCTAGGTGGTTTTGGTAATTAATGTCAACATATCTCTTGTTGGACTAACACTTTTATCTAGTATGTTTCAGATAAGTTCAACAATGGAGTGGCATGGACTAAAGGATGTGGGAACTCCTTCAAGTTGCTAAGAACAAAGGATTGGCTCAAGCTTCAAGATCAAGACTCTTCATTTTACATTTTAGTGATCCAAGATCACATTGAGTCTATAGGAAAAGCCAATACTATCAAGAAGGGATGAGGTGTTGCTTAATGAGTTTCTTGCTCCACAGTGCTTAGTGATATGCTCCAAAACGCTCAACTACTTTCCCACTTCCACACATATGACCTTAAGCCTAAAGTCAAACTCGGCCCCACCGATTCTTTCCATCCGGCGCCACCGAGTTCAGATGTCATAGCCACTGCCACAGACCCTAGGCAAATCAGTCTCACCGATAGGGATCTCGGTCTCACCGAGATGGGATTGTAATCTCTCTGTGTATGTCCATTACCAAAATTGGTCTCACCGAGTTTGAGCAATTGGTACTACCGAGATTGCAATGCAAACTTCCTAGTTGACTCATTACCAAAATCGGCCCTACCGAATTTGTGTAATCGGTCCAACCGAGTTTGCCTGACCAACTCTCTGGAAAGCTTATTACCAAAATCGGTCTCACCGAGTTTGTGTAATAGGTCTCACCGAGATTACGTTATGCCCTAACCCTAACCATATCGGTCCTACCGAGTTGCATGTCGGTCCCACCGAAAATCCTAACGGTCACTAGATTTGCTAAATCGGTCCGACCGAGTCTGTTGAATCGGTCCCACCGAGTTTGGTAAATTGTGTGTAATGGTTAGATTTTGTGTGGAGGCTATATATACCCCTCCACCTCCTCTTCATTCGTGGAGAGAGCCATCAGAATGAACCTACACTTCCAGCGTACATTTTCTGAGAGAGAACTACCTACTCATGTGTTGAGGCCAAGATATTCCATTCCTACCATATGAATCTTGATCTCTAGCCTTCCCCAAGTTGCTTTCCAATCAAATCTTCTTTCTACCAGATCCAAAACCTATGAGAGAGAGTTGAGTGTTGGGGAGACTATCATTTGAAGCACAAGAGCAAGGAGTTCATCATCAACGCACCATTTGTTACTTCTTGGAGAGTGGTGTCTCCTAGATTGGCTAGGTGTCACTTGGGAGCCTCCGACAAGATTGTGAAGTTGAACCAAGGAGTTTGTAAGGGAAAGGAGATCGCCTACTTCGTGAAGATCTACCGCTAGTGAGGCAACTCCTTCGTGGGCGACGACCATGGTGGGATAGACAAGGTTGCTTCTTCGTGGACCCTTCGTGGGTGGAGCCCTCCATGGACTCGCGCAACCGTTACCCTTCGTGGGTTGAAGTCTCCATCAACGTGGATGTACGATAGCACCACCTATCGGAACCACGACAAAAACATCTGTGTCTCCAATTGCGTTTGAATCCTCCAAAACCCTTCCCTTTACATTCTTGCAAGTTGCATGCTTTACTTTCCGCTGCTCATATACTCTTTGCATGCTTGCTTGTTATGTATTGTGAATGTTAAACTTGTGCCTAAACTCCACTTAAACTTAAAGAAGTTAAAAACTGTAACTTTGGTACTTAGTGTCTAATCACCCCCCCCCTCTAGACACCTCTTCTCAAGGTCCTACAACTCTCTAGATCCACTACCTCAAACCAGACTGCTTCACGGCGGAAGTGATCTTTGTCTCCAAAGAGGACATCTATCTTGATCTTGCCGATTGGTGAGCATGATAGGCCGGGTACGATGCCATGGAAGACGGTCCGACTGGGCAAGAGCTGCTTCGTCTTGATATTCAATTTCTCCATGGTATCACGGTACGGGATGTTGATGCTGCTTACGCCATCAATCAGAACTCGGGAGAAACGAGCAGCTCGCCTCTCCATCGCAAAGGTGGCATCCAACACCAAGGCATAGGAACCCGGAGAAGGCATCACCTCTGGGTGATCAGCCCAGCTCCAATTGATGGGCTTTTCAGACCAATGCATAAACTCTGGATCTTTGGAGGCTACATCATTGACTTCTTGGTGCTCTCGGCGCTGGTTGCGCCTGTCTTCAGCTTGGCTTGTAAAGACGACGTAGGCTGCATGCTCATCAGGGAACTCGTCTTGAATGGCTTCGACTGCTGGGCGGGCGGCCGGCTGCTGAGGAGCCAGAGGCGGCTGGCCTACAGGCGGAGGAGGCAGTAGCGCTTCGCCCTTGGAAATTCGGGTGAGCCAATGGCACTTCCGGATTATGTGGTTGGACGGCTTCGCACCACTGTGGAACTTGCAGGGGGCATCAAGGGTTTTCTCATAGGAGAAAGCCGGCTGCCAAGCCGGCCTGCCGCCTTTCGGACGCTTGGGCATAGGCTGCCCTTCAGGCTGCTCGTCCTCGACCATCGCCACTTGCTGATTGGTGGAAGTCAGCATTGGAGCCTTGCGCTTGTGGTCGTTCTGATGCGGGTGCCGATTGGAGTCACCAGCCGGCGTTTTTGGAGCCAGAGGAAGCACCTTTCTAGAGGCGTCCACTCGGAGCTCGGTCTTCATTGAGGAGTCGGCTGTGGCGTACTTATCTGCTATGATCAGCAGTTCGTCGAGTGTAGCCGGCTCGTTGCAGAGAAGTCGGTGCTTGAGGAGGGTGCCCTCTCGGCACCTGGCGGTGAAGTATTCTATTGCTTGCACCTAGTGAACCCTCTCACAGGAGTTGCGGAGCTCGGCCTAATGCGTCAGGTAGTCACAGCTGGACTCGGTCGGGCCTTGGACATAGAGTGAAAGTTGACGTGGCTTGGGTGCCCGCTTGTACGTGCTGGTGAAGTTGCGAATGAAGACTTTTGTGAAGTCCAGCCAACTGTTGACGCTGTAAGGCTTGAGGCTATTCAACCAGGTGCGTGCTGTGCCCTGAAGCATGAGAGGGACGTACTTCACGGCAACGCGTCTGTTGCCGTTTGCTATGCTGACTGCAGTTGAGTAGTCTATCAACCAATCTTCTGGCTTCACCGAGCCGTTATATTTTGGCGTCTCTCTTGGGAGTGAGAACCCTTTGGGGAAAGGCTCGTCGCGGATGCGAGGGCCGAAACAAGGCGGGCCAACATCGTCTTCTTCTTCTAGTATCAGGGATCGTGCTAGGCGTTCGATCCGATGGCGTGCGTCATTCTCGTTGATTCCTTCGTGGCGGCCCAGCCGGCCGCTGAGCGTCGGGTGCTTAATAGGCGGCGGGTGGGATATCTCTTCCTGCGGGGCAGAGGAGGAGGCGGGTTGTTGCCTCGTCGCTCCATGGCTCGGGGGCGGCCTTCTGCGTCGCGCTTGATGGTGAGGCGTGTCCGACTGCGGCTAGCAGTCGACTCCTTGTCTTTTCGCTCGCGGGCACCACCTGCAGTCGGTGTCTGAGAGGTCGCACCGTGCTCTTGGCATGGGGGATGACTCTCGGCGCGGGCGCCGGCTTCATGCCATTCTGTGGCCGCGTTGATGAGCTGCTGGACACGTCTGGTCATGCAGTGAAGCTCGTCGCCTTCCAGCCCCTCCAGCTCGTCCACTGCCGCCTGGGCGGCACACAGGTTCTCGAGTGGCGTGGCATAGACAGGGCAGTCAGCACCCAACATGCTGGCAATGGCCGCGCCGCGCTTCTTGATAGCGCCAATCTGGCTGGGTCCGCCAGCAGGCGGTGTGCCAGAGGCGGCACGATCAACCTCGCGCTGATAAGCCTCGGTGAGGCGTCTCATGGAGGCTATCTTCTTGCCATTCTCGATGAGGGAAAGGCGGTGGGCCTCCAGCGTGTCGGCGTCGGCTTCAGCCGGAATGGGGGCGGACAGATCGTGCAGCGCCGTCTGCAGAGTGTTGTGGACGTTTCTGCCGGAGGCAGTGCCATGACTGATGACCAGCACCTCAGTAACGGTGTTTCCGCCGCTATCGGTTTGAGGAAGAGGGTCGTTGATGACCACCACGTTGGTGGGGAAGGCGTCTAGGGATGCCGTGTCGGAGTCGACGAGTATCGGGTCGGTGGAGCCGATCGACTCTAGGTCGGAGGTGAGCTCCTTGGAAATGTCGAGCTTGCCAAGGAAGTCGACGAGGTAGCCCTCGGAGCTGGTTGTGCCTGCGCCTGGCGCAGGCTCGTCGGAGAGGCGGACCTCGCCGAGAAGATCGGCGAGGCAGATCGCTGCACAGGCGTCGTCGACGCCATGCAGCACATCGGGTCAAGCGCCATGGGGCGTGCCAGGCTAGCTACACTCGCTGGGGAGGAAGAGGGTTCCCGTCCAGAGCAGGTCTCCGGACGATGGTGCACCTGGCCCCACGGTGGGCACCAAATGTCGGGTGGTAGGTGCGACATATGCCAACGGGTGGCTAATCATTGTGGGAGCTAGTAAGACATCGCCGGTGCTTGGAAACGGGATAAGGCGAAGCCATGCACGCCGGTGAATCTTACCCAGGTTCGGGGCTCTCCTAGGTGATAACACCCCTAGTCCTGCTCTGCGGGGTCTCCGCATGATCACTAGATCAACAAGTTGCTACAAGATGCTCCTGGAGCTGTTTAGCTAGAGGAAGAAGAAGGGCAAGGCTAGCTCTCCTCTTCTCTCTATGTGGTGTGTGTTACTCTAAGAGATCAACCCTTTGCATGGGTGTCCTGGGGGCTTATATAGGCCTACCCCCAAGGGGTACAATGGTAATCCACTACAACAGGAACCCCCCTTTAGCAACACATCAGTTCGTTGTTGAATGTCCATATAAACGTTGCTAGGGTCTACACCAACGGATTTTTATCAATATTTTAAATAGCGTGCTACAAAATATAGCGAGGCCCTTCTCTAAATGCTACGCAAGTTATAGCGCGCTAATAGCGTGCTATATTTCAAAACAGCGTTTGCAAAAAAAATCAAATATATCTAGAAATAAAGTATTTAAGCAACTAAATTTTTCATAGGAGCAAACAATATATGCATAAGGGCCAAATCCAGCACATAAAAATAGTAAGTCTTAAACATCAACAACCATAGTTTTAAGAGTCTCTAACATCAACAGCCACCGGGGCAGCCACCTGGGCTTGCTGGTTAGGTCTCGTGTAAGAATCTGATAAAAGGAGTGAGAAAGCTAGTGGTCGTGGGTTGGTTTTGGCCTGCTGGGCCTGCTGGGCTGTGCTTATTTCAGTTTTGCATGGTCTGCACGCCGTAACGTTACAACGTTATAGCGTGTGTAGCGCGCTAATTACGCGATTAGCAGCGTAGCGTCTGATTTTGCCAAAACGTAACGTCTCCCTTTCAAATATGCTATAACCGCGTTATAACGGCGAAATAGCGTGCTATTTAAAATATTGATTTTTATGTGTTGCCTTTGGTGGCGTTGCTAGGGCCTAGAACAACGTATATAATTGCGTTGGTAATCAACAAAATAGGTGTTGCAAACTAGCAACGTATATAATTGTAGCCTACCAACACTTCAATGCGTTGGTGGTTACACCTACACAGGCAGGTTTGAAATAGGCATAATTAACAGATCAGTGCAATGCTTCCATTTTATATATGGGGATTACACCTACATATCATGAAAAATTAATAGTATTTTATATATCCATCAATAATTACTAGATCAATAGAGATAGTACACAAGACCAGCAATCCAGTAACAGAAGGATCTCATATATTAAATCAACTCGTTTGCAATACATGGAACACGATACAAGGAATATACGCATGATTTTCTATACAATGAAATGAAAATAACACTCAATAACATTAATGTAGAACTATCTGGTAGTTGCCCCATTCTCCGCCTTGCAATCAGGACCTTAGCCATGTACATCTATTTATCTTGCAATCAACAGCTTAGCCACGGACCATCTTTTTATCTTGCAATCTACAATAACAAAAACTGGCATGAGTCACCAAGCTTGGCAAATTATGATAGAAACCAGACCTCCATAGTAGTTCTGCACAATATTGTTTGCAATTTCCTGTCATGTTACAACTTATAAGTATACGCAATGTATGTTTTGCTATTTAAGACTGCTAAAATGTCCTTTCTTTTTCTAGCAGGTTAGTGGTGAACTCAATATAGGAACCATCTAGTTCTAGTAGTTGGAAACATCCACTAGAGGAAGAGGTGTGTTTTCAACTGTATGCATTTTTTTTCATGATCTTTCCCTTTTGTACAATGGTAGTAGTAGTCATCTTTCAGATTCACCAAACCAAGGTAAAGTATGCCAACGTAGAGGGCAAGAGAGAAGCTTACCTATGTGGGGGTGCGCCTTTGGTGCAGCTTAAGGTAGCTCGATGATTGACAAATAATTGATATACAATACAAATAGGTACATAAAGCTTGGGAAATCGGATGTACTGGAAGCTGCAAATAAAATAAATGCATGAAACGAGTTCATATTTGAAAATTCGAAAATATGTTTCATATCTCTGCGTGTTGATAGTTGTGATTCATGTAAAGAAAGGTCAGAATATTCTTGCATTCAGATTCTGCAATAATTTATCTTGTATGACACATGAACACAAAGAACTATATCCATCCTAAGATTTTGGATAAGATTCCAGATTATGGTGTATAGAGTTGTACAAAATAAGGATCTGAAAGCTTTATCTTACATCAGCCAAGAATATCAAGCTAGATAACATGTATGCCAGTCTTCCATTGAAAATTCACCTATAGAATGCAAAAATGAAGAAATAAAAACAGTATATTTTTTAAAAAGAACTTAATTTATTTAAAGGAGTGGTGTGGCACAGTCATCAACTTGCGAAGAATTCCATGCAATAAAGACAAAGCTCTCAGTTCATTCTTAAGGCATCTTCTGTAACTTATTGATTTATATATTTGCTAATTGCAATACTCATATGTCTTGGAGATTTACCTGTAATAGAAAAGCTAACACAAGCATGTTAGCTGAAGCAAAGTCACTTCGGAACTTGTGAGGGAAGATGAAAATTAATGATTATACAATAAAGAGGAATATTAGGATGAGTAGATCCATGTGAGGCTTATTCCTATAGAACTACACTATGTGGGAGGATTCATAAACACTGATAAGTACATTTTTTCCCCAGAAAATATAATGATGTCATAGATAATAGTGCTAACCTATTAAGTGATACTCGAAGGAATCTTCTTTCATGAGTTTGTCACAGGGTCACAGCTCAGATATCCAGAGATACCGTCACATCTTATTTACTTGATCTGCCATGAAAATCTTCACGAAAATATAATTAATTATCCACACACATAGCAAAAAGATGATTAAACCTAATGCATCACAAGAAAGAATTATTGAGAAAAAAGAGACAGAGATATTTTTCCTGGATTAACACATACCTAACTAGAAACAACTTGCATGGGCAGAACTAAATGACAAACTGAAATATGCAAGCCCAAAATTTAAATACCTAGAAAGGTGAAGTGGAATGTTGGGCCTCCAGGATCTAGTAAGGTCGCTCACCATGATGGTTGTTGTCCACCTGTGAATCTACGATGACACAACGGCCATCCCTAGGTAGTCATATTTCACTTGCAGATGACGACAGTGGAGCTTAGACCATGGAGCGATGCACTGGATCAAGCATGTGACCTGGTTCTACAACGTATGCAAAGGAAATTTATATGTTCAGGCAGTAATACAAATAGTTGTGTTATACAAAAGGACAAAAACACACTGTTTATTGCACACATCCTCGTATAAACACGGTATAACTGATGCAAGTATGTTTGACTGTCACCTGGAACAAACATAAAATTTCCATTAACAAATATGTACGTTTGGAGAGTGAATATAACATATTTTCTTCACAGAACCCTACTATATGTTCACACAAAGAAAAATCAGAGAGTAAAGCAGTCGACTTTGATAAAAAATGGTTTAAAAAAACTAACTGCTGGGCGTCCGGGGTTCACAGATGTCTATGCTAGAACACCAGCTGACATAACTTTAAGATATACCACAATTACGTATGAGTGGAAGAACAAATTCAGGCAGCTACCTCAACAAAAGTAATGCTTCTACGGAGTAATATTTGGTTTATTATGATCTGAGTATATAGTGTAGGTCATCATCGCGATGGACGGCAAGGAATCAGCCATGGCACGATTGCCCTGCCACACAAAGCAGCAGAGGGGAGGAGTGACTTACAGAACAGACGACATCGGAGTTGAGGTGACCCTGGCAGAGCAGCACCGTTGAGCCCGAACCGGCGGCCGTGGGTGCGGAGACACAGGGGTAGTTGGCAGATAAACCGGAGGCGGAGGAGCCGTGCCAGCGACCCATGGCGAATAGGGCTGCTGCGGAGGCGCGTGCAGGGACGGGGACGATGTTCCGGCGACGGAAGATAGGAGAAGAACAGTGAGGAGGGAGGGGACCGATGAGCAGGGCCGCGGAACTGCGCCGGAGCTGCCCTGATTTGGAGGCGTCGGCAAGGTTGTGGCCATGGAGCTCGCATGAGATAGAGTAAATAGCATAAAACTACTACTTTACATGCTAGGGTTTCAAAAAACTACCGGTTTTTATTTTTTTTCAGATAACTACCAAATCAGGGGTCGGCTGTTTCAAAAAACACAAATCACCGAGTGCTTATCAATTGATCATGATTATGACAGCTGGGCCCGCACGTAAGATAACCGTTTGTTTGACTGTTTAGTTTGACCGTTAACTTACATGTAGGTCCCATATTATGTAAAAAATGAAAAAGCAATTAGGTCCCTAAGTTTTCTAAAAAAAGCAATCGGGTCCCTGATTTTATTCACAAAAAGTAATCGGGTCCGGCAAGGAGAAGACGCGCCCGACGGCGCCGGCAGCTCGTCGGCGGCCAGGTCGCGGGCCTGGTGGAAGGAGGCGCCGCCGCTTTGCTCGGCGCGAAGGAGGTGCTTCTCCGGCGGGCGACGGGCTGGGTCCACTCCTTGTCGGCCGCTGCTCTTGGCCATGGCGCTCTGCCTTGCCCCTTCCGTCGTTTATGCGTCCGCCGCCACGCACAAGAAGAATCCAGCGGCCGCCGGCGCCGAGATGGCCAAGAACCACACCTGCAGCCGCCGTCGACGCCTTTGCCGGCCTCCTCGAGCTCGCCGTTGACGACGATGCAGATGTCCTGCGCTGCTGCTGGAGCGCGCGCCTCCCACTGCCGCAGACGAGGCCAGCCTCTAGCACGGCCGCCGGAAGGCCCTCGAGCTTCGTACGGCCTCTGTCATGCCTCCTCGTCGCCGCCTCCAACACCTGGGGCTTCGGCGAGCTCGTACCACGGCCATGGGGAGGCTGGGGAAGGGAGGGGAGGGTCTTCGCCGGCAACGGAGGCGATGGGAGGTCGCCTGCTAGGGAGGAGAGAGGGTTGCCGGCTCAGGAGAGATATCACCGGAGGAGAGGAGAGAAGAGGAGAGAAGAGCTAGAGGGTTGAGGAAGAGAGGAAGAAGAAAGGGAAGAGGAAGATGAAGCTTACATGTGGGCCCCACATGTTAGTTAACGGTCAAACACACGGTCAAACAGACAGATTGTTTAGGTGCGGGCCCGACCTGTCATAAACAGGTTTAATTTTTAAACAACGGTCATTTGGGGTTTTTTGAAACAGCCGACCCATGACTTGGTAGTTATCTGAGAAAAATTAAAAACCGGTAGTTTTTTGGAACCCTAGCCTGTAAAGTAGTAGTTTTATGCTATTTACTCCATGAGAGAGGGGAATCGGGGGAGAGATGTGGCAGAGAAAAATTATTTGTTTTTTATCCTTATATCTGCGTGATATGAGGAGGAAGCAGGTACAGGGCTGGAGGTGGGGGTGCGGGGGGGGGGGGGGGGTTCGTGGGGAGGTGGGAGGTTGAACGCAACAACACATGTCATCATCGTTGCTGGACATACATTGCTATACGGGGGTTCTTGTTGTAGTGATCTAGCTAGAGGTGGGTGTCGGTGTCAAAACCGGCGGATCACGGGTAGGGGGTCCCGATCTGTGCGTCTAAGGCTAATGGTAATAGGAGGCAAGGGACACGATGTTTTACCCAGCTTCAGGCCCTCTCGATGGAGGTAAAACCCTACTTCCTGCTTGATTGATCTTGATGATATGAGTATTACAAGAGTTGATCTACCACGAGATCGTAGAGGCTAAACCCTAGAAGCTAGCCTATGATGATTATGATTGTGTCTCTAAGGACTAAACCCTCTGGTTTATATAGACATCGGAGGGGGCTAGGGTTTACACAGAGTCGGTTACAAAGAAGGAAATCTGTTATCTGGATTGCCAAGCTTGTCTTCCACGCAAAGGAGAGTCCCATCCGGACACGGGACGAAGTCTTGAGTCTTGTATCTTCATGGTCCAACAGTCCGGCCAAAGTATATAGTCCGGCTGTCTGGATACCCCCTAATCCAGGACTCCCTCGGTAGCCCCTGAACGAGGCTTCAATGATGATGAGTCCGGCGCGCAGTTTGTCGTCGGCATTGCAAGGCGGGTTCCATCTCCGAATACTCCAAAGTAAACCTCGAACACTTAAATCGTGTCCGGCTCTGCAAAACGACTTTCGCATTCCACCACAGAGAGAACGATATTCCACAAATATAATCTGCTGACACCTTTAGATAACGTGACACGACACCATAGTCGAGTCATTATTGAACCGTCTTCCCACAGCCAGCTACCGCACATATCATGAGGCTGTAGGTGTTCTAGGAACGGGGGTACCCAGACCTGCCTGCCTGCGGCCTGCGGCGTGTCTTAAGGAGTGGCCCAGTACGGCCCATCTTCATCAACACAAGCTCAAGACCCTCGCGAGGGGCCAAGCCTCGCGGGGCGAATGATAGGAGGCTTCCTCGGGCACAGCCTCGTCAGGCTGGCTCGCGAGGAGGCGGAGAGATCAAGGTGGGGTACCTCACGAGGTGCCCATGACGCAAGCCATGACGACCAAGGCCAGGCGGGCGCCAGGCGGGCGCCGGCCTGTGCAGAGTCCTTGTTTCCTCTTTGGTGCAAAGGGGGGCAAGCGCAGGCAAGAGTATCAAGCAAAGGCAACCATTTCGGTGCAACAAGACCAATACCAGCAGGACGGCAGAATGGAGGTCATCGTGGAGCCCAAGCCGGCGTCATCGTCAGGGTCTTTGGCAGGCGAGGACCAACTTTAGTCAGGATAAGTGTACTAGATGTTCCCCTTCAAAATGTCCAACTGTTGGCGCCCTTCCCGCTCAATATTTGGGAAGAGGCCCAGGGCCTCCGCCTATAAATAGGACTAGCCACCCACAGGGTAGAGACACCGAAAAATAGGCGAGAGAGAGAGAGAGAGAGAGAGAGAGAGAGAGAGAGAGAAGCGACTGAACTCCCCCTATCAGTTCATCGCACCAGCCAAGAACAGACCCTCGCGAGGTTGTTCTCCCTTGTACTATTCATCATCAGCCCCAGAGGCAATCCACACACCACACACTAGAGTAGGGTGTTACACCATAATGGTGGCCCGAACCAGTATAAACCTTGTGTCCTTTGTGTTGTTCTTCGTGTAGTTTAGATCCTTGCGAGGCGATGAGACACGGGTAGGCAGTAGGTGTGATCTCCGCGCTCACCCCAGAGTTTGAACCTTGAGGGTCTGCCAGAACCCTAAATCCAACATTTGGCACGCTGGGTAGGGGTGCGTCGGAATCTGCCTTCCGTCGCCTCGTGTTTCGCCGCCCGTCGCATCATCGTCATCATGTCCGGCGACCCAACGGGCAATCGTAATCCCTGGGCGGCCTGGCTGCTACGTCTCGAGCTTGCGTTGGTTTTCCCTGAAGAGGAAGGGATGATGCACCACAGTAGCGTAAGTATTTCCCTTAGTTTTTGAGAACCAAGGTATCAATCCAGTAGGAGGTCACGCGCAAGTCCCTCGTACCAGCACAACACGATAGCAACTCACAACCAACGCTTAGGGGTTGTCAATCCCTTCACGGTCACTTACGAGAGTGAATCTGATAGAGATAATATTTTTGGTATTTTTGATAGATAGATGCAAAGTAAAAAGTAAAGGCAAAGTAAAAACAAAGCAAGTAAATAAAGTGATATAGATTGATATGATGAGAATAGACCCGGGGGCCATAGGTTTCACTAGTGGCTTCTCTCAAGAGCATAAGTATTCTACGGTGGGTGAACAAATTACTGTTGAGCAATTAACAGAATTGAGCATAGTTATGAGTATATCTAGGCAATGATCATGTACATAGGCATCACGTCCGTGACAAGTAGATCAAAGAAATTCTGCATCTACTACTATTACTCCACTCATCGACCGCTATCCAGCATGCATCTAGAGTATTAAGTTAAAAACAGAGTAACGCCTTAAGCAAGATGACATGATGTAGAGGAATAAATTCATGCTATATGATAAATACCCCATCTTGTTATCCTCGATGGCAACAATACAATACGTGCCTTGCAACTCTTTCTGTCACTGAGTAAGGACACCGCAAGATTGAACCCAAAGCCATGCACTTCTCCCATTGCAACAACTACAACTCTTTCTGTCACTGATAATTCGAAGAGACTTGCAAAGATAACTCAATCATACATAAAAGAATTCAGAGAAGAATCAAATATTTTCCATAGATAATACTGGATCATAAACCCACAATTCATCGGTCTCAACAAACACACCGCAAAAAGAAGATTACATCGAATAGATCTCCACAAGAGAGGGGGAGAACATTGTATTGAGATCCAAAAAGAGAGAAGAAGCCATCTAGCTATTAGCTATGGACCCGAAGGTCTGAAGTAAACTACTCACACTTCATCGGAGGGGCTATGGTGATGATGTAGAAGCCCTCCGTGGTAGATGCCCCCTCCGGCGGAGCTCCAGAACAGGCCCCAAGATGGGATCTCGTGGATACAGAAGGTTGCGGCTGTGGAATTAGGTTTTTGGCTCCTATTCTGATAGTACGGGGATACATAGGTATATATAGGAGGAAGGTGTACGTCGGTGGAGCTTCGAGGGGCCCACAAGGTAGGGGGGCGCCCAGGGGGAGGGGCGCGCCCTCCACCCTCATGACCGCCTCGTGGCTTTCTTGACGGAAGGTCCAAGTCTCCAGGATCTTATCTGGTGAGAAAATCACGTTCCCGAAGGTTTCATTCCGTTTGGACTCCGTTTGATATTCTGTTTCTTCGAAATACTGAAAAGGCAAAAAACAACAATTCTGGGCTAGGCCTCCGGTTAATAGGTTAGTCCCAAAAATAATATAAAAGTGGAAAATAAAGCCCATTATAGTCCAAAATAGTAGATAAAGTAGCATGGAGCAATCAAAAATTATAGATACGTTGGAGACGTAAGACTGGCCTGCCCACTCAGAGCCGCTTGCCCAGGGCGACCTCAACCCCGTGCCCCAGGCAGCCCGCGTTCCGCAGGGCGCTGTGGGCCGCGGGCGACGCGGTCAGGCGACACCAGCTCTCACACCGCGGCAGGTGCGGTCGGCAGCGAGGGCCTCGAGCCACGCCGCGGCCACGGCGCCGTACTCACGGCGAGAGCAGGCGAACTCAAGGGCCGCGCTCACGGTAGCTCGAGAACTACTACAATGCAGGATGCTAGAGGGCGGCCGCGACGTGCTACTGGAGCGGGTGGCAGAGCTCCTGGGCTCCGCCGCCTCAGGGGCTCACCCCTTCTACACCCAGCTACCGCCTCAGGCCCAAGGCGGACCGCACGAAGGCCCCACACGCGCCCACACAGCTCCGAGCGGATTCCCTGGCCACTCCAACACCAACCTGGCCGTCAGCGCCTGGCCACCAACGGTGCCGCCTCTGCCTCCGACCAGCAAAGGGGGATCCACAATAGCCCACGGTCCCGGTGAGCCGCCACGCTACCAATCCCAGGTTGGCACCACGGGCAGAACTGCGTGGCATATGGGGCACTACGGCGAGGCATTCGGGGCGGCGGCCCCGGAGGCGTATGTGCCCCACATGGTGGATCAAGGACACGCGCAGGAGGAAGACCATGGCCAGTTCCTCGGCCCAGGCTGGGCAGAAGAAATACCCGAGGCTGAGCTCTTTCGGGAGCCCAGGGAAGGCCTCGTCGACCGCACCGGAGGCAGCGACTATCGGGTACCGCTAATCCCTCAGGAACAGGCATATGCTAACCATGGATCACAGGAGGTACAGGTCGTCGCAGCGGGTGGCTGCCCCAATCGAGCAGCTCCCCACCCCTCAGGAGGAGGGCACCGGGGGCTGCAGGAGAGGGCCGAGATCCGGCCTCGCCCACGCGACGCTCGGAGCAAGGCATTCTCAGGAGGTAGGCCCTCTGCCGGGGAGGTGCCCGAGGGCCTACGCCCGGTAGAGGACCCATGGTCGTCGGGGGAACCGCTGGCGACCGCTCTATCCCATCGGTGGCGTCCTCGGTCTCCAGCCATCGTCGATGGCAATAGAGTGTGGTGCAAGGCGGGGCCCTCGTCTGGCGATATGAAGCAAGGCCGGCACCTATGAAGAAGTCCCAGTGCCTGTGAAGCTCGCCGACCCGTGACACTCTCACGTAATAATGAGTGGGTTTGTACACGCCCCGGAGTCTCTGAAAAGCCGCCCTCGGGCCTCGGGTGCTCCCGCCCATGCCCAGTGGCAGCACTTAGCTCCGCGCTGGTGAGAAGACGTCGAAGACTAGACTAGGTGCCGGACGCGGCTTTTTCTGCTTTTCTTGCTTTTCCCTGTTTGGATTTAAGTTGGATTTGAGCTTGAAACTTGCATGTGTTCGGGGAAGGGCTGTTTAGTGTCGTTCGAGCAAACTCTTGCGTTCTGGTTACCGCTTTGCGTCCGTCCAGCTTCAGCTATCTCCCCTCGCGAGCCGGGCCAGGCCCAGCATGTACGCAGCCCAGACTGCCATCGGCACACCCTCTCAGGAGGTTCTCATTACAGGTTCGATGGGCTCATCTAGGAGGCACTCGGGGCACCACGGCCCCCGCGGACTCGCTCAGGGCCTACGCAGGTCGAAGGTAAAACAAGCCAGTTGACTCATCACAAAACTAGTCGCTTGGTATGGGCATGTGGGCAACATCATGTCTACAAATACGCTAACTGCAAGTTTTCACACGAGGGGATCCCCCTCCCAAAATGCTCTTACAACCCTCAGGGCCAAGCCTGAACTCTCTCTGCGCAGGGTAAGAAGCAGGAACAGCGCGTGGTCAATCGGATAAATCCCCCAATGCATCCTCGGGGGCACCTCCGGAGTCGCCACTGGCATCGCCGGCCTCGCCATCGCCTTCTACGCCGCTGCCATAAGCACCTGGGCCATTCACCACTCCGCTCTCATCAGTAGCTACGACCACACCGTCATCATCAGCGGTGAAGGCCCTAATAAGGGCGTCCACGTTGTCTTCCACCCGACGCGCCAGATTGCCCCGGATTGCCAGGGGTACCGGTGCGATGGCGGCATTGAAGTCGAAATGGGGGTCCATGTTCTGAAGGTGACTGAAGACACGAGAAAAAGCACGCCCAAGTAGGGCACGGCTCCTCTCCTCCACCAACCTGTCGGCTCTTTCCGAACGAGTCTCCAGCTGCGTCACCACATCGGTGAAGAACTGAAGGTTACCAGCATAATTAACCACACGAGGCTCCCCAACGGCTGCCTCGCAGATGATGTCCAAGGTCGTGTTAGCTCTTTCCCAGAGCTCGCGGAGCATGGGGCTGTGCATGAGCTCCAGGGTCTGCCGCTGGCGTATCTCGTCCTCGTTCCACCGCGCAACAGCCTCAGCCGTGTCCACCCTTTGAAGGAGAAGAAGCACCTCGGTGCGGGAGGAAGCCAGTTCCGCCTGTGCCACGCCAAGGGCGGCCCCAGCAGCGTCCGCAAGCCACATCACTTCATCTAGCTTGGCCTTTAGGGCGGCAGTCCTGCCCTCTGCTTCGACCTTGATCAACTCCAGCCTTTCCTCGAACTCGGGCTCGAGGTTCGAGCGGGCCGCCGCCACCCGGCGATCAACCTCTTTTGAGGCTCGGGCTTCCCTCGCGGAAACATCATCCTCCGCCTGCACCACCAGGCGCTCCCTCGTCTCCAATCGCTCGAGGTCCAGGGTGCGCTCGGTGGCCTCCAGTGTCAGTGCCTCCTCACGTTTCTGAAGCTCTGCCCGATCGACTGAGCCCCCCTTCATCGACGCAAGGGCCGCCTCACGCAACTCCACCTGTTGCTCCAGGGAGCTACTCCAGGCCCGAAGCTCCCACGCCCGCTCTTCTGCGGCCCTGCGCCGCTGGTTAGCCTCCTGAGCCTCCTCGACGGCCCGGGAGCAGGCCTACCGAGAAGCTGCCAGCGACACCTCGGCCTTCTCATTGTCGAGGTCATGCTGGTGGCGCGCAAGGGCAACGGCCACCTTCAGCTTGCGCCTCTCCTCAGCTAGGCGCAGGCCCTCGGCCTCAAGGCGCGCGTCCTCGTCAGTGAGCTCCACACCAAGCTGGCTCATTGCGTCAGCCGCCCTCCGGAGGAACCCTTGGCGGAGGGCACGGCGCTCCCGGGCGTGCTCGAGCACGTCTTCCGCGTCATCCTCCCCCCAGGCGCGCAGAGGACCACGGACCAGCACTCCCCCTGGGTAGGGGGCTGGGGGCTGGCACCCTCGGAATGGCCGGACGCGCCCTGCCAGAAGCCGGGCCTAGAGCCAGTTCATCCTCCAAGGAAGAATGCAAGGCCGACCTCAGCCAGTTGCCGTCCATGACCAATGGAAGAGCCCAGGGTAGGCTGGCTATGCCCCGGGAGGGCTCGCGAAGGATGGTCGCGAGGTGCGCAGAATCAGGACGCATCACAGGATGGCCCACCTCTCCAACCGGCCTCATCACAAGGGCAGTGCTGGAGCTCGGGGCACTTGGGGAAGGTGGAGAGGGCGAGGCCTGGAGGGATGGCTCCGCAGCCATCTCCGTGAACTCGGCAGGAAGGGCCTTGCAGGGCAATGATCAGCTGAAGCAGCAGGAAAGTAAGGAACTGAGAAAGGGAAAGGCTTACTCATCAGTGGCGAAGTACTTCCTACGCTTCAATAGGCGGCAAGGGTAATCGTCACCCAAGGCCTCCCTTCTCTTTTGGAGAGCCTCAAAGTCCACGCGGAAGCGGCCCAGGAGCTCAGCGCAGGGGTCAGCCTGCGACGAGGAAGAAGCGCCAAAGTGACCGGCGTCAGGGACATCGTCTTGGCACAGGCCGCTAGTCTCCGCACCAAGAAGGGTGACCGGGGCCTCAGGGGCCTGTGCTGCGGGAGCCGCGGGCCGCAGCTCAACACCTTCAGCCGCCGCAGGGCAGGCCTCAGAAGCTGCCGCCTTAGGAGTGCCGCATCGGGTCATCATCCCGGCGGTGGCCCCCTCAGCCCCCGGTGGCACTTGCCTTCCAGCTCCACCACTCGAGGAAGGACCGTTGCGGGCAACCAGAAGGGCAATCACCACAATTGGGTTCTCACGAGGTCCCACGAGGCCTGCAGGGCGCAGCCCCCATTCGTCGAAGCTGGGCATCTGCTTCACAAATCACCCCTGTTTGAGCAAAGGTACAACAGGGCACCCCCATGCCGGATGCTGCCAGGGGAAGGGTCCCCAGTCAGGATCATGAGAACCTTCCTCAGCACTTTAGGCGTCAGATCTTCCTCCTAGAGCCTCATGCGGTCTTCATGCCCCCCGAAGGCCCACATCCGGCGAGAATGGCGCTGGAAGGGGGCAATGCGGCATAGGAGGAACTCCTTCACCACCTTGGGTGCCATCACACCGAGCGCCCTCAAGTTCGCAAAGCGATGCCAAACGAAGACGAGCCGGGGGCTCATGAGTGTCTCCTGGCCCCAGCCCGAATTGGGGATAGCGGGCAAGGTTGGCTCCGAAAGCAGGGGGCTGGGCACCCCGACATCCACGTACAGCCACCGCTCATGGAACCCAGTCGTAGGCGGAGGAAGGCTGAAATCGATTCCTGAAGCCGCTGTTTCTGGTGCGGCAAGGAAGCTCATGCACCCCGAGCATTGGGTGGGGTCGCTGAGGCGCAAATAGAAGAAGTGGCGTAGCAAGGCAACTGAAGGAGGAATGCCCATCATCGCCTCGTAGACAAAAGCGAAAACGGCAAGAAGAGTAATGGATTCGGGACCCAAATGCATCATGTGGATCTGGTAATGGGAAAGCACAGCGTTGAAGAAACCAGAAAAGGGGGGAACCAGTCCCGCCCACAGGGCGTCGGCAAAGTACCGGACCTCGGTGACTATTCTGTCAATGGAGAAGTGAGACGCAGGCCAGACCGTCGTCCTCCCGCACTCGTTGAAGATGGTGGCGAGGGCAGAACTGACCTTGTCCAAGCCTTCCCGGTTGAGTATGATCGACCGGTCGATAGCAGGAGCCGTCTACGGCGATGGGCGGGGCGAGGGCACAGGCTTTTGCCCTTTCCCCTTCTTCGTCGGAGCCATGGCGACAGGAAGGGGGAGGATTCAAGATTGGGTTGGAAGCGGAGACTGGAGCTCGAGAGAAGGAAGAGCAGGAGGAGCGCGCGCAGCGAGAAGAGGGGTGACTGTGTGCAACCGCGGGTCCACCTAGCTGGGCGCAAAATAAGGAAGCGTGGGGGAACAGGGACACCCACGTCCAATCGACCACCATGAGGCACCCAAGGCTGCAGGCTATTGGGGCCCACGGCGCTTCGTAATTGCCCCTTTGCTTCCCTGCTAAGCCAAGTCCGGGCGCGCCTTGGGCCCGGGGGCTACTGTCGGTGTTCTGGGAACGGGGGTACCCAGACTTGCATGCCTGCGGCCTACGGCGTAGCTTAAGGAGTGGCCCAGTAGGGCCCATATTCATCAAAACAAGCTCAAGACCCTCGCGAGGGGCCAAGCCTCGCGGGGCGAATGATAGGAGGCTTCCTCGGGCATAGCCTCGTCAGGCTAGCTCGCGAGGAGGCGGAGAGATCAAGGCGGGGTACCTCACGAGGTGCCCATGACGCAAGCCATGACGACCAAGGCCAGGCGGGCGCCGGCCCGTGCAGTGTCCTTGTTTCCTCTTTGGTGCAAAGGGGGGCAAGCGCAGGCAAGAGTATCAAGCAAAGGCAACCATTTCGGTGCAACAAGACCAAGACCAGCAGGACGGCAGAATAGAGGACATCGTGGAGCCCAAGCCGGCGCATCGTTAGGGTCTTTGGTAGACGAGGACCAACTTTAGTCAGGATAAGTGCACTAGATGTTCCCCTTCAAAATGGCCAACTGTTGGCGCCCTTCCCGCTCAATATTTGGGAAGAGGCCCAGGGCCTCCGCCTATAAATAGGACTAGCCACCCACAGGGTAGAGACACCGAAAAATAGGCGAGAGAGAGAGAGAAGCGACTGAACTCCCACTATCAGTTCATCGCAGCAGCCAAGAACAGACCCTCGCTAGGCTGTTCTCCCTTGTACTATTCATCATCAGCCCCAGAGGCAATCCACACACCACACACGAGAGTAGGGTGTTACACCACAATGGTGGCCCGAACTAGTATAAACCTTGTGTCCTTTGTGTTGTTCAGATCCTTGCGAGGCGATGAGACACGGGTAGGCAGTAGGTGTGATCTCCGCGCGCACCCCAGAGTTCAAACCTTGAGGGTCTGCCGGAACCCTAAATCTGACAGAGGCGGTTTCCTCGGCACGTCTTGTCGAAGCAGAGATTATGTCCCCTTATCACGGGATTCTCATCAATACGGGTACGGGTAACCCAACCGCGCCATCAATCATGGCGCTTGGGAAATAAGCAATTTTCAACGGGCAAGTGGGGAGGCGCAACATTTTCATCGCCTCTATAAAGGAATAAGGATTCCTCATTTTTACCCATGCCTTCTTCCTCCTTCGCTTATCCATTCTTGCCCCCTCGAGCTCCAGTGCCCTAGTTCACACCCCCTCCGCATAGCCAAACATGTCCAGAGCAGGAGGCAAGTGGGTGGCCTCCACCATCGAGGAGGAGCATATACGAAGCTCCAGGCGGCCGGATACTTGGCCGCAGATATCGCGCACCGGCTGCCGGACGCAGGGCAGATCATTCCGACTCCGGGACCCCATGAGAGGGTCGTGTTCCTCACCCACTTCATCCATGGACTGGGATTTCCACTTCATCCCTTTGTCCGTGGGCTCATGTTTTACTATGGGCTAGACTTCCACGATCTAGCCCCAACTCTCGTCCTCAACATCTCGGCGTTTATCGTCGTGTGCGAGGCCTTCCTCCGCATCAAGCCTCACTTCGGCTTGTGGCTACGAATCTTCTGCGTGAAGCCGAAGATCGTGAGTGGTCAGCAAGCGAAGTGCGGAGGCGCCATGGTGGGCAGGATGCCTAATGTTACCTGGCTTGACGGCTCCTTTGCGGAGAACGTGAAAGGGTGCCAATTGGGGTGGTTCTACATCAGCGAGCCACGCGACGCCAACTGGGCAGCGGCCCCCGAATTCCGATCCGGAATTCCCATGAGGCTCACCTCCTGGGAAAAGAAGGGCCTGGCCTGGGGTGAACCTGCAGAGTTGTCCGGACTTCAAAACTGCATCAAGAATATGATGGACAAGAAAATCAAACTTGTCAACATGGTCCAGGTCATGCTCGTCCGCCGAATTCTTCCGTGCCAAAGACGGGCATTTAATCTGTGGGAGTTCATCCCGGCCGAACACCAGACACTTCAAGAGCTCTATGACACGACACACAAGGACGCATGGAAGGTGCTGTTCAAGGCCTCTGAAATACCTCCTCCCACATCCGAGGACCGCAGACTTCACGCCACGCGGCTACCCCGTCCGGTGAGTTTTCTGACCATCACCAGATGTAGTTTTACCAGCATACTCATGGGAGGATTTTAAGTCATCGTGTGTATTTAATCAGGAGTATGTGGTGACAGCGGAGCGGATCGACTGTCCGGCTCCACTACCAGAAGGTCCAGCGACCGCTCTCCTGACGGAGATGCTAGTCCCGGTGCCATACAAGGCGCCGGAAAAGAAGGCCCCGGGGACCAGGAAGGGTCTCCGGCGTAAGGTCGTACTGGACGCCTCATCCGAAGACGACGAGTCACACTCCTCCCCTGAAGGGGAGGAGGAAAAGGAAAGGGCCGCCCCACCTGAGGAGGCCGAAGGGCCTAAGAGGGCGACCCAGGGGACCAGGAAGGGTCCCCGACGTAAGGCCGTCATAAACTCGTCGTCCGAAGACGACGAGGCAGATTCCTCCTGCGGAGGCGGGGGGAAACACGAGGAAATTCTGCCTCCCCGCACTGGGGAGGAGAATAAAAGGAAAACCGCCCCGGAGGGGGAGGCTAGGACGCCCAAGAAGGGAAAGGCGTCCCTTCCGAATTACTCCACCATGGCCGCCTACAGGGAGGAGGAGTGGCTGCCCGAGGGGAAGCCCCTAGTAAGATCATAAGTATCCGCACTCTGTTGTATTTTATTGCGACTTCGCTTCATGGTTTGTTATAATGCCGAACATGTATATGAAGTCCGGCCAGGGCCCATCCTAAGGTATCCTCTTCGGATGGGTGTTTGAGCGATTCGGCGATGAATGCGCTCCCAATGGCCACTTCCCCTTGGCCTGCGGATGACATGGAGGTGTTGTCCCAAAGGCTCCCAGAGCAGGGGGAGGCGACTCTGGAGACGCCCCAAGGCGAAATTCCAGATGCCGGGCACACGGGGCGTAAGATCCCCGCAGATTGTGCCGACGAGAGCCGCAGCAAGTCGGCTCCCAGCCGGACACTGTACCGGAACCTCCAAAGGTTCTGGATTCGGGCAAGCAGCCCCTCGCTAAGGAGGGCAAGCCATCCGTGCCGATGACTTCCGTTATGCCAGAGGCATCAGATAGTCTGCTGGAAGCGCTTCGCGGCGCTTCCATGGATGAAGAGCACCGTACTCTTATGAGTGCAGTGATTCAAAAGGTTCGGTCCGCCAAAAGCGGATTGACCGAAGCCTGTACCAGCCTCCTGACAGGCTTTGAGGTAAGTAATTAAAAGTGTGGGAAATTATCACCCAATAGACAGTAGCCCCTGATACTCTGTTTGGTGTTCAAAAAGAAAAGCCAAATGGAGGGTCAACTTTAAACCGCAGGAGTCTAACAGTACGTGTCTATGTGAATAAGCAGGCAGTGCTGCTTGCCGCTACTGCCCGCACAGCGGAGGTCACCAGACTCAAACGGGACCTAGAGCAGGCCCAAGGAGAGCTCAGCCTCACGAAGAGGCAGCTCGAAGAGAACAAAGGTGAGTGATACCCCGTTCACATATCACAAAGAATAGAAAAAAAATTGGTGACGCTAACAAAAAAGCGTCATGATTTTGTAATAGGGGCCACGACCGAAGTGACGTCCCTGAAGAAAGCACTATCCGAGGCCGAAAACAAGGCGGCCTTGGAGCGCATTGAGCGTGAAAAGAAAAATGCTAGGGTGGGCGAGGTACAGCAAGAGCTCCAGGAGCTCGGCAAGAAGTTCGAGTCCTTGGAGCGTGACTTCGAGACGAAGGAGTCTGAACTTGCGAAGGCCCTTTTGAGCATGAAAGATGCCAATGCTGAAGCCGAAAAGGCCCAGCAGGAAATCTAGGTGGCCAAGAAGATAGCGGCGGGTAAGACATTCTTTATGCAAAGCAAGCATGTGGATGAGACGTTTCTTTTACCGACCCGAATTCAGAGCTCTCCAGGGGCATTCACAGATCTGCCATGCAGTATATCGGATGCCGCGGGGTTCTATCGTGCCGAAGAGGGAAGCTCAACAGAGAAGCTGTTCTGGTGCCAATACGCTGGAGCCGAACACCCGATGCCTCTGAGTGACCAATTGAAGCAATTGGTTGAACTCCACAGGGCGGCCGAAGTGGCTATGAAAAATTTCATAGTCCGGATGTGGCCTGGTGAGCCCCTGCCCGCTAGCTACTTCGGCCTGATAAAGCGGATGGTAAATGCCTGTCCGCGGCTTGAAGTGATCAAGCGATCCGTTTGCATTGAGGGTGCCCGCCGGGCCTTTGCCCGTGCGAAGGTGCATTGGGGCAAGCTGGATGCGGAGAAGCTGGTGAAGGATGGACCACCGGAGGGCAAGATGCATCGCTATCCCAATAAATATTATGATGGCGTTATGAAAGGTTCTCGCCTCGTGGCCGATGAATGTACCAAGGACACCATCTTTGAGTGAGTGTACTCTTGTCGTTTTTGTAATATGAAAACGAATTTGTTTGCGCTATATAGCGCTTTGTTGATTTAAAATATTACCTTATGTGCGGCTGCTTATAAAATCCTGAAAGTAGGCTAGTCGTCGGCTTCTGCCCCCACGTAACTAGTACTGGGGTGTTCGTGGAAAACCCAAAACACTCTTTTATCCAAATTTTTGGTCCGTGAAGGAGGTGTTTGGCATAGCGAACAAGGCAATCGGACTATGCGGCTTTATAACTCTCACTTAGCCATAGAAGTCTATAATTTTAAATTATGGCGAAGCCCCTAGAATTCGAAAGGCCGAATTGGGGCGCTATACACGCCTAAATCGGACGAGGCCGACTCCTTGCCTAAAGCGGAAAAAATCATTAAGGATTTCAATACCTCTCGAACAGCGACCAGCTCTCGCCGCAACATGACATTCAGTTTTCGGCTTTCTCTACTGATGTGCTTGTCCGGAAGAACCGGGACACAATCACAGTAGTTCTCCCTGCGCTACCTTAGCCAATATAATGGAATGTAAGGTACCAAAACAAGGGAGCCGGGCTAACCCAACTATTGACCCAAGACATGATTCGGAGCTGATGCATATAATGCTATAAGTTCGGGGTGCCGCATTGTCAAAAGTGTTCGGACTTATCTTGTCGTATTAAGGGGCGCCATAAGAAGCCCCTGGCAAACTGAACGTACCAGGGTGTACGGATGCAATATTAAATAAACATTTATAGGAAAAATGTGCAGATAGGAATAATAAGCTGACGCTATATATTGTCTCCCATTGATGAATAATACGTCTAAGCGTATGTTTACAACAAATGCGTTAAGCAGAAGTAAATAGGACTATTTGACATGTCCTATCCAAGGGCGGGCCGCATGTAGGTATATGAAACAGGTATAATGATCGTGAACAGATTCCACCTGGGTATTCCCTTTTTGCGCAAAGCCTTTTGCCTCCTTGGGTTTTCTCTCCTGTGAAAGTCCGATAATCCGGTTCTTCTGAAGAGACTGCCCGAAAGCGGGCTCCTGAAAGATAAAGGGGGTTATTGAAGTATGTTGCGGCTGAACCGCACTGTTGACTGCGTCACTATTGCACCTCCGCCTATGCCCATGGTATTTGAGTGCGTAATTGTGTACGCGCGGCATAGATGCTGCCTTGATGGGGCTGGAGCGGAGGCCGGACTGCAAGTCGCTCTCTTGGCGTGCCTGGCGATCCTGTTGCGGGGTACTCTGGACTCGCTTGACGGTGTTCGGGGTTGTTGTCGCCGGATTGGTGGTCTGCTGGAGAAGGATGCTTTGTACTTCTGCCGCGAGGGCTGCAGTATGCTCTTCTGTACGGAGAGAGCGGTCCATGTTTCCGTTGACTGTTATGACCCCGCGAGGTTCTGTCATCTTGAGCTTGAGGTATGCATAGTGTGGTACCGCATTGAATCGAGCGAATGCGGTTTGTCCAAGCAGTGCATGATAACCACTATGGAAAGGGACAATATCGAAGATTAACTCCTCGCTTCGGAAGTTATCCGGAGATCCGAAGACCACTTCCAGTGTTATGGAGCCCCTGCAGCAGGCCTCTACTCCTAGAATTACACCTTTGAAGGTGGTTTTGGTGGGCTTGATCCTTGAAGGGTCAATGCCCATTTTGCGCACTGTGTCCTGATAAAGCAGGTTCAGGCTGCTCCCGCCGTCCATAAGGACCCGCGTGAGGTGGAATCCGTCGATGATTGAGTCTAGGACCAATGCGGCCGAACCGCCATTACGGATGATGGTAGGGTGATCCCTACGATCAAAGGTGATCAGACAGGCTGACCATGGGTTGAACTTTGGGGCGACTGGCTCCATTGCATAGACGTCCCGTAGTGCTCGCTTTCGTTCCCGTTTGGAATGTGGGTGGCGTAGATCATGTTGACCGTTTTCACATGGGGATGAAATTTCTTCTGTCCCCCCGTGTTCGGACACTGGGTCTCCTCGTTATCGTTGCTATGCAGCCCCTTGTCCTTGTTCTCGGCATTTATTTTACCGGCCTGTTTGAACACCCAGCAGTCTCTGTTGGTGTGGTTTGCTGGCTTACCCGGGGTGCCGTGAATTTGGCACGAGCGATCAAGTATGCGGTCCAGACTGGACGGTCCCTGGTTGTTTCTTTTGAACAGCTTTTTCCGCTGACTGGATTTTGAGCCACTGAATCCGACGTTGACTGTCGTGTCTTCAGCGTTGTCGCCGTTGTTCCATCATTTATGTCTGTTGCGCCGTGGCTTGCCGTTGTTGTCACGGACATCTGATGTGCCGGAATTTATTGGCGTGGTGCTACTGCGAGCCAACCAGCTATCCTCGCCTGCGCAAAAGCGGGTCATGAGTGCCGTGAGGGCCGCCATGGATTTTGGTTTTTCCTGGCCGAGGTGTCGGGCAAGCCACTCGTCGCGGATATTATGCTTAAAGGCCGCCAGAGCTTCGGCGTCCGGCAGTCGACAATTTGGTTCTTTTTAGTTAGGAACCGAGTCTAGAATTGTCTGGCTGACTCTCCAGGCTGTTGGGTAATGTGGCTCAAGTCATCGGCATCCGGTGGCCGCACGTACGTGCCCTAGAAGTTGTCGAGGAACGGGTCCTCCAGGTTTTCCCAACTGCCGATGGAATTTGCTGGTAGGGTATTTAGCCAGTGTCGGGCCGGTCCTTTGAGTTTAAGGGGAAGATACTTGATGATGTGTAGATCATCACCGCGGGCCATGTGAATGTGGAGAAGGCAATCTTCGATCCATACTGCGGGGTCTGTTGTGCCATAGTATGATTCAATGTTTGCGGGTTTAAACACTTTTGGGAATTCGTGATCCATCACTTCGTCACCGAAGCAGAGGGGGTGTGCGGCGCCTCTATGTCAGGCTATGTGGCTACGCAGTTCGAATGAGTCTGGTTGGCTGTATTCGGCCCGGCCGGACTTATCGATAGTGTATCCAGCGTGATGATCATCGTTACGTGTTGGGGCGCGCCCCACGATCCGTAGATCGATCTTGGCTGTCCTGCCTTGTTTTCTAGTATATCTTGCAGGTCCTGCCTATTGCCCCGGGCCGTAGTGTATTGACGTAGGGGTGCGGGCTGGTATTCAGGCTGATACGCCGTTTTATCCCGGTCATGAGGTGGCCGGTCAGCCGTGTGGCGCTCGAGTCCATATTCCTCGGCTACCAGGACTTCAGTCCATCTGTCTGTGAGCAGATCTTGATCAGCTTGGAGCTGCTGCTGCTTCTTTTTCAGGCTCCTCGCAGTGGCCATAAGCCGGCGCTTGAAGCGCTCCTGCTCTACGGGGTCCTCAGGCACGCCGAAGTCGTCGTCGCCGAGGCTAATCTCATCTTTGGAGGGGGCATGTAGTTGTCCCCCTCTGGGTATCCATCCGTCGCTTGTTCGTCTGGGCTGACCTGAACGTCTTCCTGTTCGGCCTGCTCGAAGGCAGGCTGATCAGGGGTGTATTCATCTTCGGCACCATCCAGATTGTTTTCAGCTCCTGTGCCGGTATTGCTGTGGTGGGGCTTGGAGCGGCACCGACGACGCCCATGCTTTGCTTTCTTCCTTGAGGGGTTATCCTCCATTGCCTCATCGCCATTGGTTTCTTTCGGAGTGTCCACCATATATATATCATACGAGGAGGTGGCTGTCCACCGCCCCATGGGCGGTGGTTCCTATTCTTCTCCTACATCGTCGTCCACACGGTCGGTGTCTTCAGAGTCGAAATCAAGCACGTCGGTCAAATCATCGACCGTGGCAATGAAGTGGGTGGTGGGTGGGCAACAAATTCCCTCATCACCTGCTTCCCACTCGAGCCGGACATAGTTCGGCCAAGAGTCTTGAGGGAGTTCTGGATTAGGGGGTGTCTGGATAGCCGGATTACCATCATCGGCTGAACTATCATCGGCCGGACTATCATCATCGACCGGACTCCAAGAGTATGAAGATACAAGATTGAAGACTTCGTCCCGTGTCCGGATGGGACTTTCCTTGGCGTGGAAGGCAAGCTTGGCGATACGGATATGTAGATCTCCTACCATTGTAACCGACTCTATGTAACCCTAGCCCTCTCCGGTGTCTATATAAACCGGATGGCTTTAGTCCGTAGGACATACATTACATCAACCCTTACAATCATACCATAGGCTACCTTCTAGGGCTTAGCCTCCTTGATCTCGTGGTAGATCCACTCCTTTAAACATCCTCAATATCAATATCAATCAAGCAGGACGTAGGGTTTTACCTCCATCAAGAGGGCCCGAACCTGGGTAAAACATCGTGTCCCTTGTCTCCTGTTACCATCCGCCTAGACGCACAGATCGGGACCCCCTACCCGAGATCCGTTGGTTTTGACACCGACATTGGTGCTTTCATTGAGAGTTCCTCTGTGTCGTCACCGATAGGCTTGATGGCCTCTTCAATCAACAACGACGCGGTCCTGGGTGAGACTTTTCTCCCCGAACAGATCTTCGTATTCGGCGGCTTTGCACTGCGGGCCAACTCACTTGGCCATCTGGAGCAGATCGAAAGCTACGCCCCTGGCCGTCAGGTCAGCTTTGGAAGCCTAAACTTCACGGCCGATATCCGCGGGGACTTGATCCTCGACGGATCCGAGCCGCATCCAAGTGCGCCGCACTGTCACGATGGGCACGACCTAACTCTGCCGCCGGACAGCGCCTTAGAGGCCGCACCCGAATCCGCTCAGGCCAATAGTCCGGAGCCGATCACGCAGATCGAGGATGCGTGGCTGGACACCGCCTCGGGAACTGCAACTTCTATGGTGATGGAGCCGAACACTGACCTTATCCCGCATAAAGCTCATGACTCCGAGGTGCCGGACTCCCCGCCGGACTCCGAACCTCCCGCGCCCTTGCCAGTCGAATCCGATTGGGCGCCGATCATGGAATTCACCGCTGCAGACATCTTTCAGCACTCACCCTTCGGCAGCATCTTAAATTCGCTGAAGCATCTCTCGCTATCCGGAGAGCCCTGGCCGGACTACGGCCAGGATGGTTGGGACGCGGACGACGAAGAAATTCAGAGCCCACCCACCACCCACTTCGTAGCCACCGTCGACGATCTAACCGACGTACTCGACTACGACTCCGAAGACATCGACGGTATGGACGACGATGCTGGAGACTATCAAGAACCAGTGCCTACGGGACACTGGAAGACCACCTCGTCATACGATATATACATGGTGGACACCCCAAAAGATGGGGACGGCGAAGAAGCAGCGGAGGCAGATTCCTTAAAGAAACAGCCCAAGCGCCGACGTCAGCGGCGCTGCTCTAAATCCCGCCACAGCAAGAATGGAGATTCCGGCACAGGAGATAATAACACCCCAGAAAGTGCCGAAGACAACCCCCTCCAGCAAGATTCAGCGCAGGAGGAGGCAGAAGCAAGCCCTCACGAGAGGGCGGCAGACGAAGAGGTCAAGGATGATAATTACATACCTCCCTCCGGAGACGAGGCAAGCCTCGACGACGATGAATTCATCGTGCCTGAGGATCCCGTCGAACAAGAGCGTTTCAGACGCAGGCTAATGGCCACAGCAAATAGTCTAAAGCAAAAGCAGCAACAACTTCAAGCTGATCAAGACCTGCTGGCCGACAGATGGACCGAGGTCCTTGCGGCCGAGGAGTATGAACTCGAACGCCCCTCCAAAAGCTACCCAAAATGCAAGTTGCTCCCCCGACTAGAGGAGGAAGCATACAAACTGGCATCACCAGCACACAATACGGCAGACCGACCACCTCGTGGCCGCGACAAAGAGGCATGTAAGCCCTCCACCAAAACCGTACCCCGGCACCGCTCAAAAAGCGCGAAGCCACGGGGGAACGTGCCGGACTTGCGAGACATATTGGAGGACAAGGCAAGACAATCCAGAGCTATCTATGGATCACGTGGGCGCCCCAAGACCCACGACGAATACCGTCGCGCCGGATACAACTACTCCGGCCGGGCCGAACACAGCAGACAACGCTCTCTCGAGCTACGTCGCGATATTGCTCAATACAGAGGCGCCGCACACCCACTATGCTTCACTGACGAAGTAATGGATCATTAAATCCCTGAAGGGTTTAAACCCGTTAACATCGAATCCTACGATGGCACAATAGACCCCGCGGTTTGGATCGAGGATTATCTCCTTCATATACACATGGCCCACGGCAACGATCTTCACGCCGTCAAATATCTCCCGCTCAAGCTTAAAGGACCAGCTCGGCATTGGCTTAACAGCCTGCCCGCAGAGTCAATTGGATGCTGGGAAGACCTGGAAGCCGCATTCCTCGACAACTTCCAGGGCACGTATGTTCGACCACCGGACGCAGATGACCTAAGCCACATAATCCAGCAGCCAGACAAATCGGCCAGGCAATTCTAGACACGGTTCTTAACAAAGAAAAATCGAATCGTCGACTGTCCGGATGCAGAGGCCCTCGCTGCCTTCAAACATAACATCCGCGACAAGTGGCTGGCCCGGCACCTAGGACAGGAAAAGCCGAAATCCATGGCAGCCCTCACATCACTCATGACCTGCTTCTGTGCGGAAGAGGATAGCTGGCTAGCTCGCAGCAACAACCTCAGCAAAAATGCTGGCAGTCCGGATACCAAGGACCGCAATGGCAGGTTGCGTCGATACAAAAACAAACGCCGCATTAACGGCGATAGCAATGAGGATACGGCAGTCAACGCCGGATTCCGAGGCTCTAAACCCGGTCAACGGAAGAAGCTATTTAAAAGAACTACTCCGGGTCCGTCCAACTTGGATCGAATACTCGACCGCTCTTGTCAAATACATGGAACCCCCGAAAAGCCAGCTAACCACACCAACAGAGATTGTTGGGTATTTAAGCAGGCAGGCAAATTAATCGCCGAAAACAATGACAAGGGGCTACACAGCGACGACGAGGAAGAAACCCGGCCGCCGAACAATAGAGGACAGAAGGGATTCCCCCGTCAAGTTCGGACGGTAAACATGATATACGCAACGCATATACCCAAGAGGGAGCGGAAGCATGCACTAAGGGACGTATACGCGATGGAGCCAGTCGCCCCAAAATTCAACCCATGGTCCTCTTGTCCGATCACTTTCGATCGAAGAGACCACCCGACCAGTATCCGCCATGGCGGATTCGCCGCATTGGCTTTAGACCCAATCGTCGATGGATTTCACCTCACGAGAGTCCTGATGGACGGCGGCAGTAGCCTGAACCTGCTTTATCAGGATACAGTGCGCAAGATGGGCATAGACCCTTCAAGGATTAAACCTACAAAAACGACCTTCAAAGGCGTCATACCAGGTGTTGAAGCCAGTTGCACAGGCTCAGTCACACTGGAAGTGGTCTTCGGATCCCCGGATAATTTCCGAAGCGAGGAGTTAATCTTCGACATAGTCCCATTTCGTAGTGGCTATCACGCTCTGCTCGGACGAACCGCGTTCGCAAAATTCAACGCGGTGCCGCATTATGCATACCTTAAGCTCAAGATGCCAGGCCCTCACGGAGTCATCACGGTCAATGGAAACACGGAACGCTCCCTCCGAACGGAGGAACATACAGCGGCTCTCGCGGCAGAAGTACAGAGCAACCTTTTAAGGCAATTTTCGAGTCCGGCCGTTAAACGGCCGGACACGGCCAAATGCGCCCGGAGCAACATCAACTAAGACCACCTGGCACATTCCGAGCACGCATAGCAATGCGGCCCCAACCCCAGCCCTCGCACAATTGCAAGACAAACTCTCCACGTACATAATTACGCCCTGGAGATACCATGAGTCTAGGGGAAGGGGCACGACCACAACAAACCCAGAGTGCGGTTCGACCACACCAGGGGCTCCCAAGTGTGTTGCTCTCTTCTTTTACTTTTCCTTTTTTACAGGACTCTGTCTGGCGGCGAACCTGCCGAACTCATGATGCAACAGCCAGGGAGGGACAAAGGCTGCGACGAACACTCAGGTGGTCTCCATTACGAGCATTAAATTTGTTAAATACACCATTCCGCGGCCTACCCCTGGAGGGAGACGCCTTTAATTCGTCCAATCCCTTGCTTTCCGCACTATTTGTATCATTCCGCACTCATAGCAGACCTTCTTGAATAAAATGCAGCACTTTTTGCCCATAATTGCATTACTTTATATATATGTTCATTTACGACATGTTGCATCCGTATATTTTGGTACGGCCGAATACACTAGGGGCTTATGTTCCCCGCATTATGGTGTGATAAGTCCGAACACTTACACAAGTGCGGCACCCCGAACTTATAGCATTATATGAATCGGCTCCGAATCATGTGTTGGGTCAATAGTTGGGTTTGCCCGGCTCCCATGTTTGGCACCTTACGTTTCCCTTCTATCGGCAAAGGTAGCACTGGGAGAACCACTGCGATTGCGCCCCGGTTGACCCGGGTTAACACCTCAGTGGAGAAAGCTAAAACTGACTGTCATGATAAGGCGAGAGACTGGTCGCTGTTCGAGAGGTTTTTTCGGGTCCTTAAAGACCTACGCCGCTTCGAGCGAAGTTCCGGATAATGTCCGACGAAGGCGTGGATAGCGCCCCAAATTCGGTCTTCCGAATACTAGGGGCTTCGCCAAAATTTAAAATTATAGAATTCTATGGCTAAGTGAGAGTGTTCTAGCATTATAAGTCCGGTTGCCTTGTTCGTCGTGTTGAGCGCCTCCCTAGATGGACCCAAAAATGGGAACAAGAGTGCTCAAGTTTATCCCGAACACCCCAGCACTAGTGGCATGGGGGCTGAAGCCAACGACTTGCCATCTCTCAGATTTTATAAACGGCCGCACAGAAGGTAATATTTTAAATTAAACAAGCGTTGCTTAGCGCATATGAACAAAGTTTTCAGCGCACAGGATAATACATAGCGAGTTTACTCAATAATTACATCTCGGGGGCACTCATCCGCAATCTTGCGGGCACCCTTCAGGACAGTCCTATAGTACATCTCGGGCGTACGATATTCCTTTCCCACTGGTGGCGCGTCAGTGATTAGCTTCTCCGCATCCGGCTTGCCCCAATGCACCTTTGCGCGGGCAAGGGCCCAACGAGCACCTTCAATACAGGCGGAGCGCTTGATGACCTCCACCCAAGGGCACGCATCCACCAGCCGCCGCACGAGGACGAAGTAGCTCCCAGGCATGGCCTCTCCAGGCCACAGCCGGACTATGAGGCCCTTCATGGCCTCCTCAGCTACCTTGTGGAGTTCGACCAGCTGCTTCAGCTGGTCGCTAGGGGGCACCGGATGGCCGACCTCAGCATACGGAGACCAGAAGACCTTCTCCGTTGAGCTTCCCTCCTTGCCACGGTAGAATGCGTCAGCATCGGATACACTACGAGGCAAATCTGCAAACGCCCCTGGAGAGCTCCGAATTCGGGTAAGTGTCAGGTAGTTTACATTAACATGCTCGCTTTGCATGAAAAATGCCTTACCCGCCGCTATTTTCTTCACATCTTCCACCTCCTGAAGGGCCTTATGGGCCTCGGACTTGGAGGCTTTGGCACTTTCGAGAGCTGAGGCAAGCTCGGACTCTCGAGTCTTTGAGTCACGCTCCAAACTCTCATGCTTTTCCATGAGAGCCTGGAGCTCTTGCCGAACCGCCGCCACCTGCGCCTCCTGCTTTTCTCGCTCTGTCCGCTCCGCGGCCGCACTGCGTTCGGCCGCAGACACGGCCTCCTTCAGGGTTGCCACCTCGTTCGTGGCCCCTGCAGTACCCATGTTATCCTTGTTGTTCTTTTATTGCAACCTAAATCCTTTTCTGTAAGGTAACTATTCAAAGTGGTGTTACTCACCTTCTTTGTCCTCGAGCTGCTTCTTGGCACGGCCGAGCTCTTGCTCGGACCGCTCGAGCTCCTGCTTCAAAGCACCGACCTCCGCAGTCAGTGCAGCAGAGGTCAGCAGCGCAGTCTGCACACCCATATTGACATAATTTTTTAGCAACCCTGCGTATATCTTTTTTTTCCAGATCCTCAGTCCGGCTTTTCTTTCCGAACACGGAACCGAGCATCAGGGGCTACTGTCTATGCGGTATTACATTACATAATTTTAACTTCTTACCTCAAAGCCTGTTAGAAGGCTACTGCAGGCTTCGGTCAGCCCGCTCTTGGCGAGCTGTACCTTCTGAATCACCGCACTCATGATAGTGCGGTGTTCTTCCTTGATGGAAGCGCCTTGGAGCGCCTCCAACAAGTTGTCCGGCACCTCCGGTTGGACGGAGGCCGCCGGCGTCACGGTCTTGCCCTTCTTGCGAAGGGGCCGCCGGCCGGACTCCGGAACCACTGCGGGTTCCGACGTGGAGTCCGGCACAAAGTCCAGGAGGCCGCCTTGGGGCGCCTCCGGAGCCTCCCCCTGATGGGTCCCTTCTTGGGATCCCACCTCGGCGTCCTCGGCGTCGCGAGGGGTGGAGGCGGTCGGGATGGAGTCCACATCCGACGGAGCCAATGACCCGCTCGATGAAGCAGGGAGATCATCATCGGCCGGACTGTAGGCAGTATGCGGCATTAGAAGGACGCTATGGGACATAACAAGAAATTATAAATCATTCAGGAATCCGGATACTTACGATATCGCCGGAGTCCTGGCCCTTGAAGGCCATTCTTGCTCGCCAACGTTGAAGTTGGCGGAGCTGTCCGGGGGAATAGTCCTTCCCCTCTTGGACCCTTCGGCCTCCCCTGTTGGGGAAGCCTTCCTTTTCCACTCTCCCTCCTTTGGGAGAGAGTTCACTTTCTCCTCCTCGTTTTCGAGGGAGGAGTCCGCCTCGGAGTCGTCGGACACCTGAAAACGGGAACTCTTTCGAGTACCCGTGGCCTCCTTCTTGGCCTTCTTCTCCGGCACCACGTGCGGTGCCGGAACCAGCAGCCTCGCTAGACGGGCGTCTACTGGGTTTTCTGGCATGGGAGCCGGGCAGTCGATCTACCCCGCCTTCTTCATCCAGTCCTGTCAAAGGAAAAGGGGAAATCAAAACCCGCATAGAGTCAAACTATGAAAAAGCAAGTGTCCCGTAAAGGGGTAGAATCACTTACCTCGTCAGCTTGGCGCTGCGAGCGGAATCCGCAATCTTCAGTCACGGATCCGGGGGCTTCGGCACCCTTAAACAGCACCCTCCAGGCGCCGTCGTACGTCGTGTCGAAGAGCTCGCTCAACGCCTGGTGCTGTTCCGGATCAAACTCCCACAGATTGAATGCCCTCTCTTAGCATGGGAGAATCCGGCGGACGAGCATGACTTGGACCATGTTAACCAGCCTGAGCTTCTTTACCAGCTTCTGGATACAGGCTTGGAGTCCCGTCACCTCCTTCGAACTACCCCACTGCAAGCCCTTCTTTTTCTAGGAGGTGAGCTGCATGGGAATACCAGATCTAAACTCGGGGGCCGCCGCCCATGTAGGGTCGCGCGGCTCGGTGATATAGAACCACCCCGATTGCCATCCCTTGACGGATTCCACGAAGGCCCCTTCGAACCAAAGGACGTTGGGCATCTTGCCCAACATGGCGCCTCCGCACTCCGCTTGAGTGCCCTTCACTACCTTCGGCTTGACATTGAAGGTCTTGAGCCACAAGCCGAAGTGGGGCTGGATGCAGAGGAAGGCCTCGCACATGACGATAAACGCGGAGATGTTGAGGATGAAGTTCGGCGCCAGATCATGGAAATCCAGGCCGTTGTAGAACATGAGCCCCCGGACAAAAGGGGTGAAGTGGAAAGCCCAGTCCGTGGAGGAAATGGGGAAGAAAAACGACCCTCTCATGGGGCCTGGGGGTGGGGATGAGCTGCCCCTCTTCGGGCAGCCGGTGCGCGATGTCGCCGGACAGATAGCCGGCGCTGCGCAGTCTTTCGATGTGCTCCTCCGTAACGGAGGAAGTCATCCACTTGCCTCCCACTCCAGACATAGCTGGGGAAGGTTGAGATGAGATGTGCGGACTTGGGCGCTGGAGCTCGAGTGCGCGGAGATGGATAAGCAAAGGAGGAATAAGGCGTAGGTGAAAAGGTGAATCCTTATCCCTTATATATAGGCGGACGAAGACTATGCGTCCCCACCGGCCTGGTAAAACTCGCTTATCTCCCAAGCGCCACCATCAATGGCGCGGGGGGGTTACCCACGTCCGAATTGATGAGAATCCCGGATTAAGGGGGAACACGATCTCTGCTTCGACAAGACGTGCCAAGGAAACCGCCTCGCTAAATGCGCTAAGGTGGTAAAGTAAAAAATGATTCAAGTAATGGCTTGGTAGTGGTGTGACATCATGCCGCAAAAAACGTCAGCAGATGGAACTTGTGTATATATTATTCTCTCTACGGTGGAATGTGGAATTTATTTTGCAGAGTCGAACACTATCCTGGTGTTCACAACCTTCTATGAATTATTCGGAGGAGGAACCCGCCTTGCAATGCCGAACAATATGCGCGCCGGACTCATCGTCATTGAAGCCTGGTTCAGGGGCTACTGAGGGAGTCCTGGATTAGGGGGTGTCCGGATAGCCGGATTACCATCATCGGCCGAACTATCATCGGCCGGACTATCATCATCGACCGGACTCCAAGACTATGAAGATACAAGATTGAAGACTTCCTCCCGTGTCCGGATGGGACTTTCCTTAGCGTGGAAGGCAAGCTTGGCGATACAGATATGTAGATCTCCTACCATTGTAACCGACTCTATGTAACCCTAGCCCTCTCCGGTGTCTATATAAACCGGATGGCTTTAGTCCGTAGGACATACATTACATCAACCCTTACAATCATACCATAGGCTAGCTTCTAGGGCTTAGCCTCCTTGATCTCGTGGTAGATCCACTCTTGTAAACATCCTCAATATCAATATCAATCAAGCAGGACGTAGAGTTTTACCTCCATCAAGAGGGCCCGAACCTGGGTAAAACATCGTGTCCCTTGTCTCCTGTTACCATCCGCCTAGACGCACAGATCGGGACCCCCTACCCGAGATCCGCCGGTTTTGACACCGACAAGTCTCCTGACAAAGAGAGAGACTTTAACGAGTTCAGCATGTCGTCAAAGGGCGAGTGATGGAAGATATCCGCAGCGTTGAACTCCATTACCGGAGCCCAACCAGATTTGGCGGGCTCGGGGGTGTGCGGACTGGAACCTACAGCCGGACACGAGTCCGGGGGTCCAGTGTCACAGGCTTCCTTGGGGGTGAAGCCGGTGCTCGGCTCTACCGCCGATGAGCGTGCGGCCTCCGGGGTGGGGTCCATCCACCCATCCTCGGACGACTTGATCTGCCCCAGATTTAGGTCCAGAGCTCCTGTAGGTGCGATATCCCGAGTATTGTCAGACAACGGGTCTAAGCCGTGCTCGTCGTGACTGTTCGGCCCTCCTGGCATAGGCCCGAATCCATCGAAGATCAAGTCTCCGCGGACATCGGCCGTATAGTTCAAGTTTCCGAACCTGACCTGATGGCCAGGGGCGTAGCTGTCAATCTGCTCCAGATGGCCAAACGAGTTGGCCCGCAGTGCGAAGCCGCCGAACACGAAGATCTGTCCGAGGAGAAAGGTCTCACCCTGGACCGTGTTGTTGTTGATGATTGAAGGAGCCATTGAGCCTTGCAGCGATGACATAGATGAACTCTCAATGAAAGCACCAATGTCGGTGTCAAAACCGGCGGATCTCGGGTAGGGGGGTCCCGATCTGTGCGTCTAAGGCTAATGGTAATAGGAGGCAAGGGACACGATGTTTTACCCAGGTTCGGGCCCTCTCGATGGAGGTAAAACCCTACTTCCTGCTTGATTGATCTTGATGATATGAGTATTACAAGAGTTTATCTACCACGAGATCATAGAGGCTAAACCCTAGAAGCTAGCCTATGATGATTATGATTGTGTCTCTAAGGACTAAACCCTCCGGTTTATATAGACACCGGAGACGGCTAGGGTTTACACATAGTCGGTTACAAAGAAGGAAATCTATTATCCGGATCGCCAAGCTTGTCTTCCACGCAAAGGAGAGTCCCATCCGGACACGGGATGAAGTCCTGAGTCTTGTATCTTCATGGTCCAACAGTCCGGCTAAAGTATATAGTCCGGTTATCCGGATACCCCCTAATCCAGGACTTCCTCAGTGGGTCCAGTCCGTCAGTGTCTATGATCGCTGGCTTCTCCGCCGGTTGCTGGGGCCCGCCGACTGGTGGGTCCTGCCGGCTGCCGGCCTCTGGGCCGACAGGCAAGGCCACCGCCCGGGGGTCTTGTCGGCTGCTAGTTACTGTAGCCTCACTCTTGGCGACGATGGCTTTGTCGGGGTAAGCATGGCTACAGTACCGCCGCCTGGTGGGCGTTCGCTGTAGCCTTACCCCGTCTCATCTGGTTAATGGTGCACAAACTTCCAGGGCAGGGGCAGGACGGCTGCTGGGATCCGGCCTCCCCCCAAGCCGATTAGTAAAGTCTAGCCGCCCTTTGATATCTCTCTAGCGGAAGGGGCCCGCCGCCTGCGGGCCGTACTGACAACCAGTCATGGGCGACGTCACGGTCAAGTGGCAACAGTGCCACGCCAGACGGGGAGTGGCCGCCCCGTACGGCGCACTGTGGTCACGCTCGCTCCGGGACTCGAGGGTGGCAGGCTTCACTGTAGCCACGCCCCATCTCATCGCCGTTATGTGGGTGCAAACTTTGAGGGTATAGGTCAGGCCGCCTGCTAGGAGTCAGCCACTCTGGTGGCTGGCTACTAGGAGTCGGCCTACTTTGAGAGGGCTCATAGAGCCTTGCCGCCTTCCAGCAGCCGGCCGATGAGACAGCCGGCCAGGAGAAGGCGGCCCTGCGTCTTGGATGTTTGAGGGCCCAGTCGGCCGATGTTTTTTGAAGTGTCAAGGGGAGCCGGTTGGGCTACCCATGGTCATTTACTCTGACACCCATGATACATCAAGATTGTAACGTCTCAAGATCGCGCGGGAGAGAGATTAAACACATACCTACTGGTACAAACCCTCAGCCCCGAGGATGGACTACTTCCTCCTCATCGTGGTGGCCGCTGGGATGATGAAGATGGCCACCTGTGAAGATTCCCCCCTCCGGCAGGGTGCCGGAACAGGGTCTCGATTGGATCTCGTGGATACAAAGGCCTTGCGGTGGTAGAACTTCTGATCTAGGGCTACCCCGAAGGGTTTTGGAATATTTAGGAATTTATAGTGCAAAGAAGGGGTACGGGAGGCCACCGAGGTGGGCACAACCCACGTGGGCGCGCCAGGGGCCCCTAGCGCGCCCTAGTGGGTTGTTCCCCCCTCGGGACACCCCCCAGGTGCAGCTCAGGCCCATTGGGTTCCTTCTAGTCCATAAAAAATCTCCAAAAAGTTAAGAGGTGTTTGGACTCCGTTTGATATTGATTTCCTGCGATGTAAAAAACAAGCAAAAACACAACATGCACTGGGAACTGGGTCAATAGGTTAGTCTCAAAAAACGATATAAAGTTGCTATAAAATGATTGTAAAACATCAAAGAATGATAATATAATGGCATGAATACTTCATAAATTACAAATACATTGGAGACGTATCAGCATCCCCAGGCTTAATTCCTACTCGTCCTCGAGTAGGTAAATGATAAAAGAAATATTTATGAAGTGTGTGAAGGAAATATGCCCTAGAGGCAATAATAAAGTTATTATTTATTTCCTTATTTCATGATAAATGTTTATTATTCATGCTAGAATTGTATTAACCGGAAACATAATACATGTGTGAATACATAGACAAACATTGTGTCACTAGTATGCCTCTACTTGACTAGCTCGTTAATCAAAGATGGTTAAGTTTCCTAACCATAGACATGAGTTGTCATTTGATTAACCGGATCACATCATTAGGAGAATGATGTGATTGATTTGACCCATTCCGTTAGCTTAGCACTTGATCGTTTAGTATGTTGCTATTGCTTTCTTCATGACTTATACATGTTCCTATGACTATGAGATTATGCAACTCCCGTTTACCAGAGGAACACTTTATGTGCTACCAAACGTCACAACGTAACTGGGTGATTATAAAGGAGCTCTACAGGTGTCTCCGAAGGTACATGTTGAGTTGGCGTATTTCGAGATTAGGATTTGTCACTCCGATTGTCGGAGAGGTATCTCTGGAGCCACTCGGTAATGCACATCACTATAAGCCTTGCAAGCAATGTGACTAATGAGTTAGTTGCGGGATGATGCATTACGGAACGAGTAAAGAGACTTGCCGGTAACGAGATTGAACTAGGTATTGAGATACCGACGATCGAATCTCGGGCGAGTAACATGCCGATGACAAAGGGAATAACGTATGTCGTTATGCGGTTTGACCGATAAAGATCTTCGTAGAATATGTGGGAGCCAATATGAGCATCCAGGTTCTGCTATTGGTTATTGACTGGAGACGTGTCTCGGTCATGTCTAGATAGTTCTCGAACCCGTAGGGTCCGCACGCTTAAGGTTTCGATGACAGTTTTATTATGAGTTTATGAGTTTTGATGTACCGAAGGAGTTTGGAGTCCCGGATGAGATCGGGGCCATGACGAGGAGTCTCGAAATGATCAAGACGTAAAGATCGATATATTGGATGACTATATTCGGACATCGGAAAGGTTCCGAGTGATTCGGGTATTTTTCGGAGTACCGGAGAGTTACGGGAATTCGCCGGGAGAAGTATTGGGCCTTATTGGGCCATACGGGAAAGAGAGAGGGGCAGTCTAGGGTAGGCCGTGCGCCCCCTCAAGACCTAGTCCGAATTGGACTAGGGGGAGGGGCTGCGCCCCCTCCTTCCTTCTCTTCACTTCCCCCTTTCCTGGACTCCTACTCCTACTACTTGGAAGGGGGGGAATCCTACTCCCTGTGGGAGTAGGACTCCTCCTTGGCACGCCCTTATTGGCCGGCCGCACCTCCCCCCTCCCTCCTCTATATACGGGGGCAGGGGGGCACCCCATTACACACAAGTTGATCTTCGTGATCGTTCCTTAGCCGTGTGCGGTGCCCCCATCCACCATATTCCACCTCGATCATATCATTGCAGTGCTTAGGCGAAGCCCTGCGTCGGTAGAACATCATCATCGTCGCCACACCGTCGTGCTGACGGAACTCATCCCCGACACCCTACTGGATCGGAGTCCGGGGATCGTAATTGAGCTGAACGTGTGCTGAACTCGGAGGTGCCGTACGTTCGGTACTTGGATCGGTCGGATCGTGAAGACGTACGACTACATCAACCGCGTTGTCATAATGCTTCCGCTTACGGTCTACGAGGGTACGTGGACAACACTCTCCCCTCTCATTGCTATGCATCACCATGATCTTGCGTGTGCGTAGGAAAATTTTGAAATTACTACGTTCCCCAACAGTGGTATCAGAGCCAGGTTTTATGCGTTGATGTTATATGCACGAGTAGAACACAAGTGAGTTGTGGGCGATACAAGTCATACTGCTTACCAGCATGTCATACTTTGGTTCAGCGGTATTGTTGGATGAAGCGGCCCGGACCGACATTACGCGTACGCTTAAGCGAGACTGGTTTTACCGTCGTGCTTTGCACACAGGTGACTAGCGGGTGTCTATTTCTCCAACTTTAGTTGAACCGAGTGTGGCTACACCCGGTCCTTGCAAAGGTTAAAACAGCACTAACTTGACGAACTATCGTTGTGGTTTTGATGCTTAGGTAAGAACGGTTCTTGATCAGCCCGTAGCAGCCACGTAAAATTTGCAACAACAAAGTAGAGGACATCTAACTTGTTTTTGCAGGGCATGTTGTGATGTGATATGGTCAAGACGTGATGCTATATTTTATTGTATGAGATGATCATGTTTTGTAACCGAAGTTATCGGCAACTGGCAGGAGCCATATGGTTCTTGCTTTATTGTATGAAATGCAAACGCCCTGTAATTGCTTTACTTTATCACTAAGCGGTAGCGATAGTCATAGAAGGAATAGATGGCGTAACGACGACGATGCTACGATAGAGATCAAGGTGTCGCGCCATTGATGATGGTGATCACGACGGTGCTTCGGAGATGGAGATCACAAGCACAAGATGATGATGGCCATATCATATCACTTATATTGATTGCATGTGATGTTTATCCTTTATGCATATTATCTTAATTTGATTGATGGTAGCATTTTAAGATGATCTCTCACTAATTATCAAGAAGTGTTCTCCCCGAGTATGCACCGTTGCGAAAGTTCTTCGTGCTGAGACACCACGTGATGATCAGGTGTGATAGGCTCTACGTTCAAATACAACGGGTGCAAAACAGTTGCACACGCGGAATACTCAGGTTAAACTTGACGAGCCTAGCATATACAGATATGGCCTCGGAACACGGAGACCGAAATGTCAAACGTGAATCATACAGTAGATATGATCAACATAGTGATGTTCACCATTTAAACTACTCCATCTCACGTGATGATCGGACATGGTTTAGTTGATTTGGATCACGTGATCACTTAGATGACTAGAGAGATGTCTGTCTAAGTGGGAGTTCTTAAGTAATATGATTAATTCAACTTAAATTTATCATGAACTTAGTCCTGGTAGTATTTTGCAAATTATGTTGTAGATCAATAGCTTGCGTTGTTGCTTTCATATGTTTATTTTCATATGTTCCTAGAGAAATTGTGTTGAAAGATGTTAGTAGCAATGATGCGGATTGGATCCATGATCTGAGGTTTATCCTCATTGCTGCACAGAAGAATTATGTCCTTAATGCACCGCTAGATGACAGACCTATTGCAGGAGCAGATGCAGACGTTATGAACGTTTGGCTAGCTCAATATGATGACTGCTTGATAGTTTAGTGCACCATGCTTAACGGCTTAGAATCGGGACTTCAAAGACGTTTTGAACGTCATGGACCATATGAGATGTTCCAGGAGTTGAAGTTAATATTTTAGGCAAATACCCGAGTTGAGAGATATGAAGTCTCCAACAAGTTCTATGGCTAAAAGATGGAGGAGAATCGCTCAACTAGTGAGCATGTGCTCAGATTGTCTGGGTACTACAATCGCTTGAATCAATTGGGAGTTAATCTTCCAGATAAGATAGTGATTGGCAGAGTTCTCTAGTCGCCATCACCAACTTAGTAGAACTTTGTGATGAACTATAGTATGCAAGGGATGACGAAAACGATTCCCAAGCTCTTCGTGATGTTGAAATCAACAAAGGTAGAAATCAAGAAAGAGCATCAAGTGTTGATGGTTGACAAGATCACTAGTTTCAAGAAAAGGGCAAAGGGAAAGAAAGGGAACTTCAACTAGAATGACAAGCAAGTTGTCACTCCCACGAAGAAGCCCAAAGCTGAACCAAAGCCTGAAACTGAGTGCTTACACTGCAAAGGAAATGGTCACTGGAAACGGAAATACCCTGAATATTTGGTGGATAAGAAGGATGGAAAACTGAACAAGGGTATATTGATATACAGGTTATTGATGTGTACCTTACTAGTGTTTATAGTAACCCCTGAGTATTTGATACTTGTTCGGTTGCTAAGATTAGTAACTCGAAACAGGAGTTACAGAATAAACAGAGACTAGTTGAGGGTGAAGTGACGATGTGCGTTGGAAGTGGTTCCAAGATTGATATGATCATCATCACACACTCCCTATACTTCAGGGATTAGTGTTGAACCTAAATAAATGTTATTTGGCGTTTGCGTTGAGCATGAATATGATTTGATCATGTTTATTGCAATATGGTTATTCATTTAAAATTAGAGGATAATTGTTGTTATATTTAAATGAATAAAACCTTTGATGGTCATACACCCAATGAAAATAGTTTGTTGGATCTCGATCGTAGTGATACACAAATACATAATATTGATGCCAAAAGATGCAAAGTTGATAATGATAGTGCAACTTATTTGTGGCACTGCTGTTTGGGTCATATCGGTGTAAAGCGCATGAATAAACTCCATAAAGATGGATTTTCAGAATCACTTGGTTATGAATCATTTTGATGCTTGCGAACCGTGCCTTTTGGGCAAGATGACTAAAACTCCGTTCTCCGGAACAATGGAACGAGCTACTAACTTATTGGAAATAATACATACCGATGTATGCGATCCAATGAGTATTGATGCTCGTGGCAAGTATCGTTATTTTCTGACCTTCACAAGATGATTTGAGCAGATATGGGTATATCTACTTGATGAAACATAAGTCTGAAATAGTTGAAAGGTTCGAAGAATTTCAGAGTGAAGTGGAAAAATCATCGTAACAAGAAAATAAAGTTTTTATGATCTGATTGTAGAGATGAATATTTGAGCTACGAGTTTGGCCTTCATTTTAAACAATGTGGAATAGTTTTACAGCTCATGCCATATGGAACACCACAACGTAATGGTGTGTCCGAACGTCATAATCGTACTTTACTAGATATGGTGCGATCTATGATGTCTCTTATCGGTTTACCACTATCGTTTTGGGGTTATGCATTAGAGACAGCTGCATTCACGTTTAATAGGGCACCATCTAAATCCATTGAGACGACACCGTATGAACTATGGTTTAGCAGTAAACCTAAGCTGTCGTTTCTTAAATTTTGGGGCTGAGATGCTTATGTGAAAAGTTTCAACCTGATAAGCTCGAACCCAAATCAGAGAAGTGCGTCTTCATAGAATACCCAAAGGTAATTATTGGGTACACCTTCTACCACAGATCCGAAGGCAAGTTATTCGTTGCTAAGATGGATCCTTTCTAGAGAAAAAGTTTCTCTCGAAAGAAGTGAGTGGGAGGAAAGTAGAACTTGATGAGGTAATTGTACCTTCTCCCTTATTGGAAAGTAGTTCATCACAGAAATCAGTTCCAGTGATTCCTACACCAATTAGTGAGGAAGCTAATGATGATGATCATGAAACTTCAGATCAAGTTGCTACCAAACCTCGTAGGTCTTCCAGAGTAAGATCTGCACCAGAGTGGTACGGTAATCATGTTCTGGAAGTCATGTTACTAGACCATGATGAACCTACGAACTATGAGGAAGCGATGATGAGCCCAGATTCCATGAAATGGCTTGAGGCCATAAAATCTGAGATATGATCCATGTATGAGAACAAAGTATGGACTTTGATTGACTTGCTCGATGATCAGCAAGCCATGTTAAATAAATGGATCTTCAAGAGTAAGACGGACACTGATAGTAGTGTTACTATCTACTAAGCTCGACTTGTTGCGAAAGGTTTTCAACAAGTTTAAGGTGTTGAATATGATGAGATTTTCTCACTCGTATCAAAGCTTAAGTCTGTCTGAATCATGTTAGCAATTGCCACATTTTATGAAATCTGGCAAATGCATGTCAAAACTGCATTCCTTAATGGATTTATTAAAGAAGAGTTGTATATGATGCAACCAGAAAGTTTTTGTCAATCCTAAAGATGCTAACAAAGTGTGCAAGCTCCAGCAATCCATCAATGGACTGGTGCAAGCATCTCAGAGTTGGAATATACGCTTTGATGAGTTGATCAAAGCACATAGTTTTATACAGACTTAAGGTGAAGCCTGTATTTACAATAAAGTGAGTGGGAGCACTACCTCCTTTCTGATAAATATATGTGAGTAACATATTGTTGATCAGAAATGATGTAGAATTTTTCTGGAAAGCATAAAGGAGTATTTGAAAGGAGTTCTTTAAAAGAAAGACCTCACTAAAGCTACTTACATATTGAGCATCAAGATCTATTGAGATAGATCAAGATGCTTGATAAGTTTTTCAATAAATACATACCTTGTCAAGATTTTGAAGTAGTTCAAAATGGAACAGTCAAAAGAAAGAGTTCTTGCCGGTGTTGCAAAGGTGTGAAATTGAGTAAGACTCAAATCCCGACCACGGCAGAAAATAGAAAAGAGAATGAAAGTCATTCCCTATGCCTCAGTCATAGGTTCTATAAAGTATGCTATGCTATGTACCAGACCTATTGTATACCTTTCTATGAATTTGGCAAGGGAGTACAATAGTGATCTAGGAGTAGATCACTAGACATTGGTCAAGAATATCCTTAGTGAGGACTAAGGAAATATTTCTCGATTATGGAGGTCATAAAAGAGCCCATCGTAAAGAGTTATATTGGTGCAAGCTTTTACACCGATCCAGATGACTCTATGTCTCAATCTGGATACATATTGAAAGTGGGAGCAATTAGCTAGAGTAGCTCTGTGCAGAGCATTGTAGACATAGAATATTTGCAAAATACATACGACTCTGAATATGACAGACCCGTTGACTAAGCTTCTCTCATGAGCAAAACATGATCACACCTTAGTACTCTTTGGGTGTTAATCACATAGCGATGTGAACTAGATTATTGACTCTAGTAAACCCTTTGGGTGTTGGTCACATGACGATGTGAACTATGGGTGTTAATCATATACAGATATGAATATTGATGTTAAATCACATGGCGATGTGAACTAGATTATTGACTCTAGTGCAAGTGGGAGACTGAAGGAAATATGCCCTAGAGGCAATAATAAAGTTATTATTTATTTCCTTATTTCATGATAAATGTTTATTATTCATGCTAGAATTGTATTAACCCGAAACATAATACATGTGTGAATACATAGACAAACATAGTGTCACTAGTATGCCTCTACTTGACTAGCTCGTTAATCAAAGAGGGTTAAGTTTCCTAACCATAGACATGAGTTGTCATTTGATTAACGGGATCACATCATTTGGAGAACGATGTGATTGACTTGACCCATTCCGTTAGCTTAGCATTTGATCGTTTAGTATGTTGCTATTGCTTTCTTCATGACTTATACATGTTCCTATGACTATGAGATTATGCAATTCCCGTTTATCGGAGGAACACTTTGCGTGCTACCAAACGTCACAACGTAACTGGGTGATTATAAAGAAGCTCTACAGGTGTCACCGAAGGTACATGTTGAGTTGGCGTATTTCGAGATTAGGATTTGTCACTCCGATTGTCGGAGAGGTATCTCTGGGCCCACTCGGTAATGCACATCACTATAAGCCTTGCAAGCAATATGACTAATGAGTTAGTTGCGGGATGATGCATTACGGAACGAGTAAAGAGACTTGCCGGTAACGAGATTGAACTAGGTATTGAGATACCGACGATCGAATCTCGGGCAAGTAACATGCCTATGACAAAGGGAACAACGTATGTTGTTATGCGGTTTGACTGATAAAGATCTTCGTAGAATATGTGGGAGCCAATATGAGCATCCAGGTTCCGCTATTGGTTATTGACTGGAGACGTGTCTCGGTCATGTCTACATAGTTCTCGAACCCGTAGGGTCCGCACGCTTAAGGTTTCGATGACAGTTTTATTATGAGTTTATGAGTTTTGATGTACCGAAGGAGTTCGGAGTCCCGGATGAGATCGGGGACATGACGAGGAGTCTCGAAATGGTCGAGAGGTAAAGATCGATATATTGGACGACTATATTCGGACTTCGGAAAGGTTCCGAGTGATTCCGGTATTTTTCGGAGTACCGGAAAGTTACGGGAATTCGCCGGGAGAAGTATTGGGCCTTATTGGGCCATACGGGAAAGAGAGAGGGGCTGCCTAGGGCAGGCCGCGCGCCCCCGAAGGCCTAGTCCGAATTGGACTAGGGGGAGGGGCTGCGCCCCCTCCTTCCTTCTCTTCTCTTCCCCCTTTCCTTGACTCCTACTCCTACTACTTGGAAGGGGGGAATCCTACTCCCGGTGGGAGTAGCACTCCTCCTTGGCGCGCCCTCCTTGGCCGGCCGCACCTCCCCCTCCCTCCTTTATATACGGGGGCAGGGGGCATGCCATAACACACAAGTTGATCTTCGTGATCGTTCCTTAGCCGTGTGCGGTGCCCCCCCTCCACCATATTCCACCTCGGTCATATCGTTGCGATACTTAGGCGAAGCCCTACGTCGGTAGAATATCATCATCGTCACCATGCCGTCGTGCTGACGGAACTCATCCCCGACAGCCTGCTGGATCAGCGTCCGGGGATCGTCATCGAGTTGAACGTGTGCTGAACTCGGAGGTGCCGTATGTTTGGTACTTGGATCGGTCGGATCGTGAAGACGTACGACTACATCAACCGTGTTGTCATAACGCTTCCGCTTACGGTCTACGAGGGTACGTGGACAACACTCTCCCCTCTCGTTGCTATGCATCACCATGATCTTGCGTGTGCGTAGGAAATTTTTGAAATTATTACGTTCCCCAACAGTGTGAATGCTAGCAAAGTGCATAAGTTTGATCAATGATAATTTTAATCATTTTCCTAGCATCATAACAACAATTGTTTCTTATAAAACTTCTCATGTTATAGTAGCAACTAATTCACATGTTAAGGTCCAAACAATGAATTCTCTTGAAACTCAACAACCTATGTTCTCAGTCACCAAGCAATTGCAAATCAACTTATTCAACAGAGTCTAAGTAAGAGCTCCACATACTCAACCATCATATAGTCTTCTATGATTGCTAACACTCACCGCATACACATGAGCAAAATGTTTCAACTGGACACATAGAAAGATAGGGGCTTATAACTTTGCCTCCCAACGTATTCACCTTTGGGTGATGTCAACAATAATAACTCATGCTACCCATATCGAACTGGATATATGTGCCTAGATCTTTACTCACCACATGATGCTTGCCAAAGGAGAAAAATAAAAAGGAATAGAGAGAAAAACTTTGACTCTTTGCATAAAAGTAAATACATAAAAGTAAAAAATAGGCCCTTCGCAGAGGGAAGCAGAGGTTGCTATGCGCTTATTTCTTTGTATGCTCAACCCCTTAGTGCAAAAGAACGTCACATTATATTGCCCCTTATGATAGCAACCTTTATTATGCAGTCTGTCGCTTTTATTCTTTGCCATCACACGTTCGTACAACTCTCAATTTTCTCTTACACTAAATGATCTAACACTTTTAGAAGCAAAATTTTATTGCCTTATTACACCGATGACAACTTACTTGAAGGATCTTGCTCAATCTTAGGTAGGTATGGTGGACTCCCAAAACAAGATTTGGGTTTAAGGGTTTTTGGATGGACAAGTAGTATCTCTACTTGGTGCGGAATTTGTGGGTAGTAAAGTTGGGGTGCAAGCACCACATGTTGAAGGATCTATGACAATATAACTTCTATGTGAATATGAACAAACATAAAGCATTACGTTGTCTTCCTTGTCCAATGTCAACAATTTTGGAATATACTATTTTGATGGGGGCTCACAATCACAAAGGATTTCCAAGATAGTGTATTTGCATGTGAAAGTTCTCTTCCTTATACTAATTATTCGTGAATTGCTTGTATGACCAATATTGTGATTGTCAAGCCTCAAAAGATTTCACTTTCTAAACCCAATGTGAAGCTACCACTAGGCATTATATGGTTTAATCTTAATGATATTAAATTCACTCAACAATTTACTCATAGGATATAAGTGAAGCACAAGAGTAAATAACAAGTTACTCCAAAAAGATAAAAGTGAAGATCAAGCGAGTAGTTATGTAAATGGGTAGCTATTTGAGGACTCTCTTTTCTTTAAAATTTTCAGATATAAGTATTTTATTAAAACAGCAATCAAAATGAAAATAAAATTACATTTCAAGAGTAGCACAACTCATGTGAAGAAACAAAAACTTAGGCTCAACCGATACTAATCGATAATTGTTGAAGAAGAAAGGTGGGATGCCTACCGGGGCATCCCCAAGCTTAGATGCTTGAGACTTACTGAAATATTAGCTTGGTATGCATTGAGAATCCCCAAGCTTGAGCTTTTTTGTCTCCTTAACTCCTCTTATATCACGGTTTCCTTAAATCTCAAAAACTTCATCCACACAAAACTCAACAAGAACTCGTGAGATAAGTTAGTATAAATCAGTGCAAAACCTTATAATTCTCTACTGTGGCAAATCACTAAAATTATTATTCAACATTGCATACTAAATGCCTCTGCATATTTAATACTCCTATCCTCAAATAGAATCAAATAACAAGCAAACATATGCAAACAATGCAAACATAACAGCAATCTGCCAAAACAGTACAGTCTGTAAAGATTGCAAGATTCATCATACTTACCTAACTCCAAAAATTATTAGAAAAATACTACACTGTAGAAAATTTCTCATAGCTTTTGCAAAAAGTTTCAACAATTTATCATATTCTTACTTTTCTAGGGAATTTTTGCAACATCAATAAACTTTCTGTATTGAAATAGCAACATGTAAACTTGAAAAATAAGCATGGCAAAGGCTAGCATTGCCAATTTTATTGAAATAAAAGATGCAGAACATTATTCTAAATAACAGCAAGCAAATCCTAACAAAATAAATTGATGCTCCAAGCAAAACACATATCATGTGACGAATGAAAACATAGCTCCAAGTGAGGTTACCGATAATGTTGGAGACGAAAGAGGGGATGCCTTCCGAGGCATCCCCAAGCTTAGTTGCTTGGATCTTCCTTGAATATTACCTTGGGGTGCCTTGGGCATCCCCAAGCTTAGTGTCTTGTCACTCCTTATTCTCCTCATGTCGACATCTCACCCAAAACTTGAAAACTTCAACCACACAAAACCTAACGGAACCTTGTGAGATAGGTTAGTATGATAAAGAGCAAACCATTTCACTTTTGGTACTGTAAATGACAAGATTCATAATTGTTTCCACACAATTAATACTGTAGTATATCATTTCCACAATTTATATTGAACAAAATAATCCATAGAAACAAGGAAACAAGCAAACTATTCATTGAAAACAGAATCTGTCAAAAACAGAATAGTCTGTAGTAATCTGTACTCAAACCATACTTATGCTACTTAAACAATTATGAATTTTTTTTACCACGTGAGAAATTTGTATATTAATCTTCTTCAAAAAGAATCAACTCAAAATCACTCTTCTGTTAAAAATGAGAGCTATTTGTGTGAGCGCAAGAGTTTCTGTTTTTTAGCAAGATCAAATCAACTATCACCCAACATGATCCCAAAGGCTTTACTTGGCACTTTAATGAAACAAAAGCAATAAAACATGATTACCACAGTATCCTAATCATGTGAACACACAAAAATAATAGGGGTAAATCTTGGGTTGTCTCCCAACAAGCGCTTTTCTTTAAAGTCTTTTAACTAGGCATGATGATTTCAATGATGCTCACATAAAAGATAAGAATTGAAACACAAAGAGAGCATCATGAAGCATATGACTAGCACATTCAAGTCTAACCCACTTAACTTTCATAGGGATTTTGTGAGCAAACAACTTATGGTAACAATAATCAACTAGCATAGGAAGGCAAAACAAGCACAACTTCAAGATTTTCAACACACAGAGAGTAAACTTGATATTATTGCAATTCCTACAAGCATAAGTTCCTCCCCCACAATAATTTTAGGTAGCATCATGAAGAAATTAAACAATATAACTATCACATAAATCATTATTTTCATGATACATAAGCATAGAAATTTTGTTACTCTGAATGGTAGTGGGAGCAAACTCAACAAAGTAACTATCATGTGACTGAAAATTAAAATCATGATGACAAGTTTCATGGTTATCGTTATTCAATATAGCATACATGTCATCACCATAATCATCAAAGATAGGAGCCATGCTTTCATCATAATAAACTTGCTCATCAAAACTTGGGGTACTAAAAATACCATTGAACAAAGACGAGGATGCAAGCATCTGCAATGCTTTCCCCTGATCGGGAAGAGTAGGAACATAAGATGACTGGGGACCAAAAGCTTTTGTCTCTCAACCTATGCAGTCATAGCATAGATCACAGGAGACCGAGAAACACAGTCCCAACCATCTTGGGCAGCATCAGTCGAGGCACTTTGCGCATGTGAAGCGGACTGAGAGGAATGGTGCTTGCTCCCAACTGAAAGTGTGAGCTGAAGACCACAAACATATAGTTAGGTTCAGGCGCAACATGAAGCATCCACGCAGCACAAACTGACTCCAATTGCCTCTAAATGAGCCTGAAGGGATTGCGAGGGAACATGACACTCTCCGACTGCACATTGGTGAGAGCAGGTGTGTAGATTCATTTGAGCATTCCTCTCATCCAAAGCAACATATCGTGGTCCATGGCGACTGCAATATGGACTGAGGCTCCTCTAGCTCTGACAAATGCAGTACGGGCAACAGGATTGCTGATGTCTACTATGCAACTTTATTCTTCTAGACACGTGTTGGGCCTCCAAGCGCAGAGTTTCGTAGGACAGTAACAATTTTCCCTCAAGTGGATGACCTAAGGTTTATCAATCCGTGGGAGGCGTAGGATGAAGATAGTCTGTCTCAAGCAACCCTACAATCAAATACAAGAAATCTCTTGTGTCCCCAACACACACAATACAGTAGCAAATTGTATAGGTGCACTAGTTCAGCGAAGAGATGGTGATAAAGTGTATTATGGATAGTAGGAGTTTTTGTAGTGCGAACAATAAAATACAGCAAGGTAGTAAATGATAAAACAGATCACAAACGGTATGGCTATCGGCGTTCTGGGAACGGGGGTCCCCAGACTTGCCTGCCTGCGTCCTGCGGTGTGGCTCAAGGGGTGGCCCATTACGGCCCGTCTCCATCAACCCCAGCTCAAGACCCTCGCGAGGGGCCAAGCCTCGCGGGGCGGATGACGCAAGGCTTCCTCAGGGGCGGCTTCACCAGGCAGGCTCGCGAGGAGGCAGAGAGATCAAGGCAGGGGTACCTCGCGAGGTGCTCATGACGCAAGCCATGATGATCGAGACTAGGCGGGCGCCAGGCGGGCGTCGGCCTGCACAGTGTCCTCGTTTCCTCTTTGGTGCAAAGGGGGCAAGTGCAGGCACGGAGTACCGAGGCATCAAGCAAATATTGCCATATCGGTGCAACGAGACCAAGACCAGCGGAGCGGCAGGATGGAGGTCACGGTGGAGCCCAAGACGGCGTCATCGCCAATGCCTTTGGTAGTCAAAGACCAACTTTAGTCAGGATAACTTGTACTAGCTGTTCCCCATCAAAATGCCCGTTGTTGGCTCCCTTCCGGCTCAATATTTGGGAAGAGAACCAGGGCCTCTATAAATAGAGATAGCCACCACAGTAGGAGAGATCACCTCATCTAGAGGCTAGAGAGACCCACCCAAGTAGAACACCGCACCAGCTCAAGAACACCCCTCGCGAGGCTGTTCTTCCTCTGTACTGTTCATCATCAGCCCTAGAGGCAATCCACCACACCACAAACTAGAGTAGAGTATTACACCACAATGGTGGCCCGAACTAGTATAAACCTTGTGTCCCTTGTGTTGTTCTTCGTGTAGCTTAGATTCACGGTGAGGCGTTGGGACGTGGATCGGTAGGGGGAAGATCTTCGCGCGCACCCTAGAGTTTGAACCTTAAGGGTTTTGCCGGGACCCGATATCTGACAATTGCAATGATGGAAAATGAGGCCAAGGGTGCATAGTTGGATCATATGATTATCCCTCAAAGTGCAATAAAGAATCACTCCCGAGTTCCTATTAGCGGAGAACAAAAGATAGAAATTGTTCGTAGGGTACGAAACCACCTCAAAGCTATTCTTTCCGATCAATCTATCCTAGAGTTCATACTAAAATAACATCAAGCTATTCTCTCTGATCAATCTAATCAAGAGTTCGTACTAAAATAACATCATATGATGCATATCAACCAACTCTAATGTCACCTAGATACCCCCATGTCACCGCAAGTACCCGTGAGTTAATTATACAATATGTATCAAACAATTTCAGATTCATAATACTCAATCCACACAAAGAACTACAAGGGGACCCCAAAGTTTCTATCAGAGAAAAAATAATAAAAATGTGCATCAACCCCTATGCATAGATTACCCCAAAGTCACCGCGGGAATCCACAAGTTGAGTGCCATAACATATATCAAGTGAATCAAAATAATACCCCATTGTCACCACGGGCATTCATATGCAAGACATATATCATGTGTTCTCAGATCTGAACATTCAATCGGACAAGACAAAATTTCAAAGGGTAAAGACTCAATTCATCACAACAAGAGTAGGGAGGGGAGAAACATCATATGATCCATCTATGTTAACAAAGCCCATGATACATCAAGATTGTGACATCTCAAGATTGCGCGTGCGAGAGAGATTAAACACATATCTACTGGTACAAACCCTCAGCCCCGAGGATGGACTACTCGCTCCTCATCGTGTTGGCCGCCGGGATGATGAAGATGGCCACCGGTGATGATTCCCCCCTCCAATAGGGTGCCAAAACGGGGTTTAGATTGGATCTCGTGGATACAGAGGCCTTGCGGCGACGGAACTTCTGATCTAGGGCTACCCGGAAGGGTTTCAGAATATTTGGGAATTTATAGTGCAAAGAAGGGGTACGGGAGGCCACCGAGGTGGGCACAACCCACCTGGGCGTGCCAGGGGGCCCTAGCATGCCCTGGTGGGTTGTCCCCCCTCGGGGCACCCCCCAGGTGTATCTCAGGCCCATTGGGCTCCTTATGGTCCAGAAAAAATCTCCAAAAAGTTATGCGGTGTTTGGACTCCGTTTGATATTGATTTCCCGCACTGTAAAAAACAAAGAAAAAACAGCAACTGGCACTGGGCACTGGGTTAATAGGTTAGTCCCAAAAAATGATATAAAGTTGCTGTAAAATGATTGTAAAACATCCAAGAATGATAATATAATGGCATGAATACTTCATAAATTATAGATACGTTGGAGACGTATCAATTGCCAAGGACAAAGCTGTCAGCCAGTGGTTCGACAGCTTCAATCTCCTCCTCAAAATACCAAACATCAGACAAATTCTCATGCATATTATGTTCAGGTTCAACTCCATCCATCAAGGACGACCGGCCCATCATACTGAAAGAAGGATCTGAAGCTGAAACCTGTGTATGGCGGTGGGATCACCGGCCACACTCTCCACCCATTCTCCTGAATCTGCTCCGGAGCAGGAGCAGGCACGTTCCAGGCAGCTTCATTCAGAGCTTCTTGTGCTGCAATCTCATCAATTCTAGCTTGCTGCATGACTATATAGTATGGAAGCTCATAAGGATGCGGCGAAGCATTAAGAAGTGGGGGAGCTTCCTAAGTGCCCATCGGTTCGGGGATTGTGTTTCTGCCATTAAGCACATACGTCAGAATAGATCAAGATCAGCCAAGACCACCCTAGTGACCAGGAGACTATGTGGGACTTCAGCAACATCATTGATGTGACACTTCACCAAAAAAGGGCATTGTTCATTCGCTCTCTTTTTTGTTCGCCATTTTCTCGCAGATCTATTTTTAGTGCAATCTTGTTTCGTAGTCACAATGACTCAAGAGAACACCAGTTGTATGGTTTCTCCAATACCAACAACTATGATCTTATTAGCACTCCGATTTCTCCTCCCGCCACTAGTGCGGAGTCTTGTGATATTAATGCCTCTTTGTTGAACCTTGTTATGAAAGATCAATTTTCTGGTACTCCTAGTGAGGATGTCGCTTGCCATCTTAACACATTCATGGAATTATGTGATATGCAAAAGAAAAAGATGTGGACAATGATATTGTGAAGTTGAAATTATTCCCGTTTTGTGCAAAAATTTGGTTTTCTTCTTTGCCTCGCAATAGCATAGATTCTTGGGCTAAGTGCAAGGATGCTTTTATCACTAAGTATTTTCCGCCCACGAAAGTTATTTCCCTTAGGACACAAATCATGAATTTTAAGCAACATGAGCATGAACATGTTGCATAATCATGGGAAAGAATGAAATTGATGCTAAGAAATTGTCCCACTCATGGTTTAAATTTTGGATTATCATACAAAAAATTTATGCGGGGTTGAATTTTGTTGCTAGAAATCTTTAAGATTCCACCGCGAGGGGGTGATAACCCATGAGTATAGGGGATTGCAACAGTTTTTGAGGGTAGAGTATTCAACCCAAATTTATTGATTCGACACAAGGGGAGCCAAAGAATATTTGCAAGTATTAGCAGCTGAGTTGTCAATTCAACCACACCTGGAGATTAATTATCTGCAGCAACCCAAATTTATTGATTCGACACAAGGGGAGCCAAAGAATATTTTCAAGTATTAGCAGCTGAGTTGTCAATTCAACCACACCTGGAGATTAATTATCTGCAGCAAAGTGATCAGTAGCAAAGTAGTATGGTAATTTGGATAGTAGTAGCAATAGCAATAGTAACAGTAACAGTGATAGCAATGATTTTGTTGCAAGTGCAATAGTGACAGTAGCAACAGTAACTTAGCAAGAACTATATGAAAGAAATTCGTAGGCATTGGATCGGTGAATTGTTGGATGATATTCATCATATAATAGTCATAACCTAGGGCGATGCGACACTAGCTCCAGTTCATTAATATAATGTAGGCAGGTATTCAGTTAATAGTCATACGTTGCAGCGGGGTCCTATTGGAAACTAAGGGATATTAAGGCCTCCTTTTAATAGAGAATCGGAACAAAGCATTAGCACATTATGAATACATGAACTCCTCAAACTACGGCCATCACTGGGAAGTGTCTCGACTTCTGTCACTCCGGGTTTGCCGGTTCATAACAGGTAGTAGGTGACTATAACTTGCAAGGTCGTATCTAGAACATAGATATAATGGTGATAACATAAACGGTTTAGATCTTAAATCATGGCACCCATGCCCAAAGTGACAAGCATTAAGCATGGCAAAGTCATAGGAACATCAATCTCAGAACATAATGGATACTAGGGATCAAGCCCTAACAAAACTAACTCGATTACATGATGAATCTCATCCAACCCCTCACCGACCAGTGAGCCTATGAAGGAATTACTCACTCCCGGTGGGAGCATGATGGAATTGACGATGGAGAAGGGTTGGTAATGATGAAGATCAAAGATCCCCCTCTCTGGAGCCCTAAACGAACTCCAGATCTGGCCTCCCGATGAAGAAGAGGAGGTGGTGGCGGCTTCGTCTCGTGAAATGCGATACTTCTTCCTCCCTGATTTTTTCTCTCAAAAAAGATGACTTTATAGTATCAGGGTTGAGGTCTGCGGGGCCACCAGGTGGGGAAAACCCACCTGGGCACGCCTGGAGGGGGAGGGGGCGCCCTAGTGGGTTGTGCCCACCCAGGTGCCCCCCTCTGGTGGTTCTTGGCTCCAGAAATTCTCTTGTATTGTATAAAAAATCCTCGCAAAGTTGAGAACTTTTATTTCTGCACAAAAACAACACGATGGTAGTTCTGCTGAAAAAAGCGTCAGTCCGGGTTAGTTTCATTCAAATCATGCAAATTAGAGTCCAAAACAAGAGGAAAAGCATTAGGAAAAGTAGATACGTTGGAGACGTATCAACTCCCCCAAGCTTTAAGCTTCGCTTGTCCTCAAGCAATTCAGTTGATAAACTAAAAGTGAAAAATAAAACTTTTACGAACTATTTTGCTCTTGTGTACATAAATAAGCTTAAGCAGCACCCATGTTTTCAGCAAAGATTATAACTAACCATGTCAACAATAACTCTTAGAAACTATATTAACTCATATCAAAGACATAATCAACTCGCGAGCAATAATAAGATATCTCAAATAACGACACTTTGTCAAAACAACCATGATATAATATGCCAATAGTTGTATCTCGCTAGCCCTTTCTGAGATCGCAAAACATAAATGCAGAGCACCTCCAAAGTTCAAGCAACAACTAAACATTGTAATTCTTGGTAGAAAAGATCCAGTTATGATGCACCCAACATTAGCTATACACAATGCATGAGGATGACAATAGTGCTCTCAAGTTCTGGCGCTTATTTGAGAATGTGATGACACAACATAAAAGTAAATAGATAGTCCCTTCGCAGAGGGAAGCAGTGATTTGCAGAGGTGCGAGAGCTCAAGTTTTTAAAACAGAGGTTAATGAAATTTTGAAATATTGTTTACTTCACGACCATCAGTTATCGGTTGCTAAACACATTACTAGCGGTTCCCAAGCGATAAAAGTAAAGGTTTACTCCCCCTCCACCAACAATCACACTCCATGGCTTGTCCAAAACAATGGATGTCGTCCAAACCAACAACAGTCTGGGGGGATTTTTGTTTAATTAATTGCAATTTGAGTTCAGGACTGGGAATCCCTATTACAACCCCTCTCGTGCAAGGACGAGTGAATAAATACTCATCATGAGAATACCCCACTTAGCATGGAAGATACTGACTACCTCCTGTCGCTCTATGAACAATCCAGGCACACAAAAAAAGGATATTTATTTGAAGTTTTTAGAGGTGGCACATGCAAATTTACTTGGACGACAGGGAAATACAACATATAGGTAGGTATGGTGGACTCATCTGGAATAACTTGGGTTTCATGGTTTTGATGCACAACCAGAATTCCCACTTAGTACAGGCAAATGCTAGCAATTAGGTTGAGAAGTGGTCAGCTAGAGAGCGAAAACGATCATGAACATGAATTATGCATAAGTAACATTGGATACTAGCATGAGTAGGATATGAACACCATGAACATAATATCATAGAGGCTATGTTGGTTTTGATTCAACTACATGCATGAACATGTGCCAAGTCAAGCCACTCAAACATTCAAAGGAGGATACCATATCATCATACTACATCACAATCATTTTAACTCAATGTTGACATCCAAGATAAATCATCATCCACCCCTAGCTACTTAAGCATGGCATGAGAAACTACAATCTCTAATTGTCATTGCAAACATGTTTGATCATAATAGGCTGAATCATGGATACTAGGTTTGATGCGGAGCATCCCAAGTTCATCCCCATGGATCTACCTACACCTCCCACGACACCACTTGGACCAATGGCAAGAGCTCGAGCAAAGGCTATCGAAGATAAGGTGAACTCGCTCCTCTCCGAACTACCACTTTCTACACATGAGACATGGTTACTACCTCAAGCAGAGACCCTATGTGTGATCGGGTGCTTGGAGGAAAGCCACGGAACAACTACACCCAAAGGACAAGACGGTGAGGACACCAAGTACAAGGACCAAGAAGAAGGGCTGCCCGAAACTCCTAGCCACCGGACGACCGACACCTCTCGGCCGTCCGACGCCTGGAGGCTCCAACCGGCCAGCCAAGTCCCAGCCTGCGTAGGCTCCAGCAACTGGACAACCGACACCGATCAAACGTCTGACACCTCCCAGCGCCCGGACGGCTGAGCACCACCAGACGACCGACACCACCATCACTGAGCCAAAACATCGGAAGTATGGAAGACTCTGAATGACCAACATCTCGGACGTCCGACACCAACCGAACGACCGATGCAACCTGATCAGAGCCGAAACATTGGACTTCCGACAAGTACTGGACGTCCGGACCCTCGTGAGCCATCGGACGATCGGTGCCTCTCGGACGTCCGATGCTTGTGTGTTGACAGCGTGTTGGGCTGAGGCCCATGTACCCCTTCATCCACTTATACTATATATACTCCTCCTCCTCCCTCTTTCTAGGTTTAGCAAAGGATAGCTCATTTGAGAGATAGAGCTTTGCTCATCCACTTGGTTACTTCTCCATTGGAGTTCACGACCTATTAGAAGAATATCCCTGATGTTTTTCTCGAACTACGTCGGTATTTCCCCAAAGAGGAAGGGATGATGAAGCACAACAACGGTAGGTATTTCCGTTAGTTGTGAGACCAAGGTTATCGAACCAGTAGGAGAACCACACAACACAACGTAAACAGCCCCTGCACACAAATAACAAATACTCACAACCCGACGTGTTAAAGGGGTTGTTAATCTCTTTCAGGCAACGGTGCTAGAAATTGGCACGGAGACGGGAGAAAGTTGTAATGGATTGGATAAATAGATCACAAATAAAATAAAGTGCAGCAAAGTATTTTTGTATTTTTGGTTTAATAGATCTGAAAATAAAAGCAAATAAAATAAATCGCAAAGGCAAATATATTAAAGAAGAGACCCCGGGGCGGTAGGTTTCACTAGTGGCTTCTCTCGAGAAAAATAGCAAACGGTGGGAAAATAATTACTGTTGGGAAATTGATAAAACTTCAAATAATCATGACGATATCCAGGCAATGATTATTATATTCGCATCACGTCCAAGATTAGTAGACCGACTCCTACCTGCATCTACTACTATTACTCCACACATCGACCGCTATCCAGCATGCATCTAGTGTATTAAGTTCATGTAAAAATAGAGTAATGCAATAAGAACGATGACATGATGTAGATAAGATCTATTTATGTAGAAATAGACCCCATCTTGTTATCCTTAATAGCAACGATACATACGTGTCATTTCCCTTTTTGTCACTGGGATCAAGCACCGTAAGATCGAACCCATCACTAAGCACCTCATCCCATTGCAAGATAAATAGATCAAGTTGGCCAAATAAAACCAAATATCAGAGAAGAAATACAAGGCTATAATCAATCATGCACATAAGAGATCAAAGAGGACTCAAATAACTTTCATGGATAAAAATATAGATCTGATTAGAAACTCAAAATTCATCGGATCCCAACAAACACACCGCAAAAAGACTTACATCGTATGGATCTCCAAGAGACCATTGTATTGAGAATCAAGAGAGAGAGAGAGAGAGAGAGGAAGCCATCTAGCTACTAACTATGGACCCGTAGGTCTACAAAGAACTACTCACGCATCATCGGAGAGGCACCAATGGACATGATGAACCCCTGCGGGATGGTGTCTAGATTGGATCTGGTGTTTCTGGAACTTGCGGTGGCTAGAATTGATTTTCGTCGACTCCCCTAGGGTTTCTGGAATATTGGGGTATTTATAGAGCAAAGAGGCGATGCGGGAGGCCACCGAGGTGGGCATAACCCACCTGGGCGCTCCTGGGCCCCCAGGCGCGCCCTAATGGGTTGTGCCCCCCTCGGGGCAGCCCCCTGTTACTTCTTTGTCCCATCATGTGTCTTCTGGTCTAGAAAAAATCCACAAAAAGTTTTGCTGTGTTTGGACTCCGATTGGTATTGATTTCCTATGATGTAAAAAACAAGCAGAAAACAACAACTGGCACTGGGCACTATGTCAATAGGTTAGTACCAAAAAATGATATAAAATGATTATAAAAATGATTGGAAAACATCCAAGAATGATAATATAACAGCATGGAACAATAAAAAATTATAGATACGTTGGAGACGTATCAGCATCCCCAAGCTTAATTCCTACTCGTCCTCTAGTAGGTAAATGATAAAAATATAATTTTTGATGTGGAATGCTACCTAATATGTTCATCACATATTTTTTATTGGTAGCATGGACATTTGGACTTTTATATGGTTCAAAGCAATAGTCTAGTTTTGACATGAAGACTTTAATACTCAAGCATATCAACAAGTAACCATGTCTTTCAAAATATCAACACTAAAGAAAGTTATCCCTAGCCCATTATGCTCAATCATTGATCCATTCATGAAACACACTCGAATACTAGCTATACCAAATGCTCAAATACGATCATAATGCCCCTTAGTTGGTTCTTTATAAGAGAAGATGGAGACTCAAGTTAAAAATGAAAATTGCATAAAGTAAAAGAAAGGCCCTTCGCGAAGGGAAGTAGGGATTTGTAGAGGTGCCAGAGCTCAAAGCGAAAATTGAGAGATAAAAACATCTTGGGAGGCATATTTTTCCCACCAACCAAAACGACTTAGAGTTCCCAACACTTTCCATGCTAGATATATAATAGGCGGTTCCCAAACAAAAAATAAAGTTTATTCCTTTTTCCACCATACTTTCACTTTCCATGGCTAACTGTATCCACGAGTGCCCTCCATACCAACACTTTCCAAGGAATTTATTATTTGATGACATAAAGTAAATTCATTTTTCATTTCAGGACTGGGCATCCCTAATACCTTTGTCGTACTCTTGTGCAATGACATGTGAATAAGCACTCATCGGGAGAATAACACATCTAGCATGGAAAACATCGGCCACCCCTCACCGCCTCGCGAGCGGTACGAGCACACAAAAGAGAAATTTATTTTGAAAATTGGAGATGGCACATGCAAATTTGCTTAGAACGACACAAAAAATACCGCATATAGGTAGATATAGTGGACTCATATGGAAAAGCTGGTTTAAAGGGTTTTGGATGCACAAGCAGTGATCATGCTTAGTGCAAATGAAGGCTAGCAGAAAGATTGAGAAGCTTACAACCAAGACACAAAAAATATCGTACGGGAGCATTGAGCATAAGTAACAGCAAATAATGCACCACAAGTAGGATATAATTTCGTTGCATAACTATTGACTTTCGCGCTTGCATAGGGAATCACAAACCTTAACACTAATATTCTTACTAAAGCATAATTACTCATCAACACGACTCACATATCATATCGTCATATCTCAAAACCATTACAAAGAACCAAGTTACTTTGTCTAGTGATCTTCATGAAAGTTTCTATTATATCTTCCTTGTATATCTATCACTTTGGGACTAATTTCAATAGTTGCTTTTAATAAGCTCAAACAAATATAAGTGAAGAACATGACCATAATATTTATTTCTCTCAAAATAATCTAAGTGAAGCAAGAGATAATTTCTTAAAAATTCTACTAACTCCCAAATAAATCTAAGTGAAGCATGAGAGCATTTCTTCAAGAATAACAAAGCACACCGTGCTCAAAAAGATATAAGTGAAGCACTAGAGCAATTCCATGGCTCTAAAAATTTAAGTGTAACTATAGGAGCAGGCATAGCATAATTTTTGGATCCCTCAAAAAAGGTGTGTCCAGCAAGGATTCAAGACTTAGAACACAAAGAAAAACAAGCAAAGACTCATATCATACAGGACGCTCCAAGCAAAACTCATAATATGTGACAAATAAAAATATAGCTCCAAGTAAAATACCGATGGTTGCTACAAGAAAGAGGGGATGCCACTCGGGGCATACCCAAGCTTAGTTGCTTGATACTTCTTGAATATTATCTTGGGGTGCCTCGGGCATCCCCAAGCTTAGCCTTTTGCTAATCCTTATTCCTTCATCCATCGTAATATCACCCAAAACTTGAAAACTTCAATCACACAAAACTCAACAAAACCTTCGTGAGATCCGTTAGTATAAGAAAGCAAACCACTACTATAAGTACCGTTGCAAACTCATTACCGTTGCAAACCACTACTATAACCCGTTTCTATGGCAAAAACTCTTCAAAGAAAACCATAGAATCATCAAAACAAGCACACAACGCAAAGAAAACAAAATCAGTCAAAAACAGAACAGTTTGTAGCAATCTGGATACTTCGAATACTTTTGTAACTCCAAAAATTCTCCAAAAACTGGGACAACATGAGTAATTTGTTTATTAATCTTCTGGAAAAAGAATCAACTCAAAAGCACTCTTCTGTTAAAAATGGGAATTATTTTCGTGAGCGCAAAAGTTTCTGTTTTTCAGCAATATCAAACCAACTTTCACCCAAATCATCCCAAAGGCCTTGCTTGGCACAAACACTAATTTAAACCACAAAAACACATCTAATCAGAGGCATAATTGAGTATTCTATTGAAAACAGCAAGAAAAACAAAAAGCAAAAATATACAAGTTGGGTTGTCTCCCAACGAGCGCTATCGTTTTACGCCCCTAGCTAGGCATACTGCAAAGGATCTAAGTGTTGTCATCTTTAGCTCTAGATCCATATGATGCCCTCATGATTGATTCATATGGCGGCCTAATTCTTGTTCTATGGAAGTGTTCCATACCCTTCCTTAGTGGAAATTTAAATTTATATTGCCTTCTTTCACATCAATCACGGCATCAATAGTACGTAAAAACGGTCTATCGAGTATAATTGGACAAGACAGATTGCAATCAATATCAAGAACAATGAAATATATGGGCACATCATTCCTATTTGCAAGAATAAGAACATCATGAATTCTTCCCATAGGCTTTTTAATAGTAGAATCCGCCAAGTGCAAATTTAAAGAGGATTCTTCAATATCGGTATGACCAAGAACATCACATAAAGATTTCGGAATTGAAGAAACACTAGCACCCAAGTCACATAAAGCAAAAAAATCATAAATTTTAGTCTTGACTTTAATGGTAGGTTCCCATTCATCATGTAATTTTCTAGGAACTGAAACTTCAAATTCTAAATTGTCTTCAAAAGCTTTCATCATAGCATCAACAATATGTTTAGTAAAAGATTTATTTTGTTCATAAGCATGGGATGAATTTAGAATGGATTGCAACAAATAAATACAATCAACCAAGGAGATACTATCATAATTAAAGTCCTTGCAATCCAAAATAGTGGGCACATCACTGGTTAAAGTTTTGACCTCTTGAAACCCACTTTTATCAGTTTTTTCAACAAGATTTTCACCCTCCAAATTATTGGGACGCCTTATAACTAAAGTTGAATCTTCTACAGTCCCTTTTTCATCAATCTTAATTTTACTAAACAAAGAATCAATAGAATAAAAACCAACCATTTTAAAATCTTCATCAATTTTATGAAAGCAATCACTAGAAAACGTTTTTCCAAAAAATTCTCTTTTAGCTCTAAGCATAGCGGCTCTTTTCTTACTTTAATCCATAGAAACATAAAGAGCTTTAATTGATTCTTCAACCTTAGGGACAAAAAATTTCATCTTGAGAGTTTCTACATCATGAGAAATTCTATCAATACTTCTAGACATATCATCAACTTTACTCAGCTTTTCTTCTATCGTAGCATTGAGAAGTTTTTGAGTATTGGTAAATTCTTTAATATTATTCTCAAGATAAAATGTGTTTCTATTATTATTATAAGAAGGATTACCATAGGAATTACCATAATTATTAGAGGAATTACTAGGAAAAGGCCTAGGATTAAAATTACCTCTATAAGCATTGTTATTGAAATTGTTTCGTGAGATAAAATTCACATCTATGGCATCACTATTTTGATCAATCAAAGTAGACAAAGGAACATCATTAAAATCAATAGGAGCCCTTTATTAGCAACCAACTTCATAAGAGCATCAACTTTTTAACTCAAAGAATTTATTTCTTCTACCGAATTGACTTTTTTATTAGTAGGAGCTCTTTCAGTATGCCATTGTGAGTAATTTGCCATGATATTGTCTAGCAGTTTAGTATCTTCACCCAAAGTAATTTCCAAAAGTACCCCCGTGGCTGAATCTAAAAGATTACGAGAAACAAAATTCAACCTCGCTTAAAATTTTTGTATGATCATCCAAAGATTTAACCCATGAGTTGGGTAATTCCTTAGCATCAATTTCATCCTTTCCCAAGATTGTGCAACATGCTGATGTTCAAGTTGCTTGAAATTCATGATCTGGGTTCTAAGGGAAATGATTTTTGCGGGCGGAAAATACTTAGCAATAAAAGCATCCTTGCACTTATTCCAAGAATCGATACTATTGTGAGGCAAAGAAGAAAACCAAATTTTTGTGCGATCTCGCAAAGAAAATGGAAATAATATCAACTTCACAACAACATTGTCCACATCTTTTTTCTTTTGCATATTGCATAATTCCACGAATGTGTTAAGATGGGATGCGACATCCTCATTAGGAGTACGAGAAATTTGATCTTTTATAACAAGATTCAGCAAAGTAGTATTGATATCACAAGACTCCGCACTGGTGGCAGGAGGAGAACTCGGAGTGCTAATAAAATCATTGTTGTTGGTATTGGAGAAATCACACAACTTGGTGTTCTCTTAAGTCATGGTGACTATGCAACAAGATTGCACTCAAAAAATAGATCTGACGAGAAAACGGCGAACAAAAAAGAGGCGAATAAAATGGCAAATTTTTGTGAAGTGGGGGAGAGGAAAACAAGAGGCAAATGGCAAATAATGTAAATTGCAAGGAGATGAGATTTGTGATTAGGAACCTAGCTGATGTTGATGATGTCTCCCCGACAACAGCGCCAAAAATTTGCGTGTGGCCGGGAGACTATCTTGACTTGATCCTCCCCGACAACGGCGCTAGAAATTCCATTTGATGTTTGCTTGAACTACGTCGGTATTTCCCCAAAGAGGAAGGGATGATGCAGCACAACAATGGTAGGTATTTCTCTTAGTGATGAGATCAAGGTTATTGAACCAGTAGGAGAACCACACAACACAATGTAAACAGCCCTTGCACACAAATAACAAATACTCGCAACCCGACATGTTAAAGGGGTTTTCAATCCTTTCGGGCAACGGCGCCAAAAATTGGCACGGAGACGGGAGAAAGTTGTAATAGATTGGATAAATAGATCGCAACGAAAATAAAGTGCAACAAAGTATTTTTGTATTTTTGGTTTAATAGATCTGAAAATAAAAGCAAACAAAATAGATCGCAAAGGCAAATATATTAAAGAAGAGACCCGAGGGCCTTAGGTTTTACTAGTGGCTTCTCTCGAGAAAAATAGCAAACGGTGGGAAAACAATTACTGTTGGGCAATTGATAGAATTTCAAATAAGCATGACGATATCCAGACAATGATCATTATATAGGCATCATGTCCAAGATTACTAGACCGACTCCTGCCTCCATCTACTACTATTACTCCACACATTGACAGCTATCCAGCATGCATCTAGTGTATTAAGTTCATGGAAAAACGGAGTAATGTAATAAGAATGATGACATGATGTAGACAAGATCTACTTATGGAGAAATAGACAACATCTTGTTATCCTTAATAGCAACGATACATATGTGTCGTTTCCCTTTCTATCACTGGGATCAAGCACCGTAAGATTGAACCCATCACAAAGCACCTCTTCCCATTGCAAGATAAATAGATCAAGTTGGCCAAACAAAACCCAAATATCAGAGAAGAAATATGAGGCTATAATCAATCATGCATATAAGAGATCAAAGAGGACTCAAATAACTTTCATGGATAAAAACATAGATCTGATCATAAACTCAAAGTTCATTGGATCCCAACCAACACATCGCAAAAAAGACTTACATCTTATGGATCTCCAAGAGACCATTGTATTGAGAATCAAGAGAGAGAGAGAGAGAGAGAGAAGAAGCCATCTAGCTACTTAACTATGGACCCGTAGGTCTACAAAGAACTACTCATGCATCATCGAAGAGGCACCAATGGACATGACGAACCCCACCGTGATGGTATCTAGATTGGATCTGGTGTTTCTGGAACTTGCGGCGGCTGGAATTGATTTTTGTCGATTCACCTAGGGTTTCTAGAATATTGGGGTATTTATAAAGCAAAGACGCGATGCGGGAGGCCAGCGAGGTGGGCATAACCCACCTGGACGTGCTTGGGCCCCAGGCGCGCCCTGGTGGGTTGTGCCCCCCTCGGGGCACCCCTCTGGTACTTCTTCGGTCCATCTTGTGTCTTTTGGTCTAGAAAAAATCCACAAAAAGTTCGCTGCGTTTGGGTTTCGTTTGGTATTGATTTCCTGCGATGTAAAAAACAAGCAGAAAACAACAACTAGCACTGGGCACTATATCAATAGGTTAGTACCAAAAAATAATATAAAATGATTGTAAAACATCCAAGAATGATAATACAACATCATGTAACAATCAAAAATTATAGATATGTTGGAGACGTATCAATCCCCCAAGCGGATTCAAGACCCCTCACGGGAAGACCCCTCAAGACCTCCTCATGGAGAAAAACTTGCTACTTGTATCGTCCTTTGTTGATCGTGGATCTTGTATCACTCATTATGTTTGAGGATCTAGCACATGTGTGATCATTTTCCGTTGATTTGAGCATTTCCTCTCGTTTTCCCCTCGTGTTCTTCGTAGGATCACCTCCAATCATGAAAGATCGGGCATCTAGGGTTCCACCCTATACCATCCTGGTACCATGAGCCAAGGTTGTTCACGATTTTAGAGCCCCTACCCTTGTTTTCTAGCCTTGTTTTGTTGTGTTCTTACCCATATTCAAAAATTCCCCACCAAAAATAGCCCCAATTTTTTTTGTGATTTGTTGGTTGTGATGAAGTTTTGTTGGATTTGATCCATGGATTTGCTTTCTTACGAGTGGATCTAGCTTTCCCCCATCATCTCCACCTTTTTCATCCACAAATTCATCCGATTTTCCACCAATTTTGCCTCCCCACCATGTACCCTAGTAGTTCATCCTGTGCCCGAAATCGCCCAGGCACTAGACGCCCGTCCGTCTCCGGATGTCCGACGACTACCGGTCGTCCGACCACTATCGGACGTCCGACCACTACCGGACGTCCGACGAAACCTCACGAAACTGAAGATTTTATTTCGGCCACCACCACCGTTCCACCGCCACTTCTGCGTACACACTCCAATACCACCTTCCATCACTCTGATACTTCAACCTACCCAACCACCATCGCTTTCCGCAACCACCTTTGCTTACCCGATACACACCGTGACAAAATTTTGACACATTTGATCCTTGAGATTTGAGTTGCGGTTTCCATTGCCTAACGTGTTTCGGCTACTTACGGATGGTTCTACAATGACATCACCGCCACTCATATTCGTCATCGACATTGACCACTTCACCATTTTGACACCTTCACCGGAAGCAAGAATGGTGACCTCTATATCATCTTGGTAGCGTGGTATCCATTCATTGTACATTCTTGCCATTGCATTGATAACCCCATAGCCCATTTTTGCGCACCTTTCCTATCAAGACTAGCCTTTGAGTATTGCCGACAATGTTACTTTTGCACATTAGTGATCATAGTTCCCATCGCATACATACCATATCATCCCTTGTGCCACAAGGTTGTCATAGCATATACACAATTGCTATCTTTGTTCGTGAAGTTTTGCATGAGAAAGACCTCAGAAGAGAAAGATCCAAACAAGCTTTTAAGCAAAAGGAAAAGATAAGCAAAGAGCTTTTAATCAAGAATCATAGCATCATCTACATTAAGATTGTCATATCCGATCATCTTGGATAATATCACCGGAACACCATACATATAGCATACTTGGGATAGAATTCATTGCATTTTTGCTTAGTAGGTTGTGCACAAGTCTCGTATCCACCTATTGTGCAATCGTGCTAGCGTCTCTCTAGAGTTGTGCAACAAGAGCATTTTCCGTGGATTCCACATTTTCTGCTCAATTTTGGTTTGCACAACCCCATTTATCTATTTGCGTCTGCATTTCCGTGTACCATATCTTGCTATTGGTCTACTTGTTGCATTTGCAAATTTGTGAATCTTCTCCAACATTATCAAGTCTCACTAACAATTGCATAAAATTTGTGCCACCATCCTAACCGAGCTCCACCATAATTTTTTATTTCTGTAGGTGTGAGAGATTGACAGGAACTGGTACAAATTGTGCTATTTCCTTGTTACATCATTGAGTGATCTTTGATCCATCTTCAACTTTGATCAAGGTACATTTGGTATAGTTCTTCTCTTTCTCACACTCACATATTTGCCTTGAATGATGGATAGGCCAAGTTCTTCTAACAACCCACACTGCATCGAGCAAGATGACGACTTGACATCCTATGTCACCAAGAGCCACCTCTTCGGTGCACAAAGAGCTTTGCATCAAGAACATAAAGCTATGGACAACCGCATCGATAGCCTCACCACCGACATACGGCAATCCGAGCAACATACAAGAGACTACTTCGACACATCCATGGCCTCTCTCAAGGAGGATATTCGAACCATGATGGTCAAACGCTCTTCTACCTCGTCGTCCTATTCAAGACGGAGCCACTTGAGTCGACACTCCCATGACACCATCTCCGGTTCAAGTACACCAACATCAAACACTCTTTGACGAGCCGTGTGACAAGACCGTCATGCAAACCGCAATCCTCTACACGGAGCCGATCCTCAAGAGAAACTTCTAGCGCAAGAACACCGACATCGTAAAAATCAAGCTACCCTTGCACAAGCACACAAAAGGAAAAGCCAACACCAACAAGAGGAAAAGCGAGGACATCAACACCAAGAAGAGCAAGTTGCAAAAGCACTCCATCAACAACAACAACGGCATGAAGCCCAAGCACTTGAGGCGCAACGTGCCCTCCAAGACGCGAATCGCACTGTTACCGAATGCAACCGACAAACACATGAGCAAGAAGAAGCACTTCATAAAGAAGTCCAAGAGAGGAACTATCAAGCACGATTGCATCGACAAGTTCCGCAAGCTCCTCCACAAGTCCCATAAGCTCGACAAGAACCTCCACTACAAAAAAATACACTTCCGTGATGATACGTGTTTGTCACAGTAGGTCATGTTTTTTGTCATGCATGTACATCCATGACGATTTTATGACAAAATCAAGATAGTCACACCTGTGTTGTCGTAGAAGTGTTCCATGACATTACCAAAATTATCATCATGGAAGTGTCCACTTCCATGACGATAAGTGGCGCGTCATGGAAGTGCTTTCATCAAGGGTAACCGACACATGGCATCCACCATAATGGGTCACCGTTAAGCTATTGGGTCCGATTTTCGATCCGATAAGCCATTAACAACCCGGGCCAATGGGGATTTTCCACATGTAAAATTCTCAATGGCTAGAGGAACCACAGGTCGGCTCACCGTTAGGACAGATGTCGTCCATTCATTGGACAGGAGGCGCCTATGATACGTTGACACGTAGCACGGCCCAATAAATGGGCTGGCCCATTTGACATGGTCAAAAGGTAGCGGGCCGGCCCATGGAAAGCCTGTTAACGGCCTGTTCGTGTATAGCCCATTTACGGCCCGCTAACTCACGACCCGTTATGGACTATCCGAATTAATCCCAGTAGCTTCATCTAGGCCCTCCAATATGATTCCAGCCCAATGTAACTTTCGGCCCATGTATTGACCATGACGTCTTTCGGACCATATGAGGCCCTTTGTAACTCTTGACCCATTAACGACTCATGTTGAAACTGACCTCCGATGAATAGTGTACTGCTATATACCCATTAACGAACCATTATTCCATTGGGCCGTTTCCATCCCATGTTATCTTTCGGCCTTCTCAGGCCCATTTATTCTTGGGCCCATTTCTAGCATTCGGTTAGTTATGGCCCGTTACTGGCCTTTTCTACTTGTGGGACAAATTCAGCCCGCGGTTATAGTTGGCCCATTTGTGGCCCGTTAATCCGTTGGGCCATTTTCATAGCGTCATCAAATACAGACAATTAATGATGGCCCGTTATGGTCGGCCCATGAACGAGCGATTCCAACTCTAGCCCGTTTACGGTCCATAATGCGGTCTGTTATTGGGTCATGTTTGGCCGATCTATCATACGACCCGTAGAAGGCCCATTGATGCTACGGCCCATATAAGGCCCATTGTTTCTATGGCCCATAGAAGGCCCATTGTTTCTACGGCCCATAAGAGGCCCATGGTCACTATAGTAAATATGTAGCCCATGGTTATTGTGGCCTAGTTTTATAAAATGGGTTATTGCGGCCACTAGCAAACCATGGAAAAAGAACTGCACTGACTACAAGCAAACAAATAAACAAGACAACAAAGAAATAAATAAGCAAGCAACTTACGCTAGTTTATCATGGATTCACGGCTATTGGTCATATTACATCCACTGGGCATTAGAGTTCACCACCAGTGCAAATATAGGGAACAAAGCAGCATATCACATACACTGGTTGTCAAAGTTGGCGACCAGTGCAAATAAACGTCGCAGAAAAACAAGTCCAGAACTGAAACCACTTCAGAAGATCTCAAGAAACAATATCCTGGATACCCATAATGCTGGCAAGATGGTTAGCAAGCTTCTTAACTTTCTCTTGTTTGGTGCTTAAATCCTCCAGCGCTTGCTGGTGCACCAGAAAGTGTGCATCTGAATTCTGTAGGGACTTCCTCGGTCCTTCGGCTTCGTGTCGCAGCACATCTGATAGATGTCTTTCAACTTGAAGTTGAGACTCAAGAAGACGAACTAATTCAGGCAGCGAGTTCGAAGAGTTTGTGCCAGCAGTAGTGGCAAGTAACTCGAACACTACATCAAGACAGGACTTTTGGGTTGTCTCACTGTCGTCAAGATAGTTTTTCTCAGCTTTCTTGGAGACCAACAGGGATGTCTCACTATCTTGAACCTTATCTGCATTACTTCCTTTACATTGCATAACGGGGGTACTCTTATCCAATATTTTGTCCCCATTCTAAAAGAGAAACAAGCAAACACATCATAGGTTTACCATGTTGTATATGAAACTCAGTTTGGTAAATCAGTTCAGTAGTAAAGTGGACAGATAACAGCATGAAACGAACATATATCTATGGACCATGGTCACTTTATGGTCTACATCATTCTAGTTTTGTTGCCAAATCAAGATAGAGGCACAGTTCAAATAATATCTGTTTAAGACAAAGCAGAATAGACAAAATATAAGTGTGGGAAACTACAGAGCAATAACAACACTTGTAATGTGCATGACATGAGAACATATCTGTTTATTCAATTGAAACTGAAATCAACATAGAGCAAGTTACAAAAGCAAACCAGTTAAAGAAACGGGTTTAAAACATACCTGTTGCACCATTGGAGTTTCAATTTCATCCTTCAAATTTGAAAATAGTTGGTATGAGTAAATACAGTGATGCAAGAGCAAAGGAGTATTAACCATAGCTACAGAACTTGACCTGAGAACAATTCTTCTTCTGCTTTAAGCGTTGAGTTGGGATTCGGAGTGGTTGTCCTCGTGCTTTGGGCATAGCAGTTCCCTTACTAACTTCTCGTCATTGGGTTGTTTATGGTGGAGACAGTTCTGTGTCAATTGGAACTGGGTTACTATCTACTAGGGTTGGGGTGAGAAGGGGTGTAGCTGGTTCTCTGTCCAACTAGGTAGCGGTACAATCTGCGAGAGTCTGGGTTATGTGTGGTGGGTCTGGTTCTCGGGCAATTACAATTGTGGTTCTATCTGCATCGACTTGTAGCACTATATTTTCTAAAGACCATGTTGTTACTCCCTTAGATACTGCCATCACCCTCTCCAATTCAAATGGCTGATAGACAAGAAAAGTAATTGAATGTATGAACATTGTGTGATAGACAACTGCAATGGATAGTGGGGAATAAAAGAGGGTATGAAATAATGCACATTTATGTTGTCTAACAAAATAGGATAGCATGACACAATTTCACATATATGATGTAGCTAAACATGATAGCATGACACAATTTCACATATATAATGGGTAACTAAAAAGGATGGAAAGACATAGTTCAAAATATGATGACAATGTAAACAAGATGATAGATATAACTATATAAGGTATTTATTAAATAGGTTGGCATGCCATAATTCACATACATGCCGCCTATGGAAACATGATAGCATGATATAATTCATGGATAGAATGACATAATTCAAAATATGATGACTGTAAACACTAAACAGGATGAGATGATATAGCTATATGATGTCTTTATTAAATGGGTTGGCATGCCATAATTTAGATAGATGTTATCCATGTAAACATGATGGCATGATATAATTCAAATATGTGATTTATATACTAAGCAAGAAAGTAGATGGCAATCGCATATATGATGTAAAAACTAAGCAATACAAGACAACATGCATCCCATGAGTAATATAACCTTGCCAAGTTTGAGCATAGACCTCAGTGGGGAAATAGGACTGGTCATCTGTCTCTGAATCCTCCTCTGAGGAGCTATCTGTAAACAGCAAGATGTCTGCTTCGGCAGGTAGCATTGCCTACTCTGAATACCTTGTTTTCACTCCAGACACTTCCATCACTCCTTCAAATGGCTGATGCACAGGAAGAGTAGTTGAATATACAAACGTTGTTGACAAATGGAACACGTAATACAACAAAAGGATAGCATGATGTAATTCACATATATGATGATTGGCTAAACAACATGGCATTGCATAATTCACATATATAATGCGTTGCAACAGGATAGCATTGCATAATTCACATATATAATGTCTTGCAACAAGATGGCATTGCATAATTCACATATATGGTAATTAGACACTAAACATGTGGCATTCACACAAAGCATGTATAAACTAAGCAAATGAAATAGCAATGCAAGACACCATACGTGATATGAGCAACATAACCCTGCCAAGTTTGAGCATACACCTCGGGGGGGGGGGGATAGGATTGGTCATCTGTCTCTGAATCCTCCTTTGAGGAGCTATCCGTTACCAGCAAGATATGCGCTTCGCCATATAGCATAGTCTTCTCTGAAGAGCTTGTTTTAACTCCAGGATTTTCTATCACCGTGTCAAATGGCTGATGCACAAGAAGAGTAGTTGCATGTACTAACATTGTTGACAAATGTAATATGTAATGAAAAAAAGGATGGCATGATATAATTCACATATAAGATGACTGGCTAAGCAGGATGGCATTGCAAAATTCACATATATGATGCCTAGCTAAACAAGATGGCATTGCATAATTCACATATGCGATAAAGAAACTAAATAGATGGCATTCACACAAAGCATGTCTAAACTAAGCAGATGACATATTTGATGTATAAAGTAAGCAATGCAAGGCACCTTATGCATGATATTACCAACACCAGCATGCCGAGTTAGAGTGAAGACCTCAGGGGCTAAATAGGAGTGGTCTTCTCCTTCCGAATCCCCCTCAGAACAGTTATCTTCCTCTTGATTAGAATCGGAAATGGGTGGAGGGGGGCTGCCTTTGCGCCCACCATGGAGCGACGTCTGTATGAATTTTATTGCCATGCAAAGCTCGTCTCTTTTGCTCTACATGTTCAGTTCCATTGTGTACAATAACTGACATGCATAGGAATAAAACATAGTGAGATTATGTAAGGAGTGCATGCAGAAATCCAGAGTGATGGTAGCAACCTGTGGGTAGACCCAAAACCAATGATAGCATGTAGATAATGGCTTAAGTTAAAAAATACAGATAATGGCTTCTTTACTATTTGTTTCCCACCCAACAGGAAACTCATAGTAGACACCAGAGATTAACCAGATAGTAGATATATACTATTGATTGCGGCCCCGATATGTACCCCACAACCATTTAAAAACTCAAGTTTGAGCATTAGTTTGGAGATAACTCAGAGTCTAATCGGTGAACATGACGGTAAAGTAGCATGTAATATTAAGGGATGCATAACGTAAGCAGACACGAATGAGTGAGACCTCTCTTGCGGACCCATGTAGTCCTCGAGGTGATCTGCTCGGTTGATGATGGTAATGCAGTTGTCGTGGCTGCCGGTGGCGGGAAAGAAGATCTGAGGCGGCGAAAGATAGTCTGGAGTCCGGATCCCTGCTGTGGTGGGCCCTTTTGTCGTTGGAGCAGCTGAGCTGGGGTGGACAACGGGGCAGGAGGAGCGGGACAAACCACACAAGGTTTTCTTTGACAACTATTTGTAAGAGAAGTAATTCTGTAAGGGCTCGTTTGAATTGGAGGATTCTAACAACACAGGGATGGCAAATACACAGTAATAGGATAGGAATGCACGTGCAAAATAGAGAATTTAAAAACACAGGATTTCCGCCAATCTGGGTGTTTGGTTCACAAGCATTGGAAGATCATAGGATGCAAAGAAGCATGGTGATATTAAATCAACGCACAAGAAAATGTATGGTTATAATGCTATTATGCCACTATCTCTTAGGCTTGTGCTTCATGAATAGGAATTTGAAAATAAGGACAAGTGGATATTAAAATTCCTACGGTTTTTCTTTCAAGGAGACACTAAAGGAACAAATCCTACAGTTTTCCTTTGCTCCATTCCTTTGAACCAAATGCATGAATAGTAGTACCATAGGAAACTTTCCAATTCCTATGTTTTTCCTTCACTTTTCCTTTCAAGCACTGGCAATTCTTGTAGGCAGGCTTGAGGAGGGAAAAGCCTGCACTCAAAAAATGTTTTTGTGCTACTTCTACTACTTTGGACCCAGGCCACTACCCTACTAGCTCAACTCCCAGGCCCATCTACAAATGCATAGCTCAAACGCGTAGAGATAAATAATGATGGCGTTCAAGAGAGTCCATCACGGATAGCTAAGTTGCCTGGTACCTCACTGCTTGTCATATAGTAGGAGAAACTAATCGTATTTCACGTTACTACATGTGCTCAATGGAGAAATATATAGCATGTAGAGTAAAAAAGCGATGCAACAAGTGTACAACCTCTTTGGCGAAGCCATGTCGATCTCAGCATGAGTGGGTTGGTTGGTGAGCATGCTCCAGCTGATTTGGCTGTCGGAGGAGGGGAAGAAGATCTTAAGCATCTGGAGATGGAGCCCGGGGTACTGCTCCGCTGTGATCGAGGGTTTCATTGTTGGAGCAGCTCCGATGAGTTGTATGACCGCGAGGCTGAAGCGGGATAAGAGAGACAACATTAACTTGAGTGGAATTCTAATAGCATCTCCAATAGATGACATAAAATATATAACCACAAAGTGCTAGATGTAAAATACATTAGCATCTCATCTTTGAATTTAACTGCTGAAACTGAATTTAACTGTCGAAACTGAATTTAACTGTCAAAACTGAATTTTACTGTCAAAACTGAATGCACTAGTAGCAGAAAAGCAGCAGCAGCACCAAGAGCAGCAACACATGCGAGAGCTGGGGTAGCTGGTCGTGTAGCAGCATCTTGGGTAGCAGCTGCAAGGGCTCGAGGGAGAGCAGGATCTGCTGCTCATGCAGCCGCAACACGCGCAAGAGTAGAGCAACAGTGCAAGCAAGAGCAAGAGCGAGAGCAGCAGCGCAAGAAGGAGCAAGCGCAAGAGCAGACTAGGCAAGGGACCGAGAGCAAGATCAGAGTAGCAGCACGAGCGAGAGCCGAAGCAGTAGCAGCTCCTACTGATGTGGACGTCGCCGCCGAGGGAGCGACGCCATGGAGGAAGTGGCTGGCAATGCTGCCGTGGATGGAGCCGCGCCATGTCGGCTCGGGACCGAGCGCCGGCAGCACCGTGATATCGAATCAAGAAGAAAATGCGGCGATTAGTTTAAAACCTCTTTGGTGGCGCCGATTAGGCCTTAGCTTCATCGGAGGAATCGGTGATAATGTTGCTCTTCCGGTGGTGCAGATGAAGATAGAGGTGTGGGAATGGAGGTGACGTGAAAGACGAGGAGAACATCGGGGCAGCTCCTTGGAGGTGGAGAACGGGGTGGTTGAACCAGCGGGACGATGAGATCGACGATGGATCCTCATTCGGTGCAGTGGATGAGGGACGTCAAGCTGTTGTTGTGGACAACGTCGTCGGGGAAGAGGCTCTTGCTAGGTGGCGAATGGAGGAGGGTGTGGGGCTTCACGAATTTTCGCGGCCTCGGTGTACGAATGGGTGAGCGAATGGGATGGGAGTGGGAACCATGGCTTAGGGACGCACTTGTCCGAAATGTTGGGTAAGTTACGAAAGTACCCACACCGTTTTGAGCTAGGCGGTTCCTTCGGTTCAGGGCTATCACGGGCATTTCGTGTGTCGGGATTTCGCAGGAGGTGGGAGTTTTTGTGCACGTTGTAATTTAATGATAGCAATGTGCGGGTTGAGATGGAGGGAGTTTTTGGAGTACAACAAGACAAAGATATATCTTAAATATTTCGGGGTAACAAGGCGCGGGTTGAAATTTCTGGACAAGCCTAACGTGCACTGTACCAAATCAATTCGCACTTCCCTCGACGAAAAAACAAAAAGAAATCAATTCGCACCACACAAGAGAGTCTAATCCCGTGTACTGTACCAAATCAATTCGCACTACAAATGCCATTCAAGACTTTGAATTCTTGTGATGTTCAATTAAAATATTTTGCTATGTGTATAATGCATGCAACCTACTACTCAAATGAACATTTTAGTGCATTCCAAACGTATATACTACCACTTCAATATGAACTAAATTTGAATTTGTTTCTCTATTTGAATAAGATCTACAATCATGATTGTTTTCTAGTTAAACCATTTGAATTCGTTTTTCTATTTTAATAAGATGTACAATCATCATTATTGTCAAGTTAAACCATCGTTTGTATATTATCTTCACAGAACACCACATGATTACTGTTGAGTTAGATATGAACTATGTGTACTATATGAACTCAAACTTGATTTTTTGAATCCACTTTATGTTCATTTGAAATCATAGTACATTTCAATCTCTAACTAGAACTTCATAATCTAAACCATGTCTCATATGTATAATGTGTTTATCACATAATGTTTGGTGCCCCGCCCCCTATGCCTACAAGTATTTAGATGTGAGATGCAAACGCCACACATTATCACAAATTCAAATAAAATATGAGATTGTTCGATATATAGCTCAAAAGGACTCACGGATATCCATCTTTTTTACTGTGATGGCCAATACAACGATGTTTTAGGATTCCTTCCGGTGAGTTCCATTTTTTTAAATGTGCGCTCTGCATGGATCATGTAGGTTGCCTGTTTAAGCTATCAATTCATAGTATAGTTTGCTTTATACTAATCACTTTTTTTGTATTTATGCAAACAGGGGTGCTCTGGTTGATTTCAATGGGAACTGCACAAAATGTTCACAAATACATCGAATATTCTTGAATCATTCATTTCCACCACAAGAAAGGAGGTGCCAATATGTTCAAAGCATTGCAACATATAAAGGCGAAATCATACAAGCTATGCATGAATTTTGTTGATTTTGGTGGAACTGCACAAAAAGAACAGCTGGTTTATTTAGCATGAGGTGCCATGTCAATGTCCGAACTATGGCCAACCCTGCCCATTCCACAATTGTAGGCATTTGATATTTTGAATGGGAATACCTTGTCAAAGTTTACTCATTGATGTACAGAAAACAACATGCATTTGACATTTTGGAATGGGACAACCTTGTCAAATTTTGCTCATTGATGTTAGCAAGAAGTCATTTGTTTGATATTTTTGAATGGGACGCCCTTTGCTGTTAGCAACATCAATCGATTTTTTTATTCTTTAGTTGTGAAGTAAATATCAGCTCTGACATGTGAATCGCTGAGATGCATAATCATCGATTGTTTTGAATGTTCTCTACGAATTGCCAGGCCTGTGTGTTTGATTTCATCTGTTCCTTTTTACTCCATCTGTTCCTTTTTACTTCGCATATTAGATTTCTTTCAAGTTAGTTGATTTTACATTGTGAATGTTGATAGTTGTTTTCTATAAGATTGGTCAAAGTAGGGATACTTTGACTTCAGGCAAAACTTATATGCAGACTAAAAACGACCGGAGGGAGTACGTGTGAAACTGCTGCAAACGAGGTGATCACCATGGGAATAATGCTAGTACGTATTGTCGTGTGAAACTGCTGCAAATGAGGTGATCACCCTGGGAATAATGCTAGTACGTATTGTTTTGCATGTTCATCCAATGCCAGTGATACAAGAATTCAAACTAATCGAACTAAATTCATTCATACACGGCCGGATTTCATGTAAACATGCCAGATTTCATTACATTTCATACATTCTTCAACTAAAAAGGGTGCACTGGAGGTATAATTAATTAACCGAAGCTACCCACCCGTGTCCGGCTGAGCCGAATAGAAACTTCTTCTGAAGCACAGCTCTCAGACTCCACGTCGCCGCCAAGAAGCTAATCGGCCGTCAATAGTTAACCCGCCAAGCTTGGCTTCACCCATAGGGTAGCAGCGGTAGCCTTACTTGGACCCGAGCGGCGGCGACCTACTATGTTCTACCCTTCCTCGTTTTTTGTGTGGAACGGCCTCGTTGGCAGCGGGGCGGGGCCTCGATGGAGCGGGCGATGTCCTCTATCTCGTTGCCGGCAGGGCGGCGCCTTAGCGGAGCAGGGGAAATCCTCCCTGTCATTGCCGGCAGGGCGGGGCCTCGGAGGAGCCGGCGATGTCCTCTGCCTCGTTGTTGGCGGGGCGGGGTCTCGGCAGAGCAGGGCCTCGCCGAAGCTGGCGAAGTCCTCCGCCTTGGTGCTGGTGGGGCGCGGCCTTGGCGGAGCCGACATTGTCCTCCGCCTCGTCGTTGGTCTCGCCAAACAGTGCCTTGCCCGCTTCATCGTCCTCTTTGTAGGTGGCCGCAACCTCTGCCACCCGCGTGAGGTACCGCTAGCGCGCGAGGCAGCTCTTGCGGGCGGAGCGGTATGACTCAAGCATCGCCTCCTGCTCCGCCCGCTCCATGGCGATCTGCTCCTCCGCCTGAGGTGCTCCTGGAGGAGATGGTGGTTGTAGGTGGGGTCGTCCTGCGCCTCCTGGAACTGCTCCTCACGCTTCTGTCTCATCATGTCCATGTATTGGGCATGGGCCTCGCCGATGGTCATGGTGCAATGCATCAGCAAGGATGGCGCAGAGGAGGGGGTTGGCACCGGATCGTTGACTACCACGTTATCCATTGGGACGTCGTCGTCCTCCGGCTGCCTGCCGGCCAACCAATCGGCAGCAATGGCTGACATCTTCTTCTGGTCCGCCGTCCACCCGTCCCGAAGAGCGCTGGAGCGCGAGGAAGCCATGGTGGGCAGGTGTGGACAGGAGAAAGGGAACAGGGGCGGATGACTACGACTATGGTTGGCGCAGCAGTTTATATAGCAATGGTGGGCGACAGAGGGATGGACGGGTGGCACCAGTGTAGCCGCCTCAGCAACTGCGTATCATTAATGTGGGCGGCAGATGGACGGACGGACGACACTTGTGTCATTTGAACACGGAGCAATCGCCTGCACCAGGAAGCGGTGCTGGCTGTTTTGGGCGAAAAGTGCGCGCGGGCGAGTGAGATGGTCTGGGTGGGCCAGGGCGGTCAGACTCGTGCTTGGCAGTGGTCCAGGCATCCAGCAGCCGGACATGCGAGCTCGTCGAGCTGAGCAATGACAATTAGATGATGGACGTGGCTTCCGACCAGGAGCTAGCGGCACCATCCAAGCCAGTTCATGCCGTGTTAACCATAAAGCAGGTGCGGCCGCACTTCGACGCCCTAATGGTGGAAGATCTACCAGCGCAGGAGGACCTGTGCTGCAACCTCTGTCTCCTCAACGAGCATTGGCTCACGGAAGGACGAATCGCCGGCAAACAAGCGAACGACAATGCCGTCACGGACATGTGGCCCTATGATCCTGGCTTCCTGAATGAGCAGCAGGCACGGTATCAGACCATCCGTAGGGCCCGCGAGTCCCTATCCATCATCCTTCGAATTGTTGAGCTCGCCGTGGCGCCGCCATCTTGCTTTGTCAACATGGTCAACGAACAAGAGGATGATAGTGGATCCCACCAGGGCCTATCGGCGTCCTGGACTTGGGGGTATCCAGTCCTGCCTGCCTGCGGCCCGGAACGTGGCTCCATCGACGGCTTGGTATGACCCAGCTTCAACAACAACACGGCAAGACCCTCACGAGGGGCCAAGCCTTGTGAGGCGGATGATGCCATGACCCCTGAAGGAGTTGGCCTTCTCAGGAAGGCTCATGAGGGGCGGAGAGATCTATGCATCTACCTCATGAGGCTCAGCTGATGTGAGCCGTGACGACCAAGGCCAGGCGGGCGCAGAGTGCAGGTTTCCTCTTCGGTGCAAGGGATGCAAGCCACAGGTGCGGAGTCCCGAGGAATCAGCCAAAGGTTTCCATTCCGGTGCAACGAGACCAAGACCGCCAGGATGGCAAGACGAAGGTCATCACCGAGCCCACCGCAGCGTCACGACTAGAGGCTTTTCGCAGGCGAAGACTACTTTTGTCAGGATAGACTGTACTACTTGTCCCCTTTCAAATCCCGCTGTTGTGGAATCCCTTCCCGCTAATATTTGGGAGGAGGACCAATGCACTATATATAGGACTTAGCCACCACCATAGAGGGGGACCGAAAACAAGAGCAAGTAGAGCAACACACCAGCTCAAGAACACCTCACCTCCTGAGGCTTGTTCGTCCTTGTCCTAGTTCATCAATAGCCCCTTGAGGCAATCCACCACACCACACTAGAGTAGGGTATGACACCACAATTGTCGCCCGAACTAGTATAAATCTCTGTGTCCTTGTGTCTCTGTGAGCTTTGCGCACTAGGCTAGGGGAGGATCACGAGTAGGCAGGCTGGGCAGGTTGAGATCTCCACATGCACCCCAGTGTTCGAACCTCTCACGGGTTGCCGGACCCCAAAATCCTACATTTGGCGTGCAAGGTAGGGGTGCGTAGGATCCTCTCATCCGTCGTTCGACTCGTCTCTGCTCCGACACCTCCATGGCCGACACGCGTAGGGCTCGCGCCGAGCGTCGGGCTGTGGTCGCCGCCTGCGTCGCTCAGACAGCTCCGACGGGTGACGGCTGCACCCGCCGCGCTCCTTCTCTGGTGGCTAATGCCGCCACGGGCCCTGCCGGCCACGAGCAGCAAGCTTCATCGCTGCACCCGTCGGTGTGCCGCGACGGCAGCACCGCTACTCCATCACTGACCCCAGCAGCTTCATCATCCCACGCGTGCCGCAGCCAGGTGGACGCGTAGCCCACTCTGCTAATGGTGCGGGAGCTCCTTCTCTACCATCCCGTGGGTGATCTCTACAAGGAGTGGCTCGAGGGCATCGCCGAGTTCATCAGCGTCACGCACGGGGGCTCTAACGGGCCGGCTCACTCACTGCCTCAGCAACCACCTGCAGCAGGCAACGTCACGCACGGGGCTCCTCCTCCACCTCCAGCCCGGTGCGCCATCGTCGAGCCAAGGTGTATGGCTCCACGGCGCGACCCGCAGCGCGCAGCGCCAGCTCGGGAGGACGTGAGCTGCTAGGTGGTTCAATGCCCCTAAGGAGAAGCGCGCATGCTTCCAGTGCCCCAACACCAGGCTCGCGAGCTGCCATAGGAGGTGGCGGTGCACATGCACCAGGACCACGTTCCATCCCCTCGGTGACCTCCGGTGGCCACGGCAGGATGCCATGCGTTCACTGCAGAGCTCCACAACGTCATCTGGCCGAGCAAGTTCAAGCCTGACCTGCCTCCACGCTACGACGACACCGCAGACCCCGCGGAGTTCCTGCAGCTCTACGAGCTAAGCATCGAGGCGGCAAACGGCAACGAGAAGATCATGGCAAACTAGTTCCCAATGGCCCTCAAGGATGGCGCACGTTCTTGGCTCGTGAACCTAACCGAGGGGTCGGTTTCTTCTTGGGAGGAGATGCGCAGCCGCTTCATCGCCAACTTCCAGGGCACTCGCGACCGTCCGCCGGCTGCGGGCGACCTGCGCCGCGTCAAGCAGCAGCCTGGAGAGACCCTGCATTAGTATATCCAGTGCTTCAACAACGTTCGCCTCAAGATTCCCAAGGTGTCGGACGAGGCCATCATCTCTGCATTCACTGATGGCGTCCGCGATGTCAAGATGAAGGAGGAGCTCGTCATCCACGAGGACCTCTGCACTGCTCTAGAGATGTTCAACATGGCGTACAAGTGTGCGAGAGCTGAGGAGGGACGCCTCTCCCTCCTTGAGCTCCCTGATGCTGATATAGAAGACAAGAAGACCAAGACCAAGGACACGAAGCGCAAGGGGCCAGCCGTGCTTGCGGCAGAACCAGAGACCAAGCGCGGCTGCGACCACCCCGAGTCATCCAAGGGCAAGCGGCCGTTCTGCTCCTTCCACAATGTCTACAGCCACAATACCAGTGACTGCCAGGAGCTCAGGGCTCTCCGTGACGGGCGCCTCGGTCGACGCCCTGAGCGCAACGATCGGGGCTACGGTCGTGGGGGTGGGGGTGGCCGAGGTGGAGGTCGCTGGACGAACGCGACCACCGTCAGGAGTGGCGCGACTAGCCTCGTGAGGACCGCTGGCACGACCAGCCTCATGAGGGCAACTGGAGGGAGCAGCCACATGAGGACCGCCCTCAGCGCAATGCAGCTTTGCCTCCTCTGCCTCTTCCACCAAGAAGGAACGAAGATCACCACCAGGACAAGGGGGCTTGGGGCTTCCAGGAGCCGCAAGCCATCGCCTGCATCTTGGGCGGCTCACAAGCCCCAGCTTCTCACCGTGTCTTCAAGCAGTTTGCGCACGAGGTCAATGCGGCGCTCCCCAAGCTTGAGGCAACTCGCCCTCTCAAGTGGTCCAAGTGCGCCATCACCTCGACTCCTCGAACCGGCTCAAGTGCACGGCCACCACTGGCGCGCTCCCCATGCTCTGCTCCCCTGTCATCAGCAACGTAACCGTTACCAAGACTCTCATTGACGGCGGAGCAGGGCTCAATGTTCTCTCCGTCCAGACGTTCAACAGGCTCCAAGTGCTGTACTACCAGCTGCACCCCACCAAGCCATTCTCAGGAGTGACCGACGGATCGACACACCCGATCGGGCAGGTCCGCCTCCCGGTCACCTTCGGCGAGCACAACAACTACCGCACTGAGCTCATCGACTTTGACGTCGCCGACATTCGCCTGCCCTACAGCGCCATCCTTGGGTACCCGGTGCTGTCCAAGTTCATGGCGGCCATGCACCACGGCTACAACATCCTCAGGATGCCAGGAAGCGGCGGCATCATCACGGTCGCCTGCCAAGAGAAGGATGCGGTGTGCTCCCTTGAGCGTGCCTTCCAAGTTGCAGCAGTTGAGAACCCGGAAGACAAAGACGGTGCCCTCCCTCCTGAGGTCGCCCCCAAGACAAAGAAGTTGCAGCTGAGCCAGGGGTCTCATGAGGAAGCATCAGTCGAAGACGCAGTGCTGAGCCTTGCGTCTCCGGACGCGGCACCATCACCCATCACATAGGAAGGCGTGCCCAGTTTCCCTCTCAGGCTGGGCTTGGGGGCTCTCCTCTGGAGGGCCTCAGACCTAGCCCATGTCGCGAGAGTGGCGCTCGGGCTCCATGTGGAGGCAGCAGTCGAGAGGCACCAGGCGTTCAGGACTTCATCAGCACGGCGATCGAGGAGATTCAGGAAGGAAGGGTTCTTCAAGGCGATCATCGCCTGCCGCGAGGCGGAGCTTGCTGCCCTAGCAAGGGTAAAGAGTTCTGGGTCTGCATCGACATCCCTGGGCTCAACAGGGCCACATCTCGGCAGCTCATGTGGCCGTCTCGTGTCAGTCGTTGCGAGGGACCACCTCATAGCTATGTCCGCATGCCTTTCGGCCTGGCGGATGCGGATGAGGCGTTCCAGCTCTGCATGAGGGACGCTCAAGTGGCCTGCGATGCCAGGCGTCAGACGATCCTGGCGGAGATGGAGGAGCACCCTCAGGAGCCTTCCGGTCCGTCCGAGCCTCCCGAGGCCCGGCACCGGAGCGGCACATGAGGAACGGCTTCAGCAGCACACCTTTTTTGGCTACTTCAACAACTCTTCCACAACAGAATCATGTGACATCTCCCCAGTTCGTTTAGTTTGGGGGTGCCCCTCGGGCTGCATCATCCCCAGGCCGTGTGGGACTGTCCCTACGGCGTGTATCCCTTTTTGTGTTTTATCAGAGCCAGTTACAATTCCTTGCAAACTACCTTCAAATTATCAATTGCCTGACTGGCGCTTCGTCGCTAAGAGCGTCTCACGCCCTTGCAAGCTCTCCCATGAACACCTCATGATTAAGGACTGGCACGGCGTCTATGCTCGGGTCCATCCCTGCAGCGTCGCTAAACCCAAGCAGCTGAGCTCTGGCTCACGGACCGGTCCCATGTATGTCACCTCCTGTAGCTCTTGGTGCCTTGTTCTCGCATGAGCTAATCGTGATGGGTAAGCAAGAGCGTGCGACATGGTGCCCCCGTGGCCACGGGAACCGCGCGCCAGTTGTTTTTCTTCAAGATCTTTGCATGAGAAGACTGGGCACAACGTCTGTGCTCGGGTTCGTCCCTGCTGCATTGATAAACCCAGCTGCTAAGCTCTGTTTCGCGGGCCGGTCCCATTCACGTCACCTCCTGGGGTCGCTAGTGTCTGGCCTTCTCATGCAATAACCACAGGAAACTCATTCAGCGCAGGGTGCCTAACCATCTCGCAGGACCAATACAAGCATCCCCAATCAAGATCAGGCGCAACCCGCCTTGAGGTAGGGCCTCGTGAGTCCCGTGCTAGCTCGTGGGTGCCCATATACACCTCCTCCAGCCCTGCCGTGCAAGCCACATGCCAGGGCGGGGCTGTACACGCCCCGGGGGCTCTCCTCAGAGGGAGCCCCCCCCCCCCCCCACGTACCATTGGAAGTACCATGCTCCGCGCGGGCCGTCGACACTGCCGAGGAGCGGCTATGCCCGTGCGGGAGCGGAAGCGCTATGCTTCGCGCTGTTGATAAACAACTAGGGGTGGCCTCACGGCCGCATTAACCCCAGGGAGCCTCCGACCTCAGTGACTAGCCTCACCACGCTGCTCTCCCTCGGGAAGGTAGCGCGAGGGGGCTGGATATGGGGGCTACGCTCAGGTCACGCCTGGCATACCCCACCTCGCCAGGCCCCACGAGCCTGGTCTTCATGCACCCCTCCCAAGTGGGAGCTCGGTGAGGGAAAGGTAGGACGGTCTGTTCGCACGTCAAGGGGGACTCCTGAGCATCACGACTCAGGAGCCTAACTGGTCACGTAGCCCTTCACCTCTTGGGCCCGTCCTGGTGATCCGGATGACCCAACGATGGTTGAGGTATGCGCGGGGCCGGGCCGGGCCCTGCCGACGCAGAACGCCAAGACCTGGTTGTCACCCTTCTCTTTCAAGCCGTTCGTACGTCAAGGGAGACTGCTGAGCATCGCGACTTAGGAGCCTAACTAGTTTCGTAGCCCCTCACCTCTTGGGCTCGTCCTGGTGATCCAGACGACCCAACGAAGGCTGAGGTATGCGGGGGCCGGGCCTTGCCGACGCAGAACACCAAGGCTTGCCCCTGCATTTTTTCCTAAGCTGTTCGCACGCCAAGGAGGAATCCTGAGCATCGCGACTCAGGAGCCTAACTGGTCATGTAGCCCCTCACCTCTTGGGCTCGTCCTGGTGGTCCGGACGAACAACAACGGCTAGGGTACGTGCGGGGCCGGGCTCTGCCGACACAGAACAATAAAGCAAACGGAAAAGATGAAGGAGCATAATCTAGTTATTACAAGACAAATTGTTCCAAGAAAATAGTTTTAAACGCCTCCCCGAGGCATGTCACATAGTGCAGGATAAAAAGGCGAAAAGCAGAATCTCCGAAGCCACTTCTTCAGACTTGGGCATCACCATCGCTCGCCAGCGGAGCCTCATCGCCAGGCGTGTCGCTTGTCCCATCGGCTTCGCTTGGAGGGCCAACTACCATGTACTTGTTCAGCATGGAATCCACGGAGGTCTTCACGGCAGTAGCAGCAGCATCCTGGGAGTCGGCGTCCACCGGAGCAAGGAAGGAGGAGAGGTCAAAGCTGGCATCCTGGAGATAAAGATGGCTGAAGACGCACGTTAGAGCCTAGGAGGAAAGTGAGCGTGCCTCGCCTTCCACCAGGGACGTAAACCCGTCGACAGCGTCTTCGAGCACCGCCACAACCTCAGGAAGCAAAGCAGCAGGGCTCTCCCTCGGGGTCGTCACCACCACCTTTCCCGAGGGACCATCTCCAAAGAGCGCCTTCTGGGCCTTAAGGAAGCGCGCCTCAAGGAAGGAGAGGGTGTCGCGTTCTATGGTGGCCGCATTCTTAGCCTCAGACATGGCCGCTTGGGCTGCCTCCGCCTCCTCCCTCAGCTTTGCCAGGCGATCGCGCTCCCCAGCCTGCTCTAAGGCCATCTTCTTCACCTCGACGTCCCGACTGGCAACGGCAGCCTCCTGGGCCTTCAGCTTCTCCTCGCGCTCCCGGAACTGGCTGGCCTGGGTGGCCTGCTGATCCTAGAGGATCTTCAGGTCATCCTTCGCCGCACGACACCGGTTCTCAGCTTCTGTGGCCTCCTTCTGCGCTAGGTCGCGTGCCGTGGCAGCCACCCCAAGCGCCTTCTAGGCCTCCTCCACAGAGCTCCATGCCGCGCGGACAGACGCGTCGGCCTTAAGCCAACCAGAGAACAACCCCAGGTGTCCTCGTGCCGAGCGACAATCCGAGCCCTGCAGCCGCCCTGGAGGAGGTCCAGCACCGCCCTTGCCTCTTCCAGGGTCCTGGAGGAAGCGGGAACACCATGACTCGGCCACGCGCGGGGCAAAGGAGGAGACGCCCTTAGCGCCAAGGCGGAAGAAATCTCAACCTCATGAAGGCTGGGGGCTCCGGAGCCTGATTGCCCTCGGCGGCTGCAACAAGGCTGGGTGCTGAAGGGGTCAGGCCTGCCGAGGACACCAGCGCCTCCTGAGGACAGGCATCCACATCCTCTAGAGCTGGCGTTGCCCTTGAGGCTGCGGGGGCTGCGGCACTCTTTTTCACCAGGGCCGCGGAGGCCGCTCTGTCGCCTGCGGCTGCGGCGACCTCCATACCCTCCTTCTACTTCTTCAGCAGCTGCTGCCTAATGATGGGAGAATGCGGTCAGCACCACTTCAAGAACTGACAAGCAAGGATAAGGAAGAAGCTTACTGGTCAAAGAAGGCGTATTGCCTCTTCATGCTCAGCAGCGGGACCTGAGGGGGAGCAGCTGGCGCCGAGCCTTTGGGAGGAGGAGAGCTCGCGGTTGGCGCCGCCCGGGACGGTGTCGGCGAAGGTGGGATGCTGCCCGGAGAGATCACCGTGGACCTACTCTTCCTCACAGCTGTTCGCTTGTGCTTCTCGAGGAGGCCATCACAGACCTTGTGGTGACCCCTGGAGGGCGCGACACCTCCACTACCGGGGCCTCGCTATTGTCATCGTCGTCTGGCAGATCGCGCAGGAGCTCCCTTTGCTCCAGGGTGGAGGATTCATCCACGACATCATCCTCGGTGGCCTTGGAGGATTGGCCATTGGAGGAGAGGAGCACCAAGGTAGTAGGCGGCAAGGAAGACCCCAGCCGCACAAACCCGAGGTTGTCAAAGACAGGCATGGCTGCAACGACCTCCTCGGTGTTGTCGCAGTCGTACAACGGGAGCCAGCCCTCTGGAGGGTCGCTCGGGTCCCTTCCCGTCAGGTAGGTCAGCACCTTGTTCAGCTCCTCCTCGGAAAGGGGGTCCCGGCGCATGTGGATATTGTCGTCGTCACCGCCGAGCTTCCACAAGGGACGGGGGTGGTCTTGGAGCGGCGTGATGCGCTGCTTCAGGAACTCCCTGAATAGCATGGCCCCCATCAGCTTCGGGTCCTTTAGCTCCATGTCCATCGTCCTCACGAACAGCGTCAGGGCAGGGTCGGTGATCTTCTTAGACTTCCACCACTTGTCCTAGACGGGGAATGTGGTCGGCAGCTTCCGCGAGCTCTAGGATCTCTTGGCGTCCATCAAAACCCACCTCTTCATGACGTCCTCCACCTTCTTCCCGGCGCGGGAGATTGCATTGCCACCCTGCGCTGCGACAGAGCGGATGCACCCGACCGGGTTGTCGCCGGTCTTGCGAAGATAGAAGAAATGGCGGAACAGGGCAACGGAGGGCAGCACGCCCATGAACGCCTCACAATAGAAATCGAAGAGGGACAGAAGGAGGATGGAGTAGGCATGGATGTGGAGCGCATGCAGTCCATACCGGTGAAGGATGGCGAAGAAGAAAGGGGAGAATGGAGGCACCAACCCGGAGTAGGTGTTGTGCATGAAGAAGGGGAAGAAGTTGCTGCCCGCGGGCTCCGGGACAGCGGTGGCGACCCGGAGCATGGTATCCCCCCACTCATTGTCGTCGCTTGCCATCAGGAGGAGTGTTGTCTTGAGATTCTCCCCTGTCACGCAGGGAGCCATCAGCCCTGGCTCGTATCAGGCGGCACTAGCGGCTGAGGAGGAGGCCGTGGCCTTTTCGGCGGCCATCAGGCAGGAGATTTGGTGGAGAATCGGTGGATCTGGTGAGCTCTTCTGCTGTGGAGAGAAGGGGATTTGGAGCAAGACGAAGAAGGTGCAATGAAGGCCTGGCGGCAGGCGGCACCCCCTTTTGTCAGACTAGAGCAGTTGCCAAGGCAACATGGGGAAGCGGAGTCGCCCACGTCCAATCAGTCGCCACGCGTCATCAAGGCCCCAGGCAGTTAGGGCTCGCGGCGCTCCGCACTTGCCCTTTGTCTTCGCATGGAAGCCAAGTCCGAGCGCGCCTTGGGCCCGGGGGCTACTGGCGGCGTCCTAGACTTGGGGGTATCCAGTCCTGCCTGCCTGCGGCCTACCACGTGGCTTCATCGACGGCCTGGTATGGTCCAGCTTCAACAACAACACGACAAGACCCTCGTGAGGGGCCAAGCCTCGTGAGGTGGACGACGCCAAGACCCCTGAAGGAGTTGGCTTTCTCAGGAGGGCTCCTAAGGGGCGGAGAGATCTATGCAGCTACCTCATGAGGCTCAGCTGACATGAGCCGTGACGACCAAGGCCAGGCGGGTGCCAAGCGGGCGCAGAGTGCAGGTTTCCTCTTAGGTGCAAGGGATGCAAGCCACAGGCGCGGAGTCCCGAGGAATCAGCCAAAGGTTTCCATTCTGGTGCAACGAGATCAAGACAGCCAGGACGGCAATACGGAAGTCATCACCGAGCCCACCGTAGAGTCACGACCAGAGGCTTTTCGCAGGTGAAGACTACTTTTGTCAGGATAGACTGTACTATGTGTCCCCTTTCAAATCCCACCGTTGTGGAATCCCTTCCCGCTCATATTTGGGAGGAGGACCAAGGCACTATATATAGGACTTAGCCACCACCATAGAGGGGGACCGAAAACCAGAGCAAGTAGAGCAACACACCAGCTCAAGAACACCTCACCTCATGTGGCTTGTTCGTCCTTGTACTAGTTTATCCATAGCCCCTCGAGGCAATCCACCACACCACACTAGAGTAGGGTATTACACCACAACAGTGGCCCGAACTAGTATAAATCTCTGCGTCCTTGTGTCTCTGTGAGCTTTGCGCGCTAGGCTAGGGAGGATCGCGAGTAGGTAGGCTGGGTAGGTTGAGATCTCCGCACGCACCCCAGTGTTCGAACATCTCACGGGTCGCGGGACCCCGAAATCCGACAGGGCCATAGCCGCACGTACGCAAGTGCCTCCTTATTACTCCCTCTATTCCTAGATATTTGTCTTTCTAGACATTTCAAATGGACTACAACATACAGATGTATGTAAACATATTTTAGAGTCTAGATTCACTCATTTTTCTTCGTATGTAGTCACTTGTTGAAATCTCTAGAAAGATAAATATTTGGGAATGGTGGGAGTAGTATACACAACTATAATTTTTTTTGCTTCCTCCTGGTTTCCTGACATCATAGTCCCACACCATTGTCAACCTATATAGTCAATAAACGAGAGAATTGCACAAGGAGCGGCCGACAGTTGGGACCCAACAACTCGAGCAATATTTGTGTTTTTGTGGTGTGAGCAGAGTTTTTCTTGAGCGATGTTTTTGTTATTGATCAGAGGAGCAAGGTATCAACTGGGAGGGCTGTGGCCCGTGTGGCCCAGGCTATTATTTTATGTCGACCAAATATCTAGCCCACATATTAATATTTAAATGTGAAAATGGCTAGCCCAGCTATTCTTTTTTTGCGGAATACCCAACCTAGGTCAACTTGTTGTTCTCCGGTCCGCATTAGACTTGCCAAGAAAATGGGCTTTAAGAAATAATAAATGGGCTATAATTAAAAATATTGGTTGTAAATATAAAAAACACACCGGACAAGTACGTTTTTTGATTCTTCCATGAAAAGGAATAGTTTTTAATTTCATTACTTGCTGCGGTTGCAAAATTTTGTTGGATTTTTACCTAATGCAAATTTATTTTGAAATTATATTTAATCTGACTCTAAATTTCTGGTTAAAAAATATTACGGAGCCCATCAAAATGTTGGAAATTTGTTGAATTTTTTTGAGCGGTTGGCTGAAATTATTAACAAAGTCCTGGCTAGAAAATGGGCTGTAATTTTAATAAATAGTAAATGGGCTGAGTAAATTCCATTAGAATTAAAAATGGGTTGTACATAACAAATCAGAAATGGGCTCTATGTTCTCTGCCGCAAATGTGATGGTCACTTCTAGGCCTACTTAGTTGACGCTTACGCATGGCTTTGTCAACTTATAGTCAACACACGATTCTATTAGCAGTGGCCATTGGATGTACATCTAACAGCTGTGGTGCTTCTTTAATCTCGGATATTCATGCTTCAGCCGCCCAAACCACCACCGGTGGTACTACCTACTACCGCCTCCCGTGGCTGGTAGTGCTGCCGCGCAGGCCTCACCATCCCACCCTACTCCCATCGCTGTCCATGCCATTCCTCTACCTCACCAACACCTCCTGTTATTCTCCATAGACAACAGTCTCATACTACAGCCGAACCAGTGAACCCCCATACCCCCCTGCGTGTGGGCATCCACTGCTGTGTCGTCGCCGGCTCCAGGTCATTCCCTTCCTAGGCCTCACCATCGTCCACCGCGGTTGGTTCTCACTGCGCGGCGTGGTCAACTTTATCAACAAATGACAGCCATCGGAAGAGGCATGAATGTGGAGTGGCTGACAGCAGGGGCGCGCATGCCCCAATGGCCGCACGCGAGCAAGTCCCTCCTTATTATGCGAAAACAAATGATTTCTTCCCCTGACAGGTTCTAGCCACCAGCTACATCTTCGCATGCAGGGAAGTTTTTCCTTTATTACATGGAAAAAAGTTACCTCTGCCTGACAGCTGGGACCCACTAGCTTTATTATGATCTGTTTTGCGAAAATATAGATTGTACCAAAGATGCTAAATTGTTTTCTTTTTATTCTAACTCAAAAAAGAATTAATTAAAAAACCCAGAAAACATCTTCACACGCAAGGAAGTGCCACCTTATTACGAGCAAAAAAATGATTCCCCCCTGCTAGCTGGGACCCACTAGATTTGGAGGCTCACTTGTGGGCCAACTAAGTTGACGCGTACGGGCTTTGTCATAGTCAAAACGATTCTAGCTGCACTGACCATTGGATGTTAAATCAATGGCCGTGTTGCGTCTTCAACCTCCGGTCTTCTTGCTCCAGTCGCCCAAACCAGGCCCGCCTGCTCCAGCCTCTCATGGCCGGCTATGGTGCCTCGCAGGCCTCACGGACCGACCATACTATGACTGGCCAGACCTTCCCTCTACTCACCCACACCCCTGTTATTCTCCAGTGACGGCGGACTTACGCCGCAGCCGAACCAGTGAACCCTCATACTCCCCTCCGCGTAGGTATCCAGCCGCCTCGTCTTCTCTAGCTCCTCGTCGTTCCCTTCCTAGGCCTTGACATTGTCCACCGTCTTGATGATCTCGGCGCCTTGTGGTCAACAAGGTCAACAAACAACAGCCATCGGAAGTGGACTTTAGGCTATGAGGCTGACAGCTGGACCCACCAGCTACATCTTCGAAACCAAGGATGTGCCTCCTTATTACTTGGAAAATAAAAAAGATTCCTCCCCCTGATAGCCAGGACCCACTAGCTATATCTTCGCACGCAAGGAAGTTCATCCTTATCCTCCCTCACAGCTAGGACCCACGCAGTCGAAGCGTCTATAGTGTTGTCGCGAACGTGTACGTACATACTGGTCGATCGGTCTCTTTGCAATGATGAACCATGGCCGAGCAAGCAGCGACACGTGTAGTAGTAGACAACGTCGAGTTTGCGGTGGAGGAAGACTCGACATGCCCTGACATAGCAGTTCAAGAAGTCCCTTCTAAACTATGTACATGTACATACAACCAGATGCCAAAAAATACGGCCACGTACGTACATACGGGCGGGGTCTCGAACGCCTACTCACGCATACGTATGGCCAGGGCTCGTGTACATGGAGAGGCATCGGACGACAGCAATGGCATCGTGTTCATCGGGAGCCAACCGGCTTGGACGGAACAGCCGAAACGAGGTATGGCGTACCACAAAACGGAGGAAACGGGCCTTCTGTTCGACCGTCGACGGTCGAAATGGGGTCTTGTTCATTGGGAAGGGTCTGGCATACTGCAGAACAGAGGAAACGGATTTGTGTTCGACCGCATACGGTCGGAACGGGGTTTTGTTCATCGGGAAGGGTCTGGCGTACCGCGAAACGGAGGAAATAGACTTGTGTTGGAGTGCCTACGGTCGAAACGGGGTCCTGTTGATCGGGAGGGGTGTGGCGTACCACAAAATGGAGGAAACGGACTCGTGTTGTAGCGCCTACGGTCAAAACAGGGTCCTGTTCATCCACCGTCTAATGCCTCGCTCCAGCCTCCATGGGCTACTGTTCATCCACTGTCGACCTCCTCCAGCTTCCACAGGCTACTGTTCATCCACGGCTATTGTTCATCCAGCCTCCACCGACTGCTGTTCATAGAGCCTCCATGGGGTCCTGTTAAGCCACCCCCAACCGGCTGGGTGCGGTGGCCTCCTCGGGGTCCTGTTCATCCAGCGGCAACAGACTACTACCACGGGGTCACGTTCATCCAAAACCCATCGGGAACTGTTCATCCATAGCCAACCAACCGGCTTGACTCACCACGTCTCAACTCATTCTACGTACCGCGTGCACGGTAGCAACTGTCACTGTTAATAGAGAGGCAACCCAACACCGTCTGGTGAAGTCTCGTACGTCGGCTTGATCGGCTTCAGTAAGCAGCAGCCACTACAAAAAAAGACACATCCATGACATTTTGGGCTGAACGGAATTTTTTCCTGTCATACTTATGACACTTCTATGATGATAATTGTGGCAAAACCCGTATCATCATAGATGTGGTGGGCTCCTACTTCTATGACAAAAATCATAACAGAAAATGGGCTTTTCATCTTGGGCGGGCCAGAGACACAGCTGCCTGACATTCTTTAGGCTGTCCATGATGGAAAAAACCGTGGTAGAAGCGAGGGTGAGGAAAATATCAGGGAGTTCCCGGTTACGATGGGTGGTCGGGGGCCAAGCGATGCACGTTTCTCTCGTACCGTACGAGCGTGGGTGCGAGGCATTGGGCTCTAACTGAACCCGAGTGAGGCGTCGCCTAACTGAACCCGAGCAATTGCACTACAGGCTACGCATTACTGAACCCGAGCGATCGAGCGATTCCTTCGCTACTGCTGCTAACTGAAGCCGATCGATGCTACCTCTGGATGAACAGTGAGCGTTGCTGGGCGGTTTGGATGAATAGTTCCTGGTCGGGGTGAATGAACAGAACCCTGTGGTGTTGCCTCTGGATGAACAGGACCCTGATTGTGCCGGTTGGGGCTGGATGAACAGGACCCCGTGTAGGGCTGGATGAACAGGACGACCCCGTGGAGGGCTGGTTGAACAGTAGCCGGTGGATGGCTGGATGAACGGTAGCCCGTGGAGGGGTGGTTGAACAGTAGCCCGTGGAGAGGGCTGGTTGAACAGTAGCCGGTGGAGTAGCGCGCGGTGGAGGCTAGATGAACAGGACCCCGTGGATCAATAGTCGCAGGTGGAGGCTGGAGGAGGTTGACGTCGGATGAACAGTAGCCTGTGGAGGCTGGAGGAGTTTGATGGTGGAGATGAACAATATCCTATGGAGTCCCGTTTTGTGATACGCCACACCCCTCCCGATGAACAGGACCCCCATTTCAACCATAGCGCTCCAACACAAGTCCGTTTCCTCCGTTTTGCGGTACGCCACACCCCTCCCGATCAACAGGACCCCGTTTCGACCGTAGGAGGTCCAACAAAAGTCCGTTTCCTCCGTTTTGCGGTACGCCGGACCCCTCCCGATGAACAGAATCTCGTTTCGAACGTGGCCGGTCGAACACAAGGCCGTTTCCTCCGTTCTATAGCACGCCGGGCCTTGTTTCCATCGGCTATTCTGTCCAAGATGGTTGGCTCCCAAGTGTTCCGTTGCCTCCAGATGAACACGACACATTCTGGTGCGTCTCCATGAACACGACGATGTAGTTTCTCCGTTCCGACCCAGCCATGTAAACGAGCCCTGGCCATACGTATGCGCGAGTAGGTGTTCCAGACCCCGTCCGTAAGTACGTACGTGGCCGTATTTATTTTCTTGCACCCTGGCCGCTGTACGTACATGTACATGCTACGTGCGCGCCTCTACTATGACACATGCGCGTCTACATCGACCAGTATGTACGTACACGTTCGCGACCAGAATGACAACGCTACGTACGTTTCGACAAGGTGGGTCCCGACTGTCAGGCACTTCCTTGCGTGCGTAGATGTAGCTGGTGGGTCCCAGCAGTCAGGGGGGCGAATCATTTTTTGCCCGTAATATGGACACACTTCCTTGTGTGCGAAGATGTAGCTGGTGCGTCCCAGCAGTCAGGGGGAACGTCTTTTTCGCAAAATATGGTGGCCCGTCCGGTGGGTCCCTGCTGTCAGGTGGAGGAATAATTATTTTGCACGTAATAAGGAGGCACTTCCTTGTGGCCGCCGTGAACCCAACGGTAAGCCTCTCCACGTACAGTACTTTTCCGATGGAAGTTGTTCCTTGACCATGTTGACCATGCTGCGCCGAGAGCACCAGGGCTGTGGACGACGGCGAGGCCTAGGAAGGGGAAGACGCGGCAGTGGAAGCCCACGCGAAGAGTAGTACGAGGGTTCACTGGTTCGGCTGTGGTGTGAGGCTGCCGTGACCGCAGGGCCTGGCCAGCGGTGGGAATAGTAGGGGGCGGTGAGGCCTCCGCGGCAGCACAACCGACCAGGAGAGGCAGGCGCATGCGGTATGACCGGCGCTGCTTTGAGCTGCTGGAGCAAGAAGACCAGAGGTTGAAGAAGCACTACGGCCGTTGGATGGACATCGTACGATCACTTGAGCTAGAATCTTTCATATTGGCTAAGTTGACAAAGCCCTCCGTCCCCGTCAACTTAGTAGGCCCACAAGTCAGCCTCCCACCAAGGTGGGTCCCAGCTAGCAGGGGAGTATTCATTTTTTGTGCATAATAAGGTGGCACTTCCGGTGGGTCCGAGCTGATAGAGGAGGGATCATTTTTTTGCAAAATACGGTGGCCCGTCCGGTGGGTCCCAGCAGTCAGCGGGGAAACGGTTGTTTGCGAAATAGGGTGGCTTGTCCGGTGGGTCCCTGCTATGAGGTGGAGGAATCATTATTTTCCACGTAATAAGGAGGCACTTCCTTGCTGCGGCCGTGGACCCAGCTGTCAACCTCTCCACGTACAGTACTCTTCCGATGGAAGTCGTTCCTTGACCACGTTGACCACGCCGTGTTCCGTTGCATGCATGCGTCCATGGGCGTGGTGCGTCCCCACTGTCAACCTCTCATGTACAGTCATCTTCCGATGACTCTCGGTTGTTGACCACGTTGACCACACCGTGCCGAGCGCACCAAGGCCGGTGGATGACGGCGAGGCCCCAGACTGGAATGACCTGGAGATGGGGAAGACGGGGCAACAGAGTTGCAGATGGAGAGGAGTGGGGAACTTGACTGGTTCGGGTGCGCGGCAGCATAGCCGTGGTGCTGCCCACGGGAGACAGGAGCAAGAACAGAGGTTGAAGAAGGAGCACGGCTGTTGGATTAACATCCAACGGTCCAGTTGCTAGAATCATTTGTTGATTAAGTTGACAAAGCCTTGCATACATGTCCGCTTAGTAGGCCCACAAGTCAGCCACCAAATCTGATGGGTCCGAGCTATCAACGGGAGGAATAATTTTTTTCACATAACAAGGAGGCACTTCCTTCCATGCGAAGATACAGCCGGTGGGTCCCAACTGTCAGGGGGAGGAAACATTTTTTCATCTTAATAAGGAGGAACTTTCCTTGCATGCGACCATGGACCTAGTGGGTCCCAGCCGTCAGGCTCTCCATGTACAGTCCTCTTCCAATGACTCTCGTTTGATCACCATGCCGCACCGAGCGCAGCGAGGTGGTCGACGATGGCAAGGCCTCGGATGGGAACGACTTGGATGGGATGACGCGGCAGTGGAGTCGCAGATTGAGAGGAGGGGAAGGGTTATAACTGGTTCTGGTGCGGCGTGGGGCTGCAGTCGGTGGAGAATAACAGGAGGTGTGGAGGGGTGGAGGGATAGCCTGGCCGGCGGTGGGGTAGCGCTTCGCAATGATGCATGCTAAGCAGGGCCGCTAGCCGCCGGAGGCCGGACTAGGCAGTCTCGGCGATGCTGGAGGAAGAAGACGAGAGATTGAAGGTGCATGCCAGCCGTTGGATATAAATCCAATGGCTGTGGATGTCATAATCATTTGTTGACCAAGTTGACAATGCCATGCGTAGGCTTCGACCTATTAGCCCACATGTCAGCCTGCAAAAATGTGGCATAGATTTAATCCATGTTTTCTAGAATGTACGGTCCATTTGCTGGGCTGGATGAACAAATAATTCCACGTTAATGCGTCCCATTTACATTTTCTAAGAAATCCCAGCCCATTTGCACTTCCTTGAAATACACGAATTAGCTGGGCTCGTTATATATATAATGTATGTTAGAAGGAGCAATTAATATCAAAAAATAAACCGGAGAGGCACATTTTTTATATATAAAGTTAACAAATTAGCGACTTATTGCTCAAAATAAAAATGTGCATGTTATTATTACATTGGTCCTTAAAATCTTCGTAAGCGTTTGTACGTAATCACCAGATTTTCCTTGCCTGTGAGTAAAAAACAACCAGGATTTTCCTTGCCAACTTCTGTTAAACATTTATTTATAAGTTAATAACACGTGGGATGTTTTTATATGTATATATAAGTCTCTATAAAATATACGATAATAGTAATAATATAAATATATATAATGTGGTTAGAAGGGAAAATATAAATTGGACACATCATTATTATTCTTATATATAGATAAATAGAACAGAGACCTGCATTTTATTAAAAAAATACATTGGGTTGCCGATCTTTAAGAAAAAGCCCATAGGCCGGTATGGACCTCAAAAAATAAGTTTAAACCACTGTCTCCATATGTCGTGGGCTATGCATGTTAAAATACAAAACCTAGGCCTAGCTTATACTTGTTCGCCCTTTGGAAAAAAATGATACCAGCTAGATCCCCGAGCAAACTGGATTAAAGAGGGGGCCGGCGGCACGACTGAAGAAGCACATCAGGAGCGATTTTTTTCTTCAGTGGATGGCTCTCAATGGCGTTTTTTTACTTGCCTTTGCACCATACAACTTGTATTTTTAGCCTCCCAGTCCGTGGTGGACTAGCAGCCCATTTGCTGGGCGGGCCAACCTACGGAAACCAGCACTCGATTTTTCATCAAGCCCCCAAAACAACGCAATACTATGTTTGCTTTGAGGCTGAAAACATTACGACAGGGGTTGAGTGGGGGAGGGGGGAAGATAGAGCTAAAAGATTAAAAAGAGCTGATGCGCCGTTGCTACCCTAACAAAGCAGGTGCAATTCTTCTCGGGAAGAAGGTGTGTTGTTGACACCCACACGTCACATATCCCACAGTAGGCATACTAACAACTTCACACACAAGTACAACAGAAAAGGTAAACATTCGTATCAAACTCAGGTTCATAGGACACGTTTATATTCATAGCCAACATTCACAATCAACAACTCAAAAGATTCATATATACACAAGTTCAGCATGTCTATGCATCCAAATGATTGATAGATCACACGACAATATTCATATATAATTCACGAAAAGATTCAGATATACACATGTTCAGTATGTTTATGCATCCAAGTGATTAAGATCACAGACAATATGATCCATGGACGAAGTATAATTACCTAGGGTACAGACTGGTAAATGGTGTTCAGTCGGAGGTACTTCTTGCTAAAATTAATGCTTGTATGAGTAAACTTTCGAGTACATAAGAGGCAGCATAGACAATCTGAATTTTGCTTGTAGGTTTATCCTCAAATAGTGGCCTCGTGCCGAGGGAGGTTTGAGCAACTTGGCCACTACTTTCATCCAACTATTTTACTGGCTCATCTTGGTCCTATAGCTCACCAAAATTCTACATTGCAGACAAGAAATGAGGCAGTTGAGAAAATGAACCACCCAAATTTTTTGTACAGTTCAACTGAAATGGAGCATCCCTAGCGTGAAGACTGATTATGTGCAAGATGAATATACGCGTCAACCAGCTTGTGTGGAATCTTTAGACTCCATGCCATACAGTTCGCTACCATATCGGCCGATAACCAAAAGGCACAAGTTGGGACCAAAGACTGGACTGTGCTTTTCTGGGTTATGCGCCAAGCAATATTTTTGGTGTTCACTCTCCTAATACTTGGAGTTTGACAAATGGTTGACGCTGGTTGATACTCGAATGAATATAGGCACTTCTCCTTGTCAACATCGATGCTTGTCTGAGTGAACTTTGGAGTACATAGCAGCAACATAAGTATCAGCCCATCTGATCTTTTTGTGCAGTTCTACTGAAATCACCCAATGCAAAGATTTGCCTGCGAGTTCAGGCTCTAAGTTACTCCTTTATAAAATCGGCAAACAGTAGCACAATACCAAATTACCAATACATGACAAGCACAATAATCAGGATAAAGACCAGTACCAACCTGGGTGAGGTAGCATATCAATTACTATTTCCTTTAACAGGAAGCCGAGATAAGTGAAGAGACTGACAGCAAAGGAAGGAAACAGGCCCAGATTACCGACTGACAGGAAAGGATGGAAGCTGTCGAGGCAATGAAGCACCCAAAGTTTTTGTGCAGTTCCACCAAAATCTAGCATCCCTGTTGGCACATATATTGAGAGAGTGAGATTACTGTAATAGTGGGACTTGTTGACGAAACATACACTAACAAATAGAAACACCCTCATTATCTTAATTGGTACAGTTAGCAACATAGTAGTCTTGCTTAAAGAGAGGTATTAGTTTATTTAATCAGTGCCAATTAGCTCAACACTCAAAGCATTGCCATGTATCATAGGTTGCAAAACTTTAACATGCAAAGATAAAGGAGTTTCTCAAGACAGTAGCACGATACAAATAGAGATGATAGCAAACTAATATGGATGAAGGCCTTAGGCCCGTACCAACCTAAGGAAAAAAGATTATTCATGTAGTCCCATAAGAGATGATAAAGCACTCACTGGAATCACTCAATAGTATATATTTTGGTGCACTTCAAATATATGGTTGAAATCACTCTTGTTTACCAATGTTGAGATTATATCGAAATATAATCAAGAACTTCCAGCAGAGTTAAAGCACTGGCTGGGATACAGTTCATTGTATTGTCTTGTGTAGTTCCACTAAAATGTATGATTGTCACAACATGATCCCAGTTTGCACAAGTAGGAACAAGGTGAAACCTTCATTAGCTTAGTGAGAAAGGATAGAAAGACAATAGCATATTACTCTAACAGTAGCATCAAATTCATGATGGACAATACGCAAAACATTGCCTCACTGAACCAATGGCAATAAATTGACATGCAAAACAATAACACTATTATGTCATGACACTAATAATATTCCCTCCCTGCTCCACCACATGATTCACCTCCATAGACAAACATACATACGTACATGATTCAGCATAGGTCCTTGTTTCAAAAAAAATGATTCAGCATAGGGTTCTACTAAAGATTTGTTTAACTCTGACAGGAAAATTAGGCAGCAATAAATTAGTGGTACTTAAGTACTCCTAATTAACTAAGTGACCTTGCAGAAGTGGAACCCTATGCACTGCTTATTCTTCTTCTTCTTCCTCTTCATGATCTGTTTCTCTTTCTTCTCACCAGTTGGTGAAACCAAGTACATGATTGGCCTTCTATTTCAGAATTGGTTTTGTCAGTTAGGTAGTACAAGTGTACTAGTAAAAAATAGCATTATTTTCTCATGGCAGTTGGAAAATAGAGATGAACACATGCATTACATATCATTCTTACCTAAAGGAAGGTTATGGCGCCAATATGGATGAGGAGGATTGGAACACAGATCTCCCTTTGTGCAGTTCCATCGAAATGAACCAACTGTTCCATTCTGACAATCTAGTTAAACAACACAAAAGTCACTTCTTTTAAGAAGTGTTTTGTGCAGTGCACCAAAAGGTCACAATAGCAACCAGGTGAAACGGATATCCCTATTTGCACAAAAAGCTACAGAGAAAACAGCCAGAGTCTCAAACAATTACTGGCGAAAACATTTGGCTAAACTTGTCATGGCTTATAACAGTAGCATGGCTTCATTTTACCAGGGGCATTAGATTAAGAACAGTTAAATATTGGTATAAGGGCATGGGACAGTGGGTGCACCAGCAGTCCAGCACCATGTACCTAAACAGGGGCATAAAGTTGTGATTCATAGTTTGTTGCCTCGAGAAACAAAAATCCTAGAATCATATCTGGGTTGGTCCCATTTTTGTTCACTCTAGCCACCTACTCCTATGTGTGGATAGCAAATCTAGTCCTGGTCATACCACTATGTACAGCGTTACCCCTATATTTCCCTTTTCAACCAAGAGACCAGTTGGATGACCAGTCTGTACTACTTTCACCCTCTTCTCTTCCTGTTTGTACCAAGTCCGATGTACATACTAAATTCCCCCACCCCCAATTTATTTCTTGTTTGAACTAAGTACAAGATTCGACTCCATGAAGTAGCTTTACCTCTAATGATAGAAAAAAAGGTGACGTTGGACCATCCGATCTAGAGGGGCTGAGAGGTAGAAAATGATGCACATGCAGCGACGTAGCAAGCCGAGGAAGTAGATCTAAGGCGGTTTCGAAGGAAGATATACCTGAAGTATGTCGGGATGTGGATAGGTGGGCGGTGGGAGGCTGGATCCGCCCACACTAGGGCAACGATGAAGGGATCGGAGGACCTCCAGCGCCAACGCTCGGCCAGAGATAACGGTGCGGTCGGCAGTGGGTCTCCTCCCTCGCTGTCGACGACGGCCTAAATGCTGCCCCTCCTCCCCTTCACCGGCAGAGGGGGATACGTCCGGATCTGTAACCAGCGGTGAGGATAGAAAGACAGTGTTGTTTGAAGGGAGAAAGACAGTGTTACCACCCCTATCTTGTTTAGATCTGGAGAGGATGAGAGTGTGTGAATAGAGCAACCCTAGCAAGCAAGCGTGGAGGGTCCGGCCTATATATACGTAGTGGGGTAGTTTTCCTTTCTCACTCCATCAAAACAATCGTTTAAAATTGTATACTACGTGCCAAGTCGCCGTTTTTTAGTTGTTGATTGTTTTTTGAGATAGCTATCCGCTTGTTCCAAGTGGTGTTATGGTGTGCCAGGTCACACTTTGTATCGTTCAAGTCTGGTACAAGTCCCTCCATTAAATGAACAACCACCCCTCATAAAAATTGTGAACAAGCCCATGGCTAAAATTATCAGAAACGTGGATTGCCCCAACATGCATTATTATTTATATTTTCTACTCCCTTCATTCCTAAATATAAGTCTTTTTTATTAGCCACACCTAAGACAAGAATTTTTTATTAGCAGTGAACCCCACATGTCATAGACACAAAAAATGTGGCAAGATTCCCTTAGGCAAGCCAAAGTGTGTCTAACAATTTGAGCAAATCAAGTTAGGCAAGTGTGGCAAGTGTGGGAAAAATAATGTGGCAACATAAGACAAATATAGTCACAATCCAAACAGCCCCGTAATTTTTGTGACATGCATGAACATTTGGTTAGTTAAATTTATAGTCAAAATTGGCATGGTGCATTAAATCAACACATGCAAGTATCAAAAGGGAAGTCAGGGCATGCATGCATGCGTTGTACTCCCTCCATTTCCAAATATAAGTCTTCTTAGAGATTGCATCAAGTGACTACATATGAAGCAAAATATGTCTACATACATCTGTATGTTGTAGTCCATTTGAAATGTCTACAAAGACTTATATTGAGTGCAGTTCTTTGATGTGTTGTGTAATTAATGCATCGGTAAACGCAAATTATTGAAATATATCGAGTGCAGTGCTTTGATGTGTCGCGTCAACTCATACAAAACTGAGAAGTTTGATTACTACAACGCCCTCTCCCTCACAGACTGAGCTCCAGTGCCTTTGGCTGCATGACAGGTGGGCCGCCCACCCGTTGGGCCCACCTATCATAGAAGCAAAGGTAGGAGCCGTAAGTCAATGAAGCTGCATCCCTTCCTCGCGCATGAGCATGGTGGCTGGCAAGACTACTTGAAGCTTTTGTTACACGCTATCCCTCCCGCACGAGGTGGACGGACATGCATTAGTGGATTTGATACTCTATAAGTAGTAGTAACATCATTGTTCATGTTCTCGAAGAGGCGAAGAGCCAAGCGCAACCCGAACATGGCAGCTGCCAACGCTCGCGTGGCAGTCTTTGTGTAGGGGTGGGGCATGGTGCGGTGCCTTGGAGCGTGCATATAGCCAGGCTCTTGCATGAGACAAAATTGCTATTTGAGCCCACTATTGTAGTACTAGTACTTGCTAGTATAGCCCTGTCAACCGGAAAGGAGTATTTGCCTTTCTAGAGATTTCAACAAGTGACTAGACTACACTGCGTGCAGTACTCCCTCCCTTCCGGTTTATAGGGCTCAAATCTCATCAACCAAGGCATATTGCGATTAGAGGAATGTATCACGCACTTTACAAAACTACCCTAATTAAACTCATGCATTAATTACGTAGTTCTCTCATTTTCCTCTTCGCCTTGGTTGCGGCGCACAATATTGAGCACTCCTATATGACTAGCTGCTCTATTTACATGTGGGACATGAAAGCATCCGGGCCCGTGTGCCATCCACCAAATCATAGCGAGGTGCTACAGTCGAGACTCACCGGTCACCCCGGTGTGGCCGTCATGACCCATCATATCACAAAACCCACACCTTTACCAGCAGTGGTAAAGTGGCCTCGAAGTTGGACTGGACGAAGCAACCATCATTTCATTGGAATGCTCGTTGAAGCCCATTCTCCCCTTTCTTGAAGAAAGCCTCACTCCAGGCTACTCACCTCTGCCATTTTTCTTCTGTACCGATGAAGGAAATGTGGGTGAATCAGTGATGATGCTATATTTTCATTCCAAGAATCTTCTTTTTGCGAAGCACCGACCGATTCTCACAGCCTATTCTTTTCCCGTTTTCATTGCGATTGTGATTTCCTTTGATTGCTTTTTGTTTGTCGGTTCATTTATGGATCCTAGAGCACGAGGCAAAGAGTTGTCGGCGGACAACCCACTGGAGACAGCAATCTTTAGGAAGCGAGCACTGACCAATGAGTTGACCATGTTGGGGGGCCAACCCATGGAGGCAAAGCGAATAACTCCAAGAAACAAGCACTGACCAAAGAGTTGACAACGTTGGCGGACGAACTCCTCAATTAAAGTTGGAAGAATAGCAAGGGCCCCACCGTGCCTGACCCAGAAACTCTGATGGCCACCTATGTGAGGCTCAAGGCCGATTTTGAGGAGATAGTCGCCGTTGAGAAGCAGTATTCCCCTGAGAAGGTGATGGCCCCCATCGAGGACGAGGAGATGGCTCCGGAGGGATGGGATTCCCCGGTGAGCTGCACAAGGTAAAAAATAATGGCCTACCATAGTTGTGGTTTTTGATTATTTGTAATGTGCTTGGTAATATGTTAGGGTTGTGCAGGTGCTGATGGACGTCCTTGCTGATTCCGATGGCGTGGCCCGTCCTGTGGACAACGCCCCAGAGATCATTTTTGATGCCGGTCCGTCCTGTTGGCATTGCCTTGGAGATCGATTCCGATGCCGCTGTCCATCCTGTGGACATCGCCCCAGAGATCGATTCCGATGTCACGGTAAGTCCCGTGGACATCGCCCCAGAGATTGATTCCCATACCGTTGTCCGTGCTGTGGTCATTGCCCTAGAGATCAATGACAAGAAATAGTTGGTCGTGCTAATCCTTCAGGGTAGTTTGCATTGCCCTGTGTACTAGAACGATGCGTGTTATCAAACCATCTTAGAGCTAGTGCACTGTCTTGTGTGGGTGGTACTTGCTACTTTTGTTTGATAGTGAATCATCCGAACCCTCTCCAAGTTATGGAAACAGATGCATCCTCACCAGCTTTTGATGTAATATATTCCATGCTTAGATGTAAGTTTGAACTATTTATCATATCAGCAGGGCTTGTTTGATGATTCTTGGTGTTAGTAGGCTAGCTACTGTGCGAGCTATAGTACTTGCAAAACACTCACCGAAGAGAAACATTGGGGCTGATGAGCTCGTGGTATGCTTATACTTATCCGTCGTTGATCGGCCAATACCCCAAGCTCCTAAAATTGTAGGCTTAGTCGACACGGATACATTCAGGCCTCATTTGGTTCATAGGGTAGGAAAATTGTAGCAAAAGTATAGAGACGTACAACACAAAATCATAGCAGTATAGAGATGTATTCCCTTCGTTCCAAAATAGATGACCTAGGCAGGCTAGTTTGGCCTAGTGGTTTTTTTAGGATGGCCTAGTGGGTTTCAGTGATATGACATGGTATAGTGCCGTCCAGTCTTCGCGTGTGGTAGCAATATTGCAGGTATAGTAAGTTTTCTTGAAGAAGTGGAATTCAACGAAGTCATGATGGTTCCTTTGTCTGAGCAACTTACACTGGGAAAGGTTGGGCCTGCGATACGACTGGGTAAGACCAGGATAATTTTGTGCATGGCAGGTGGACCAGGATGGTCGACATCCCACATGTCGGCGAATGAAAGTACTCTTTCCATATAGAGGACGAGCAACGAGTATTCATTGTTTATTTTTGATGAAAGCTATTGTCTCCACTGTTAGGACGGAGGAGTGTCAAACAAGGCAGCCCAGTGAACTTGGCATGTGAACTTGGCAGCCCAGTGAACTTGGCATACTACCATACTGTTGACTATAAGGTTACAACTTTTTCTCACTTTCTCTCTATCTATTTCCTCTCCAATGTTTTTTAACTTTCTTTTTTAGACACAATTGTTTTTTATGCCTCTTTTCTTTAGAATTAGTTTTTTATACCTAGGAGCACGTGTATAGACAGGCTCTTGCAGAGCCCACTCCTTGACTTTGTCAATGCCTCTCTCTCCTCCACATAAGCGGGCTTATAGCTCAGTATTTTACTGGTACTACTTGCTATGCATGCATGCGGCGGGTAGCTGGCGTCTGAGGGGGGACCACGGGCGGGGAGGTGGGGGAACGGTCTGGACTCCCGCATGGCCCACCTCACATTATCACCATATATTTCTTGGAGTCCGTGCGCGGCTGGCGGGCGATCTCTTCTCCCTCCCCCGTCTCTCTCTTCTCAACCGACGCCCGCCGAGCGATTAGATTTTGGCTATCGATGGTTTATTCAATTGTAGTCCCACATGTCAGTGAAACTGCAAGACAACGCGTGTCCCCTCTGGTGAACGGCGTGCGAGCCAGACTGTCAGGGGTGCGACGAGTATGAGTTGTAAGTGTGATGCCTTTTCCTTTAGAACTTGCAAAGCGTAACATTTTTGTGCGATCGATCGATACAAATCCAGAACAAAATGACGAGGGCGGTGCTTTCCCGCTTGTTAGGCGGGCTAGTTTCAGTGATATGACGAGCTACATTGCCGTCCACTTGCTCCATTTTTATGTAAGTAAGAGTTTACACTCTTACGTGGGAGGAGTGCGAAACACGGCAGATCTGATTTTAATCGAGGGATAACTGTTCCCTGCCAAATAATGGAGCACTGTTAGCAATTATAGCATGATAGGTATGGCATCTCCAGTGCTGGCCCACAAATTTACACCGGCATCTGTCTGAGGACACTGATGGATGCCATCCGATGCTGCCCGCATACCTTTCGACAACTATATGAACTAACCAGAAAAAATTCGTGCAAACAAAGCAAATTTCAAATTAACCGGATGAAATTCATTACATTTCAAAAACTTTTCCTACAAACTGTACGAAATTCATTACATATTTCGCACAAATCGTACTAAAACCTACTGTAAATCTAATCTAAACGATCGCCGACGCCCGACCACCATCTCCGGCCATGAACCTGAGAAAGCCGGGCATTGCCTTTGCCTCCTCCTCATTAGCCTCGATAACCTCCTCCTCTGGAACACAAGGTTATGAAGATTTCCGCCTCCATGTCGCCGTAAGCGGCTAATCGGCCGTTGATGTTTACCCCACCAAGCTTGGCATCGACTGAGTGGAGTAGCGGTGGCCTTCCTGGGACCAGAGTGGCGGCGACCTACCGTGTACTACTCTTCCTCGCTGCCGGCTACGCCTGCGCATGCACGCCAGCTTCGTGGTCGTGGCGGCGGAGGGCGGCCGGGGGGGGGGGGGTGCCGGCGATCTCCTTCCTCTGCTCCTGCGACAGTACGTCAAAGAGAGCTTTGGAGCATTCGGAGCGGAGCTGCCGATGTCCTTCGTATGCTCCTGTGACAGTACGTCCAAGAGAGCTTCGGAGCGCCAGGAGGCCATGGTTCGAGCAGTGCTGACAAAAGGAAGGGACCGGAGGAGAATGAGTGTGGGTCTTTGGCTATGGGTGGGAGCTGGGGCTCAAGTTAATATAGCGGGGCGAATAGCAATGAGCCGCGGCAGACAGATGGACGGATGGCGCCGGAGTAGGTTCGTCAAGCGTGAATGCGGACGCTGCTTCAGTTACTTAACTGCAGGTGCGTTGGGTTACTGACATGTGGGTCCAACGGGCTTCTGGCCCGCATGTCAGTGACACAATAACTGCACCTGCAGTTAAGTCCGGTGAATGCGGCATTGACGTTCTGGAGAGACGGTGACCATTTCAAGCAGGAAGCGCGCGCTAGCGATGGAAGGGGTTTCGGTAGGCTAGGGCGGTCAGACACTGGCGTGGTGGTAAAGTGTGAACACATGGATGACGACCCGTTGAAGCATATGCGGGACGTATTGACAACCAGGCGTCCATGCAACCGCTCTTGTCGCCAGCTAGCCTTCGACGACCACCATTAGACACCACACAACCATGCATAACTTATGAATAATGGATGAATCGATAAGACACACATTCATGTGCAGTGGCACTAAGATCGGTCGCTCACAATAGTACATACTCCGTACCATAGTACCCTCTCTAGCTAGGCTGTTTTATAGATTGTCGTTGTGATAGACGATATACATGAGCAAGGCACTCCCGAGTATGACCGTTGGTGTTCAGCTAGGTGAATACATGCTTGGTGTTCGCGTAGGCCTGCATCAAACGTCTAAACAGTAATGTCAGGCACCGCCGGGGCGCGCAAGTGATGGGCTCGCCGTTTGTGTTGCGCCATGAGCTGGACTTTGATTGAGAGGGCGACGTGCATGCATTAGCATGGTTGACAGCGTGAGCGTGAGTGTCTGACGCAAAGTATTTCATTTTCATTTGCCTGACAAGTGTGCATTGCAGCGACGAGTCCGTGGTTTGATTCCTGACATACACATAATCTTGGTTTTTTTTCTTTCTCCACTAACAGGTAGGCCTGCATAGATAGATAAAGAACACGAGCTGATGAGGTGCATGCAGACTGTTTGACTGGTCAACCAGACAAATACTGAGCTATACGGTGAGCTAGTGACCGTATAATCACCATATCTCGTATACAATGATCAAAGTGAGCTATCAAGACAAGTTCGATGACCACCAATGCATTTTATTCGGTAATAAATGTCCTTGAGCTCTTGACAAACCAATGCACTATACGGTAGTCGAGCCACTCCACCCCAGAGCTCTCACCAATCGTTGTTCATGCCACCGCACCACACACTAACTGGTAAGGAAGCAATGGCATCCCACCACGCCGAGTTCCTCGCCGCCCACGACCGCACACAAAATGGTAGGGGAGCGATGGCATCCCGCCCTGCCGAGTTCATCACTGCCCGCGACCTCACACCTATGTGGGAGGAATTTGAAGCTGCCAAGGCCGAATGGGCGGTAGAGCAAGAGGCGGCCAAAGCCGCACAAAGGGAGCAGATAAGTCAGAAAGCATTCAAGAAAAGAGAGACCCGCCGCCGCAAGAAAGAAGAGGACGCACACGCTGCTGCGGGGAGGTCGGTGGGGATCCAAGCATGGCGGGGTGTCACCGACAAAGCCGGGAAGGAGAACGACGACGTCTGGCCAGCATGTGAGAAGTAGTAGTACTAGTAGTTAGTGTGTGTATGTGTGTGTGTCTGAGTACGAGCATGTACCAGTACTACTAGTTACTACTGTAGTTTTTAGAGCAAATTACCAGTACATTAGCCTAGACTCAATGGAAAAATTCCTACCCTATGCATCAAATTGCATCTCTTTCTCTATAGGAATTGAGATGCATGTCATCTCTCTTCCTATTATTTTCATATTCCAATAAAATTCCTATCCTATGAACGAAAGGAGGCCTCTGTTGGAGTAACTACTGTAGCTAGCAGTATTGCTGGTACAGTAGTTTTTTTCAAGAAGCGGAATTCAATGAAGTCATGATGGTACCTTCGTCCGATCAACTTCACAGTGGGAAAGGTTGGGCCTGTAATTTGGTGGCTCATTAGTCCTTATTACAGCGGCGCGACGACCGGGGTGACTCTCCCTTGGAGTTCTGCGTGCATGGCAAGTGGACCAGGATGGTCGATGTCCCACATGTTGGCGAACGGAAGTATTCTTTCCGATATCGAGGAGCAAGGAAACCGCATGGTATAGTATCACTACTGATTTATGTATTTTTTATTTCGGATGAATGCTAGCGTTTCAACTCTTACGATGAAGAGTGCCAAACATGGCACGTGCTAGATGTCCCACACGTCAGCGAAAGGAATGGGACATGAACAGCGTGGTATAGCCCAGCGCAAAAAACAACAACGTGGTAGAGCGTCTCTACTTCTTCCACTTCTGGGTCGGAGACCACACGTAGTAGTACTAGTGGTATGAACGATACAAAGTGCGACCCGGAGAGAAATTCACGTCTAGTTGGAAGGTCTCGGGGCATACACGTAAACAAATATAAAAGCTAATATGTGCCTCCAATTAATATAGTAGTAGTAAAGTACTTAGGCACGTACTCCATAACATCACCGTGCATTGCACGTATAACATTTAGTGGTATGTAGTAAGAGACAAATGCTTATATGCCACACATGTTCATACCATTTGTTCCTTTCTACTTCACTTACTGTGGTACAGTACTCAGGCTCGTACGTCCACTCCTGGGTACATGTCCATCTCCTAATTCCAGTCCCACATGTTCTTCATATAGATGGAACGATCCTTGCATGACACATGCACCTTGACGCTAGATGTCTCACGTGTTGGCAAAAGGATGAACAAAGCTCACGTAAAAAAATAGTGTGGAACAACATAGGTTCCCGACGACCGAGTAGGAGTAAGGAACCTCGTGGTGGAGCGTCTGCACTCATAATATTTTATATTATTCAGTTATACAAAATCATACAATCATCTCCACAGTGGACTGGAAGAGTACGAAACAGGGCAGGCCAGTGTAGTTACATCATACTAGTACATGGCTAACCCACGCTATCACCATATTTCTTGGTTTCCGTGCGACACCTAGCTCTAGTAATCCAGCAGCCTGTATTGCTTCTCCCTCCTCGTCTCTCTCAAAGTGCGGCGAGCTCGCGCTTTTGCCGTCTATTGAGGTCGGTTAACTCATCACATGTTAGCGACATGCCAAGAGCATTCTAAAAAAATAGTACTATGCTCTGTTGTTATGCTAAGAAGAGGAAGCGCTCTGACTGACGGACCAAAAGAGATAGGCGTGCCATGCCGTGAATGGGTCCAGTTTCTCGTTTTGAACTTGTTTAGAACACTTGGTTTTGACTATTGATAAGATTTTATATAGGGCCTAATGTATTCTTCAAGGATGCCTTTGACTATTGATAAGATTTTATATAATTTGAAAATTATATCATTCAAAGATCCTTTCACGTTCTGTTTTCAAAAAAAAATCCTTTCACGTACGAATTTGATTGTATGCTTTGAGCAACTTGCATGTCCTATACTTGCTCCTGTTTGGATACTCTAACTTCGCTATAGGTTGGACTAACTCATGACTAACCCTGAACTAACTGTAGCCAAAGAGGTGTTTGGTTGACAGGGTTAGATTGTCAATAAATGAACTTGATGGAGAGAGAAAAGGGATTTTTCAGTGGGCCCAATGAGAACTATCTCCAGTTAGCACCTCTTGGGTGGGATAGTTTTTTTTTGGTGGGTTCGGTGCAACTTACTCCAATTTAACCCTCATGCTTGGATACTTTAGGGCTATTTGAGCCCCAACTAGCTCAAGCTAACTCTAACCCATGGATCCAAACAGGGCCTATGGCCAGCTTCGATGCGGAGCAGTCGCGTGCATCGAGAAGCAACGCTCTCTCGGCCGTCACACTGCTTCAAAGCCGGCGCCAGTGAGAGGTCGCCTCCGCTTTGGCCGGGCATTAATGCGGCACTAACGCTCCAGGGCGACGCTGACAGTTTCACGCGGGAAGCGCGCGCTGGCAAGGGAGTATTGGTTTTGAACCGTTTCAGGTCTAGTACTGGTAGTTTGCAAAACTACTCAATTATTGCACTCAGTTTCCTAAGAAATTGTGGTAAAAAATTTTACTCCACAGCCCGCTTCCCTTCTCCTTCCTCTTCCACCGCCCACGCACGTCCGCGGGAAGCGACCAGTCAACCCTTATATAGGAGTTCTAGCACAAAAAGATGCATTGTGACGCCCCGAGATTGACGCTCCAGATGCCTTGTATTCTGAGATTCGTCGTGTGATTTGTTTTGTTCGTTGCATTCATCTTTGCATCATGTGCATTGCATCATGTCATCATCCACCCCCCTTTTAAAAACTCAAATAAATAACTTATATGGACCTTTGATCCATTTAAATCGAGGGAAATGCACATGGTGATTTCTCTTTATAACATATAGCCTCCCAATATTATTAGGGAGCTATAAAAATTATATTCCATTAATTTGGAATTTACCACTACACACGTGCATGTTAAATCCCTTGGCCTTTCCTTCTTCAAGTTTTGGCTCTGTAACCTTGCCTATAATTCTTTTCCCTTTTATTGAGGCTCCTCCCTTAAATCTCAACATTTTTGACCACATCAAACCTAGTCCCAATTCAAACCCATTTGAATGATATTCAAATGTGTTTGGATTTAAATCTTGCATTCGTGCCTCTTTTCTATTTTTCTTGGATCAAGCTCATTTTTATGAGTCCAAGAAAAATACCCTCCTGCTCAAGCTCCACCCCTAACCTCTCTTTCTTTTCGTTCTCATCTCTGTTTTATTTTTATTTTTTAGAGTGAGAGAGAGCCCAGCAGCCAGGCCGGCCTGCTTCCCCGCAGTCCATTTGGCCCAAGGCCCAGCCGCACCTATAACCCCTAGCTCTCTCCTGATCGATCCCCGTCCTCCTCGTTCACCACAAAGCACCGCCACTCACACACACATGCATGCATCGAGCCAGGGAGAGGAGCTCCCTTCTGCTCGCACCCTCCTGGCCAGCCGTGCCCCTCCATGGTGCTGCCTTGCTGCTTCCTCCAGCGCCAAGCCGCCGTCGCATCAAGTCCCCTGTGCCTCCCCTTGCCGGTGCCCTGTCCCTGACCTCCTGCAATGCCCGTCGCCGCTGCCTTCTTCCAGCGCCGCCGCCCGCTTCTCCGCCACCACGCCATCTTCTTCAGATGCTCGAGCACGAGCTCGTCCGCGCCCCACCTCCTCTTCTCTGCGTTCGCGCGCCCGCAGCGCTCGACCTCCTTCCACGCGCCATGTCCATCTCACCTCCTCTGCTCTGCTCGTACTGAGCCTCTGCACCTTCCCGTTGGCCCTGCCTTCCTCGCCGAGCCCCATGGCGTCAGTCACCTCCCGCACGAAGCTCGTGCCCTCCTCCTTCAGTAAGTTCTCGTGCCCCCCTGCCATGGTTGTGTAGCCCAGCGAGCCCCTGCTCCTTCCCTCGCTGCCCGCTAAGATATAGTCGCTGTGCTGCTTCGTTTGGTTGAACCCAAGCCTCAGTAGACCGGGGCCTCACTTCACTTGACCGTCGTCGTTCTATTGCATCTCCGTGAAGATAGACAAGTACATGGATACGCCAAGTTCCGCTCCGAACATGTACGACTACACCCGGTGATGTGACAAGTACCCCGACAACGTGTACATCTACACCACCAAGACCGGACCAACAAGTACCCTGACGTCGTGTATACCACTACCGTCGCCCCAAAGACGTTGATTTCTTCAAATACCTCTCCAAAAACAAACGTGTATCACTACTTCCACTATGACCATTCTGAGGACATCTACTTCCTCTACACCGCATCGAACCCAAACCGTCCCGGTTGCACGCTTCAAAGGTATAACCCTGAAACGACGCCCGTGAACGAATGCATGAGTTGTATGAGATGTACCACTAGTTTGCACCATGCCCGTTTGTTTCGTGCAGGTTCCTCTTCATTTGCGATGCCTCGACCCGTGGGAAGCCAGTAACCGGGGTTACCCCACCATCTTTTGCATGTTTGCACATCCACACTTTCTTTTGCACTGACATCTTGATGAGTTGTGGGATAATTGGAATGTTGTCGTGGCACCATTTCCGTTGTTGTTGCCGTGGCACCCCGTTCGTTCCGCCTGGTACCCAAATGCTTCATAACATGCTCATGGCAACATTTTCATAAAATTGCATAAAAGTTGATTATGTCATCCACATCATGTTAACAACATTTAAATGGTTAAAATTGTGTTTGCATTAAATTGCTAAATGACATATGGGGATTTTCCGGAATTGTTGTTTGTGTTTCCAAACTCATTTAAACTTGTGTAAATAGGTAGCTTAATTATGCTTCACCCCTTGCCATGTTTAATAACATTTAATATTGTTGGGTACATAACCGAGAGAGAACTAAATAATTTATGTAGTGTTCCATCAATATGCAACTCGTTGCATATTGAGCTCCACTTAAATTGTATTGTTGTTAGCTTCACCTTTCCATGCCATGTATATTTAAACCGAACTTGCATCATAGTTGTTTGTGCATCATGCCATGCTTATGCTTGTTGGTTTATCATGTTGTTTGCTTCTTTCCGGTTTGCTTCTCTCGTTAGCTTCGGTTTCGTTCCATAGTTGTGAGGATTTGTTCAACTAGTTGGTTCGTCTACTTCATGGATTCATTCTTCTTCCTAGCGGAATTTCACGCAAGATGACCATTACCCTCGATATCACTTCTATCGTTGTTTGCTAGTTGCTTCGTTCTATCGCTATGCTGTGCTACCTATCACTTGTTTACCATGCCTCCCATATTGCCATGTAAGGCCTCTAACCCACCTTCCTAGCAAACCATTGTTTGGCTAAGTTACCGCTTTTGCTCAGCTCCTCGTATAGCGTTGTTAGTTGCAGGTGAAGTTGAAGATTGCTCCATCTTGGAACAGAATTATTTTGGGATATCACAATATCTCTTATTTAATTAATGCATCTATATACTTGGTCAAGGGTGGAAGGCTCGGCCTGATGCCTAGTGTTTTGTTCCACTCTTGCCTTCTTAGTTTCCGTCATATCGGTGTTATGTTCCTTGATTTTGCGTTCCTTACGTGGTCGGGTTTATGGGAACCCATTGACAGTTCGCTTTGAATAAAACTCCTCCAGCAAGGCCCAACCTTGGTTTTACATTTGCCAAACAACCTACTAACTTTCCCTTGGGAGTTATAAACCCGAGGGTCATCTTTATTTTAACCCCCCCCCCCCCCCCCCGGGCCAGTGCTTCTCTAAGTGTTGGTCCGAACCGAGTAGCCTGCGGGGCCACCTTGGGGAAACTCGAGGGCTGGTTTTACTCGTAGCTTGTCTCATCTATTGTGCCCTGAGAACGAGATATGTGCAGCTCCTATCGGGATTTGTCGGCTCATTCGGGCGGTCTTGCTGGTCTTGTTTTACCATTGTCGAAATGTCTTGTAACCGGGATTCTGAGTTTGATCGGGTCTTTCCGGGAGAAGGAATATCCTTCATTGGTCGTGAGAGCTTATAATGGGTTAAGTTGGGACACCCCTGCAGGGTATAAACTTTCGAGAGCCATGCCCGTGGTTATGTGGCAGATGGGAATTTCTTAATATCAGGTTGTAGAGAACTTGAAACTTGACTTAATTAAAATGCATCAACTGCGTGTGTAGCCATGATGGTCTCTTTTTAGTGGAGTCCGAGAAGTGAACACGGTTTGGGTTATGATTGAACGTAAGTAGTTTCAGGATCACTTCTTGATCACTTCTAGCTTCACGACCGTTGCATAGTTTCTCATCTTACTCTTGTATTCGTATGTTAGCCACCATATTTGCTTAGTGCTTGCTGGAACTCCACCTCATTACCTTGTCCTACCCTTAAGCTTAAATAGTTTTGATCTTGCAGGTTTTGAGATTGCCGAGTCCTTGTGACTCACAAGATACAACAAACAGATGCAGGTCCCGATTATACTAGTGCAGGTGATGCAACCGAGCTTAGATGGGAGTTCGACGAGGATCTTGGCCGTTACTATGTTTAGTTTCCTGATGATCAGTAGTGGAGCCCAGTTGGGATGATCGGGGAGCTAGCATTTGAGGTTGTCTTCTTTTCTTTTGGTTCTGTAGTCGGACCTATGTGTGTACTCTGAATGATGTATGAATTATTTGTTCATTATGTGAAGTGGCGATTGTAAGCCAACTCTTTATCCCTTTCTTGTTCATTACATGGGATTGTGTGAAGATGACCCTTCTTGCGAAAGAACCACAATGCGGTTATGCCTCGAAGTCGTGCCTCGACACGTGGGAGATATAGCCGCATCATGGGCGTTACATGCATGCATGACCACTAAAATTTCCAGATTAAAGCGCCGCTCCAGCGGGAGTATGGCGTATGTTGTTACCTTCGACCGAGCCAAGGCAACCGAGTGACGGTAACCAGAGAAGAGGTGGCGGGAGGGGGAATGAATGCATCTACTATTTGGGTTCGCCGTCCGGCTTAAATAAATGTGCAGCATCACATGTACCCGCGGGTGCACAAACTGTAACATATGTGTATGCTTAAGTGGGCGTCATGTAACTAGTGTGTGTGTGTGAGATTCTGAGAGACAGAGTGCGTGTGTGTGACTCTCCTCTTCGGATATGTACTCAACCTTTTGCATCGGGATATATGTATAATGGTATTATACTTTAGCTAGTGATTTACGTGGCCATGTTAATGTGGTTGTGTAAAAAAATGTCACTTCCTACTCGTGATTTGCGTTATATCTTGGCCTCAACACATGAGTAGGTGGTTCTCTCTCAGAAATGGTAAGTTGGAAGTGTAGGTTTGTTCTGATGGCTCTCTCCTTTATTGTTGTTCCCACAAAGAAGTTTTGGAAGTTTAAGTCTATGACGAATCGGGGACTCCGAGTGCTCCTCACACAGAGTGGTTCGAATCTGACTTGATCAAATTTTGTGATGTAGCATGAATAGAGTTTGAGACGAGAAAAGCATAGATAGCTAGAGAAGGTTCTTAGGCATTCTTGTCCATCCACTTGGCAAAAAGAAAAAAAAGCCAATCACTCAAAACAACAAGTGGATGTTCTCGAATGAGTAAAATATGCAACCAACATGCTCACACAATAAGATGGCAAATGAAATATGTGGCAAAACATGCACAACCAATTCTAGCATCTATCAAACAATTGTCGATGACTAGGTCATCTATATATGAGTATATTGACTTAGGAGTCAAATGAGAACATTTGATCATAGGTCATACTCATCGTTTAAGCTCAAGCGGGGTTACCACTTTTACATAATGCATTAATGTGTTCACACCACTAGAGTTGCTTTGACTCAATTCTTAGAGTTAAGCTCCCCCTAGATGTGAGATCCCCTTTTAGAGGGATGAACTAACCTTGGGTTTTGTCGATGATGACTTCATGTAGGTATTGAAAATGTGGATGCTCAATGTTGATGTAGATTATTTGGAGCAATCCTTTGGAGTGGGTTGCACTTTCAACTTACCTACATGGGTTAGTCCCACAAGGAACAAACAAGAATATCCATAGACATAGAGTGATGCACACACAAGATGATGTCCATGAAATCATTAGGTTACCTTGTCCCTTGCCTTACCATCATGAGGGTTTGTGACTCCTTGAACTAGTGCAAGATGTGGAGGTTGATTGCACTTGTTCTTGCCATAATGATACAAGTGAAGAATGTTGGCGGAGTCACCCTCAAGAACTCTCTAGTTCTTCTTCCTCGGGATCCACATCATCTTGATGGGAATCCTTGGAGTTGTAGTTGTACTTGATGAAGTAGAACTTGACGTAGTCTTGGGAACCCACTTGACCAAGACCTTAGGTGCTTCTTCAAATGCATCAATCTCTTCTTGAAGCTTGTCCTTGCCTCTGTTCTTGTGGTCTTATGGTGGAAGATCATCTTGTGCTTGTGTTCCTTTGAAGGAAGTAGGATCATACTTCTCTTGTTGAGGAACAAACTTCGTCTTGGGGTATTGATCTTCTTCCCACTCAACTCCATTGGCATTGAACTTTCGTTCAAAACCAACACCTTGATTCTTCCGGTGCCTTCCTTGCTTGCGTACAATTTCCTCGAATTGCTTACTCCCGACAAGGCTCTTGTAAACACCTTTCTCTATAATTCCCTTCAATAAGCTATTTTCTTGCTCAAGTGAAACTTGGCTAAGAGAATCATTAGTGGAATCAAGAGAACTACTAGAAGCAACAATATTGGATTTGACATTGTTATTGTTACTACTAGAGGAAGGATCTTTCATGTACTTGTTACTAGACTTGACTTGAGGCATGTAAGTAGATAAGAGTAAATGCTTGGCAATGTAAGAAGAACTTTTCTCACGGAGATCATTATTGAGTGCTTTTAGGAACTCATGCTCTTGCTCAAGATTGAGCTTTTCAAAGCGTAACTTCTCATGAGCCCTTAAAAGTTCTCAGTGATCTTCGAAGATAGTTTCATGAGCTAACTTAAGAGTGTTTAGTTCTTTAGTTAGAAGCTCAATCTTCTCCTTATCATTGTCATTCGTTTTATCTTGATTAGCATGATTAATTGACGTTTCATCATAGTATTCATCACTAGAGTTGTCAACAAGTAAATCATCATCCACAAGCAAGTCATCTTGATCACTATCGAAATCAACATACTCAGGATGTGTTACCTTTGGACCTTTGGCCATGAAGCATCTTCCAGTTCCTTCATTTGGTGAATCAAATATGTCGTAGGAGTTGGTTGACACAAGTGCTAGACCGGCAGCACCTTCATCTTGAGTATATTTGGAGTTGGAGTGATAGCTTCTCTCGGAGTGGTTGTCGGTATCGGAGCCGGATACCCATTCACCAACATGAGCTTGATGTCTTCGTTTTGTGTAGCTCCTTGATGACTTGTCCTTCCTTTCCGAATCCTTGCTTCTCCGTGAGGGTCTTCGTTCATAACGATCATCTCTACTCCTCCTCTCTCTCGGTGGTGATTCTTCTCTTTTGCTTCTTCTTTTTGGAGAATCTTCTCTTCTTTTGTAGGGTGCCGTACACTCATTGGAATAGTGTCCGGGTCTCCCACAATTGTAGCAATTTCGCTCTCTACTAGAAGATTTTTTGTCATTGTAAGACCTTGACTTGGAGCTTCTTTCTTTGCTTCTACTCTTGTAGAATTTGTTGAAGTTCTTCACCATTAAGCTGAATTCTTCATTGAAGGTTTGTTTCTCACTTGATGATGTGGGGGCTTCACTTGAGGGTTTGTAAGCACCACTTGACTTGTTGTGAAGTTCCTCCTTATCCTTAAGTGACATCTCATGAGCAACAATTCTTTCAATGACTTCCGTTGGCTTGAGATCTTTGTAGTTTGGCATCATTTGGATCAACGTGCACATAGTATCATACTTTCCATCCAATGCTCTTAGGATCTTCTTGATGATGAATCTGTCGGTCATCTCTTCACTCCCTAAGCCGGCAATCTCATTTGTGATAAGTGCAAGCCTAGAGTACATTTCAGCGACACTTTCACCATCCTTCATTTTGAACTTGTCAAGATGACTTTGGAGCACATCCAACTTGGATTCCTTGACGGAGTCGGTACCTTCATGCATATCAATCAAAGTATCCAAATTTCCTTTGCATTCTCAAGACGGCTGATTTTGTTGAATTCTTCGGGTCACAATCCGTTGAAGATGATATCACAAGCTTGAGCGTTGTATTGCAGCATCTTCAATTCTTCCGCATTAGCTTCGCAGTTCGGCTCTCTCCCATCAAAGAATTCACCTTGCAAGCCAATACAAATAATTGCCCAAACGGCGGGGTTATGTCCGAGAATATGCATTTTCATCTTATGCTTCCAACTAGCAAAATTAGTACCATCTACGGTGATAATTTCCGTCACTAGACGCCATACTCTCCTAGGTTGTGAAACCAAGGCTATGACCACCAAAAGCTATGGAAATGAAAGCAAATGGAGACCAAAGCTCTGATACCACTTGTAGGACCTTGAAGTATGTCTAGAGGGGGTGATTAGACTACTTGACCAATTAAAAACTTAACTTTTTCCCAATTTTAGAGTTTGGCAAATTTTAGCAATCTTAGGACAAGTCAAGCAATCATCACACAATTCAAGCAAGCATGCAAAGAGTATATAGGCAGCGGAAATTAAAGCATGCAACTTGCAAGAAAGTAAAGGGAAGGGTTTGGAGGATTCAAACGCAATTGGAGACACGGATGTTTTTGGCGTGGTTCCGATAGGTGGTGCTATCGTACATCCACGTTGATGGAGACTTCAACCCACGAAGGGTAACGGTTGCACGAGTCCATAGAGGGCTCCACCCACGAAGGGTCCACGAAGAAGCAACCTTGTCTATCCCACCATGGCCGTCGCCCACGAAGGACTTGCCTCACTAGCGGTAGATCTTCACGAAGTAGGTGATCTCCTTGCCCTTACAAACTCCTTGGTTCAACTCCACAATCTTGTCGAAGGCTCCCAAGTGACACCTAGCCAATCTAGGAGACACCACTCTCCAAGAAGTAACAAATGGTGCGTTGATGATGAACTCCTTGCTCTTGTGCTTCAAATGATAGTCTCCCCAACACTCAACTCTCTCTCATAGGATTTGGATCTGGTGGAAAGAAGATTTGAGTGGAAAGCAACTTGGGGAAGGCTAGAGATCAAGATTCATATGGTAGGAATGGAATATCTTGGCCTCAACACATGAGTAGGTGGTTCTCTCTCAGAAATAGTAAGTTGGAAGTGTAGGTTTGTTCTGATGGCTCTCTCCACGAATGAAGAGGAGGTGGAGGTTTCACGCAAGATGACCATTACCCTCGATATCACTTCTATCGTTGTTTGCTAGTTGCTTCGTTCTATCGCTATGCTGTGCTACCTATCACTTGTTTACCATGCCTCCCATATTGCCATGTAAGGCCTCTAACCCACCTTCCTAGCAAACCATTGTTTGGTTAAGTTACCGCTTTTGCTCAGCTCCTCGTATAGCGTTGTTAGTTGCAGGTGAAGTTGAAGATTGCTCCATCTTGGAACAGAATTATTTTGGGATATCACAATATCTCTTATTTAATTAATGCATCTATATACTTGGTCAAGGGTGGAAGGCTCGGCCTGATGCCTAGTGTTTTGTTCCACTCTTGCCTTCTTAGTTTCCGTCATATCGGTGTTATGTTCCTTGATTTTGCGTTCCTTACGTGGTCGGGTTTATGGGAACCCATTGACAGTTCGCTTTGAATAAAACTCCTCCAGCAAGGCCCAACCTTGGTTTTACATTTGCCAAACAACCTACTAACTTTCCCTTGGGAGTTATAAACCCGAGGGTCATCTTTATTTTAACCCCCCCCCCCGGGCCAGTGCTTCTCTAAGTGTTGGTCCGAACCGAGTAGCCTGCGGGGCCACCTTGGGGAAACTCGAGGGCTGGTTTTACTCGTAGCTTGTCTCATCTATTGTGCCCTGAGAACGAGATATGTGCAGCTCCTATCGGGATTTGTCGGCTCATTCGGGCGGTCTTGCTGGTCTTGTTTTACCATTGTCGAAATGTCTTGTAACCGGGATTCTGAGTTTGATCGGGTCTTTCCGGGAGAAGGAATATCCTTCATTGGTCGTGAGAGCTTATAATGGGTTAAGTTGGGACACCCCTGCAGGGTATAAACTTTCGAGAGCCATGCCCGTGGTTATGTGGTAGATGGGAATTTCTTAATATCAGGTTGTAGAGAACTTGACACTTGACTTAATTAAAATGCATCAACTGCGTGTGTAGCCATGATGGTCTCTTTTTAGTGGAGTCCGAGAAGTGAACACGGTTTGGGTTATGATTGAACGTAAGTAGTTTCAGGATCACTTCTTGATCACTTCTAGCTTCACGACCGTTGCATAGTTTCTCATCTTACTCTTGTATTCGTATGTTAGCCACCATATTTGCTTAGTGCTTGCTGGAACTCCACCTCATTACCTTGTCCTACCCTTAAGCTTAAATAGTTTTGATCTTGCAGGTTTTGAGATTGCCGAGTCCTTGTGACTCACAAGATACAACAAACAGATGCAGGTCCCGATTATACTAGTGCAGGTGATGCAACCGAGCTTAGATGGGAGTTCGACGAGGATCTTGGCCGTTACTATGTTTAGTTTCCTGATGATCAGTAGTGGAGCCCAGTTGGGATGATCGGGGAGCTAGCATTTGAGGTTGTCTTCTTTTCTTTTGGTTCTGTAGTCGGACCTATGTGTGTACTCTGAATGATGTGTGAATTATTTGTTCATTATGTGAAGTGGCGATTGTAAGCCAACTCTTTATCCCTTTCTTGTTCATTACATGGGATTGTGTGAAGATGACCCTTCTTGCGAAAGAACCACAATGCGGTTATGCCTCGAAGTCGTGCCTCGACACGTGGGAGATATAGCCGCATCATGGGCGTTACATGCATGCATGACCACTAAAATTTCCAGATTAAAGCGCCGCTCCAGCGGGAGTATGGCGTATGTTGTTACCTTCGACCGAGCCAAGGCAACCGAGTGACGGCAACCAGAGAAGAGGTGGCGGGAGGGGGAATGAATGCATCTACTATTTGGGTTCGCCGTCCGGCTTAAATAAATGTGCAGCATCACATGTACCCGCGGGTGCACAAACTGTAACATATGTGTATGCTTAAGTGGGCGTCATGTAACTAGTGTGTGTGTGTGAGATTCTGAGAGACAGAGTGCATGTGTGTGACTCTCCTCTTCGGATATGTACTCAACCTTTTGCATCGGGATATATGTATAATGGTATTATACTTTAGCTAGTGATTTACGTGGCCATGTTAATGTGGTTGTGTAAAAAAATGTCACTTCCTACTCGTGATTTGCGTTATATAATTACAAGCAAGATGCTCGTGCATTGCATGAAACATCAATATGCATTTTTTTTACAAAACACCTATTGTGATTGACCCATGCAGGAGTAATCCCATGTGTAAAAACTAATGATATCTCGAGAATTTTATCGGAAAACTGGTACCTTGAGAATGTCATCAAAAAAAATGAAAGATGAGAGATAAGGTGAGGAGGAGTGGAGCGTGGTGGTGACTGATGGTCGGACTGGGCGGAGGCATGGGGATGGACGGCGCCGGTAGGCGGCAGCAGCCATCATGCTAGATTGTTCCAGAGACTTCCTTTTTTAATTGCTCAGCAATGAGGTTGTGGGAGATAAGGATGTGGAGAGAGGTGCGGGTATCTTTTGTAAAATTATCATAGTTTGCTTTCTATCCATCAGATATAGATCGGACGGTTTATATTACAAGATGGCAGGCACACCAACATCGCCAACTCGGTTTTTTATAAGGGTAGAGATGATAAGTTTGCTAACTACTAAAGTAAAGTGGAATTTGTCCATGTTATACAAGTAAATTAAGTTGATTGTTTATCATATGGGTAAGGTTGGATGAAGGGTGGTAGGAACAAATGCTCCGCATAGAGCATGTGTGTGTGAGATGGTGTCTTAGTGTGTGTGTGTGGGTGGGTGGGGGGTGGGTGTGCGGAGTGTGTGTGTATGTGAGAGATAGTCTTGGTGTGTGTGTGTGTGAGAGAGAGATAGTCTTGGTGTGTGTGTGTGTGGTGGAGTCTTAGTGTGTGTGTGTGTGTGTGTGTGTGATGGAGTCTTAGTGTGTGTGTGTGTGTGTGTGTTTGTGTGTTGTGTGTTTCTGTGTGTGTGGCACCCCGTCTTTGAGAAAACCAGAACGCCCCGTATTCCAGCCCAGAGATCGAGAGGAAGTCTTCTGGAATACGACACTTCTTAGCATAGAACAAATAAGCTCTTTATTACAATCTATTTGGGTACAAGGGTTACATGGGCATGGCAACACTACGCCTGCCATTGTTGCTTTATGCAAGGAACAGACAAATTGAAGCAGTGCAATAACTTCTAGCAGCGGAACAACGACGACGGTGGTGAACTCCACTCCGCAGGGACTCTGGCTGGAATGCTTATCCTAGCTCGCAAACAAAGAATCCATGGAAAACAAGCATTCAAATCTGGCATGACCTGCAAACTGGCATGACACGGCATGTCAGTACATTGAATGTACTTGCAAGCTCACAATAACCAGAAGCATTCAAGGCAAACAACAGCATGACAATTACAGGTTAAGCAGGAATTAACATGATATCATCATAGCAACATGGCATCAACATGAACATGATACAGCTAGCACAATATGAGCATGGCAGGAACATATGAATCTGACGATACTAGCATGCAACATGATTACACTATATGCACCACTTATTCTGCTCGGGCTACCTCATAACCATCACATGCATCACTTACCATCGTCGGACATCACATGATCATCTTAGGATCAAATCATGCATGGTATAAACAATACCGCAGTAATCATTAAATGACCACAAGGAGCTTGATCTTTACCCACAATTTTCGTACATCACGAATATCCAACAACTCGATATCCTCGATACCACGGTGATCACTCACGGATCACAAATGGAACCACTCTTGGTTCAACGGGTTACCTCGTAACCAAACGGTGATCATTCACGGATCACAAACGGAACCACTCTTGGTTTAATGGGTTACCTCGTAACCAAACGGTGAACATTCACAGATCACAAATGGAACCACTCTTGGTTCAATGGGTTACCTCATAACCAAACGATGATCATTCATGGATCACATAACCAACTTATCTCATCATCGAACCGGGGTTGTTATTAAGCACATCATTATTATTACTGTTGACCCATAGTGTGACCGACATGAACTGGGCCCTTATCCGCGAGCACAGCTATCGATAGATTTAACACACACTCTGCAGAGGTTAGCACACTGTACCCACACCACGGAACCCATGGCCTCTCGCTCCCATTTTGGTGGACCAACGGCGTTCCGACAAAACCGCCTACTGCCATGACACTCTGCCGGCCACTCTGACTAACTTGCTATAGGGCGAAGGCATGGGTGGCCCCGTGTCTACCCCAAAACACCAACGGCCATCGTCATGGCAAAACGGCCACCTCGTGGCAAAATGGTCCCAAACGGGGACATGTGCACATAACCAAACTCGGGCTCACAAGGCTTATGTCCGCCTACCTGCTCAGGGTAGCGCGCACCCATAACCTTCCCTCATTGGAGGCACCAGTGAGAGGCATGACAATAGAGCCAGTCAGGACCCTCCCATAAAGGAAAGCGTGGTTGCACTGGTCAGCTCGATATGGTGGCACCATGACTCAGCAAACAGTTGTTCTAGTTTAATTTAATCCGGTTAAACTTGAATTCAAATATGGTGAGCCATGATAAAGTAACATGATGCAATTACAATGCATGAGCATGATATCAACATAAGCATGAGGGTACAACATAACTATCGACCATATCAACAATGAATCATATCCAACTGAGCATGGCATAATGACGTGCATGAATATCACAAGTACGATAATACTCATAGAAACCTAAAATGACCACTAGCATCAACAATAAATATCAACAATGCTACCATGCAAGCATTTAACCAACTGGATGCAATGGAACATGCATACGACGACACTCGCAATAGACGGATGTCATGCACCGAAAACCATCACCAACATCAACATTGGGTATTGTGGCTTGCCTGGGGATGAAGAATGAACTGGGGAGAAGTGCGGTGAAGCCGTGGAAAGATTTGCCGGAAGCAGTTCTCTCTCGGAGGGGCTGTTTACATGCAAGGCAAAAAGGTCATTTCCAGAATATTAGCACATGGTTAAAGTGTGACCTACAGAACGGGTTCGAACAAACAAAGAAGTAGGATTTGGAATCACCTCAAATGGAGTTGCGAGCAAAAAGTTGTGAGGTGATGAAAATCAGGGACTTTTCTGCAAAAATATCACCACAAACAAGTCCCTGAGTGGATAAGGCAGAAACGGGTTTTGAGAAAATACGCTTTCTAGAGATGAAAACGTAGACGCCCAAATACGTCTTCACTACCCACGTCAGCGTCAGCGGGGTCAACGCGTGTGGCTGCCAAGTGGGGTCGGGGCTAAGTCGCTGATGGGCGGGTCCCACGCGGGTGGGGCCCGTCACTTATCTATGTGGGCAGCCTGGCTCAACGCCCGGAGGCTGACCGGTGGGGCCGAGGAAGAGGCAGGGCCCGCTGACAGGGGCCAGCCTGGCGTCGGGCGTCGTCTTCCTCCTCTCGCCCTGTTCCTCACATTGAACAGGGGAGGGAGCAGAGGAGAAGGGCGCCGGGGCCCAGCCAGGGCGAGGCCAACGGCGGGGGTGGGGCGATGCAGCGGATCCATTCAGGGGCGAAACAGCCACTTGGGAGGGATGGAGAGGAGGGGAGGCCGCGGCAACGGGGAACTATAGAGGCGGCGACCGTGGTGGAGGCCTTCGGGGATGCGGGCACTCCGGCGAGGGGGCAAGGGGGTGGGGCGACTCATGGGAGTGAGGAGGCTCTCGTGGACAGCTCGGGAGGAGGAGAGGAGGAGAGGAGGCACGAGGAGGTCGGAACCGAGACAAACTCCGGCGAGGTCACGGTGGTCCGAGGAGGGAACGACGAGATTGGGCAATTTTGGTGACCAAATGAGGCGAGGGAGGGATGAGTGAGCTGCGGGAGAGGTCGGGCACGCCTTATATAGACCCGGGGAAGGCTCTGGATCCTCATAAGCGAGCTTGAGCAGTGCACTAATGGTGGATAGAGGATGGACACGGCACGGACATGGCTCTAGCGGTGCATGAAAGGAGAACAACGACTAGGCAGAGGCACATGGCGACGCAGAACCTCACGGGGAAGCTCATGGACAAGGTTTTAGGTCGAGACGAGGAGGGAGGAGATGAGCACAATGGTCGGACCGAGACGGAGCTTGCAATTTGCATGACGCCAGCGTGATCACCACACGCACTGGAGCAAACAACTCGTTTTGGCCGGACAGACCATGTCCAGTAGATGGACCTTAGTGCCCTTAGTCAAAATGAGGAAATAAATAGGTCCAGGGGCAGAGAAGTGATTTGCAGAAGGCCCCAAAGCAAACCAGCAGCCAAGTGTTTGTGCTGTGCAGTGGGGACACAAGCTTGGTAACACAGTAAAAACTTTGCCTAGTGATGATCACACACTAAGGTAATGATGATCACCAAAAATCAGACTAAGAGAAGGAGTTTAGATGAGGGTTGCTGTAGAAAGTGACCCACTGGTCAGAAATGAGAATTTGGATGATGCACTCACATAGTTGCATCAATTGAGATGAAAATGGTTATGGCCCAATGATTTGAAGGTATTAAGATGCCCAAGGAGTTTCATGCCATTTGGATTAACCACAATAGCACTTGCTTCAGAAAGATTTATTCTGACCAGAAACTTGGAAAAATTCCACAGTGCAAATGGCAAAAGTGATTGAGCCACAACTTGGTGGAGGGAGGTTATATGGATAAGAGAAGGCCTAGAAAAATTTGCAGCCATAATGGAGCAAGATAAAATATACTTGCTTCACAAACTGAAATTTTGACCAGAAACTAAGAATTGAGGATGAGCTCACATGGAGGCATGACATCAGATCAACTTTGGTGGAGGGCTATCATATGATGATACGAAGGGCCATGTAAAATTGCAACTCATTTGGATATGCCTAGCTTGTACCTCCTTCACAAAGCTTCTTTCTGGACAGAAACTTTGGAAAATCATAATTAAATAATTACTAGGCAAATGAGGTTGCATTTTGGCATGTGGCAATGATATGGACATGAAAAGATGTCCAAGGAGTTTGAGGTCAGTTGGGCAAAGGAAAATAGCTTCACAATGTGCCATTTAGGACAGAATAGGAAATAAATTATTGGAGGATTATTTTTGAACGTGGCAATGAAAAGTTTGGCCATATTTGACCAAGATATGACCCAAACAATTTATGAGAATTATTTGGGAACTTTAGGAGTAAGGGAAATATAGGTTGCTTCGCAACGAAGGGAAATTTGAGTTATTTGTTTAATAGAAAAGGAATATTCCCAATAAAAAGAATATTGGGATTTGGTCTAGGATGAAAATGACAGGGTCTAGGGAAGGATTTCGGAATGACAAGCCACTCTAGAAACAAAGGAGAGGGCATCTTCTTCAGTTTGCAGACCACAAAGCCACCGAAAAAGAAAACTCAAGCAAAAACCTCAGAGAAACAAAAGAAAAAGAGAGGGCCAAAAATCAGGCTGTCACAAACCTTACCCCCTTAAAGAAATCTCGTCCTCGAGATTTGGTTGCTCAGGAACAAGTATGAATATATTGGCTTAAGGAAACCGTTTCCAACTCAGGTATCCTTTTTCCTTTATTGTTGTTCCCACTAATTTTATCTGACTGGCTCTGGGTGGTTTGCTTCACATTCTGACACATCTTACCTTGCCAGTTCATGTTTAAACTGGATCCAATTTCTTTTTAGATCTTCTTACTTAACTAATTGTGATTGATTATCACGACTGAAATATATGTCCTTCTCACAAATCCAAGAGTGATTTTCGTTGGGTGTGTCACCCGGTACTGACAACCTTTCATAAAGTGATGATCAAATTTTTCTGATGAACACCCAAGCTCTGACTCATTGCATTGGGTTTCTCCACTAAATGTAGGTCCTTTGGGTTCCAAATAGTGAGTTGAAGCATAACTGTTTCCTGACAGATTCTGACTCATTGCAGTGAATCATCTTAACTGGTTCCACTGTCTTGAGTATTAGATCCGTACCAAAATATTTGACTGTCTCCTATTGCGGCTAGCATAAAGGGTTTGACCTATATGCTAATATCTGCAGACTTAACTGATGGTGGTTCTGACGGACGAAATTTTATTCATGCCAAGCTTTCCTTTGGTGATTCTCATAACTGAGGCACATGCTTCTAGACTATTATTCCTCATACCGATTACTCATGCCGTAGGCATATCCATGTGGATCAATACTGACTTAGACTGTCCGGGGTATCTGCACCATGGGGGTCGTGCAATAATTTTCATACCTGCATCACTGGTCTTGCTCCTTCATTATTGTTTTCTTGGTCTGGATCCTTGGCTGAAAGAGCAGGGCCATACTGCTTCTTCATATGAGCATAGTTTCTGTTGGGTATAAGATTCTGACAGGCGTACTCTTATCCGCATCTTCTGACATGGTAACCCATTAAATGGCAGGTTCAACACCCCTCAAGTTCTGATCGCAGGAAATGATCATCCGAACCCTTGCAAGAAATCGGCAAATAAATCAGTAGCCACTAGAACGGTCTTTACCACTCAGATCTAGGACATTACTGAAATAACTCAACCACGGCTCAGGACGGCCGAAAAGTAGATCAGAGCATGAGACCGGGACGATAAAAAAGAAGGTGACAACTCCCTAAAATAGCCAAAAAGCAGCTATACGGCTATTGTTACAAAAAGAAACTCAATAGCTGTACAAGACAGCCGAAAAGCAGCTCAGAACTTGTGACAGTCGTTGAAGAGAGAAATAAAAATCGGCATCCACCCCAGATAGCTAAAACAACTCAGGTCACAGGCGTGGTGTCGTCATTGGAGAAAAAAGGGGACAAGGTCTCATCAGGATCATTTTCCAGGTTCGCAAGTACTTGTACTGAGCTCATTGATGTCGTCGATCCTCATAATCCTTTGCCACACTACGGTGTATAGTGGCTTTCTTCTCTTAACCATCCTCACGTGGTTGTCAGATCCTTATCCGAGTGACTTGTAAGATCTCAGTGGTATGCTCACCGCATATATATGAGGATCTGATTTCGAGACAGACGTGTATTCTAACTGATTCTTGCTTCTGACCAAAATGTCGCAGATCCGATTCTTGGGATTCACTGCCACATGCTATCAATTCATAGCGTACTGCCTTGTACCAATGCCTTACTGAGGAAGATTGGATGACTTGTGCTCGAAACTTTCCTCGGATAGCTTGCCGAAGAAGACTGGATATCGTGCTTCAGAAGCTTACCCCCTTAAAGACTTTGCTGGGCAAAGACTATGTACCTTATGCCGGAAGCTTTTGCGGGTGCTTACTAAAGCAGGCAGAGTACCTTGCACGGGAAATCATCCATGTATCGTACTAAGGAAGATAGATGAATCTTGCCTTGGAAGCTTCTCTGGTATCTTGCAAGGGAAGATTGGGCTGCTTACACCAGAAGCTTCTTATTGTAATATGCGGACCGATTTCCATATATATATAACCATCTTAATATTTTTGCTATTTATTTCTTGTATGAAACAGGGTTTTGCAGGACTATCCTCCTTTTTGAGTATATGCCATATTTTTGCTTGCTTCCAAGTACATCGGGTTCCAAAATCATCCTCAACGAAAAATTAAACTTGTATCTAAGCCATACCTTTGATAATATTCTGTCAACCTTGCACACAATTTATCTTCTTGCTGATTTGATCATTTCTGCTATGAGGAGTGCACATTGAGACAAACTTGATTATTCTGTATCATGATCAGATACCCCCAATCTCAATGTAGTCGTTTGAGTGTTCCATACTGTCATGAGGAGTGCATGCTAATGCAAACTTGATACTGACAGTCCATTTAGGATTTCTTTTGCATTCAGTTGAGATATTCCAAATTTCACTGCAGTCAGCTGATAACTCCATTTGGTTTAGCTGAATTTCCAAATATACGTATTCCTTGCTGACTCTTCAGGTCCGGTGTCGGTTAACGAGCAACTTTAATAGGGAATAAAATTGTAACATTGAAGGCCCAAAGAAAGGAATAAAAGAAACAACTAAAAGAAAAGCACACAAGCATACTAATAATATAAATAATCAAGCAATCATCACATATTACTTTTACTCACACAATAATATGCATGCACACCTAAGCACACAAATCTCGCGGAAACTCCGGTATTACGGTCTAATATGTTGTGGCGGTGTGCACGAAAATGGTATCCATCTATGGAAGGAGTTGGCGTAACCGAAGCTACACCAAGCACTGGTTGAACACCGACTAGATCTGGATGGATACACAGGTGAGGACGGACTTGACGATCAAGTAGCGAGACACAAAAGTCACGACCACATCATCATCAAGCGTACGAAAGGGATTCGTACACGTCCAAAGAATAGAATTACTGGGTAGGGTAGCGGTGGAAAAGCAAGGCTCGCTGGCATTGCCCTTTTCTGATAACCAAGATCAGTAAGGGTTGCCAGAGGGATGTGATGGATGGCCTGATTCGGGATAGAAAGAAGTCTATCACCAAAATAATATGGGTGGGTGGCAGAAAAAAATATGCGATACCTGAGCATAACTCCTGCAAAAGGTGTCTGGAACACTTGGCACCAAGGCATCACTCTGCTGGGACAGAGATGACGCCAAACACCAAAGAGCAGACATGCTAAGAAGGAGGCTGCAGGCGGTGGATCGAAAACGACGCCACCTGCACTCACAAGATTAACTGTTAGTGACATAATAATAATCTATATGCATGCTACGCGACAAACAAATGCAGCAATCAAGTGCAACAAACCTACTGGGGGTCTATACTACCGCTTTCTAACATTCGCGTGGTCTAGGGCATCCTACAGCCAGACCTTCTCTGATACCAAGCCTATGGCACCCCAGCTCAGAGAAAACCGAAATGCCCCGTATTCCAGCCCAAAGATTGAGAGGAAGTCTTCTGGAATACAGCATTGCTTAGCATAGAACAAATCAGCTCCTTATTACAATCTATTTGGGGTACAAGGGTTACATCGGCATGACGACACTACGCCTTCCATTGTTGCTCTATGCAAGCAGCAGACAACTCGAAGTAGCGGAATACCTTCTAGCAGCGGAACCACGACGACGGTGGTGAACTGCACTCTGCAGAGACTCTGGCTGGAATGCTTATCCTAGCTCACAAACAAAGAATCCACGGCAAACAAGCATTCAAATCTGGCATGACCTGCAAACTAGCATGACACGCCAGGTCAGTACATTGAATGTACTTGCAAGCTCACAATAACCAGAAGCATTCAAGGGAAACAATAGCGTGGTGTAGGACCTTGAAGTATGTCTAGAGGGGGGGTGATTAGACTACTTGACCAATTAAAAACTTAACCTTTTCCCAATTTTAGAGTTTGGTAGATTTTAGCAATCTTAGGACAAGTCAAGCAGTCATCACACAATTCAAGCAAGCATGCAAAGAGTATATAAGCAGCGGAAATTAAAGCATGCAACTTGCAAGAAAGTAAAGGGAAGGGTTTGGAGGATTCAAACGCAATTGGAGACACGGATGTTTTTGGCGTGGTTCCGATAGCTGGTGCTATCGTACATCCACGTTGATGGAGACTTCAACCCACGAAGGGTAACGGTTGCGCGAGTCCACGGAGGGCGCCACCCACGAAGGGTCCACGAAGAAGCAACCTTGTCTATCCCACCATGGCCGTCGCCCACGAAGGATTTGCCTCACTAGCGGTAGATCTTCACGAAGTAGGGGATCTCCTTGCCCTTACAAACTCCTTGGTTCAACTCCACAATCTTGTCGGAGGCTCCCAAGTGACACCTAGCCAATCTAGGAGACACCACTCTCCAAGAAGTAACAAATGGTGAGTTGATGATGAACTCCTTGCTCTTGTGCTTCAAATGATAGTCTCCTCAACACTCAACTCTCTCTCATAGGATTTGGATCTGGTGGAAAGAAGATTTGAGTGGAAAGCAACTTGGGGAAGGCTAGAGATCAAGATTCATATGGTAGGAATGGAATATTGGCCTCAACAAATGAGTAGGTGGTTCTCTCTCAGAAATGGTAAGTTGGAAGTGTAGGTTTGTTATGATGGCTCTCTCCATGAATGAAGAGGAGGTGGAGGGGTATATATAGCCTCCACACAAAATCTAACCATTACACACAATTTACCAAACTCGGTGGGACCGATTCAACAGACTCGGTCGGACCGATTTAGTAAACCTAGTGACCGTTAGGATTTTCGGTGGGACTGACATGCAACTCGGTAGGACCGATTCGGTTAGGGTTAGGGCATAACGTAATCTCGGTAAGACCGATCACACAAACTCGGTGTGACCGATTTTGGTAATAAGCTTTCTAGAGAGTTGGGCAGGTAAACTCGGTGGGACCGATTTGCTCTTTTCGATGAGACCGAAATGTTACAAAAGGGAAACAGAGAGTTTACATTGCAATCTCGGTGGGACCAATCACTCACTTCGGTTGGACCGAAACGTTACGAAGGGAAACAGAGAGATTACAATCCCATCTCGGTGAGACCGAGATCCCTATCGGTAGGACCGATTTGCCTAGGGTTTGTGGCAGTGGCTATGACATTTGAACTCGGTGGCGCCGGATAGAAGGAATCGGTGTGACCGATTTTGGCTTTAGGTTTAGGTCATTTGTGGATGTGAGAAAGTAGCTGAGGGTTTTTGGAGCATATCACCAAGCACAAGAAGCAAGAGGCTCATTAAGCAACACCTCATCCCTCCTTGATAGTATTGGCTTTTCCTATAGACTCAATGTGATCTTGGATCACTAAAATATAAAATGAAGAGTCTTGAGCTTTTGAGCTTGAGCCAATCCTTTGTCATTAGTATTTTGAGGGATCCACTTTCATCATCCATGCCATGCCATTCATTGAGCTTTTCTGAAATAATAGCCTTGGAATAGCATTAGCTCAATGAGCTATATGTTATGAATTACCAAAACCACCTTGGGATAGTTGCACTTTCAATCTCCCCCTTTTTGGTAATTGATGACAACATATAGATCAAAGCTTCGACAAAAGATAATAAGATTGAAAAACATCGTCGCTTTGAGAAGTATGTGATAAGCAAGAGCTCCCCCTAAAATTGTGCATAATTTAAGATTTGCTTTGGACTGCAAATGCACAAGGAATTAGGCTCATGGGTTACTCTTCCATGTCACATACATCTTGGTCGAGCGCTCAAAATGATAAAGATTGAATACATGCACTCATCACCAAGCAAAGTGAATGATCATGTAAGGATAGGTAAGATAATATCATCAAACATGCATAAGTGTAGCTTATGATCAAACACATGATCCTCAGTGTCTCACAAAACAAAGTATCTCAAGCAATCAAAAGCAAACAAGGTTTAACCACCAAAACAAGAGAGAACAAAAGCAACTCTCTCTCTCTCTCTCGAAGCCTATGATGTATACATTTTTCTCCCCCTTTGGCAACAAGTTACCAAAAAGTTCATAGACAATGCATAGTGCTAGATCGACTCTCAGGCTTGATCTTCAGGTGGTGGTGTCCGGATAACTCCAAGAATGAAGGCTTCAGTTGAAGTGGATAGAGCTGGAGGAGTTGATGCTGGAGCTGGTTGCACTGAAGCTATAGCTGGTGCAGATGATGTGGCTCTGGTGTCTGTCACAGGCACTGCAGTTGACCTCTGAGCTCTAGGCACTCTGGCAAATACATTAGTGGTAGTCTTGCCCTGCCTCTCCTGCATGTCATCCTGTAGCTGCTCCACAACTGACTGAATCTCAGTTACTTTGACATCTAGATCATGGAATTTTTGTTCCATGATTCTTTCCAAGCTCTCCTGGTTTTGAGTGAGGGTGGCCAATCCCTTCTCAATCCTCAGTGTTGATGCTATCAAGTAACCTAGCTGCTCCTGTTTGTTCTTCAAAAAGTACTCAGATGCCTCCTCTTGAGTTGGCATCTTGGCAGCCTTCTCTTTCCTTGCCTTCTCCTTCTTCTCTTGAGCTTGTACTGACTATGGTTCATTCTCATTCATGACAACCTGATTGTCCTCAAAGTCTGGATAGAGAGGAAAATGTTCCTTATCCAATAGATATTTGCTTGTGCCCATCTTTGAGTTAATCAACTCCTGAATCTGAGGGGCATATCCACAACTTCTCTTTTGGTCTGCTGCAGTCCTCTTAATGGTCTCAACCATAAGGCTCATGACCTTGAATTTCTGTGGCACATCAAACAAATGCAACATGTTGATTGCATGCCCTCTAATCATGTTGTGGTCACTAGACTTAGGCAACAGAGTGTGCATTAGGATCCAGTTGATAGTTGGCAGCCCTGACAGAAGAAAGTGGACTGACCCAAACTTATGTGTCTCTATAGCTTTGTTTGGGATCTCCTTGTACATGTGTGCCATGGAATTGTGGTCCATCTTCTTCTTGGCATAGACATCCAAGTCATCTTCACTTTCCTTTGGGGCATTGATCAGATTTGCCCATTCCTCAACGGTTGACTGGTACCTTGTACCTTCAGACATCCAAGCTATCCTCCCATCTGGATAGAAGTGTGCTGTGGAGTAGAATTGCATAATGAGTTCATCATTCCAGTTGGTGAGCTTTTGCCCAACAAAATCTGCAACTCCACAAGCTACAAAACTGTCTTGCACTCCAGGATAGTGTTCTTCATTGTCTTTCATGTAGGTCGAGTCGACCCACCTCATATCACACACTATGGGCTTCTTGTCCAACAAGATTGTCTCATAGAAGTCCTGTTGTTCCTTTGTATGGAACCTGTAATCAATAGCAGTTCTTTTCCTTGTGGCATATGGATCTGTCATCCTCCATAGCCTCAACCCTGAGTCTCTTTTGATCTTCATGTCCTCAGCCACAGGATGGGCATCATTGTGGTCTGGTATCTTGGGTTTGAGCTTCCTCAGGACTTGTCCTTCTTCATCTTCCTCATCAGCATCATCAGGCACTGGGGCCTTGTTCTTCTCAGCAGCTGGAATACTCCTGGTATTCCTCTTTGGTGCAAGCTTGGGCTTGGGGGCAGCTTTGGGTGCTTCCTTGGGCTTTGATGTTGCAGCCCCTGAATTAATAGCATCACCCATAAGCTTTTGTGCCTTGGGTGCTAGTGCAGCAACCTCTTCTTCCTCTTCAGAGTCTCTCCTCATTGAGGGATTTCCAAGAACCTAGGCAGTAGTGGTTTTGGCTCTCTTCTTCTTCTTATCCTAAGCAGCTTCGTCTTCTCATTGAATGGTAAACTTCATAGTTTCTCCAGTGGGAACTTTCTCTGGTTTGGAAGTTGTGACTCTCTTTGCAGGTGCCTCTTTGGGTTCAGTCTTTTCAGTCACTTGAGTAGATCCTATGACCTTCAGCATAGGTGTCCTCTTGGCAGGAACCTTCCTATTGAGTCCAGGTTTAGTGTTCTGTGCTGAGGCATACTCCTTTTTGAGCACTACCTTCTTGGAGGTAGCCTCATCCTCTTCTGCTCTATAATCCTCATCCACAGAATCTGAGGTTCTCTTCTTCCTTGTCCTAGTGGCAGCTTTAGGCAGATTGCTTGGGGTGCTCCTGCTGCCATCATCTGAGGAACTGGAGGGACTAGTGCCCTCACTCATGTGAATCTGCTCTTCTTCCCTGTTCTGGCTGTCACTTTGGTCTGACATGCTGCAAGCACTGACTGCTGACCCTGTGAAGAGTTATAGATGAGATAGAGTGGATGAGCATCACAAAATGCAGAGATTTTTGCAAAAGAATGATTCAAAAATTCAGTTTTAGTTTTCCACAGAAAGCATTTCGGATCAATCGATTTTAAAACTCGGTGATACCAAAGCAGTTTTGGAACCTAAACTGATGAACTCGGTTGGACCGAGTCACAGTTTGGTGGCACTGAGACTGCTAGGGTTTCTCAAAGTCCTAAAATCGGTCTCACCGATTAGCAATTCTTCGTCTAACTGAGATTTACTAGTGCAATGGCGTTAGCCAAATCGGTGGAACCGAGTTTTTGAACTCGGTGGGTCCGAGATGGTTTTAGCGGATACCTAACCCTAAATTTTCGAATTCCATCTAATCTAAGGATTGAATTGACTGGATAGGAGTGTTTCAATGGTGGCAAGAACCAATAAGAACACAATGTGCTAGGAATCAGACGAGGATAGCATTGTGATCGAGTCCATACCCTAGCTGGGCAATGAACTCGCTACGGCGGCAACGGCGGGGGTGAAATCTGTTGACGGCGGTGGGGACCAGCGATAGGAGGTGGCTGGCGACGAGGAGACGATTCTGAGACCTTGGAGGCAGAGCGAGCTATTGCGCGGGTGAAGAGGTTCGAAGAAATTTCCAAATTTTTGCCCGTGACTATATATAGCCCGACCCTGTCGGTGTGACCTAGTGGAACAATTCGGTGGCACCGAGATGATTAACTGTGTATAGTTATAGCAACTCGGTGTGACCGAAAAGTTCAAATCGGTTGCACCAAGATTGAAAACCTAGATCGACTTAATGATCTCGGTAGGACCGAAATGGAGGAATCGGTCAGACCGAGAATCACAAAGAAGTTTTGGAAGTTTAAGTCTATGACGAATCGGGGACTCCGAGTGCTCCTCACACAGAGTGGTTCGAATCTGACTTGATCAAATTTTGTGATGTAGCATGAATAGAGTTTGAGACGAGAAAAGCATAGATAGCTAGAGAAGGTTCTTAGGCATTCTTGTCCATCCACTTGGCAAAAAGAAAAAAAAGCCAATCACTCAAAACAACAAGTGGATGTCCTCGAATGAGTAAAATATGCAACCAACATGCTCACACAATAAGATGGCAAATGAAATATGTGGCAAAACATGCACAACCAATTCTAGCATCTATCAAACAATTGTCGATGACTAGGTCATCTATATATGAGTATATTGACTTAGGAGTCAAATGAGAACATTTGATCATAGGTCATACTCATCGTTTAAGCTCAAGCGGGGTTACCACTTTTACATAATGCATTAATGTGTTCACACCACTAGAGTTGCTTTGACTCAATTCTTAGAGTTAAGCTCCCCCTAGATGTGAGATCCCCTTTTAGAGGGATGAACTAACCTTGGGTTTTGTCGATGATGACTTCATGTAGGTATTGAAAATGTGGATGCTCAATGTTGATGTAGATTATTTGGAGCAATCCTTTGGAGTGGGTTGCACTTTCAACTTACCTACATGGGTTAGTCCCACAAGGAACAAACAAGAATATCCATAGACATAGAGTGATGCACACACAAGATGATGTCCATGAAATCATTAGGTTACCTTGTCCCTTGCCTTACCATCATGAGGGTTTGTGACTCCTTGAACTAGTGCAAGATGTGGAGGTTGATTGCACTTGTTCTTGCCATAATGATACAAGTGAAGAATGTTGGCGGAGTCACCCTCAAGAACTCTCTAGTTCTTCTTCCTCGGGATCCACATCATCTTGATGGGAATCCTTGGAGTTGTAGTTGTACTTGATGAAGTAGAACTTGACGTAGTCTTGGGAACCCACTTGACCAAGACCTTAGGTGCTTCTTCAAATGCATCAATCTCTTCTTGAAGCTTGTCCTTGCCTCTGTTCTTGTGGTCTTATGGTGGAAGATCATCTTGTGCTTGTGTTCCTTTGAAGGAAGTAGGATCATACTTCTCTTGTTGAGGAACAAACTTCGTCTTGGGGTATTGATCTTCTTCCCACTCAACTCCATTGGCATTGAACTTTCGTTCAAAACCAACACCTTGATTCTTCCGGTGCCTTCCTTGCTTGCGTACAATTTCCTCGAATTGCTTACTCCCGACAAGGCTCTTGTAAACACCTTTCTCTATAATTCCCTTCAATAAGCTATTTTCTTGCTCAAGTGAAACTTGGCTAAGAGAATCATTAGTGGAATCAAGAGAACTACTAGAAGCAACAATATTGGATTTGACATTGTTATTGTTACTACTAGAGGAAGGATCTTTCATGTACTTGTTACTAGACTTGACTTGAGGCATGTAAGTAGATAAGAGTAAATGCTTGGCAATGTAAGAAGAACTTTTCTCACGGAGATCATTATTGAGTGCTTTTAGGAACTCATGCTCTTGCTCAAGATTGAGCTTTTCAAAGCGTAACTTCTCATGAGCCCTTAAAAGTTCTCAGTGATCTTCGAAGATAGTTTCATGAGCTAACTTAAGAGTGTTTAGTTCTTTAGTTAGAAGCTCAATCTTCTCCTTATCATTGTCATTCGTTTTATCTTGATTAGCATGATTAATTGACGTTTCATCATAGTATTCATCACTAGAGTTGTCAACAAGTAAATCATCATCCACAAGCAAGTCATCTTGATCACTATCGAAATCAACATACTCAGGATGTGTTACCTTTGGACCTTTGGCCATGAAGCATCTTCCAGTTCCTTCATTTGGTGAATCAAATATGTCGTAGGAGTTGGTTGACACAAGTGCTAGACCGGCAGCACCTTCATCTTGAGTATATTTGGAGTTGGAGTGATAGCTTCTCTCGGAGTGGTTGTCGGTATCGGAGCCGGATACCCATTCACCAACATGAGCTTGATGTCTTCGTTTTGTGTAGCTCCTTGATGACTTGTCCTTCCTTTCCGAATCCTTGCTTCTCCGTGAGGGTCTTCGTTCATAACGATCATCTCTACTCCTCCTCTCTCTCGGTGGTGATTCTTCTCTTTTGCTTCTTCTTTTTGGAGAATCTCCTCTTCTTTTGTAGGGTGCCGTACACTCATTGGAATAGTGTCCGGGTCTCCCACAATTGTAGCAATTTCGCTCTCTACTAGAAGATTTTTTGTCATTGTAAGACCTTGACTTGGAGCTTCTTTCTTTGCTTCTACTCTTGTAGAATTTGTTGAAGTTCTTCACCATTAAGCTGAATTCTTCATTGAAGGTTTGTTTCTCACTTGATGATGTGGGGGCTTCACTTGAGGGTTTGTAAGCACCACTTGACTTGTTGTGAAGTTCCTCCTTATCCTTAAGTGACATCTCATGAGCAACAATTCTTTCAATGACTTCCGTTGGCTTGAGATCTTTGTAGTTTGGCATCATTTGGATCAACGTGCACATAGTATCATACTTTCCATCCAATGCTCTTAGGATCTTCTTGATGATGAATCTGTCGGTCATCTCTTCACTCCCTAAGCCGGCAATCTCATTTGTGATAAGTGCAAGCCTAGAGTACATTTCAGCGACACTTTCACCATCCTTCATTTTGAACTTGTCAAGATGACTTTGGAGCACATCCAACTTGGATTCCTTGACGGAGTCGGTACCTTCATGCATATCAATCAAAGTATCCAAATTTCCTTTGCATTCTCAAGACGGCTGATTTTGTTGAATTCTTCGGGTCACAATCCGTTGAAGATGATATCACAAGCTTGAGCGTTGTATTGCAGCATCTTCAATTCTTCCGCATTAGCTTCGCAGTTCGGCTCTCTCCCATCAAAGAATTCACCTTGCAAGCCAATACAAATAATTGCCCAAACGGCGGGGTTATGTCCGAGAATATGCATTTTCATCTTATGCTTCCAACTAGCAAAATTAGTACCATCTACGGTGATAATTTCCGTCACTAGACGCCATACTCTCCTAGGTTGTGAAACCAAGGCTATGACCACCAAAAGCTATGGAAATGAAAGCAAATGGAGACCAAAGCTCTGATACCACTTGTAGGACCTTGAAGTATGTCTAGAGGGGGGTGATTAGACTACTTGACCAATTAAAAACTTAACTTTTTCCCAATTTTAGAGTTTGGCAAATTTTAGCAATCTTAGGACAAGTCAAGCAATCATCACACAATTCAAGCAAGCATGCAAAGAGTATATAGGCAGCGGAAATTAAAGCATGCAACTTGCAAGAAAGTAAAGGGAAGGGTTTGGAGGATTCAAACGCAATTGGAGACACGGATGTTTTTGGCGTGGTTCCGATAGGTGGTGCTATCGTACATCCACGTTGATGGAGACTTCAACCCACGAAGGGTAACGGTTGCACGAGTCCATAGAGGGCTCCACCCACGAAGGGTCCACGAAGAAGCAACCTTGTCTATCCCACCATGGCCGTCGCCCACGAAGGACTTGCCTCACTAGCGGTAGATCTTCACGAAGTAGGTGATCTCCTTGCCCTTACAAACTCCTTGGTTCAACTCCACAATCTTGTCGAAGGCTCCCAAGTGACACCTAGCCAATCTAGGAGACACCACTCTCCAAGAAGTAACAAATGGTGCGTTGATGATGAACTCCTTGCTCTTGTGCTTCAAATGATAGTCTCCCCAACACTCAACTCTCTCTCATAGGATTTGGATCTGGTGGAAAGAAGATTTGAGTGGAAAGCAACTTGGGGAAGGCTAGAGATCAAGATTCATATGGTAGGAATGGAATATCTTGGCCTCAACACATGAGTAGGTGGTTCTCTCTCAGAAATGGTAAGTTGGAAGTGTAGGTTTGTTCTGATGGCTCTCTCCACGAATGAAGAGGAGGTGGAGGGGTATATATAGCCTCCACACAAAATCTAACCGTTACACACAATTTACCAAACTCGGTGGGACCAATTCGACAGACTCGGTCGGACCGATTTAGTAAACCTAGTGACCGTTAGGATTTTCGGTGGGACTGACATGCAACTCGGTAGGACCGATTCGGTTAGGGTTAGGGCATAACGTAATCTCGGTAAGACCGATCACACAAACTCGGTGAGACCGATTTTGGTAATAAGCTTTCTAGAGAGTTGGTCAGGTAAACTCGGTGGGACCGATTTGCTCTTTTCGGTGAGATTGAAATGTTGCAAAAGGCAAACAGAGAGTTCACATTGCAATCTCGGTGGGACCGATCGCTCACTTCAGTTGGACCGAAACGTTACGAAGGGAAACAGAGAGATTACAATCCCATCTCGGTGAGACCGAGATCCCTATCGGTAGGACCGATTTGCCTAGGGTTTGTGGCAGTGGCTATGACATTTGAACTCGGTGGCACCGGATAGAAGGAATCGGTGTGATCGATTTTGGCTTTAGGTTTAGGTCATTTGTGGATGTGAGAAAGTAGCTGAGGGTTTTTGGAGCATATCACCAAGCACGTGAAGCAAGAGGCTCATTAAGCAACACCTCATCCCTCCTTGATAGTATTGGCTTTACCTATAGACTCAATGTGATCTTGGATCACTAAAATATAAAATGAAGAGTGTTGAGCTTTTGAGCTTGAGCCAATCCTTTGTCATTAGTATTTTGAGGGATCCACTTTCATCATCCATGCCATGCCATTCATTGAGCTTTCCTGAAATAATAGTCTTGGAATAGCATTAGCTCAATGAGCTATATGTTGTTATGAATTACCAAAACCACCTAGCGATAGTTGCACTTTCACATGGCAATTACAGGTTAAGCAGGAATTAACATGATATCATCATAGCAACATGGCATCAACATGAACATGATAGAACTAGCACAATATGAGCATGGCAGGAACATACGAATCTGATGATACTAGCATTTAACATGATGACACATATGCACCACTTATTCTGATCGGGCTACCTCGTAACCATCACATGCATCACTTACCACCCTCGGACATGACACGATCATCTTAGGATCAAATCAAGCTTGGTATAAACAATACCGCAGTAATCATTAAATGACCACAAGGAGCTTGATCTTTACCCACGATTCTCATACAACATTACGAATATCCAACAACTCGGTATCCTCGATACTGATACGTCTCCAACGTATCTATAATTTTTTATTGCTCCATGCTACTTTATCTAATGTTTTAGGCAATATTGGGCTTTATTATCCACTTTTATATTATTTTGGGACAAACCTATTAACCGAAGGCCCAGTCCAGATTTGCTGTTTTATGCCTATTTCAGTGTTTCGAGGAAAAGGAATATCAGACGGAGTCAAAACGGAACGAAATCAACTGGAGAAGTTATTTTTGGAAGGAAAGCCACCCGATGGACTTGGAGTGCACGTCAGGAAAGAAGGGAGGTGCTCACGAGGGTGAGGGGCGCGCCCCCTGCCTTGTGCCCCCCCCTTCGGTCCACCGACGTACTTCTTTCACCCATATATACCTACGTACCCTAAAACTTCCAGAACAGAAGATAGATCGGGAGTTCCGCCGCCGCAAACATCTATAGCCACCAAAAACCTCTCGGGAGGCCGTTCTGGCGCCCTGCCGGAAGGGGAACCCGTCACCAGTGGCCATCTTCATCATCCCGGCGCTATCCATGACGAGGAGGGAGTAGTTCACCCTCGGGGCTGAGGGTATGTACCAGTAGCTATGTGTTTGATCTCTCTCTCTCTCTCTCTCTCTCTCTCTCTCTCTCGTGTTCTCTCTCGTGTTCCCTCTATGGCACGATCTTGATGTATCCCGAGCTTTGCTATTGTAGTTGGATCTTATGATATTTCTTCCCCTCTACTCTCTTGTGATGAATTGAGTTTCCCCTTTGAAGTTATCTTATCCGATTGAGTCTTTTATGAGAACACTTGATGTATGTCTTGCCGTGTTTATCTATGGTGACAATGGGATATAATGTGCCACTTGATGTATGTTTTGGTGACCAACTTGCGGGTTCCGCCCATGAACCTATGCATAGGGGTTGGCACACGTTCTTGACTCTCCGATAGAAACTTTGGGGCACTCTTTGAAGTACTTTGTGTTCGTTGGATGAATCTGAGATTGTGTGATGCATATCGCATAATCATTCCCACAGATACTTGAGGTGACAATGGAGTATCTAGGTGACATTAGGGTTTTGGTTGATTTGTGTCTTAAGGTGTTATTCTAGTACGAACTCTTTTATAGATTGATCCGAAAGAATAACTTTGAGGTGGTTTCGCACCCTACCATAATCTCTACGTTTGTTCTCCGCTATTGGTGGCTTCGGAGTGACTCTTTGTTGCATGTTGAGGGCTTGTTATATTATCTATCTATGTTATTATTGTTGAGAGAACTTGCACTAGTGAAAGTATGAACCCTAGGCCTTGTTTCCTACCATTGCAATACCGTTTACGCTCACTTTTATCATTAGTTACCTTGCTGTTTTTATTATTTCAGATTACAAAAACCTATATCTACCATCCATATTGCACTTGTATCACCATCTCTTCGCCGAACTAGTGCACCTATACAATTTACCATTGTATTGGGTGTGTTGGGGACACAAGAGACTTTTTGTTATTAGGGTTGTTTGAGAGAGACCATCTTCATCCTACGCCTCCCACGGATTGGTAAACCTTAGGTCATCCACTTGAGGGAAATTTGCTACTGTTCTACAAACCTATGCACTTGCAGGCCCAACAACGTCTACAAGAAGAAGGTTGTGTAGTAGACATCAATCTCTTTTCTGGCGCCGTTGCTGGGGAGGTTAGCACTTGAAGGTATATCTTTAGATCTTGCAATCGAATCTTTTTGTTTCTTCTTTTATCACTAGTTTAGTCTATAAAAGAAAACTACAAAAAATGGAATTAAGTTTGTCTCATACGCTTCGTCTTTTTAATATCTTTCGTGATAATGATGGAAAGGAAAATTGTGCTCAAGTGCTAGAAGAAGAATTACATAGAATGCTTGGCAAGAAATATGTGAATGATGAGCATGATTGCAATGTTGTTTGTTTGAATTCCTTGAACATCCATGATGCTAATGATATGCAAGGCCACAAGCTTGGGGAAGCTATGTTTGATGAAGATGATATTTTTTGTCCCCCAAGCTTTGATGAGCAAATTTACTATGATGAAAGCATGCCTCCTATCTATGATGATTATTGTGATGACACGTATGCTTTAAAGAATAATGATAACCATGAAACTTGTCATCTTGATCTTGATTTTCAATCATATGATATTTATTTTGTTGAGTTTTCTCCCACTATTATTCATGAGAAGAATTTTGCTTATGAGGAGAGTAGTAAATTTTCTATGCTAGTAGATCATGAAAAGAATGCTTTAGGTGCAGGTTACATTGTTGAATTCATTCATGATGCTACTAAAAATTATTATGAGGGAAGAACATATGCTTGTAGGAATTGCAATAATATCAAGTTTCCTCTCTATGTGCTTCAAGTTTTGAAGCTATGCTTGTTTTACCTTCCTATGCTAGTTGATTATCGTTCCCATAAGTTGTTTGCTCACAAAATCCCTATGCATAGGAAGTGGGTTAGACTTAAAAGTGCTAGTCATATGCTTCATGATGCTCCTGTTATGTTTCAATTCTTATCTTTTATGTGAGCATCATTGTCATCATCATGCCTAGCTAGAAAGGCATTAAAGAAAAGCGCTTGTTGGGAGACAACCCAATACTTATCCTTATTGTTTTTGTGTGTTCACATGATTATGCTACTGTAGTAATCATGTTTTAGAGCTTTTGTTTCAATAAAGTTCCAAGTAACACCTTTAGGATGGCTTACTGTGATAGTTGTGTTGATCCTGCTGAAAATCAGAAACATTTGCACCCAGTAAATTAGTTTTGTTAATTCACAGAAACGTGATTATGATCTGATTCTTTTTGCTCTGGATTGGTACACAAATTTCGTAGAACTTCCTAATGTGGTAGGAGTTTTGGAGTTCTATAAGTATACGTTTGATACAGATTACTACAGACTGTTCTGTTTTTGACAGATTCTGTTTTCTATGTGTTGTTTGCTTATTTTGATGAATCTATGAGTAGTATAGGAGGGTATGAACCATAGATAAGTTGGAATACAGTATATATTACACCAATATGAATTTAGAATGAGTTAATTACAGTACCTAAGTGGTGGTTTTATTTTCTTATACTAACGGAGGTTACGAGTTTTCTGTTGAGTTTTGTGTTGTGGAGTTTTCAAGTTTTGGGTAAGGATTCGATGGACTATGGAAGAAGGAGTGGTAAGAGCCTAAGCTTGGAGATGCCCGAGGCACCCCAAGGATATATTCAAGGACAATCAAGAGCCTAAGCTTGGGGATGCCCCGGAAGGCATCCCCTCTTTCGTCTTCGTTCATCGGTAACTTTACTTGGAGCTATATTTTTATTCACCACATGATATGTGTTTTGCTTGGAGCATCATTTTATTTTGTTAGTATTTGCTTGCTGTTAATTAGATTAATGTTTTGCATCTTTAGTTTCAATAAAAAAAGTCAAGGATAGCCTTTGCCATGCTTATTTTGCTAGTACATGTTGCTGTTTGAAAACAGAAAGTTTACCGCTGTTGCAAAAATTCCCTAGAAAAGTCAGAGAGCGGTATAATGTTGAATCTTTTTGAATAATGAGATCTGATAAATTTATTACAGTGGGAATTTTAGTTCATAATTTTTGGAGTAAGGGAAGTATTGTTACTCTTGCATTCTTTACATACTCTACTATTTTGACAGATTGCTGTTATGTTTGCGTTGTTTGCATATGTTTGCTTGTTTAATGATTCTATTTGAGGATAGGATTATGAAATATGCAGAGGAATTTAGTATGCAATGTTGATTAATTACTTAAGTGATTTTTTACAGTATAAAATGATAAGGTTTTGCATTGGTTTATACTAACCTATCTCACGTGTTCTTGTTGAGTTTGTTGTGCATGAAGCTTTTGATAAAAAGAGAAACCATGATATGAGAGGAATTAAGGAGACACAAAAGCTCAAGCTTGGGGATGCCCAAGGCACCCCAAGATAATATTTCAAGAAGTCTCAAGCATCTATTCTTGGGATGCCCCGGTAGGCATCCCACCTTTCTTCTTCAACAACTATCAGTTAGTATCGGTTGAGCCTAAGTTTTTGCTTCTTCACATGAGTGGTGCTATCCTTGCAATGTAGTTTTCTTTAGCTTTGCTTGATGTTTGAATAAATTATCAAGATCTGAAACTATTAAGTGGTAGAGTCTTCACATAGTTGCATAATTATTCGACTACTCATTGATCTTCACTTATATCTTTCGGAGTAGTTTTTGTTACTGCTCATAGTGCTTCACTTATATCTTTTGAGCGTGATAATTTTTGCTCTAGTGCTTCACCTAGATCTTTTAGAGCACGGTGGTAGATTTGTTTTAAAGAAACTATTGATCTCTCATGCTTCACTTAGATTATTTTGAGAGTCACTAATAGCATGGTAATTTGCTTAATGTTAATATACTTGGTATTCAAGATATGTGAAACTTTCTTTTGAGTGCGTTGAATACTAAGATAAGTTTGATGCTTGATAATTGTTTTGATATATGAATACGGTGATATTAGAGTCATGCTAGTTGAGTAGTTGTGAATTTAAGGAATACTTGTGTTGAAGTTTGTGATTCCCGTAGCATGCACGTATGGTGAACCGTTATGTGATGAACTCGGAGTTATTGATTGTCCTCCTTATGAGTGGCGGTCGGGGACGAGCGATGGTCTTTTCCTACCAATCTATCCCCCTAGGAGCATGCGCGTAATACTTTCCTTTGATAACTTCTAAATTTTTGCAATAAGTATATGAGTTCTTTATGACTAATGTTGAGTCCATGGATTATACGCACTCTCACCCTTCCAACATTGCTAGCCTTTCTAATACCGCGCACTTTTCACCGGTATCTTACACCCACCATATACCTTCCTCAAAACAGCCACCATACCTACCTATCACGGCATTTCCATAGCCATTCCAAGATATATTGCCATGCAACTTTCCACCGTTCTGTTTATTATGACACGCTCCATCATTGTCATATTGCTAGCATGATCATGTAGTTGACATCGTATTTGTGGCAAAGCCACCTTTCATAATTCTTTCATACATGTCACTCTTGATTCATTGCATATCCCGGTACACCACCAGAGGCATTCATATAGAGTCATATTTTGTTCTAAGTATCGAGTTGTAATTGTTGAGTTGTAAGAAAATAAAAGTGTGATGATCATCATTATTAGAGCATTGTCCCAGTGAGGAAAGGATGATGGAGACCATGATTCCCCCACAAGTCGGGATGAGACTCCGGACGAAAAAAAAGAGAAAAAAAGATGCCATAAAAAAAGAGAAAAGGCCCAAATAAAAAAACAAATAAAAAAGAGAGAAGGGGCAATGCTACTATCCTTTTACCACACTTGTGCTTCAAAGTAGCACCAAGATCTTCATGATAGCGAGTCTCTCATTTTGTCACTTTCATATACTAGTGGGAATTTTTCATTATAGAACTTGGCTTGTATATTCCAATGATGGGCTTCCTCAAATGCCCTAGGTCTTCATGAGCAAGTGAGTTGGATGCACACCCACTCAGTTTCTTTTGTTGAGCTTTCATATACTTATAGCTCTAGTGCATCCGTTGCATGGCAATCCCTACTCACTCACATTGATATCTATTGATGGGCATCTCCATAGCCCGTTGATACGCCTAGTTGATGTGAGACTATCTTCTCCCTTTTTGTCTTCTCCACAACCACCATTCTATTCCACATATAGTGCTATATCCATGGCACACGCTCATGTATTGCGTGAAGATTGAAAAAGTTTTGAGAATGTCATAAGTATGAAACAATTGCTTGGCTTGTCATCGGGGTTGTGCATGATTTAAATATTTTGTGTGGGGAAGATGGAGCATAGCCAGACTATATGATTTTGTAGGGATAACTTTATTTGGCCATGTTATTTTGAGAAGACATAATTGCTTAGTTAGTATGCTTGAAGTATTATTATTTTTATGTCAATATGAACTTTTGTCTTGAATCTTTCGGATCTGAATATTCATACCACAATTAAGAAGATTTACATTGAAATTATGCCAAGTAGCACTCCACATCAAAAATTCTTTTTTATCATTTACCAGCTCGAGGACGAGCAGGAATTAAGCTTGGGGATGCTTGATACGTCTCCAACATATCTATATTTTTTGATTGCTCCATGCTACTTTATCTACTGTTTTAGGCAATATTGGGCTTTATTATCCACTTTTATATTATTTTGGGGACTAACCTATTAACCGGAGGCCCAGTCCAGATTTGCTGTTTTATGCCTATTTCAGTGTTTCGAGGAAAAGGAATATCAGGCGGAGTCAAAACGGAACGAAATCAACTGGAGAAGTTATTTTTTGAAGGAAAGCCACCCGATGGACTTGGAGTGCACGTCAGGAAAGAAGGGAGGTGCTCACGAGGGTGGGGGGTGATGTCTACTACACAACCTTCTTCTTGTAGACGTTGTTGGGCCTGCAAGTACACAGGTTTGTAGGACAGTAGCAAATTTTCCTCAAGTGGATGACCTAAGGTTTATCAATCAGTCGGAGGCGTAGGATGAAGATGGTCTCTCTCAAACAACCCTGCAACCAAATAACAAAGAGTCTCTTGTGTCCCCAACACACCCAATACAATGGTAAATTGTATAGGTGCACTAGTTCGGTGAAGAGATGGTGATACAAGTGCAAAATAGATGGTAGATATAGGTTTTTGTAATCTGAAATAATAAAAACAGCAAGGTAACAAGTGATAAAAGTGAGCGTAAACGGTATTGCAATGATCTGAAACAAGGCCTATGGTTCATACTTTCACTAGTGCAAGTTCTCTCAACAATAATAACATAGAAAGATCATATAACAAGCCCTTAACATGCAACAAAGAGTCACTCCGGAGCCACTAATAGAAGAGAACAAACGTAGAGATTATGGTAGGGTACGAAACCAGCTCAAAGTTATTCTTTCGGATCAATCTATCAAAGAGTTCGTACTAGAATAACACCTTAAGACACAAATCAACCAAAACCCTAATGTCACCTAGATACTCCATTGTCACCTCAAGTATCCGTGGGCATGATTATACGATATGCATCCACAATCTCAGATTCATCCAACCAACATAAAAGTACTTCAAAGAGTGCCCCAAAGTTTCTACAGGAGAGTCAAGAATGTGTGCCAACCCCTATGCATAGGTTCCCAATGTCACGAAACCCGCAAGTTGATCACCAAAACATACATCAAGTGGCACATGATATTCCATTGTCACCACAGATAATCACGGCAAGACATACATCAAGTGTTCTCACAAAAGACTCAATCCGATAAGATAACTTCAAAGGGGAAACTCAATTCATCTAGAGGGGGAGAAACATCATAAGATCCAACTACAATAGCAAAGCTCGGGATACAACAAGATTGTGCCATAGAGGAACACGAGAGAGAACACGAGAGAGAGAGAGAGATCAAACACATAGCTACTGGTACATACACTCAGCCCTGAGGGTGAACTACTCCCTCCTCATCATGGATAGCGCCGGGATGATGAAGATGGCCACCGGTGATGGGATCCCCCTCCGGCAGGGCGCGGGAACAGGGTCCCAATTGGTTTTTGGTGGCTACAGAGGCTTGCGGCGGCGGAACTCCCGATCTATCTTCTGTTCTGGAAGTTTTAGGGTACGAGAGTATATATGGGTGCAGGGGGTACGTCGGAGGAACTACGGGGGCCCCACGAGGCAGGGGGCGCGCCCGGGCGGGGGGGTGGGGGGGGGCGCCCCCCACCCTCGTGAGCACCTCCCGTATCTCATGACGTGCACTCCAAGTCCATCGGGTGGCTTTCCTTCCAAAAATAACTTTTCTAGTTGATTTCGTTCCGTTTTGACTTCGTCTGATATTCCTTTTCCTCGAAACACTGAAATAGGCATAAAATAGCAAATCTGGGTTGGGCCTCCGGTTAATAGGTTAGTCCCAAAAAATAAAATAAAAGTGGATAATAAAGCCCAATATTGCCTAAAACAGTAGATAAAGTAGCATGGAGCAATCAAAAATTATAGATACGTTGGAGACGTATCAAGCATCCCCAAGCTTAATTCCTGGTCGTCCTCGAGTAGGTAAATGATAAAAAAGAATTTTTGATGTGGAGTGATACTTTGGCATAATTTCAATGTAAATCCTCTTAATTGTGATATGAATATTCAGAACCAAAAGATTCAAGACAAAAGTTCATATTGACATAAAAATAATAATACTTCAAGCATACTAACTAAGCAATTATGTCTTCTCAAAATAACATGGCCAAAGGAAGTTATCCCTACAAAATCATATAGTCTGGCTATGCTCCATCTTCCCCACACAAAATACTTAAATCATGCACAACCCCGATGACAAGCCAAGAAATTGTTTCATACTTTAACATTTTCAAAACTTTTTCAATCTTCACGCAATACATGAGCATGAGCCATGGATATAGTACTATATGTGGAATAGAATGGTGGTTGTGGAGAAGACAAAAAGAGGGAAGATAGTCTCACATCAACTAGGCATATCAACGGGCTATGGAGATGCCCATCAATATATATCAATGTGAGTGAATAGGGATTGCCATGCAACGTATGCACTAGAGCTATAAGTATATGAAAGCTCTACAAAAGAAACTAAGTGGGTGTGCATCCAACTCGCTTGCTCACGAAGACCAAGGGCATTTTGAGGAAGCCCATCATTGGAATATACAAGCCAAGTTCTATAATAAAAAATTCCCACTAGTATATGAAAGTGACAAAATGAGAGACTCTCTATCATGAAGATCATGGTGCTACTTTGAAGCACAAGTGTGGTAAAAGGATAGTAGCATTGTCCCTTCTCTCTTTTTCTCTCATTTTTTTTATTTGGGCCTTTCTCTTTTTTATGGCCCCTTTTAAAAAAACAAATTTTGTCCAGAGTCTCATCCCGACTTGTGGGGGAATCATAGTCTCCATCATCCTTTCCTCACTTGGGACAATGCTCTAATAATGATGATCATCACACTTTTATTTTTCTTACAACTCAACAATTACAACTCGATACTTAGAACAAAGTATGACTCTATATGAATGCCTCCGGCGGTGTACCGGGATATGCAATGAATCATGAGTGACATGTATGAAAGAATTATGAACGGTGGCTTTGCCACAAATACGATGTCAACTACATGATCATGCTAGCAATATCACAATGATGGAGCGTGTCATAATAAATGGAACGGTGGAGAGTTGCATGGCAATATATCTCGGAATGGCTATGGAAATGCCATGATGGGTAGGTATGGTGGCTATTTTGAGGAAGATATATGGTGGGTGTATGATACTGGCGAAAAGTGTGCGGTATTAGAGAGGCTAGCAATGGTGGAAGAATGGGAAAAAGTGCGTATAATCCATGGACTCAACATTAGTCATAAAGAACTCATATATTTATTGCAAAAATCTAGAAGTTATCAAAGCAAAGTATTACGCACATGCTCCTAGGGGGATAGATTGGTAGGAAAAGACCATCGCTCATCCCCGACCGCCACTCATAAGGAAGACAATCAATAAATAAATCATGCTTTGAGTTCATCACATAACGGTTCACCATACGTGCATGCTACGGGAATCACAAACTTTGACACAAGTATTTCTCAAATTCACAACTACTCAACCAGCATGACTCTAATATCACCATCTTCATATCTCAAAACAATTATCAAGCATCAAACTTTTCTTAGTATTCAACACACTCATTAGAAAGTTTTACATATCTTGAATACCAAGTATATTAATATTAAGCAAATTACCATGCTATTAACGGCTCTCAAAATAATCTAAGTGAAGTATGAGAGTTCATCTATTTCTTCAAAATAAAACTACCACCATGCTCTAAAAGGTATAAGTGATGCACTAGAGCAAATGACAAACTACTCTGAAAGATATAAGTGAAGGTCAATGAGTAGCTAAATAATTATGCAACTATGCGAAGACTCTCTCTCATTTAATAATTTCAGATCTTGATACTTTATTCAAAAAGCAAGCAAAGCTAAAGAAAACTACATTGCAAGTATAGCACAACTCATGTGAAGAAGCAAAAACTTAGGCTCAACCGATACTAACCGATAGTTGTTGAAGAAGAAAGGTGGGATGCCTACCGGGGCATCCCCAAGCTTAGATGCTTGATACTTCTTGAAATATTATCTTGGGGTGCCTTGGGCATCCCCAAGCTTGAACTTTTGTGTCTCCTTAATTCATCTCATATCATGGTTTCTCTTTTTATCAAAAGCTTCATTCACAACAAACTCAACAAGAACTCGTGAGATCGGTTAGTATAAACCAATGCAAAACCTTATCATATTATACTTTAAAAAACCACTAAAATTATTATTCAACATTGAATACTAAATGCCTCTGCATATTTAATACTCCTATCCTCAAATAGAATCATTAAACAAGTAAACATATGCAAACAATGCAACCATAACAGCAATCTGTCAAAACAGTACAGTGTGTAAAGAATGCAAGAGTCATCATACTTCCCTAACTACAAAAATTATGAAATAAAATTCCCACTGTGATAAATTTATCATAGCTCATTATGCAAAAGGATTCAACATTATACCACTCTCTGAATTTTCTAGGGAATTTTTCCAACAGCGGTAAACTTTCTGTTTTCAAACAGCAACATGTATACTAGCAAGATACGCATGGCAGGCTATCCTTGACTTTCTTATTGTAACTAAGATGCAAAACATTATTCTAACTAACAGCAAGCAAAAACTAACAAAAGATAATGACGCTCCAAGCAAAACACATATCATGTGGTGAATAAAAATATAGCTCCAAGTAAAGTTACCAATGAACGAAGACGAAAGAGGGGATGCCTTCCGGGGCATCCCCAAGCTTAGGCTCTTGGTTGTCCTTGAATATTACCTTGGGGTGCCTTGGGCATCCCCAAGCTTAGGCTCTTGCCAGTCCTTATTCCATAGTCCATCGAATCTTTACCCAAAACTTGAAAACTTCACAACACAAAACTCAACAGGAAATCTTATAAGCTCCGTTAGTGAAAGAAAACAAAACCACCATATTGGTACTGTAATTAACTCACTATAAATTCATATTGGTGTAATATTTAATGTATTCCAACTTATCTATGGTTCATACCCTCCGATACTACTAATAGATTCATCAAAATAAGCAAACAACACATAGAAAACAGAATCTGTCAAAAACAGAACAGTCTGTAGTAATCTGTATCAAACGTATACTTCTGGAACTCCAAAAATCCTACCAAATTACGAAGTGCTAATAAATTTGTGTACCAATCCAGAGCAAAAATAATCAGATCATAATCACGTTCCTGTGAATTAACAAAACTAATTTACTGGGTGCAAACGTTTCTGATTTTCAGCAGGATCAACACAACTATCACCGTGAGCCATCCTAAAGGTCTTACTTGGCACTTTATTGAAACAAAAACTATAAAACATGATTACTACAGTATCATAATCATGTGAACACACAAAAACAGTAAGGATAAGTATTGGGTTGTCTCCCAACAAGCGCTTTTCTTTAATGCCTTTCTAGCTAGGCATGATGATGACAATGATGCTCACATAAAAGATAAGAATTGAAACATAACGGGAGCATCATGAAGCATATGACTAGAACTTTTAAGTATAACCCACTTCCTATGCATAGGGATTTTGTGAACAAACAACTTATGGGAACAATAATCAACTAGCATAGGAAGGTAAAACAAGCATAGCTTCAAAACTTTAAGCACATAGAGAGGAAACTTGATATTATTGCAATTCCTAAAAGCATATATTCCTCCCTCATAATAATTTTCAGTAGCATCATGAATGAATTCAACAATATCACCAGAACCTAAAACATTCTTTTCATGATCTACTTGCATAGAAAATTCACTACTCTCCTCATAAGCAAAATTCTTCTCATGAATAGTAGTGAGAGCAAACTCAACAAAATAACTATCATATGATTGAAAATTAAGATCAAGATGACAAGTTAATGGTTATCATTATTCTTTAAAGCATACATGTCATCACAATAATCATCATAGATAGGAGGCATGATATCATCAAAATAAATTTGCTCATCAAAGCTTGGGGGACAAAATATATCATATTCATCAAACATAGCTTCCCCAAGCTTGTGGCTTTGCATATCATTAGCATCATGGATATTCAAGGAATTCAAACTAACAACATTGCAATCATGCTCATTATTCACATATTTTATGCCAAGCATTCTATGTAATTCTTCTTCTAGTACTTGAGCACAATTTTCCTTCCCATCATACTCACGAAAGATATTAAAAAGACGAAGCATATGAGACAAACTCAATTCCATATTATTTTTTTGTAGTTTTCTTTTATAAACTAAACTAGTTCTAAAACAAGAAACAAAAAGATTCGATTGCAAGATCTAAAGATATACCTTAACTTACCTAGCCTCCCCGGCAATGGCGCCAGAAAAGAGCTTGATGTCTACTACACAACCTTCTTCTTGTAGACGTTGTTGGGCCTGCAAGTGCACAGGTTTGTAGGACAGTAGAAAATTTCCCTCAAGTGGATGACCTAAGGTTTATCAATCCATGGGAGTTGTAGGATGAAGATGGTATCTCTCAAACAACCCTGCAACCAAATAACAAAGAGTCTCTTGTGTCCCCAACACACCCAATACAATGGTAAATTGTATAGGTGCACTAGTTCGGCGAAGAGATGGTGATACAAGTGCAAAATAGATGGTAGATATAGGTTTTTGTAATCTGAAATAATAAAAACAGCAAGGTAACAAGTGATAAAAGTGAGCGTAAACGGTAGGAAACATGGCCTAGGGTTCATACTTTCACTAGTGCAAGTTCTCTCAACAATAATAACATAGAAAGATCATATGACAAGCCCTCAACATGCAACAAAGAGTCACTCCGAAGCCACTAATAGCGGATAACAAACATAGAGATTATGGTAGGGTATGAAACCACCTCAAAGTTATTCTTTTGGATCAATCTATAAAAGAGTTCGTACTAGAATAACACCTTAAGACACAAATCAACCAAAACCCTAATGTCACCTAGATACTCCATTGTCACCTCAAGTATCCGCGGGCATGATTATACGATATGCATCACACAATCTCAGATTCATCCAACCAACATAAAAGTACTTCAAAGAATGCCCCAAAGTTTCTACCGGAGAGTCAAGAACGTGTGCCAACCCCTATGCATAGGTTCCCAATGTCACGAAACCCACAAGTTGATCACCAAAACATACATCAAGTGGCACATGATATCCCATTGTCACCACAGATAATCACGACAAGACATACATCAAGTGTTCTCACAAAAGACTCAATCCGATAAGATAACTTCAAAGGGGAAACTCAATTCATCAGAAGAGAGTAGAGGGGGAGAAACATCATAAGATCCAACTACAATAGCAAAGCTCGGGATACATCAAGATCGTGCCATAGAGGAACACGAGAGAGAACACGAGAGAGAGAGAGAGAGATCAAACACATAGCTACTGGTACATACCCTCAGCCCCGAGGGTGAACTACTCCCTCCTCGTCATGGATAGCATCGGGATGATGAATATGGCCACCGGTGATGGGTTCCCCCTCTGGCAGGGCGCCGAAACAGGGTCTCGATTGGTTTTTGGTGGCTACAGAGGCTTGCGGCGGCGGAACTCCCGATCTATCTTCTGTTCTGGAAGTTTTAGGGTACGAGAGTATATATGGGCGCAGGGGGTACGTCGGAGGAGCTACGGGGGGCCCACGAGGCATGGGGGCGCGCCCGGGGGGGGGCCCACCCTCGTGAGCACCTCCCGTATCTCCTAACGTGCACTCCAAGTCCATCGGGTGGCTTTCCTTCCAAAAATAACTTCTCCAGTTGATTTCGTTACGTTTTGACTTTGTCTGATATTCCTTTTCCTCGAAGCACTGAAATAGGCATAAAACAACAAATCTGGGCTGGGCCTCCGGTTAATAGGTTAGTCCCAAAAATAATATAGAAGTGGATAATAAAGCCCAATGTTGCCTAAAACATTAGATAAAGTAGCATGGAGCAATCAAAAATTATAGATACGTTGGAGACATATCAGGGGGGTGCCCACCCCCCTGGGGCGCGCCCTGTGCCTCGTGGCCCCCCCGTCGGTCCACCGACGTACTTCTTTCACCCATATATACCTACGTACCCTAAAACTTCCAGAACAGAAGATAGATCAGGAGTTCCGCCACCGCAAGCCTCTGTAGCCACCAAAAACCTCTCGGGAGCCCGTTCCGGCGCCCTGTCGGAAGGGGAACCCATCACCGGTGTCCATCTTCATCATCCCGGGGCTATCCATGACGAGGAGGGAGTAGTTCAACCTCGGGGCTGAGGGTATGTACCAGTAGCTATGTGTTTGATCTCTCTCTCTCGTGTTCTCTCTTGTGTTCCCTCTATGGCACGATCTTGATGTATCACGAGCTTTGCTATTGTAGTTGGATCTTATGATATTTATCCCCCTCTACTCTCTTGTGATGAATTGAGTTTCCCCTTTGAAGTTATCTTATCGGATTGATTCTTTTATGAGAACACTTGTTGTATGTCTTGCCGTGTTTACTTGTGGTGACAATGGGATATCATGTGCCACTTGATGTATGTTTTGGTGACCAACTTGCGGGTTCTGCCCATGAACCTATGCATAGGGGTTTGCACACGTTCTTGACTCTCCGATAGAAACTTTCGGGCACTCTTTGAAGTACTTTGTGTTGGTTGGATGAATCTGAGATTGTGTGATGCATATCGTATAATCATGCCCACGGATACTTGAGGTGACAATGGAGTATCTAGGTGACATTAGGGTTTTGGTTGATTTGTGTCTTAAGGTGTTATTCTAGTACAAACTCTTTTATAGATTGATCCGAAAGAATAACTTTGAGGTGGTTTCATACCCTACCATAATCTCTATGTTTGTTTTCCGCTATTAGTGGCTTCGGAGTGACTCTTTGTTGCATGTTGAGGGCTTGTTATATTATCTATCTATGTTATTATTGTTGAGAGAACATGCACTAGTGAAATTATGAACCCTAGGCCTTGTTTCCTACCATTGCAATACCGTTTACGCTCACTTTTATCATTAGTTACCTTGCTGTTTTTATTATTTCAAAATTACAAAAACCTATATCTACCATCCATATGGCACTTGTATCACCATCTCTTTTCCGAACTAGTGCACCTATGCAATTTGCCATTGTATTGGGTGTGTTGGGGACACAAGAGACTTTTTTTTATTTGGTTGCAGGGTTGTTTGAGAGAGACCATCTTCATCCTACACCTCCCATGGATTGATAAACCTTAGGTCATCCACTTGAGGGAAATTTGCTACTGTCCTACAAACCTGTGCACTTGCAGGCCCAACAACGTCTACAAGAAGAAGGTTGTGTAGTAGACATCAGACACCATGGTGATCGCTCACAGATCACAAACGGAACCACTCTTGGTTCAACGGGTTACCTCGTAACCAAACGGTGATCATTCACGGATCACAAATGAAACCACTCTTGGTTCAACGCATTACCTTGTAACCAAACGGTGATCCTTGACAGATCACAAACGGGACCACTCTTGGTTCAACGGGTTACCTCGTAACCAAATGGTGATCATTCACGGATCACATAACCAACTTATCTCATCATCGAACCGGGGCTATTATTAAGCACATCATTATTATTACAGTTGAACCATAGTGTGACTGACACGAACTGGGCCCTTATCTGTGGGCACGGCTATCTATAGATTTAACACACGCTCTGGAGAGGTTAGCACACTGTACCCACACCATGGAACCCATGGCCTCTCGCTCCCATTCGGGGTGGGCCAACGGCGTTCCTACAAAACCGTCCTACTGCCATGACACTATCCCGGCCACTCCGACTAACTCCCCACTAGGCTAAGTCATGGGTGGCCCTGTGTCTACCCTAGACACCAACGGCCACCGTCGTGGCAAAACGGCCACCTCGTGGCAAAACGGTATCAAGCGGGGACATGTGCACATAACCAAACTCGGGCTCACAAGGATTATGTCCGCCTACCTAATCAGGGTAGCGCGCGCCCATAACCTTCCCTCGTTGGAGGATTCGGCAAGATGCATGACAATAGACCCAGTTAGGACCCTCCCATAAAGGTAAGTGTGGTTGCACTGGTTAGCTCGATATGGTGGCACCATGACTCAGCCAACAGTTGTTCAAGTTCAATTTAATCCGGTTAAACTTGAATGCAAATATGCTCATCCATGATAAAGTAACATGATGCAATTACAATGCATGAGCATGATATCAACATAAGCATGAGGGTACAACATAACTATCGACCATATCAACAATAAATCATATCCAACTAAGCATGGCATAATGACGTGCATGAATATCACAAGTACGACAATACTCATAGAAACCTAGAATGACCACTAGCATCAACAATAAACATCATGCAGGACATATCAACAATGCTACCATGCAAGCATTTAACCAACTGGATGCAATGGAACACGCATATGACATCACTCGAAACAGACAGAAGTCATTGCCCGAGAGATCGATGACAAGAAATAGTTGGTCGCGCTAATCCTTCAGGGTAGTTTGCATTGCCCTGTGTACCTGAATGATGCGTGTTATCAAACCATATTAGAGCTAGTGCACTGTCTTGTGTGGGTGGTACTTGCTACTTTTGTTTGATAGTGAATCATGCGAACCCTCTTCGAGTTATGGAAACAGATGTATCCTCACCAGCTTTTGATGTAATATATGCCATGCTTAGATGTAAGTTTGAACTGTTTATCATATCAGCAGGGCTTGTTTGATGATTCTTCATGTTAGTAGGCTAGGTAATGTGCGAGCTATAGTACTTGCAAAACACTCACCAAAGAGAAATGTTGGGGCTGATGAGCTCGTGGTACGCTTATACTTATCCATCGTTGATCGGCCAATAGCCCAAGCTCCTAAAATTGTAGGCTTAGTTGACACGGATACATTCAGGTCTCATTTGGTTCATAGGGTAGGAAAATCGTAGCAAAAGTACAGAGACGTACAACACAAAATCATAGCAGTACAGAGACGTATTCCCTCCGTTCCAAAATAGATGACCTAGGCGGGCTAGTTTGGCCTAGTGGTTTTTTTAGGATGGCCTAGTGGGTTTCAGTGATATGACGTGGTATAGTGCCGTCCAGTCTTCGCGTGTGGTAGCAATATTGCAGGTACAGTAAGTTTTGTTGAAGAAGTGGAATTCAACGAAGTCATGATGGTTCCTTTGTCCGACCAACTTACACTGGGAAAGGTTGGGCCTGCGATACGACCGGGGTAGACCAGGATAATTTTGTGCATGGTAGGTGGACCAGGATGGTCGACATCCCACATGTCGGCGAATGAAAGTACTCTTTCCATATAGAGGACGAGCAACGAGTATTCCTTGTTTATTTTTGATGAAAGCTATTGTCTCCACTTTTAGGACGGAGGAGTGTCCAACACGGCAGCCCGGTGAACTTGGCATGTGAACTTGGCAGCCAAGTGAACTTGGCATACTACCATACTGTTGACTATAAGGTTGCCTATAAGGTTACAACTTTTTCTCACTTTCTCTCTTTCTATTTGCTCTCAAATATTTTTTAACTTTCTTTTTTTAGACACAATTGTTTTTTATGCCTCTTTTCTTTAGAATTAGTTTTTTTATACCTAGGAGCATTTGTAGAGACAGGCTCTTGCAGAGCCCACTCCTTGACTTTGTCAATGCCTCTCTGTCCTCCACATAAGCGGGCTTGTAGCCCAGTATTTTACTGGTACTACTTGCTATGCATGCATGCGGCGGGTAGCTGGCGTCTAAGGGGGGAGCATGGGCAGGGAGGTGGGGGGAGCGGTCCGGACTCCCGCATGGCCCACCTCACATTGTCACCATATATTTCTTGGAGTCCATGTGCGGCGGGCGGGCGATCTCTTCTCCATCCCCCGTCTCTCTCTTCTTAACCGACGCCCGCCGAGCGATTAGATTTTGGCTATCGATGGTTTATTCAATTCCAGTCCCACATGTTAGTGAAACTGCAAGACAACGCGTGTCCCCTCTGGTGAACGGCATGCGAGCCAAACTGTCAGGGGTGCGACGCGTATGAGTTGTAAGTGTGCTGCCTTTTCCTTTAGAACTTGCAAAGCGTAACATTTTTGTGCGATCGATCGATACAAATCCAGAACAAAATGACGAGGGTGGTGCTTTCCCGCTTGTTAGGCGGGCTAGTTTCAGTGATATGACGAGCTACAGCGCCGTCCACTTGCTCCATTTTTATGTAAGTAAGAGTTTACACTCTCACGTGGGAGGAGTGCGAAACACGCGGATCCGATTTTAATCGAGGGATAACTGTTCCCTGCCAAATAATGGAGCACTGTTAACGATTATAGCATGATAGTTATGGCATCTCCAGCGCTGGCCCACAAATTTCACCGGCATCTGTCCGAGGACACTGATGGATGCCATCCGATGCCGCCCGCATACCTTTCGACAACTATATGAACTAACCAGACGAAATTCGTGCAAACAAAGCAAATTTCAAATAAACCGGATGAAATTCATTACATTTCAAAAACTTTTCCTACAAACTGTACGAAATTCATTACATATTTCTCACAAATCGTACTAAAACCTACTGTAAACCTAATATAAACGATCGCCGACGCCTGACCACCATGTCCGGCCATGAACCTGAGAAAGCCGGCCACTGCCTTTGCCTCCTCCTCATTAGCCTCGATAACCTCCTCCTCTGGAGCACAAGGTTCTAAAGATTTCCACCTCCACGTCGCCGTAAGCGGTTAATCGGCCGCCGATGTTTACCCCACCAAGCTTGGCATCGACTGAGTGGAGTAGCGGTGGCCTTCCTGGGACCAGAGCGGCGGCGACCTACCGTGTACTAATCTTCCTCGCTGCCAGCTACGTTCGCGCACGCACGCCGGCTTCATGGTCGTGGCGGCGGAGGGCGGCCGGGGGGGGGGGGGTGTGCCGGCGATCTCCTTCCTCTGCTCCTGCGACAGTACATCAAAGAGAGCTTTGGAGCGTCCGGAGCGGAGCCGCCGATGTCCTTCGTCTGCTCCTGCGACAGTATATCCAAGAGAGCTTCGGAGCGCCAGGAGGCCATGGTTGGAGTGGTGCCGACAGAAGGGAGGGACCGGAGGAGAATGAGTGTGGGTCTTTGGCTATGGCTGGGAGCTGGGGCTCAAGTTAATATAGTGGGGCGAATGGCAATGAGCCGTCGTAGACGGATGGATGGATGGCGCCGGAGTAGGTTTGTCAGGCGTGAATGCGGATGCTGCTTCTGTGACTTAACTGCGGGTGCGTTGGGTTACTGACATGTGGGTCCAACGGGCTTCTGGCCCGCATGTCAGTGACACAGCAACTGCACCTGCAGTTATGTCCGGTGAATACGGCATTGACGTTCTGGAGAGACGGTGACCGTTTCAGGCGGGAAGCGCGCGCTAGCGATGGAAGGGGTTTCGGTAGGCTAGGGCGGTTAGACACTGGCGTGGTGGTAAAGTGTGAACACATGGATGATGACCCTTTGAAGCATATGCGGCACGTATTGACAACTAGGCGTACATGCAACCGCTCTTGTCGCCAGCTAGCCTTCGACGACCACCATTAGACACCACACAACCATGCATAACTTACGAATAATGGACGAATCGATAAGACACATATTCATGTGCAGTGGCACTTAGATCGGTCGCTCACGATAGTACATACTCCGTACCATAGTACCCTCTCTAGCTAGGCTGTTTTATAGATTGTAATTGTGATGGACGATATACATGAGCAAGGCGCTCCCAAGCATGACCGTTGGTGTTCAGCCAGGTGAATACATGCTCGGCGTTCGCGTAAGCCTCCATCAAACGTCTAAACAGTAATGTCAGGCACCGCCAGGGCGCGCAGGTGATGGGCTCGCCGTTTGCATTGCGCCATGAGCTGGACTTTGATTGAGAGGGCGACGTGCATGCATTAGCATGGTTTGACAACGTGAGTGTGAGTGTATGACGCAAAGTATTTCATTTTCATTTGGTTGACAAGTGTGCATTGCATCGACGAGTCCGTGGTTTGATTCCCCACATACACATAATCTTGGTTTTTATTTCTTTCTCCACTGACAGGTAGGCCTGCATAGATAGACAAAGAACACGAGTTGATGAGGCGCATGCAGACTGTTTGACTGGTCAACCAGACAAATACGGAGCTATACGCTGAGCTAGTGACCGTATAATCACCATATCTCGTATACAATGATCAAAGTGAGCTTTCAAGGCAAGTTCGATGACCACCAATGCATTTTATTCGGTAATAAATGTCCTTGAGCTCTTGACAAACCAACGCACTATACGGTTGTCGGGCCACTCCTCCCCAGAGCTCTCACCAATCGTTGTTCATGCCACCGCGCCACACACTAACTGGTAAGGAAGCAATGGCATCCCGCCACGGCGAGTTCCTCGCCGCCCATGACCGCACACAAAATTGTAGGGGAGTGATGGCATCCCGCCCTGCCAAATTCATCACCACTCGCGACCTCACACCTATGTGGGAGGAATTTGAAGCTGCCAAGGCCGAATGGGTGGTAGAGCAAGAGGCGGCCAAAGCCGCACAAAGGGAGCGGAAAAGCCAGAAAGCATTCAAGAAAAGAGAGGCCCGCCGCCGCAAGAAAGAAGAGGACGCACACACTGCTGCGGAGAGGTCGGTGGAGATCCAAGCATGGCGACACCGACAAAGCCGGGAAGGAGAACGACGACGTCTGGCCAGCATGTGAGAAGTAGTAGTACTAGTAGTTAATGTGTGTGTCTGTGTCTGGGTACGAGCATGTACCAGTACTACTAGTTACTACTATAGTTTTTAGAGCAAATTACCAGTACATTAGCCTAGACTCAATGGAAAAATTCCTACCCTATGCATCAAATGGAATCTCTTTCTCTATAGGAATTGATATGCATGTCATCTCACTTCCTATTATTTTCATATTCCAATAAAATTCCTATCCTATGAACGAAAGGAGGCCTCTGTTGGAGAAACTACTGTAGCTAGCAGTATTGCTGGTACAGTAGTTTTCTTCAAGAAGCGGAATTCAATGAAGTCATGATGGTTCCTTCGTCCGAGCAACTTCACAGTGGGAAAGGTTGGGCCTGTAATTTGATGGCTCATTAGTTCTTATTACTGCGGCGTGACGACCGAGGTGACTCTCCCTTGGAGTTCTGCGTGCATGGCAACTGGACCAGGATGGTCGATGTCCCACATGTTGGCGAACGGAAGTATTCTTTCCGATATCGAGGAGCAAGGAAACCGCGTGGTATAGTATCACTACTGATTTATATATTTTTTATTTCTGATGAATGCTAGCGTTTCAACTCTTACGACGAAGAGTGCCAAACACGGCACGTGCTGGATGTCCCACACGTCAGCAAAAGGAGTGGGACATGAACAGCGTGGTAGAGCCCAGCGCAAAAAACAACAACGTGGTAGAGCGTCTCCACTTCTTCCACATCTGGGTCGGAGACCACATGTAGTAGTACTAGTGGTATGAACGATACAAAGTGTGACCCGGAGAGAAATACATGTCTAGTTGGAAGGTCTCGGGGCATACACGTAAACAAATATAAAAGCTAATATGTGCCTCCAATTAATATAGTAGTAGTAGAGTACTTAGGCACGTACTCCATAACATCACCATGCATTGCACGTACAACATTTAGTGGTACGTAGTAAGAGACAAATGCCTATATGCCACGCATGTTCATACCATTTGTTCCTTTCTAATTCACTTACTACGCTACAGTACTCAGGTTCGTACGTCTAATCCTGGGTACATGTCCGTCTCGTAATTCCAGTCCCACGTGTTCTTCATATAGATGGAACGATCCTTGACACGTGCACCTTGACACTAGATGTCTCACATGTTGGCAAAAGGATGAACAAAGCTCATGTAAAAAAATAGAGCGGAAGAACATAGGTTCCCGACGACCGAGTAGGAGCAAGGAACCTCGTGGTGGAGCGTCTGCACTCATAATATTTTATATTATCCAGTGATATAAAATCAACCAATCATCTCCACAGTGGACTGGAAGAGTAGGAAACAGGGCAGGCCAGTGTAGTTACATCATACTAGTACATGGCTAACCCACGCTATCACCATATTTCTTTGTTTCCATGCGACACCTAGCTCTAGTAATCCAGCAGCCTGTATTGCTTCTCCCTCCTCGTCTCTCTCAAAGTGCGGCGAGCTGGCATTTTTGCCGTCTATTGAGGTCGGTTAACTCATCACATGTTAGCGACATGCCAAGAGCATTCTAAAAAATAGTACTGTACTCTATTGTTATGCCAAAAATAGGAAGCTCTCTGACCGACGGACCAAACGAGACAGGCGTGTCGTGCCGTGAATGGGTCCAGTTTCTCATTTTGAACTCATTTAGAACACTTGGTTTTGACCATTGATAAGATTTTATATAGGGCCTAATGTATTCTTCGAGGATGCCTTTGACTATTGATAAGATTTTATATAATTTGAAAATTATATCATTCGAATATCCTTTCACGTTCCGTTTAAAAAAAAATCCTTTCATGTACAAATGTAATTGTATGCTTTGAGCAACTTGCATGTCCTATACTCTAACTTAGCTATATGTTAGACTAACTCATGACTAACCCTGAACTAACTGTAGCCAAAGAGGTGTTTTGTTGACAGGGTTAGATTGTCAATAAATGGACTTGATGGAGAGAGAAAAGTGATTTGTCAGTGGGCCCAATGAGAACTATCTCCAGTTAGCACCTCTTGGGTGGGATAGTTTTTTTTGGTGGGTTCGGTGCAACTTGCTCCACTTTAACCCTCATGCTTGGATACTTCAGGGCTATTTGAGCCCCAACTAGCTCAAGCTAAATCTAACCCATGGATCCAAACAGGGCCTATGGCCAGCCTCGACGCGGAGCAGTCGCGTGCACCGGGAAGCAGCGCTCTCTCGACCGTTGCACTGCTTCAAAGCCGGCGCCAGTGAGAGGTCGCCTCCGCTCTGGCCGGGCATTAATGCGGCACTAACGCTCCATGGCGACGCTGACAGTTTCACGCGGGAAGCGCGCGCTGGCAAGGGAGTATTGGTTTTGAACTGTTTCGGGTGTAGTACTAGTAGTTTGCAAAACTACTCAATTATTGCACTCAGTTTCCTAAGAAATTGTGGTAAAAAGTTACTCCACAGCCCGCTTCCCTTCTGCTTCCTCTTCCACCGCCCGCGCACGTCCGCGGGAAGCGACCGGTCAACCCTTATATAGGAGTTCTAGCAAAAAAAGATGCATTCTGACGCCCCGAGATTGACGCTCCAGATGCCTTGTATTCTGAGATTCGTCGTGTGATTTGTTTTGTTCGTTGCATTCATCTGTGCATCATGTGCATTACATCATGTCATCATGCACCCCCCTTTTTAAAACTCAAATAAATAAATTGTATGGATCTTTGATCCATTTAAATCGAGGGAAATGCACATGGTGATTTCTCTTTATAACATATATCCTCCCAATATTATTAGGGATCTATAAAAATTATATTCCATTAATTTGGAATTTACCACAACACACGTGCATGTTAAATCCCTTGGCCTTTCCTTCTTCGAGTTTTGGCTCTGTAATCTTGCCTATAATTCTTTTCCCTTTTATTGAGGCTCCTCCCTTAAATCTCAACATTTTTGACCACACCAAACCTAGTCCCAATTCAAACCCATTTGAATGATATTCAAATGAGTTTGAATTTAAATCTTGCATTCGTGCCTCTTTTCTATTTTTCTTGGATCAACCTCATTTTTATGAGTCCAAGAAAAATACCCTCCTGCTCAAGATCCACCCCTAACCTCTCTTTCTTTTCGTTCTCATCTCTGTTTTATTTTTATTTTTTAGAGTGAGAGAGAGCCCAGCAGCCAGGCCGGCCTGCTTCCCCGCAGTCCTTTTGGCCCAAGGCCCAGCCACACCTATAACTCCTATCTCTCTCCTGATCGATCCCTGTCCTCCTCATTCACCACCTCGCGCCGCCACTCACACACACACACGCATCGAGCCAGGGAGAGGAGCTCCCTTCTGCTCGCACCCTCCTGGCCAGCCGTGCCCCTCCATGGTGCTGCCTTGCTGCTTCCTCCAGCGCCAAGCCGCCGCCGTGTCAAGTCCCCTGTGCCTCCCCTTGCCAGTGCCCTGTCCCTGACCTCCTGCGATGCGCGCCGCCGCTGCCTTCTTCTGTTGGGGAACGTTGCAGAAAATAAAAAATTCTACGCTTCTCCAAGATCAATCTATGGAGTCATCTAGCAATGAGTGAGGAGTGCATCTACATACCCTTGTGGATCACGCGCGGAAGCGCTCAAGAGAACGGGGTTGAGGGAGTCGTACTCGTCGTGATCCAAATCACCGAAGATCCTAGTGCCGAACGGACGACACCTCCGCGTTCAACACACGTACGGTTGGGGAGGACGTCTCCTCCTTCTTGATCCAGCAAGGGGGAGGGAGAGGTTGATGGAGATCCAGCAGCACGACGGCGTGGTGGTGGAAGTAGCGGCGATGTTGGCAGGGCTTCGCCAAGCTCAGCGAGAGGGAGAGCTGTTGCGAGGGGAGAGGGAGGCGCCAGGGACTAGGATGCAGCTGCCCTCCCTCCCCCCTCTTTATATAGGGGCCAGGGGGGCGCCGGCCCCTTGGAGATCCCATCTCAAGGGGGGGCGGCGGCCAAGGGGGGGAACTTGCCCCCCAAGCCAAGTGGGGCGCCCCCCACCCCTAGAGTTTCCAACCCTAGGTGCAGGGGAGGCCCAAGTGGGGCACACCAGCCCACCAGGGGCTGGTTCCCTTCCCCACTTCAGCCCATGGGGCCCTCCGGGATAGGTGGCCCCACCCGGTGGACCCCCGGGACCCTTCCAGTGGTCTCGGTACAATACCGGTGACCCCCGAAACTTTTCTGATGGCCGAAACTAGACTTCCTATATATAATTCTTCACCTTCGGACCATTCCGGAGCTCCTAGTGACGTCCATGATCTCATCCGGGACTCCGAACAACTTTCGGATTACCGCATACTAGTATCTCTACAACCCTAGCGTCACCGAACCTTAAGTGTGTAGACCCTACGGGTTCGGGAGACACACAGACATGACCGAGACGACTCTTTGGCCAATAACCAACAGCGGGATCTGGATACCCATGTTGGCTCCCACATGCTCCTCGATGATCTCATCGGATGAACCACGATGTCGTGGATTCAAGTAATCTCATATACAATTCCCTTTGTCAATCGGTACGTTACTTTCCCGAGATTCGATCATCAGTATCCCAATACCTCGTTCAATCTCGTTACCGACAAGTCACTTTACTCATACTGTAATGCATGATCCCGTGACCAAACACTTGGTCACATTGAGCTCAATATGATGATGCATTACCGAGTGGGCCCAGAGATACCTCTCCGTCATGCGGAGTGACAAATCCCAGTCTTGATCCGTGTCAACCCAACAGACACTTTCGGATACCTGTAGTATACCTTTATAGTCACCCAGTTACATTGTGACGTTTGGTACACCGAAAGCACTCCTAGGGCATCCGAGAGTTACACGATCTCATGGTCTAAGGAAATGATACTTGACATTGGAAAAGCTCCAGCAAACGAACTATACGATCTTGTGCTATGCTTAGGATTGGGTCTTGTCCATCACATCATTCTCCCAATGATGTGATCCCGTTATCCATGACATCCAATGTCCATGGTCAGGAAACCGTGACCATCTATTGATAAACGAGCTAGTCAACTAGAGGCTCACTAGGGACATGTTGTGGTCTATGTATTCACACATGTATTACGATTTCCGGACCACACAATTATAGCATGAATAATAGACAATTATCATGAATGAGGAAATATAATAATAACCATTTTATTATTGCCTCTAGGGCATATTTCCAACAGTCTCCCACTTGCACTAGAGTCAATAATCTAGTTACATTGTGATGAATCGAACACCCATAGAGTTCTGGTGTTGATCATGTTTTGCTCACGGAAGAGGTTTAGTCAACGGATCTGCGACATTCAGATCCGTATGCACTTTGCAAATATCTATGTCTCCATCTTGAACATTTTCATGAATGGAGTTGAAGCGACGCTTGATGTGCCTGGTCTTCTTGTGAAACCTGGGCTCCTTGGCAAGGGCAATAGCTCTAGTGTTGTCACAAAAGAGGGTGATTGGCCCCGACGCATTGGGTATGACTCCTAGGTCGGTGATGAACTCCTTCATCCAGATTGCTTCATGCGCTGCCTCCGAGGATGCCATGTACACCGCTTCACATGTAGATCCCGCCACGATGCTCTGCTTGCAACTGCACCAGCTTACTGCCCCACCATTCAAAATATACACGTATCCGGTTTGTGACTTAGAGTCATCCAGATCTGTGTGAAGCTAGCGTCGACGTAACCCTTTACGACAAGCTCTTCGTCACCTCCATATATGAGAAACACGTCCTTAGTACTTTTTAGGTACTTCAGGATATTCTTGACCGCTGTCCAGTGTTCCATGCCGGGATTACTTTGGTACCTTCCTACCAAACTTACGGCAAGGTTTACATCAGGTCTGGTACACAGCATGGCATACATGATAGACCCTATGGCTGAGGCATAGGGGAAGACACTCATCTTTTCTCTATCTTCTGCCGTGGTCGGACATTGAGTCGAGCTCAATTTCACACCTTGCAACACAGGCAAGAACCCCTTCTTGGACTGATCCATATTGAACTTATTCAATATCTTATCAAGGTATGTGCTTTGTGAAAGACCTATGAGGCGTCTAGATCTATCTCTAGAGATCTTGATGCCTAATATGTAAGCAGCTTCTCCAAGGTCCTTCATTGAAAAACACTTATTCAAGTAGGCCTTAATGCCGTCCAAAAGTTCTATATCATTTCCCATCAAAAGTATGTCATCCACATATAATATGAGAAATGCTACAGAGCTCCCACTCACTTTCTTGTAAACGCAGGCTTCTCCATAAGCTGCATAAACCCAAATGCTTTGATCATTTCATTAAGGCGAATGTTCCAACTCCGAAATGCTTGCACCAGCCCATAGATGGAGCGCTGGAGCTTGCATACCTTGTTAGCATTCTTAGGATCGACAAAACCTTCCGGCTGCATCATATATAGTTCTTCCTTAAGATGGCCATTAAGGAATGCCGTTTTGACGTCCATTTGCCATATCTCATAATCATAGTATGCGGCAATTGCAAACATGATTCGGACGGACTTCAGCTTCGCTACGGGAGAGAAAGTCTCATCATAGTCAACCCCTTGAACTTGTCGATAACCCTTAGCGACAAGTCGAGCTTTATAGATGGTAACATTACCACCCGCGTCCGTCTTCTTCTTAAAGATCCATTTGTTTTCTATCGCTCGCCGATCATCGAGCAAGTCTGTCAAAGTCCATACTTTGTTTTCATACATGGATCCTATCTCGGATTGCATGGCTTCAAGCCATTTGTTGGAATCTGGGCCCGTCATTGCTTCTTCATAGTTCGAAGGTTCACCGTTGTCTAACAACATGATTTCCAGGACAGGGTTGCCATACTACTCTAGTGTGGAACGTGTCCTCGTGGACCTACGAAGTTCAGTAGTAACTTGATACGTAGTTTCTTGATCATCATCATTAATTTCCTCTCTATTCGGTGCAGGCACCACAGGAACATCTTCCTGAGCTGCGCTACTTTCCGGTTCAAGAGGCAGTACTTCATCGAGTTCTACTTTCCTCCCACTTACTTCTTTCGAGAGAAACTCTTTCTCTAGAAAGGACCCGTTCTTGGCAACAAAGATCTTGCCTTCGGATCTGAGGTAGAAGGTATACCCAATGGTTTCCATAAGGTATCCTATGAAGACGCATTTTTTCGACTTGGGTTCGAGCTTTTCAGGTTGAAGTTTCTTGACATAAGCATCGCATCCCCAAACTTTTAGAAACAACAGCTTAGGTTTCTTCCCAAACCATAATTCATACGGTGTCGTCTCAACGGATTTAGACGGTGCCCTATTTAAAGTGAATGTAGCTGTCTCTAGAGCGTATCCCCGAAATGATAGCAGTAAATCAGTGAGTGACATCGTAGATCGCACCATATCCAATAGAGTGCGATTACGATGTTCTGACACACCGTTACGTTGAAGTGTTCTAGGCGGCGTGAGTTGTGAAACGATTCCACATTTCCTTAAGTGCGTACCAAATTCGTGACTTCAATATTCTCCCCCACGATCTGATCGTAAGAACTTTATCTTTAGGTCACGTTGATTCTCTACCTCATTCTGAAATTCCTTGAACTTTTCAAAGGTCTCAGACTTGTGTTTCATCAAGTAGACATACCCATATCTACTCAAGTCGTCAGTGAGAGTGAGAACATAACGATATCCTCCACGAGCCTCAACGCTCATTGGACCGCACACATCAGTATGTATGATTTCCAATAAGTTGGTTGCTCACTCCATTGTTCCGGAGAATGGAGTCTTGGTCATTTTGCCCATAAGGCATGGTTCGCACGTGTCAAATGATTCGTAATCAAGAGACTCCAAAAGTTCATCAGCATGGAGCTTCTTCATGCGTTTGACACCAATGTGACCAAGGCGGCAATGCCACAAGTATGTGCGACTATCGTTATCAACTTTACATCTTTTGGTATTCACACTATGAATATGTGTAACATCACATTCGAGATTCGTTAAGAATAAACCATGGACCAGTGGGGCATGACCATAAAACATATCTCTCATATAAATAGAACAACCATTATTCTTGGATTTAAATGAGTAGCCATCTCGCATTAAACGAGATCCAGATACAATGTTCATGCTCAAAGCTGGCACTAAATAACAATTATTGAGGTTCAAAACTAATCCCGTAGGTAAATGTAGAGGTAGCGTGCCGACAGCAATCACATCGACCTTGGAACCATTCCCAACACGCATCGTCACCTCATCCTTCGCCAGTCTCCGCTTATTCCGCAGCTCCTGCTTTGAGTGACAAATATGGGCAACCGCACCGGTATCAAATACCCAGGAGCTACTATGATTACTGGTAAGGTACACATCAATTACATGTATATCACATATACCTTTGGTGTTGCCGGCCTTCTTGTCCGCTAAGTATTTGGGGCAGTTCCGCTTCCAGTGTCCCTTTCCCTTGCTGTCGGTGTCAAAACCGGCGGATCTCGGGTAGGGGGTCCCGAACTGTGCGTCTAGGCGGATGGTAACAGGAGACAAGGGACACGATGTTTTTACCCAGGTTCGGGCCCTCTCGATGGAGGTAAAACCCTACTCCTGCTTGATTGATATTGATGTTATGGGTAGTACAAGAGTAGATCTACCACAAGATCGGAGAGGCTAAACCCTAGAAGCTAGCCTATGGTATGATTGTTGTTCTGTCCTACGGACTAAAACCCTCCGGTTTATATAGGCACCAAAGAGGGTTAGGGTTACACAGAGTCGGTTACAATGGTAGGAGATCTACATATCCGTATCGCCAAGCTTGCCTTCCACGCCAAGGAAAGTCCCATCCGGACACGGGACGAAGTCTTCAATCTTGTATCTTCATAGTCCAGGAGTCCGGCCAAAGGCTATAGTCCGGCCATCCGGACACCCCCTAATCCAGGACTCCCTCAGTAGCCCCTGAACCAGGCTTCAACAACGACGAGTCCGGCACGCATGTTGTCTTCGGCATTGCAAGGCGGGTTCCTCCTCCGAATACTTCATAGAAGATTTTGAACACAAGGATAGTGTCCGGCTCTGCAAAATAAGTTCCACATACCACCGTAGAGAGAATAATATTTACACAAATTCAATCTGCTGACGTATTTCGTGGTGTGACATCACACCACGGCCAAGCCTTTATTCGAATTTTTTTTACTGTCCTACCTCAGCGTGTTTAGCGAGGTGGTTTCCTTGGCACGTCTTGTCAAAGCAGAGATCGTGTCCCCTTATTACGGGATTCTCATTAATACGGGCATGGGTAACCCAATCGTGCCCGTTGGCACGTCTCTTCTATCGAAGGCGAGTCCCGAACGGTCACAGGGGAGGCTCTTGGTATTCAGCCTCTTTATAAAGAGACCAAGGCTCCACTCCATTCTTTCAATCTCAATCGAATTCGCCCCTCGCCTCGAGTTCCAACACCCAAAGCTCCAGATTCAGGCGCTTCGGACCTTCGATGATGTCTGGCTCTGACCTGCAAGGCTGGTGGAATGCCTTCCTCCGTTATGGAAGAAGACGTGCTAAAGCTAAGAGATGCCAGGTATTTAACCGGCAAAATTTCACATAGGTTGCCTGCCCAAGGGTAGGTTATTCCCACTCCCAAGCCTGGTGAAAGCGTGGTGTTCGCGTCTCACTTCCTTCGGGGACTAGGCTTCCCGACGGACCCCTTCGTGAGGGGGCTCATCTTTTACTATGGGTTGGAATTTCATGACTTGGATCCGGAGTCCATCCTCCACATCTCATCATTCATTGTCGTATGCGAAGCCTTCCTCCGCTTTACCCCTCACTTCGGATTGTGTCTCAAGACCTTCAAGGTGGAGCCGAAGATGATCAAGGGGCAGCAGGCAGAGTGCGGAGGGGCTGTTATAAGCAAGAATGCTAATGCTCCGTGGCCCGAGGGCTCTTTTCAAGAGGAGCTCAGCCTATGGCAACAAGAGTGGTTTTATATCACAGCTCCCAGGGGCACCAAATGGGTGGCGCCACCTGCCTTTCACTTGGGTCCTCCACCGCGGCTGGCATCATGGGTTAATAAAGGACTTGACTGGGGGCCGTCCAAGGACGTGCCCTTGTTGCAGGGCCGCATTCAAGATCTCCTAGAGAGAGAGATCACTCTGGTCATAGTAGAGCAGGTCATGCTGATTCGTCGCACCCTGCCCTGCAAACGTCACCCCCTTCTCCTGTGGGAATTTAACCCGGAGGAACCATGCGCTCTCCAACATTTTATGGGCGCGACACCCGTGGAGATGTATACACTTTTCTTTGGATCACAAGCGATGTGTCTGGACTTGACCGAGGATGCAGGTCTGAACTGCAATCGCCCGGATACTCAAGTAAGTAGCCCCGTACCCGGACATGCTATCCCATATTTATCATGAATTTGCCCTCAAAAGAGCTTTCCCTTGAACAGGAGTGGATAGCAAAAGCAAAGTTAATCAGGTGTCCGGCCCCCCTCCCTGAGACCACGCCGGATCCCATGTTAACTAGGATGCTGGAGGTTGCACCTTCGGAAGAAGGTGAAGGGGGAACAAGGAAGCTACCGCCTCCGCGAAGGAGGCTGTCAGGAAAGGGGGGATCGAGAATCCCCCCTCCAAGCGAAGAAGAGGACCGCCTATGAAGACCCGGAGACTATGGTCTCAAAGCGGGGGAAGAAATCTTCGTCAGAGGTTCCTGCACCGAGAGATGCCTCGGCCCCATTATGCCCCCAAGGGGATCAGCCCTCCACCAAGCCGTAAGTAAAAAGGGGAGTTTTTTAAAATAAAGGATATCCCTGCCCTACATCTGATGAAGATAACCGAAACTTTACCTTGTAGTTCGGATCTCAGCCCTTCTCAGCAGAGCTCATCTTCGGGGGATCTTCGTCCGGAGATGATAGAGAGCGAAACGCCTCCCCCTGCCGTACCGTCTTGCGAGGCGGGCGACCCTGAGGTGTTGTCGCAGAGGGTTTCGCCGAGTCCGGTGGAGCCGGAAGGCAGTCGTATGTCCCCTCAAAGCCCTCTGTGTCCGGCCTTCGAAAAAGGCCATCGGACGAGTCCGACACCACCTGGTGTATGGTCAGAGGAGCTGAAGGATCTTCTCGGGCGAGCGTCTATCTCAGAAGATCACCGTGCGTTAATGGGTACGGTGATTGAAAGGATTTCATCCGCTGAGAGCGGTTTGCACGAAGCCGTCAGAAGTTTACTGACAGGTTGTGAGGTATGCAAAATGATGTAACTTCTGACAATTCCGCATATAAGATGCACCCTGTGTAGATAGTAGCCCCTGAGGCTCGGTGTGTTGTCAGAAATGACAGCGCACCAAGGATCATGATCCCAGGTATAATATGTTGCCCCTTCTATGTAGGTGGCGAAGGGTCCGGTGGCTAGCCGGACTGATGAATTTGCCGAACTAAAGCGGCAATTGGATGTGGCGGATGCCGACATCCCGCTTGTCAATAAGCGGCTTGACGAGTCACAAGGTATGCAATTTCTCCACGGACACCTGGTAAGGGAGCTTGATGCCCGTGCCTTACAATATGTATGCTTGATGAAGATGGTGCCGCTGCCATAGAGAACCTTCGGGCGGAGCTCGCCCGAGCTAAGGAGCAGGCCAGAAAGAGTGATGCGGCTGCCTTGAAGGCGGCCGAAGAGCTAAAAGCCGAACAGGCTGCTCACTGCCGAAGCAAGAATGAGATGGCCGAGATGGCCGTGAAGTTGAAGAATGCTGCCGACCGCTGCAAGCTTCTTGAAAAAGAAGATCGAGTGGTACAAGAGGACCTGAAGAAGGACACTACCGAGGCCAAGGATGCTCGCTCTGTGATGAGAGCTATGAAGGAGGAGTTGCGTCAGGCCGGAGATATCGCGCTGGAAAGCCCTTTCTGCTGCGGAGGAAATTCATGGATCCTAAATATGCTCAGTTGGACCGGCTGTGGAATGCGGATGATGCTTATCTGGACTTGGCGGCAAGTGCCACGGATGCGGCCGAACACTTCCGAGATCAAAAGGATCACAAAATGGAGAAGGTTTTTTGGTCGCAGTTCCATAATCCAGAGCGCCCACTTCCATTAACCGATCGCTTGGCTGAATGGGCGGAGCTGAATAGGTTATCTGGACTTGCCATGAAGGATGTCATGAGTCTTTTGTGGCCGAAGAGGCCCGAGCCGAAGAGTTATTTTGGCTTGGTGCAGCAGTTCCTTGGTGCGGTGCCGCATATCAATGCGATGAGGAGGTCGGCATGCATAGAGGGTGCGCGGATGGCTCTTGCCCGTGTCAAGACATACTGGGCAGAGATGAAGGCCACCGATGTTGCATCCCCGGATTTGGATGGAAGCCGAGTACCTGTCGAGCAATATTTTCAGGAAGTTCTGCCGGATGCTCGTTTAATAGAGACGCAGTGCTCGAAGGATATTATGTTCGAATAACATGTATTATTGTGAAACAATGTTTCAATGAAATATAAAAGCTTTTTATACTTGTGCCTTCAAGAATTAAAATACCTCCCGTGTGGCCGTTAATGTATATGTGTATATAACCTGAAAGATGGCAGTCTTCGGCTTCAGCCCCCACGCATATAATGCGGGGGTGTTTGCAAAAGGCGCATTTTCACACTTGATCCAACATCTTGGTCCAATAAAGGAGGTGGTAGCGCAGCAAACTAGGCAACCGGACTATAATGCTTTATCACTTTCACTTAGCCATAGGAGTTTGACAGTGGGGCTACTATATAGCCCCTAGGGGCACCGCGCTTACCCGAATTCGGGGCGCGTATGTGCCTGACCAGGAAACGGCCCTTCGTCAATGCGGAGGAATCCTATAGATTCCGGCGGGTCATCGAGTGGTTGACCAGTCTCACGCTATATCATGACAGTCAGTTTTCGGCTTTCTCTACTGAGGTGCTCGCCTGGACGAACCGGGGCACAATCGCAGTAGTTCTCCTGGTGCCGCGTTAGCCGATAGAGCGGAACGTAAGGCAGCAAAACACAGGAGCCGGGCAAACCCAACATTTGACCAAAGACATGATTCGAAGCTGATGCATATAAGGCCTAACTCGAGACGCCGAAAACTCCCTAAGGTATTCGGTCTTTATGAAAACGGGCCGAACAACGCCCTTGGTAGAAGCCCCTGGTGTCCAGGTACGCGCAAAATTCTGACGTGTCCCATGCCAAAACGCCAGCCTCCTCCTCGGTTATAGCAAGAAACTAGGGGATGTGTATCAACAAGAGAGAGTAAAAAAGGTTTACGCAGGGTCTTAATCTGAAAAGAATCCTTGCAACGGGTCCCTACTGCACGTCTGCACCTGTGTCTCCGTTGTGTCATATCCTGGACGGGTGTAGCACGGTGTTCATCTGTAAAAGAGAGGAACTTAGTTGAAAAAGATCGTGCAAAAATGTACATTATTCTAAATAAACAAAGTACAATTCAAAAAATGAATAAAATTGAGCTTTAATGTCTCTTTTTGTACATGCGCGGAGCCCCTAGTGCGGGGGTATGCAGCTAGTAAGCCCTTGTATGTTTACGCCGGACTCGTCTAACCGTGTCCGGGGTCTGGACGACCTGTTTAGGTGCTTTTATTAGTGAAGCCGGTTTAGTGTGTGGCTGTCAAGGCAGTCACACAATCTTCCGCGCTCGAGGAACACTCGATATTTCCCTTTAAGGAGATGATTCCTCACGGACTGGGCATTTTAAGTGTAAGGGATGCATAATGCGGTATTGCATTAAAGCGGGCGAAAGCTTCGCGTCCCAGTAGTTCTTGGTAGCTACTTGTAAATGGGGCGAGGTGGAAGGTTAAGTATTCGTGGCGGAAGTTGTCGGGTGAGCCGAACACAACTTCTAGCAGTAGAGAGCCCGTATAATGGGCATATGGGCCTGGCATTACCCCTTGAAAGGAAGTGTTGCTATGGCGAATTTTGGTTGGGTCTATCCCCATTTTGCGGATTGTATCCTAATATAGCAGGTTTAGATCACTGCCGCCGTCCATTAGGACTTGTGTAAATTGGAGTCCATCGATTATTGGATCTAATATCAAGGCAGTCCATCCTGCATTCCGGATACTTCTAGAGTAATCCTGGTGGTCAAAGGTGATTGGTTTTAATAACCAGTGGCGGGACTCCTCTGGGATAGGCCGCATGGCGTGTATCTCTATGGGCGCCATTCTGTTTTTCCCTTTTGTCACGTAAAGTGAGTTTACTGTTTTGACTTCTTGTGGGAAATTCTTTTGTTTTCCGGTGCTCTGCTTGTGGGGTTCGTCATCGTCCTCGCTTGGTGTGTCGAGCCCCTTGTGTTCGGTGTTGAGTTTGCCAGACTGCTTGAAGACCAAACAATCTCTGTGGTTATGGTTTGCAGGCTTCCCGGGAGTACTGTGGATTTGGCATATCTTGTCCAAGATTTTGTTTAAGTTAGATAGCTCGTCCTTTTTATCCTTAAGGGGCAGTTTTTTATGATTCTGTCGTGAGCTTTTGACTCCGGCGTTGACTGCCGTGCTCTTCGGGCTGTTTCCCTTTGTCCGGTGTTGGTCCTTGCTGCGTCGCGGTTTCCCGTTTCCATCCCTGACTTCGGATGTACTTGGGTCGCTGGTACTGCATCTTGCCAGCCAGCTATCCTCTCCCGCGCAAAAGCGGGTCATGAGGCTTGTTAATGCGGCCATTGTTCTTGGCTTTTCTTGGCCGAGGTGTCTGGCGAGCCATTCGTCTCGGACGTTGTGCTTGAAAGCTGCTAATGCTTCGGCGTCCGGACAGTCAACTATTTGGTTCCTATTAGTAAGGAATGTTCCAGAATTTTCGGGCTGACTCTCCGGGTTGTTGAGTTATGTGACTTAAATCGTCTGCATCCGGAGGTCGGACATAGGTCCCTTCAAAATTTGCCCGAAAAGTGTCCTCGAGCTCTTCCCAACTTCCAATGGTGTTTTCGGGGAGGCTTTTGAGCCAATGCCGGGCTGGTCCTTTGAGCTTGAGGGGTAAGTATTTTATGGCGTGGAGGTCATCTCCTCTAGCCATGTGTATGTGGAGGATGTAATCCTCAATCCAGACGCCAAGGTCTGTTGTTCCGTCGTACGGCTCTATGTTTACGGGCTTGAATCCCGCTGGAAATTCATAATCCAGGACCCCATCGGTGAAACATTGGGGGTGTGCGGCACCCCTATATTTGGGTGTACCGTAATATTCAGATACTTGATGCGTTGCATTGCTCACTAGAGCTTGCTTTCTTGGCCCGTAGATAGATCTAACTGGGCCATCTTTTTGATGCGAATCCGTGTGCGGATCGCGTGCCGGCTTGTGTGCGGCGCCGTTTGCCACTGTATGTTTGCCATGGGGTCGTCTATCCGACCGAGTGGTCTCCTTGTTCTTTGATTGCGGGGGCTCTATGGCCTCCTCGTCAAATTCGGGCAGTAGTTTTCGCTTTGGGTAGCTCTTTGTTCGGCGACTATCGGCGTATTTGTTTGCGGTGTTGAGTACTTTGCTCCATCTGATTCTGAGCGCATCTTCCGCTGTTTTGAGCTTCCGCTTCTGCTTTTTCAGGCTACGCACAGTAGCGACGAGCCTTTTGTGGAGGTTCTTCTGCTCCGGCAACTTGTCCGGCGTGAGATCGTCCGGACTGTTATCTTCGTTGGGGACGGATTGTTTATCCAGGTTGTCCTGTTCGGACGGTTGCCTGATAGCATGTTCGTCGTCCACCGGTTCGCCCTGCTCTATGGCTGGGTTTGAATGGCTGCTGTCTTTGTCGAGGCAGGACTTTGAGCGGCACTTACGTCGCCGTTTTGACTGCTTTTCGAGGGGATGATCCCTCGTGGCGTCCCGTTGTTCCTCGTTGTCGCTTCCTTTAGATGTGTCCACCATGTATACATCGTGAGATGAGATGGCTGTCCAGTGCCCTATAGGTACTGGTTCATGTTTGTCTCCTACATCGTCGTCCTTACCATCGATGTCTTTGGAGTCGAAGTTGAGCACGTCGTTTAAACTTTCGACAGTGGCTACAAAGTGGGTGGTGGGTGGGAGTCAAATTTCTTCATCGTCCGCATCCCAACCTTGCTGACGATAGTCCGGCCAGGGCTCTCCTGATAGAGAGAGAGACTTTAGTGAAGTTAGGATGTCGTCGAAGGGCGAGTGCTGAAAGATGTCCGTGGTGGTGAACTCCATGATTGGCGCCCAATCGGCGATTGGCAGGGGTGCGGAAGGTTCGGAGTCCAGAGAGGAGTCCAGCGCCTTGGAGTCACGAGCTTCACAAAGGACGGGGTTGGTGTTCGGCTCTATCGCCGTAGAGATAGCAGCCCCCGAGGCGGTGTCCAGCCACCCATCCTTGATTGGCGCAGTCGGCTCCGAGCTAAGGGTCAGAGCGGACACTTGTGCGGCCTCCAGGGCACTGTCCGGCGGCAGAGCCAGATCATGCCCATCGCGACAGTGCGGCGCGCTTGGCTGTGGCTCGAACCCGTCGAAGATCAAGTCTCTGCAGACATCAGCCGTATAGTTCAAACTTCCAAATCTGACCTGATGGCCAGGGGCGTAGCTTTCAATCTGCTCCAGATGGCCAAGCGAATTGGCCCGCAGTGCAAAGCCGCCGAATACGAAGATCTGTCCGGGGAGAAAAGTCTCACCCTGGACCGCATCGTTGTTGATGATCGGAGGAGCCATCGGGCCTAAAGATGACGACACAGAGGAACTCTCAATGAAAGCACCAATTTCGGTGTCAAAACTGGCGGATCTCGGGTAGGGGGTCCCGAACTGTGCGTCTAGGCGGATGGTAACTAGAGACAAGGGACATGATGTTTTTACCCAGGTTCGGGCCCTCTCGATGGAGGTAAAACCCTACTCCTGCTTGATTGATATTGATGTTATGGGTAGTACAAGAGTAGATCTACCACGAGATCAGAGAGGCTAAACCCTAGAAGCTAGCCTATGGTATGATTGTTGTTCTGTCCTACGGACTAAAACCCTCCGGTTTATATAGGCACCGAAGAGGGTTAGGGCTACACAGAGTCGGTTACAATGGTAGGAGATCTACATATCCGTATTGCCAAGCTTGCCTTCCACGCCAAGGAAAGTCCCATCCGGACACAGGACGAAGTCTTCAATCTTGTATCTTCATAGTCCAGGAGTCCGGCCAAAGGCTATAGTCCGGCCATCCGGACACCCTGTAATCCAGGACTCCCTCACTTGCAATAAAAGCACTTAGTCTCAGGTTTGGGTCCATTCTTTGGCTTCTTCCCGGCAACTGGCTTACCGGGCGCGTTAACTCCCTTGCCGTCCTTCTTGAAGTTCTTCTTACCCTTGCCTTTCTTGAAACTAGTGGTTTTATTGACCATCAACACTTGATGTTCCTTTTTGATTTCAGACTCTGCTGATTTCAGCATTGAAAATACTTCAGGAATAGTTTTCACGATCCCCTGCATATTGTAGTTCATCACAAAGCTCTTGTAGCTAGGTGGGAGCGACTGAAGGATTCTGTCAATGACCGCCTCCTCCGGGAGGTTAATCTCCAGCTGGGAGAAGCGGTTGTGCAACCCAGACATTTTAAGTATGTGCTCACTGACAGAACTATTTTCCTCCATCTTACAACTGTAGAACTTGTCGGAGACTTCATATCTCTCGACCCGGGCATGAGCTTGGAAAACCATTTTCAGCTCTTCGAACATCTCATATGCTCCGTGTTTCTCAAAACGCTTTTGGAGCCCCGGTTCTAAGCTGTAAAGCATGCCGCACTAAACGAGGGAGTAATCATCAGCACGTGACTACCAAGCGTTCATAATGTCTTGGTTCTATGGGATGGGTGCTTCACCTAGCGGTCCTTCTAGGACATATGCTTTCTTGGCAGCTATGAGGATGATCCTCAGGTTCCGGACCCAGTCCGAATAGTTGCTGCCATCATCTTTCAGCTTGGTTTTCTCTAGGAATGCGTTGAAGTTGAGGTTGACATGAGTGTTGGCCATTTGATCTACAAGACATTTTGCAAAGGTTTTTAGACTAAGTTCATGATAATTAAGTTCATCTAATCAAATTATTTAATGAACTCCCACTCAAATTAGACATCCCTCTAGTCATCTAAGTGATACATGATCCGACTCAACTAGACCGTGTCCGATCATCACGTGAGACGGACTAGTCATCATCGGTGAACATCTCCATGTTGATCGTATCTTCCATACGACTCATGTTCGACCTTTCGTTCTCTTGTGTTCCGAGGCCATGTCTGTACATGCTAGGCTTGTCAGGTCATCCTAAGTGTTTTGCATGTGTAAATCTGTCTTACACCCGTTGTATGTGAACGTTAGAATCTATCACACCCGATCATCACGTGGTGCTTCGAAACAACGAACTTTCACAATGGTGCACAATTAGGGGGAACACTTTCTTGAAATTATTATAAGGGATCATCTTATTTACTACCGTCGAACTAAGCAAATAAGAAGCAAAACATGATAAACATCACATGCAATCAAATAGTGCCATGATATGGCCAATATCATATTGCTCCTTTGATCTCCATCTTCGGGGCGCCATGATCATCTTCGTCACCGGCATGACACCATGATCTTCATCATCATGATCTCCATCATCGTGTCTTCATGAAGTTGTCACGCCAACGATTACTTCTACTTCTATGGCTAACGTGTTTAGCAATAAAGTAAAGTAATTTACATCGCATTATTCAATGACACGCAGGTCATACGAAAAATAAAGACAACTCCTATGGCTCCTGCCGGTTGTCATAGTCATCGACATGCAAGTCGTGATTCCTATTACAAGAACATGATCGATCTCATACATCACATATATCATTCATCACATACTTTTGTCCATATCACATCACAAGGCATATGCTGCAAAAACAAGTTAGACATCCTCTAATTGTTGTTGCATGTTTTTACGTGGCTTCTATAGGTTTCTAGCAAGAACGTTTCTTACCTATGTAAAACCACAACGTGATATGCCAATTTCTATTTACCCTTCATAAGGACCCTTTTCATTGAATCTGATCCGACTAAAGTGGGAGAGACAGACACCCGCTAGCCACCTTATGCAACTAGTGCATGTCAGTCGGTGGAACCTGTCTCACGTAAGCGTACGTGTAAGGTCGGTCCGGTCTGCTTCATCCCACGATGTCACCGAAACAAGATAAGACTAGTAGTGGCAAGAAACTTGACAACATCTACGCCCACAACAAGTTTGTGTTCTACTCGTGCATAGAAACTACGCATAGACCTAGCTCATGATGCCACTGTTGGGGAACGTTGTAGAAAATAAAAATTTTCTACGCTTCACCAAGATCAATCTATGGAGTCATCTAGCAATGAGAGAGGAGTGCATCTACATACCCTTGTAGATCCCGCGCGGAAGGGTTCAAGAGAACGGGGTTGAGGGAGTCGTACTCGTCGTGATCCAAATTACCGAAGATCCTAGTGCCGAACGGACGGCACCTCCGTGTTCAACACACGTACAGTTGGGGAAGACGTCTCCTCCTTATTGATCCAGCAAGGTGGAGGGAGAGGTTGATGGAGATCCAGCAGCACGACGGCGTGGTGGTGGAAGTAGCGGCGATGTCGGCAAGGCTTCGCCAAGCTCAGCGAGAGGGAGAGGTGTTGCGAGGGGAGAGGGAGGCGCCAGGTACTAGGGTGCGGCTGCCCTCCCTCCCCCCTCTTTATGTAGGGGCCAGGGAGGGAACCGGCCCCTTGGAGATCCCATCTCAAGGGGGGCGGCGGCCAAGGGGGGGAACTTGCCCCCCAAGCCAAGTGGGGCGCCCCCCACCCCTAGGGTTTCCAACCCTAGGCGCAGGGGAGGCCCAAGGGGGGTGCACCAACCCACCAGGGGTTGGTTCCCTTCCCCACTTCAGCCCATGGGGCCCTCCGGGATAGGTGGCCCCACCTGGTGGACCCCCGGGACCCTTCCGGTGGTCCTGGTACAATACCGGTGACCCCCGAAACTTTCCCGATGGCCAAAACTGGACTTCCTATATATAATTCTTCACCTCCGGACCATTCCGGAACTCCTCGTGACGTCCGGGATCTCATCCGGGACTCCGAACAACTTTCAGGTTACTGCATACTAGTATCTCTACAACCCTAGCATCACCGAACCTTAAGTGTGTAGACCCTCTGGGTTTGGGAGACACGCAGACATGACCGAGACGACTCTTCGGCCAATAACCAACAGCGGGAACTGGATACCCATGTTGGCTCCCACATGCTCCTCGATGATCTCATCGGATGAACCACGATGTCGAGGATTCAAGTAATCACATATACAATTCCCTTTGCCAATCGGTACGTTACTTGCCCGAGATTTGATCGTCGGTATCCCAATACCTCGTTCAATCTCGTTACCGACAAGTCACTTTACTCGTACCGTAATGCATGATCCCGTGACCAAACACTTGGTCACATTGAGCTCATTATGATGATGCATTACCGAGTGGGCCCAGAGATACCTCTCCGTCATACGGAGTGACAAATCCCAGTCTTGATCCGTGTCAACCCAACAGACACTTTCGGAGATACCTGTAGTATACCTTTATAGTCACCCAGTTACGTTGTGACATTTGGTACACCCAAAGCACTTCTACGGAATCCGGGAGTTACACGATCTCATGGTCTAAGAAATGATACTTGACATTTGAAAAGCTCTAGCAAACAAACTACATGATCTTGTGCTATGCTTAGGATTGGGTCTTGTCCATCACATCATTCTCCCAATGATGTGATCCCGTTATCCATGACATCCAATGTCCATGGTCAGGAAACCGTGACCATCTATTGATAAACGAGCTAGTCAACTAGAGGCTCACTAGGGACATGTTGTGGTCTATGTATTCACACATGTATTACAATTTCCGGACAACACAATTATAGCATGAATTAATAAACAATTATCATGAATGAGGAAATATAATAATAACCATTTTATTATTGCCTCTAGGGCATATTTCCAACATCTTCCAGCGCCACCGCCCGCTTCTCCGCCACCACGCCATCTTCTTCAGATGCTCGAGCACGAGCTCGTTCGCGCCCCGCCTCCTCTTCTCTGCATTCGCGCGCCCGTAGCGCTCGGCCTCCTTCCACGTGCCATGTCTGTCTCACCTCCTCTGCTCTGCCCGTACTGAGCCTCTGCACCTTCCCGTCTGCCCTGCCTTCCTCGCCGAGCCCCATGGAGTCATTCACCTGCCGCACGAAGCTCGTGCCCTCCTCCTTCAGTAAGTTCTCATGCCGCCCTGCCATGGTTGTGCAGCCCAGCGAGCCCCTGCTCCTTCCCTCACTGCCCGCTAAGATATAGTCGCTGTGCTGCTACGTTTGGTTCAACCCAAGCCTCGGTAGACCCGGGGCCTCACTGCACTTGACCATCGTCGTTCTATTGCATCTCCATGAAGATAGACAAGTACATGGATACGCCAAGTTCCTCTCCGAACGTGTACGACTACACCCAGTGATGCGATAAGTACCCCGACAACGTGTACATCTACACCACCAAGACCGGACCGACAAGTACCCCGACATCATGTGTACCACTACCGTCGCCCCGAAGACGTTGATTTCTTCAAGTACCTCTCCGAAAACGAACGTGTATCACTACTTCCACTACGACCATTCTGAGGACATCTACTTCCTCTACACCGCATCGAACCCAAACCGTCCCGGTTGCACGCTTCGAAGGTATAACCCTGAAACGACGCCCGTGAATGAATGCATGAGTTGCATGAGATGTACCACTTGTTTGCATCGTGCTCGTTTGTTTCGTGCACATTCCTCCTGGTTTGCGATGCCGTCGACCCGTGGGAAGCCAGTAACCGGGGTTACCCCACCATCTTTTGCATGTTTGCACATCCACACTTTCTTTTGCACTGATATCTCGATGAGTTGTCGGATAATTGGAATGTTGTCGTGGCACCATTTCCGTTGTCATTGCCGTGGCACCCCGTTCGTTCCGCCTGTTAACCAAATGCCTCAGAACATGCTCATGGCAACATTTTCATAAAATTGCATAAAAATTGATTATGTCATCCGCATCATGTTAACAACATTTAAATGGTTAAAATTGTGTTTGCATTAAATTGCTAAATGACATATGGGAATTTTCCGGAATTGTTGTTTGTGTTTCCGACCTCATTTAAACTTGTGTAAATAGGTAGTTTAATTATGCTTCACCCCTTCCCATGTTTCATAACATTTAATATTGTTGGGTACATAACCGAGAGAGAACTAAATAATTGATGTGGTGTTCCGTCAATATGCAACTCATTGCATATTGAGCTCAACTTAAATTGTAGTGTTGTTTGCTTCACCTTTCCATGCCATGTATATTTAAACCGAACATGCATCATAGTTGTTTGTTTATCATGCCATTCTTATGCTTGTTGGTTTACCATGTTGTTTGCTTCTTTCCAGTTTGCTTCTCTCGTTAGCTTCGGTTTTGTTCCAGAGTTGTGAGGATTCGTTTAACTATGTTGGTTCATCTACTTCCTGGACTCGTTCTTCTTCCTAGCGGAATTTCACGCAAGATGACCATTACCATCGATAAAACTTCTATTGTTGCTTGCTAGTTGCTTCATTCTATCGCTATGCTGCGCTACCTATCACTTGTTTACCATGCCTCCCATATTGCCATGTAAGGCCTCTAACCCACCTTCCTAGCAAACCGTTGTTTGGCTAAGTTACCGCTTTTGCTCAGCCCCTCTTATAGCGTTGTTAGTTGCAGGTGAAGTTGAAGATTGCTCCGTGTTGTAACAAAATTATTTTGGGATATCACAATATCTTTTATTTAATTAATGCATCTATATACTTGGTCAAGGGTGGAAGGCTCGACCTGATGCCTAGTGTTTTGTTCCACTCTTGCTGCCTTAGTTTCTGTCATATCGGTGTTATGTTCCTTGATTTTGCGATCCTTACATGGTCGGGTTTATGGGAACCCATTGACAGTTCGCTTTGAATAAAACTCCTCCAGCAAGGCCCAACCTTGGTTTTACATTTGCCGAACAACCTACTAACTTCCCCTTGGGAGTTATAAACCCGAGGGACATCTTTATTTTAACCCCCCCTCCCCGGGCCAGTGCTTCTCTAAGGTTGGTCCGAACCGAGCAGCCTGCGGGGCCACTTTGGGGAAACTCAAGGGCTGGTTTTACTCGTAGCTTGTCTCATCCGTTGTGCCCTGAGAATGAGATATGTTCAGCTCCTATCGGGATTTGTCGGCACATTCGGGCGGTCTTGCTGGTCTTGTTTTACCATTGTCGAAATGTCTTGTAACCGGGATTCCGAGTCTGATCGGGTCTTTCCGGGAGAAGGAATATCCTTCGCTGGTCATGAGATCTTATAATGGGTTAAGTTGGGACACCCCTGCAGGGTATAAACTTTCGAGAGCTGTGCCCGCGGTTATGTGGCAGATGGGAATTTGTTAATATCAGGTTGTAGAGAACTTGACACTTGACTTAATTAAAATGCATCAACCGCGTGTGTAGCCGTGATGTTCTCCTTTCGGTGGAGTCCAAGAAGTGAACACGGTTTGGGTTATGATTGAACGTAAGTAGTTTCAGGATCACTTCTTGATCTTCTAGCTTCACGACCGTTGCGTAGTTTCTCATCTTACTCTTGTATTCGTATGTTAGCCATCATATTTGCTTAGTGCTTGCTGCAACTCCACCTCATTACCTTGTCCTACCCTTAAGCTTAAATAGTCTTGATCTTGCAGGTTTTGAGATTGCTGAGTCCTCATGACTCACAAGATACTACAAACAGATGCAGGTCCCGATTATACCAGTGCAGGTGATGCAACCGAGCTTAGATGGGAGTTCGATGAGGATCTTGGACGTTACTATGTTTAGTTTCCTGATGATCAGTAGTGGAGCCCAGTTGGGATGATCGGGGATCTAGCATTTGGGGTTGTCTTCTTTTCTTTTGGTTCTGTAGTCGGACCTATGTGTGTACTCTGAATGATGTATGAATTATTTGTTCATTGTGTGAAGTGGCGATTGTAAGCCAACTCTTTATCCCTTTCTTGTTCATTACATGGGATTGTGTGAAGATGACCCTTCTTGCGAAACAACCACAATGCGGTTATGCCTCTAAGTCGTGCCTCGACACGTGGGAGATATAGCCGCATCATAGGCGTTACATGCATGCATGACCACTAAAATTTCCAGATTAAAACGCCGCTCCGGCGGGAGTATGGCGTATGTTGTTACCTTCGACCGAGCCATGGCTACTGGGTGACTGTGACCAGAGAAGAGGTGGCGGGAGGGGGAATGAATGCAGCTACTGTTTGGGTTCGCCGTCCGGCTTAAATAAATGTGCAGCATCACGTGTACCTGTGGGTGCACAAACTGTAACATATGTGTCTGCTTAAGTGGGCGTCACATAACTGGTGTGTGTGTGAGAGAGATTCTGAGAGACAGAGTGCGTGTGTGTGACTCTACTCTTCGGATATGTACTCAACCTTTTGCATTGGGATATATGTATAATGGTTGTGTGGTTGTGTAAAAAAATGTAGCTAGTGATTTACGTGGCCATGTTAATGTGGTTGTGTAAAAAAATGTCACTTCCTACTCGTGATTTGCATTATATAATTACAAGCAAGATGCTCGTGCATTGCATGGAACATCAATATGCATTTTTTTTTACAAAACACCTGTTGTGATTGACCCATGCAGGAGTAATCCCACGTGTAAAAACTAATGATATCTCGAGAATTTTATCAGAAAACTGGTATCTTGAGAATGTCATCAAAAAAATGAAAGACGAGAGATAAGGTGAGGAGGACTGGAGCGTGGTGGTGACCGATGGTCGGACTGGGCGGAGGCATGGGGATGGACGGCGCCGATAGGCGGCAGCAGCCACCATGCTAGATTGTTCCAGAGACTTCCTTTTTTAATTACTCAGCAATGAGGTTGTGGGAGATAAGGATGTGGAGAGAGGTGCGGGTATCTTTTGTAAAATTATCATAGTTTGCTTTCTATCCATCAGATATAGATCGGACGGTCTATATTACAAGATGGCAGGCACACCATCATCGCCAACTGGGTTTTTTATAAGGGTAGAGATGATAAGTTTGCTAACTACTAAAGTAAAGTGGAATTTCTCCATGTTATACAAGTAAATTAAGGTGATTCTTTATCATACGGGTAAGGTTGGATGAAGGGTGGTAGGAACAAATGCTCCGCCTAGAGCATGTGTGTGTGAGATGGCGCCTTAGTGTGTGTGTGTGTGTGTGTGTGTGTGTGGAGGGGGGTGGGTGGGTGCGCGGAGTGTGTGTGTGTGAGAGAGAGGGAGATAGTCTTAGCGTGTGTGTGTGGTGGAGTCTTAGTGTGTGTGTGTGATGGAGTCATAGTGTGTGTGTGTGTTGTGTGTTTGTGTGTGTGTGGCACCCCGGCTTAGAGAAAACCGGAACGCCCCGTATTCCAGCCCAGAGATCGAGAGGAAGTCTTTTAGAATACGACACTGCTTAGCATAGAACAAATCAGCTCTTTTTTACAATCTATTTGGGTACAAGGGTTACATCGGCAAGGCGACACTACGCCTGCCATTGTTGCTTTATGCAAGGAATAGGCAACTAGAAGCAGCGGAATAACTTCTAGCAACGGAACAACGACGACGGTGGTGAACTCCACTCCGCAGGGACTCTGGCTGGAACGCTTATCCTAGCTCGCAAACAAAGAATCCATGGAAAACAAGCATTCAAATCTGGCATGACCTGCAAGCTGGCATGACACGGCAGGTCAGTACATTGAATGTACTTGCAAGCTCACAATAAGCAGAAGCATTCAAGGCAAACAACAACATGACAATTACAGGTTAAGCAGGAATTAACATGATATCATCATAGCAACATGGCATCAACATGACCATGATACATCTAGCACAATATGAGCATGGCAGGAACATATGAATCTGACGATACTAGCATGCAACATGATTACACTATATGCACCACTTATTCTGCTCGGGCTACCTCGTAACCATCACATGCATCACTTACCATCCTCGGACATCACACGATCATCTTAGGACCAAATCAAGCTTGGTATAAACAATACTACAGTAATCATTAAATGACCACAAGGAGCTTGATCTTTACCCACAATTCTCGTACATCACGAATATCCAACAACTCGATATCCTCGATACCACAGTGATCACTCACGGATCACAAATGGAACCACTCTTGGTTCAACAGGTTACCTCATAACCAAACGGTGATCATTCACGGATCACAAACGAAACCACTCTTGGTTCAACGGGTTACCTCGTAACCAAACGGTGATCATTCACATATCACAAATGGAACCACTCTTGGTTCAATGGGTTACATCGTAACCAAACGGTGATCATTCATGGATCACATAACCAACTTATCTCATCATCGAACCGAGGTTGTTATTAAGCACATCATTATTATTAATGTTGACCCATAGTGTGACCGACACGAACTGGGCCCTTATCTGCGAGCACAACTATCGATAGATTTAACACACACTCTGGAGAGGTTAGCACACTGTACCCACACCATGGAACCCTTGGCCTCTCGCTCCCATTCGGGTGGACCAACAACGTTCCGACAAAACCGTCCTACTACCATGACACTCTCCCGGCCACTCCGACTAACTCCCCACAGGGAGAAGTCATGGGTGGCCCCGTGTCTACCCCAAAACACCAACGGCGACCGTCATGGCAAAACGGCCACCTCGTGGCAAAATGGTCCCAAACGGGGACATGTGAACATAACCAAACTCGGGCTCACAAGGCTTATGTCCGCCTACCTGCTCAGGGTAGCGCGCGCCCATAACCTTCCCTCGTTGGAGGCACCGGCGAGAGGCATGGCAATAGAGCCAGTCAGGACCCTCCCATAAAGGGAAGCGTGGTTGCACTAGTCAGCTTGATATGGTGGCACCATGACTCAGCAAACAGTTGTTCAAGTTTAATTTAATCCGGTTAAACTTGAATGCAAATATGCTGAGCCATGATAAAGTAACATGATGCAATTACAATGCATGAGCATGATATCAACATAAGCATGAGGGTACAACATAACTATCGACCATATCAACAATGAATCATATCCAACTAAGCATGGCATAATGACATGCATGAATATCACAAGTACGACAATACTAATAGAAACCTAGAATGACCACTAGCATCAACAATAAATATCATGCAGGACATATCAACAATGCTACCATGCAGGCATTTAACCAACTGGATGCAATGGAACACGCATACGACGGCACTCGGAACAGATGGAAGTCATGCACCGAAAACCATCACCAACATCAACATGTACTACTAGCAAGCATAAGCATATGAAAGGAATACTGGCAACTAGTACATGATAACCAGGTGCAAGACAACATCACACGAGAGTGAACATGAAACTCTAAGCAGCACCGGAACAACGATAACCAAGTTTTAAACAGACAGACATTTAATAAAGATTCAAGTTGAAAACCATGGCTACTGCATGACTATCATGCAAGTGGGTATTGTGGCTTGCCTGGGGATGAAGAAGGCACTCGGGAGAAGTGCGGTGAAGTCGTGGAAAGATTTGCCGGAAGTAGTTCTCTCTCGGAGGGGCTGTTTACATGGAAGGTCAAAAAGGTCATTTTCAGAATATTATCACATGGTTAAAGTGTGATATACAGAACGGGCTTGAACAAACAAAGAAGTAGGATTTGGAATCACCTCAAACAGAGTTGCGAGCAAAAAGTTGTGAGGTGATGAAGATCAGGGACATTTCTGCAAAAATATCACCACAAACAAGTCCCTGTGTGGATAAGGAAGAAACGGGTTTTGAGAAAATATGCTTTCCGGAGATGAAAACGTACACGCCCAAATACGTCTTCACTAACCACGTCAGCGTTAGCGGGGTCAAGCGTGTGGCTGCCAGGTGGGGTTGGGGCTGAGTCGCTGACGGGCGGGTCCCACGCGGGTGGGGCCCGTCACTTATCTACATGGGCAGCCTGGCTCAATGCCCGAAGGCTGACCGGTGGGGCCGAGGAAGAGGCAGGGCCCGCTGGCAGGGGCCAGCCTGGCGTCGGGCGTCGTCTTCCTCCTCAAGCCCTGTTCCTCGCGTTGAACAGGGGAGGGAGCAGAGGAGAAGGGCGCCGGGGCCCAGCCAGGGCGAGGCCAGCGGCGGGGGCAGGGCGACGCAGCGGATCCTTTCAGAGGCGAAACAGCAACTAGGGAGGGATGGAGAGGAGGGGAGGCCGCGACAACGGGGAACTACAGAGGCGGCGACCGTGGTGGTGGTCTTCGGGGGTGCGGGCACTCCGGCGAGGGGGCAAGGGGGTGGGGCGACTCATGGGAGTGAGGAGGCTCTCGTGGACAGCTCGGGAGGAGGAGAGGAGGCACGAGGAGGTCGGAACCGAGACGAACTCCGGCGAGGTCACGGTGGTCCGAGGAGGGAACAACAAGATTGGGCGATTTTGGTGACCAAATGAGGCGAGGGAGGGATGAGTGAGCTGCGGGAGAGGTCGGACACGCCTTATATAGACCTGGGGAAGGCTCTGGATCCTCATAAGCGAGCTTGAGCAGTGCACTAATGGTGGACAGAGGATGGACACGGCACGGGCACAGCTCTAGCGGTGCATGAAAGGAGAACAACGACAAGGCAGAGGCACATGGCAACGCAGAACCTCACGGGGAAGCTCATGGACAAGGTTTTAGGTCGAGACGAGGAGGGAGGAGATGAGCACAGTGGTCGGACCGAGCCGGAGCTTGCAATTTGCATGACGCCAGCGTGATCACCACACGCACTGAAGCAAACAGCTTGTTTTGGCCGGACAGACCATGTCCAGTAGATGGACCTTAGTGCCCTTAGTCAAAATGAGGAAATAAATAGGTTCAGGGGCAGAGAAGTGATTTGTAGAAGACCTCAAAGCAAACCAGCAGCCAAGTGTTTGTGTTGTGAAGTGGGGACACAAGCTTGGTAACGCAGTAAAAACTTTGTCTGGTGATGATCACACACTAAGGTAATGCTGATCACCAAAAATCAGACTAAGAGAAGGAGTTTAGATGAGGGTTGCTGTAGAAAGTGACCCACTGGTCAGAATGAGAATTTGGATGATGCTCTCAGATAGTTGCATCAATTGAGATGAAAATGGTTATGGCCCAATGTTTTGAAGGTATTAAGATGCCCAAGGAGTTTCATGCCATTTGGATGAACCACAATAGCACTTGCTTCAGAAAGATTTATTCTGACCAGAAACTTGGAAAAATTCCACAGGGCAAATGGCCAAGGGCTTGAGCCACAACTTGGTGGAGGGAGGTTATATGGATAAGAGAAGGCCTAGAAAAATTTGCAGCCATAATGGAGCAAGATAAAATATACTTGCTTCACAAACTGAAATTTTGACCAGAAACTAAGAATTGAAGATGAGCTCACATGGAGGCATGGCATGAGATCAACTTTGGTGAAGGGATATCATATGATGATATTAAGGGTCATGTAAAATTGCAACTCATTTGGATATGCCTAGCTTGTACCTCCTTCACAAAGCTTCTTTTTGGATAGAAACTTTGGAAAATCATAATTAAATAATTACTAGGCAAATGAGGTTGCATTTTGGCATGTGGCAATGATATGGACATGAAAAGATGTCCAAGGAGTTTGAGGTCAGTTGGGCAAAGGAAAATAGCTTCACAATGTGCCATTTAGGACAGAATAGGAAATGAATTATTGGAGGATTATTTTTGAACATGGCAATAAAAAGTTTTGCCATATTTGAGCAAGATATGACCCAAACAATTTATGAGAATTATTTGGGAACTTTAGGAGTAAGGGAAATATAGGTTGCTTCACAACCAAGGGCAATTTGAGTTATTCCTTTAATAGAAAAGGAATATTCCCAATAAAAAGAATATTGGGATTTGGTCTAGGATGAAAATGACAGGGTCTAGGGAAGGATTTGGGAATGACAAGCCACTCTAGAAACAAAGGAGAGGGCATCTTCTTCAGTTTCCAAACCACAAAACCACGTAAAAACAAAACTCAAGGAAAAACCTCAGAGAAACAAAAGAAAAAGAGAGGGCCAAAAATCAGGCTATCACAAACCTTACCCCCTTAAAGAAATCTCATCCTCAAGATTTGGTTGCTCAGGAACAAGTATGAATATATTGGCTTAAGGAAACCGTTTCCAACTCGAGTATCCTTTTTCCTTTATTGTTGTTCCCACTAAATTTTATCTGACTGGCTCTGGGTGGTTTGCTTCACATTCTGACACATCTTACCTTGCCGGTTCATGTTTAAACTGGCTCCAATTTCGTTTTAGATCTTCTGACTTAACTAATTGTGATTGATAATCACGACTAAAATATATGTCCGTCTCACAAATCCAAGAGTGATTTCCGTTGGGTGTGTCACCCGGTACTGACAACCTTTCATAAAGTGATGATCAAATTTTTCTGATGAGCACCCAAGCTCTGACTCATTGCATTGGGTTTCTCCACTAAATGTAGGTCCTTTGGGTTCCAAACAGTGAGTTGAAGCATAACCGTTTCCTGACAGATTCTGACTCATCGTAGAAGTTTCTGAATCATCTTAACTGGTTCCACTGTCTTGAGTATCAGATCCGTACCAAATATTTGATTGTCTCCTGTTGCGGCTAGCATAAAGGGTTTGACCTATATGCTAATATCTGCAGACTTGACTGACGGTGGTTCTGACGGACGAAATTTTATTCATGCCAAGCTATCCTTTGGTTATTCTCATAACTGAGGCACAAGCTTCCAGACTGTTATTCCTCATACCGATTACTCATGCTATAGGCACATCCATGTGGATCAATACCAACTTAGACTGTCCGGGGTATCTGCACCATGGAGGTCGTGCAATAATTTTCATACCTGCATCACTGGTCTTGCTCCTTCAATATTGTTTTCTTGGTTTGGATCCTTGGCTGAAAGAGCTGGGCCATATTGCTTCTTCATATGACCATAGTTTCTATTGGGTACAAGATTCTGATAGGCGTACTCTTATCCGCATCTTCTGACATGGTAACCCATTAAATGGCAGGTTCAACACCCCTCAAGTTCTGATCGCAGGAAAATGATCATCCGAACCCTTGCAAGAAATCAGCACATAAATCAGTAGCCATCAGAACAGTCTTTAACACTCATATCTAGGACATTACTGAAATAACTCAACCACGGCTCAGGACGGCTGAAAAGTAGCTCAGAGCATTAGACCTGGTCGATAAAAAGAAGGTGACAGCTCCCTAAAATAGCCAAAAAGCAGCTATAAGGCTATTGTCACAAAAAGAAACTCAGCAGCTGTATGAGACAGCCGAAAAGCAGCTCAGAACCTGTGACAGTCGTTGAAGAGAGAAATAAAAATCGGCATCCACCCCGGATAGCTAAAGACAACTCAGATCGCAGGCGTGGTGTCGTCATTGGAGAAAAAGGGGATAAGGTCTCATTAGGATCATTTTCCAGGTTCGCAGGTACTTGTACTGAGCTCACTGATGTCGTCAATCCTCATAATCCTTTGCCACACTACAGTGTATACTGGCTTTCTTCTCTTAACCATCCTCACGTGGTTGTCAGATCCTTATCCGAGTGACTTGTAAGATCTCGATGGTATGCTCACCACATATATATGAGGATCTGATTCCAAGACAGACGTGTATTCTGACTGATTCTTGCTTCTGACCAAAATGTTGCGGATCTGATTCTTGGGATTCACTGCCACATGCTGTCAATTCATAGCATACTACCTTGTACCAATGCCTTACTGAGGAAGATTGGATGACTTGTGCTCGAAACTTTCCTCGGACAGCTTGCCGAAGAAGATTGGATATCGTGCTTCAGAAGCTTACCCCCTTAAAGACTTTGCTGGGCAAAGACTCAGTACCTTATGGCGGAAGCTTTTGTAGGTGCTTACTGAAGAAGGCAGAGTACCTTGCATGGGAAATCATCCATGTATCGTATTAAGGAAGATAGATGAATCTTGCCTTGGAAGCTTCTCTGGTATCTTGCGAGGGAAGATTGGGTTGCTTACACCAGAAGCTTTTTATTGTAATATGCGGACCGATTTCCATATATATAACCATCTTAATATTTTTGCTATTGATTTGTTGTATGAAACAGGGTTTTGCAGGACTATCCTCCTTTTTGAGTATATGCCATATTTTTGCTTGCTTCCAAGTACATCGGGTTCCAAAATCATCCTCAACGAAAAATTAAACTTGTACCTGACACATACCTTTGATAATATTCTGTCAACCTTGCACACAATTTATCTTCTTGCTGATTTGATCATTTCTGCTATGAGGAGTGCACATTGAGACAAACTTGATTATACTATATCATGATCAGATACCCCCAATCTCAATGTAGTCATCTGAGAGTTCCATACTGTTGTGAGGAGTGCATGCTAATGCAAACTTTGATACTGACAGTCCATCCAGGATTGCTTTTGCATTCAGTTGAGATATTCCAAATTTCACTGCAGTCAGCTGATAACTCCATTTGGTTTAGCTGAATTTCCAAATATACGTATTCCTTGCTGATTCTTCGGGTCCGGTGTCGGTTGACGAGCAACTTTAATAGGGAGTAAATTGTAACACCGAAGGCCCAAAGAAAGGAACAAAAGAAATGACTAAAAGAAAAGCACACAAGCATACTAATAATATAAATAATCAAGCAATCATCACATATTACTGTTACTCACACAATAATATGCATGCACACCTAAGCACACAAATCTCGCGGAAACTCCGGTATTACAGTCTAATATGCTATGGCGGTGTGCACGAAAATGGTATCCATGTGTGGAAGGAGTTGGCGTAACCGAAGCTACACCAAGCACTGGTTAAACACCGACTAGATCTGGATGGATACACAGGTGAGGACGGACTTGACGATCAAGTAGCAAGACACAAAAGTCACGACCACATCATCATCAAGCGTACGAAAGGGATTCGTACACGTCCAAAGAATAGAATGACTGGGTAGGGTAGTGGTGGAAAAGCAAGGCTCGCTGGCATTGCCCTTTTCTGATAACCAAGATTAGTAAGGGTTGCTGGAGGGACGTGATGGATGGCCTGATTCGAGATAGAAACAAGTCTATCACCAAAATAATATGGTTGTGTGGCGGAAAAAAATATGTGATACCTGAGCATAACTCCTGCAAAAGGTGTGTGGAACACTTGGCACCAAGGCATCACTCTGCTGGGATAGAGATGATGCCAAACACCAAAGAGCAGACATGCTAAGAAGGAAGCTGCAGGCGGTGGATCGAAAATGACGCCACCTACAGTCACAAGATTAACTATTAGTGACAAAATAATAATCTATATGCATGCTATGCGACAAACAAATGCAGCAATCAAGTGCAACAAACCTACTGGGGTCTATACTACCGCTTTCTAACATTCACACGGTCTAGGGTGTCCTACAGCCAGACCAGCTTTGATACCAACCCTATGGCACCCCGGCTCAGAATAAACCGGAACGCCCCGTATTCCAGCCCAGAGATTGAGAGGAAAGCTTCTGGAATACAGCATTGCTTAGCATAGAACAAATCAGCTCTTTATTACAATCTATTTGGGTACAAGGGTTACATCGGCACGGCGACACTACGCCTTCCATTGTTGCTCTATGCAAGTAGCAGACAACTCGAAGTAGCGGAATACCTTCTAGTAGCGGAACAACGATGACGATGGTGAACTCCACTCCGCAGGGACTCTGGACGGAATGCTTATCCTAGCTCGCAAACAAAGAATCCACGGCAAACAAGCATTCAAATCCGGCATGACCTGCAAACTGGCATGACACGCCAGGTTAGTACATTGAATGTACTTGCAAGCTCACAATAACCGGAAGCATTCAAGGGAAACAACAGCATGGCAATTACAGGTTAAGCAGGAATTAACATGATATCATCATAGCAACATGGCATCAACTTGAACATGATACAGCTAGCACAATATGAGCATGGCAGGAACATATGAATCTGACGATACTAGCATGCAACATGATGACACATATGCACCACTTATTCTGATCGGGCTACCTCGTAACCATCACATGCATCACTTACCACCCTCGGACATCACACGATCATCTTAGGATCAAATCAAGCTTGGTATAAACAATACCGCAGTAATCATTAAATGACCACAAGGAGCTTGATCTTTACCCACGATTCTCATACAACATCACGAATATCCAACAACTCGGTATCCTCGATACCACGGTGATCACTCACGGATCACAAACGGAACCACTCTTGGTTCAACGGGTTACCTCGTAACCAAACGGTGATCATTCACGGATCACAAACGGAACCACTCTTGGTTCAACGGGTTACCTTGTAACCAAATGGTGATCATTCACAGATCACAAACGGAACCACTCTTGGTTCAACGGGTTACCTCGTAACCAAATGGTGATCATTCACGGATCACATAACCAACTTATCTCATCATCGAACGGGGGCTATTATTAAGCACATCATTATTATTACAGTTGAACCATAGTGTGACCGACACGAACTGGGCCCTTATCCGCGGGCACGGCTATCTATAGATTTAACACACACTCTGGAGAGGTTAGCACACTGTACCCACACCATGGAACCCATGGCCTCTCGCTCCCATTCGGGGTGGACTAACGGCGTTCCTACAAAATCGTCCTACTGCCATGACACTCTCCCGGCCACTCCAACTAACTCCCCACTGGGCTAAGTCATGGGTGGCCCTGTGTCTACCCTAGACACCAACTGCCACCGTCGTGGTAAAACGGCCACCTCGTGGCAAAACGGTCCCAAATGGGGACATGTGCACATAACCAAACTCGGGCTCACAAGGCTTATGTCCGCCTACCTAATCAGGGTAGCGCACCCATAACCTTCCCTCGTTGGAGGCATCGGCAAGAGGCATGACAATAGACCCAGTTAGGACCCTCCCATAAAGGTAAGTGTGGTTGCACTGGTTAGCTCGATGTGGTGGCACCATGACTCAGCCAACAGTTGTTCAAGTTCAATTTAATTTGGTTAAACTTGAATGCAAATATGTTGAGCCATGATAAAGTAACATGATGTAATTACAATGCATGAGCATGATATCAACATAAGCATGAGGGTACAACATAACTATCGACCATATCAACAATGAATCATATCCAACTGAGCATGGCATAATGACGTGCATGAATATCACAAGTACGACAGTACTCATAGAAACCTAGAATGACCACTAGCATCAACAATAAATATCATGCAGGACATATCAACAATGCTACCATGCAAGCATTTAACCAACTGGATGTAATGGAACACGCATACGACGGCACTCGGAATAGACGGAAGTCATTACCCGAGAGATCGATGACAAGAAATAGTTGGTCGCGCTATCCTTTTGGGTAGTTTGCATTGCCCTGTGTACCAGAACGATGCGTGTTATCAAACCATATTAGAGCTAGTGCACTGTCTTGTGTGGGTGGTACTTGCTACTTTTGTTTGATAGTGAATCATGCGAACCCTCTCCGAGTTATGGAAACAGATGTATCCTCACCAGCTTTTGATGTAATATATGCCATGCTTAGATGTAAGTTTGAACTGTTTATCATATCAGCAGGGCTTGTTTGATGATTCTTGGTGTTAGTAGGCTAGCTACTGTGTGAGCTATAGTACTTGCAAAACACTCACCAAAGAGAAACGTTGGGGCTTATGAGCTCGTGGTACGCTTACACTTATCCGTCGTCGATCGAACAATAGCCCAAGCTCCTAAAATTGTAGGCTTAGTCCACACGGATACATTCAGGCCTCATTTGGTTCATAGGGTAGGAAAATCGTAGCAAAAGTACAGAGACATACAACACAAAATCATAGCAGTACAGAGACGTATTCCCTCCGTTCCAAAATAGATGACCTAGGCGGGCTAGTTTGTCCTAGTGGTTTTTTTTAGGATGGCCTAGTGGGTTTCAGTGAAATGACGTGGTATAGTGCCGTCCAGTCTTCGCGTGTGGTAGCAATATTGCAGGTACAGTAAGTTTTATTGAAGAAGTGGAATTCAACGAAGTCATGATGGTTCCTTTGTCCGACCAACTTACACTGGGAAAGGTTGGGCCTGCGATACGACCGGGGTAGACCAGGATAATTTTGTGCATGGAAAGTGGACCAGGATGGTCGACATCCCACATGTCAGCGAAGGAAAGTACTCTTTCCATATAGAGGACGAGCAACGAGTATTCATTGTTTATTTTTGATGAAAACTATTGTCTCCACTGTTAGGACGGAGGAGTGTGAAACATGGCAGCCCAGTGAACTTGGCATGTGAACTTGGCATCCCAGTGAACTTGGCATACTACCATACTATTGACTATAAGGTTGGCTATTAGGTTACAACTTTTTCTCACTTTCTCTTTATCTATTTCCTCTCAAATGTTTTTTAACTTTCTTTTTTTAGACACAATTGTTTTTTATGCCTCTTTTCTTTAGAATTAGTTTTTTTATACCTAGGAGCACGTGTAGAGACAGGCTCTTGCAAAGCCCACTCCTTGACTTTGTGAATGCCTCTCTCTCCTCCACATAAGCGGGCTTATAGCCCAGTATTTTACTGGTACTGCTTGCTATGCATGCATGCGGTGGGTATCTGGCGTCTGAGGGGGCAGCACGGGTGGGGAGGTGGGGGGAGCAGTCCGGACTCCCGCATGGCCCACCTCACATTATCACCATATATTTCTTGGAGTCCGTGCGTGGCGGGCAGGCGATCTCTTCTCCCTCCCCCGTCTCTCTCTTCTCAACCGACGCCCGCCGAGCGATTAGATTTTGGCTATCGATGGTTTATTCAATTGCAGTCCCACATGTCGGTGAAATTGCAAGACAACGCGTGTCCCCTCTGGTGAACGGCGTGCGAGCCAGACTGTCAGGGGTGCGATGCGTATGAGTCGTAAGTGTGCTGCCTTTTCCTTTAGAACTTGCAAAGCGTAACATTTTTGTGCGATCGATTGATACAAATCCAGAACAAAATGACGAGGGCGGTGCTTTCCTGCTCGTTAGGCGGGCTAGTTTCAGTGATATGACGAGCTACAGTGCCGTCCACTTGCTCCATTTTTATGTAAGTAAGAGTTTACACTCTTACGTGGGAGGAGTGCGAAACACGGCGGATCTGATTTTAATCGAGGGATAATTGTTCCCTGCCAAATAATGGAGCACTGTTAGCGATTATAGCATGATAGTTATTGCATCTCCAGCACTGGCCCACAAATTTACACCGGCATCTGTCCGAGGACACTGATGGATGCCATCCGATGCTGCCCGCATACCTTTCGACAATTATATGAACTAACCAGACGAAATTCGTGCAAACAAAGAAAATTTCAAATTAACCGGATGAAATTCATTACATTTCAAAAGCTTTTCCTACAAACTATACGAAATTCATTACATATTTCGCACAAATCGTACTAAAACCTACTGTAAACCTAATCTAAACGATTGCCGACGCCCGACCACCATGTCCGGCCATGAACCTGAGAAAGCCGGCCATTGCCTTTGCCTCCTCCTCATTAGCCTCGATAACCTCCTCCTCTGGAGCACAAGGTTCTGAAGATTTCCGCCTCCACGTCACCGTAAGCGGCTAATCGGCCGCCGATGTTTACCCCACCAAGCTTGGCATCGACTGAGTGGAGTACCGGTGGCCTTCCTGGGACCAGAGCGGCGGCGACCTACCATGTACTACTCTTCCTCGCTGCCGGCTACGCCCGCGCACGCATGTCGGCTTCGTGGTCATGGCGGCGGAGGGCGGCCGGGGGGGGGGAGGGGGGGTGCCGACGATCTCCTTTCTCTGCTCCTGCGACAGTACATCGAAGAGAGCTTTGGAGCGTCCGGAGCGGAGCCGCCGATGTCCTTTGTCTGCTCCTGCGACAGTACGTCTAAGAGAGCTTTGGAGCGCTAGGAGGCCATGGTTGGAGTGGTGCCGACAGAAGGAAGGGACCGGAGGAGAATGAGTGTGTGTCTTTGGCTATGGCTGGGAGCTGGGGCTCAAGTTAATATAGCGGGGCGAATGGCAATGAGCCGCGGCAGACGGATGGACGGATGGCGCCGGAGTAGGTTCTTCAGGCGTGAATGCGGACGCTGCTTCAGTGACTTAACTTCAGGTGCGTTGGGTTACTGACATGTGGGTCCAACGGGCTTCTGGCCCGCATGTCAGTGACATAGCAACTGCACCTACAGTTAAGTCCGGTGAATGCTGCATTGACGTTCCAGAGAGACGGTGACCGTTTCAGGCGGGAAGTGCGCGCTAGCGATGGAAGGGGTTTCGGTAGGCTAGGGCGGTCAGACACTGGCGTGGTGGTAAAGTGTGAACACATGGATGACGACCCTTTGAAGCATATGCGGCACGTATTGACAACCAAGCGTCCATGCAACCGCTCTTGTCGCCAGCTAGCCTTCGACGAACACCATTAGACACCACACAACCATGCATAACTTATGAATAATGGACGAATCGATAAGACACACATTCATGTGCAGTGGCACTAAGATCGGTCGCTCACGATAGTACATACTCCGTACCATAGTACCCTCTCTAGCTAGGCTATTTTATAGATTGTCGTTGTGATGGACGATATACATGAGCAAGGCGCTCCCGAGTATGACCGTTGGTGTTCAGCTAGGTGAATACATGCTCGGTGTTCGCGTAGGCCTCCATCAAACGTCTAAACAGTAATGTCAGGCACCGCCGGGGCGCGCAGGTGATGGGCTCGCCGTTTGCGTTGAGCTGGACTTTGATTGAGAGGGAGACGTGCATGCATTAGCATGGTTTGACAGCATGAGCGTGAGTGTCTAACGCAAAGTATTTCATTTTCATTTGGCTGACAAGTGTGCATTGCAGCGACGAGTCCGTGGTTTGGTTCCCCACATACACATAATCTTGGTTTTTATTTCTTTCTCCACTGACAGGTAGGCCTTCATAGATAGATAAAGAACACGAGATGATGAGGCACATGCAGGCTATTTTACTGGTCAACCAGACAAATAAGGAGCTATATGCTGAGCTAGTGACCGTATAATCACCATATCTCGTATACAATGATCAAAGTGAGCTATCAAGACAAGTTCGATGACCACCAATGCATTTTATTTGGTAATAAATGTCCTTGAGCTCTTGACAAACCAATGCACTATAGGGTTGTCGGGCCACTCCACCCCAGAGCTCTCACCAATCGTTGTTCATGCCACCGCGCTACACACTAACCGGTAAGGAAGCGATGGCATCCCGCCACGGCGACTTCCTCGCCGGCCACGGCGACACACAAAATGGTAGGGGAGCGATGGCATCCCGCCCTGCCGAGTTCATCACCGCTGGCGACCTCACACCTATGTGGGAGGAATTTGAAGCTGCCAAGGCTGAATGGGCGGTAGAGCAAGAGGCGGCCAAAGCCACACAAAGGGATCGGAAAAGTCAGAAAGCAGTCAAGAAAAGAGAAGCCCGCCGCTGCAAGAAAGAAGAGGACGCACACACTGCTGCGGAGAGGTCGGTGGAGATCCAAGCATGGTGGGGTGTCGCCGACAAAGCCGGGAAGGAGAACGACGATGTCTGGCCAGCATGTGAGAAGTAGTAGTACTAGTAGTTAGTGTGTGTGTGTCTGTGTCTGAGTACGAGCATGTACAAGTACTACTAGTTACTACTGTAGTCTTTAGAGCAAATTACCAGTACAATAGCCTAGACTCAATGGAAAAATTCCTACCCTATGCATCAAATGGCATCTCTTTCTCTATAGGAATTGAGATGCATGTCATCTCACTTCCTATTATTTTCATATTCCAATAAAATTCCTATCCTATGAACGAAAGGAGGCCTCTGTTGGAGTAACTACTGTAGCTAGCAGTATTGCTGGTACAGTAGTTTTCTTCAAGAAGCGGAATTCAATGAAGTCATGATGGTTCCTTCTACCGAGCAACTTCATTGTGGGCCTGTAATTTGACGGCTCATTAGTCCTTATTACTGTGGCGCGACGACCGGGGTGACTCTCCCTTGGAGTTCTGCGTGCATGGCAAGTGGACCAGGATGGTCGACGTCCCACATGTTGGCGAACGGAAGTATTCTTTCCAATATCGAGGAGCAAGGAAACCGTGTGGTATAGTATCACTACTGATTTATATATTTTTTATTTCTGATGAATGCTAGTGTTTCAACCCTTACGACGAAGAGTGCCAAACACGGCACGTGCTGGATGTCCCACACGTCAGCGAAAGGAGTGGGACATGAACAGCGTGGTAGGGCCCAGCGCAAAAAACAACAACGTGGTAGAGCGTCTCCATTTCTTCCACTTCTGGGTCGGAGACCACACGTAGTAGTACTAGCGGTATGAACGATACAAAGTGCGACCCAGAGAGAAATACACGTCTAGTTGGAAGGTCTCGGGGCATACACATAAACAAATATAAAAGCTAATATGTGCCTCCAATTAATATAGTAGTAGTAGAGTACTTAGGCACATACTCCATAATATCACCATGCATTGCACGTACACCATTTAGTGGTACGTAGTAAGAGACAAATGCCTATATGCCACGCATATTCATACCATTTGTTCCTTTCTACTTCACTTACTGCGCTACAGTACTCAGGTTCGTACGTCCACTCCTGGGTACATGTCCGTCTCGTAATTCCGGTCCCACGTGTTCCTCATATAGATGGAACGATCCTTGCATGACACGTGCACCTTGACGCTAGATGTCTCACGTGTTGGCAAAAGGATGAACAAAGCTCACGTAAAAAAATAGAGTGGAAGAACATAGGTTCCCGACGACCGAGTAGGAGTAAGGAACCTCGTGGTGGAGCATCTGCACTCATAATATTTTATATTATTCAGTGATATAAAATCAACCAATCATCTCCATAGTGGACTAGAAGAGTACGAAACAGGGCAGGCCAGTGTAGTTACATCATACTAGTACATGGCTAACCCACGCTATCACCATATTTCTTCATTTCCGTGCGACACCTAGCTCTAGTAATCCAGCAGCCTGTATTGCTTCTCCCTCCTCATCTCTCTCAAAGTGCGGTGAGCTGGCGTTTTTGCCGTCTATTGAGGTCGGTTAACTCATCACATGTTAGCGACATGCCAAGAGCATTCTATAAAAATAGTACTGTACTCTATTGTTATGCTGAGAAGAGGAAGCGCTCTGACCGACGGACCAAACGAGACAGGCGTGCCGTGCCGTGAATGGGTCCAGTTTCTCGTTTTGAACTCGTTTAGAACGCTCGGACTATTGATAAGATTTGGAAATTATATCATTTGAAGATCCTTTCACGTTCTGTTTTCAAAAAAAATCCTTTCACGTACGAATTTGATTGTATGCTTTGAGCAACTTGCATGTCCTATACTTGCTCCTGTTTGGATACTCTAACTTAGCTATAGGTTAGACTAACTCATGACTAACCCTGAACTAACTGTAGCCAAAGAGGTGTTTGGTTGACAGGGTTAGATTGTCAATAAATGCACTTGATGGAGAGACAAAAGTGATTTTTCAGAGCCCAAGGAGAACTATATCCAGTTAGCACCTCTTGGGTGGGATAGTTTTTTTTGGTGGGTTCATTGCAACTTGCTCCAAATTAACCCTCATGCTTGGATACTTTAGGGCTATTTGAGCCCCAACTAGCTCAAGCTAATTCTAACCCATGGATCCAAACAGGGCCTATGGCCAGCCTCGACGCAGAGCAGTCACGTGCACCGGGAAGCAGTGCTCTCTCGGCCGTCGCACTGCTTCAAAGCCGGCGCCAGTGAGAGGTCGCCTCCGCTCTGGCCGGGCATTAATGCGGCACTGACGCTCCAAGGCGACGCTGACAGTTTCACTTGGGAAGCGCGCGCTGGCAAGGGAGTATTGGTTTTGAACCGTTTCAGGTGTAGTACTGCTAGTTTGCAAAACTACTCAATTATTGCACTCAGTTTCCTAAGAAATTGTGGTAAAAAACATTACTCCACAGCCCGCTTCCCTTCTCCTTCCTCTTCCACCACCCGCCCACGTCCGCGGGAAGCGACCGGTCAACCCTTATATAGGAGTTCTAGCACAAAAAGATGCATTGTGACTCCCCGAGATTGACGCTCCAAATGCCTTGTATTGTGAGATTCGTCGTGTGATTTGTTTTGTTCGTTGCATTCATCTTTGCATCATGTGCATTGCATCATGTCATCATGCACCCCCCTTTTTAAAACTCAAATAAATAAATTGTATGGATCTTTGATCCATTTAAATCGAGGGAAATGCACATGGTGATTTCTCTTTATAACATATATCCTCCCAATATTATTAGGGAGCTATAAAAATTATATTCCATTAATTTGGAATTTACCACAACACATGTGCATGTTAAATCCCTTGGCCTTTCCTTCTTCAAGTTTTGGCTCTGTAACCATGCCTATAATTCTTTTCCCTTTTATTGAGGCTCCTCCCTTAAATCTCAACATTTTTGACCACACCAAACCTAGTCCCAATTCAAACACATTTGAATGATATTCAAATGAGTTTGAATTTAAATCTTGCATTCGTGCCTCTTTTCTATTTTCTTGGATCAAGCTCATTTTTATGAGTCCAAGAAAAATACCCTCCTGTTCAAGCTACACCCCTAACCTCTCTTTCTTTTCGTTCTCGTCTCTGTTTTGTTTTTATTTTTTAGAGTGAGAGAGAGCCTAGCAGCCAGGCCAGCCTGCTTCCCCGCAGTCCTTTTGGCCCAAGGCCCAGCCACACATATAATCCCTATCTCTCTCCTGATCGATCCCCATTCTCCTCGTTCACCACCTCGCGCCGCCACTCACACACACGCACGCATCAAGCCAGGGAGAGGATCTCCCTTCTACTCGCACCCTCCTGGCAACTCATGCCCCTCCATGGCGCTACCTTGCTGCTTCCTCCAACGCCAAGCCGCCGCCGCGTCAAGTCCCCTGTGCCTCCCCTTGCCGGTGCCCTGTCCCTGACCTCCTGCGATGCCCGCCGCCGCTGCCTTCTTCCAGCGTCGCCGCCCGCTTCTCCGCCACTGCGCCATCTTTGTCAGATGCTCGAGCACGAGCTCGTCCGTGCCCTACCTCCTCTTCTCTGCGTTCGCGCGCCCGCAGCGCTCGGCCTCCTTCCATGTGCCATGTCCGTCTCACCTCCTTTGCTCCACCCGCACTGAGCTTGTGCACCTTCCCGTCGGCCCTACCTTCCTCACCGAGCCCCATGGCATTATTCACCTCCCGCACGAAGCTCGTGCCCTCCTCCTTCAGTAACTTCTCGTGCCCCCCTGCCATGGTTGTGTAGCCCAGCGAGCCCCTGCTCCTTCCCTCGCTGCCCGCTAAGATGTAGTCGCTATGCTGCTTCGTTTGGTTCAACCCAAGCCTCGGTAGACCCGGGGCCTCACTGCACTTGACCGTCGTTGTTCTGTTGCATCTCTGTGAAGATAGACAAGTACATGGATACGCCAAGTTCCGCTCCGAACGTGTACGACTATACCCGGTGATGCGACAAGTACCCCAACAACGTGTACATCTACACCACCAAGACCGGACCGACAAGTACCCCGACGTCGTGTGTACCACTACCGTCGCCCCGAAGACGTTGATTTCTTCAAGTACCTCTCCAAAAATGAACGTGTATCACTATTTCCACTATGACCATTCCGAGGATGTCTACTTCCTCTACACCGCATCGAACCCAAACCGTCCCGATTGCACGCTTCAAAGGTATAACCCTGAAACGACGCCCATGAACGAATGCATGAGTTGTATGAGATGTACCACTTGTTTGCACCGTGCCCGTTTGTTTCGTGCATGTTCCTCCTCGTTTGCGGTGCCGTCGACCCGTGGGAAGCTTGTAACTGGGGTTACCCCACCATCTTTTGCATATTTGCACATCCACACTTTCTTTTGCACCGACATCTCGATGAGTTGTCGGATAATTGGAATGTTGTCGTGGCACCATTTCCGTTGTCGTTGCCGTGGCACCCCGTTCGTTCCTCCTGGTAACCAAATGCTTCATAACATGCTCATGGCAAAATTTTCATAAAATTGCATAAAAATTGATTATGTCATCCGCATCATGTTAACAACATTTAAATGGTTAAAATTGTGTTTGCATTAAATTGCTAAATGACATATGGGGATTTTCCGGAATTGTTGTTTCTGTTTCCGACCTCATTTAAACTTGTGTAAATAGGTAGTTTAATTATGCTTCACCCCTTGCCATGTTTAATAACATTTAATATTGTTGGGTACATAACCGAGAGAGAACTAAATAATTGATGTGGTGTTCCGTCAATATGCAACTCGTTGCATATTGAGCTCCACTTAAATTGTTGTGTTGTTTGCTTCACCTTTCCATGCCATGATATTTAAACCGGACATGCATCATAGTTGTTTGTGCATTATGCCATGCTTATGATTGTTGGTTTACCATGTTGTTTGCTTCTTTCCGGTTTGCTTCTCTCGTTAGCTTCGGTTTCATTCCGGAGTTGTGAGGATTCATTTAACTACGTTGGTTCGTCTACTTCATGGACTCGTTCTTCTTCCTAGCGGAATTTCACGCAAGATGGCCATTACCCTCAATATCACTTCTATCGTTTCTTGCTAGTTGCTTCGTTCTATCGCTATGTTGCGCTACCTATCACTTATTTACCATGCCTCCCATATTGCCATGTAAGGCCTCTAACCCACCTTCCTAGGAAACCGTTGTTTGGCTAAGTTACCGCTTTTGCTCAGCCCCTCTTATAGCGTTGTTAGTTGCAGGTGAAGTTGAAGATTGCTCCATGTTGGAATAAAATTATTTTGGGATATCACAATATCTCTTATTTAATTAATGCATCTATATACTTGGTCAAGGGTGGAAGGCTCGGCCTGATGCCTAGTGTTTTGTTCCACTCTTTCCGCCTTAGTTTCCATCATATCGGTGTTATGTTCCTTAATTTCGCGTTCCTTACGTAGTCAGGTTTATGGGAACCCATTGACAGTTCGCATTGAATAAAACTCATGCAGCAAGGCCCAACCTTGGTTTTACATTTGCTGAACAACCTACTAACTTTCCCTTGAGAGTTATAAACCCGAGGGTCATCTTTATTTTAACCCCCCCTCCCCTCCCCGGGCCAGTGCTTCTCTAAGTGTTGGTCCGAACCGAGCAACCTGCGAGGCCACCTTGGGGAAACAAGAGGGCTGGTTTTACTCATAGCTTGTCTCATCCGCTGTGCCCTGAGAACGAGATATGTGCAGCTCCTATCGGGATTTGTCGGCACATTCGGGCGGTCTTGCTGGACTTGTTTTACCATTGTCGAAATGTCTTGTAACCGGGATTCCGAGTCTGATCGGGTCTTTCCGGGAGAAGGAATATCCTTCGTTGGTCGTGAGAGCTTATAATGGGTTAAGTTGGGACACCCCTGCAGGGTATAAACTTTCGAGAGCCGTGCCCGTGGTTATGTGGCAGATGGGAATTTGTTAATATCAGGTTGTAGAGAACTTGACACTTGACTTAATTAAAATGCATCAACCGCGTGTGTAGCCGTGATGGTCTCTTTTCGATGGAGTGCGGGAAGTGAACACGGTTTGGGTTATGATTGAACGTAAGTAGTTTCAGGATCACTTTTTGATCACTTCTAGCTTCACGACCGTTGCGTAGTTTCTCATCTTACTCTTGTATTCGTATGTTAGCCACCATATTTGCTTAGTGCTTGCTGCAACTCCACCTCATTACCTACCCTTAAGCTTAAATAGTCTTGATCTTGCAGGTTTTGAGATTGCTGAGTCCTCGTGACTCACAAGATACTACAAACAGATACAGGTCCTGATTATACCAGTGCAGGTGATGCAACCGAGCATATATGGGAGTTCGACGAGGATCTTGGCCGTTACTATGTTTAGTTTCCTGACGATCAGTAGTGGAGCCCAGTTGGGATGATCGGGGATCTAGCATTTGGGGTTGTCTTCTTTTCTTTTGGTTCTGTAGTCGGACCTATGTGTGTACTCTGAACGATGTATGAATTATTTGTTCACTGTGTGAAGTGGCGATTGTAAGCCAACTCTTTATCCCTTTCTTGTTCATTACATGGGATTGTGTGAAGATGACCCTTCTTGCGAAACAACCACAATGCGGTTATGCCTCTAAGTCGTGCCTCGACGTGGGAGATATAGCTGCATCATGGGCGTTACATGCATGCATGACCACTTAAATTTCCAGATTAAAGCGCCGCTCCGGCGGGAGTATGGCGTATCTTGTTACCTTCGACCGAGCCATGGCTATCGGGTGACGGCAACCAGAGAAGAGGTGGCGGGAGGGGGAATGAATGCAGCTACTGTTTGGGTCGCCGTCCGGCTTAAATAAATGCGCAGCATCACGTGTACCCACGGGTGCACAAACTGTAACATATGTGTCTACTTAAGTGGGCATCACGTAACTGGTGTGTGTGTGTGTGAGATTGTGAGAGACAAAGTGTGTGTGTGTGTGACTCTACTCTTCGGATATGTACTAAACCTTTTGCATCAAGATATATGTATAATGGTATTATACTTTAGCTAGTGATTTACGTGGCCATGTTAACATGGTTGTGTAAACAAATGTCACTTCCTACTCGTGATTTGCGTTATATAATTACAAGCAAGATGCTCGTGCATTGCATGGAACATCAATATGCATTTTTTTTTACAAAACACCTATTGTGATTGACCCATGCAGGAGTAATCCCATGTGTAAAAACTAATGATAGCTCAAGATTTTTATTGGAAAACTGGTATCTTGAGACTGTCATCAAAAAAATGAAAGATCATAGATAAGGTGAGGTGGAGTGGAGCGTGGTGGTGAGTGATGGTCGGACTGGGCGGAGGCATGGGGATGGACGGCTCTGGTAGGCGGCAACAGCCACCATGCTAGATTGTTCCAGAGACTTCCTTTTTTAATTGCTCAGCAATGAGGTTGTGGGAGATAAGGATGTGGAGAGAGGTGCGGGTATCTTTTGTAAAATTATAATAGTTTGCTTTCTATCCATCATATATAGATCGGACGGTCTATATTACAAGATGGCAGGCACACCATCATCGCCAACTGGGTTTTTTATAAGGGTAGAGATGATAAGTTTGCTAACTACTAAAGTAAAGTGGAATTTCTCCATGTTATACAAGTAAATTAAGGTGATTCTTTATCATACGGGTAAGGTTGGATGAAGGGTGGTAGGAACAAATGCTCCGCATAGAGCATGTGTGTGTGAGATGGCGTCTTAGTGTGTGTGTGTGGGGGGGTGCGCAGAGTGTGTGTGTGTGTGTGTGTGTTTGTGTGTGTGAGAGAGATAGTCTTAGTGTGTGTGTGTGTGTGTGGTGGAGTCTTAGTGTGTGTGTGTGTGTGATGGAGTCTTAGTGTGTGTGTGTGTGTGTGTGTGGCACCCTGGCTTAGAGAAAACTGGAACTCCCCGTATTCCAGCCCAGAGATCGAGAGGAAGTCTTCTGTAATACGACACTGCTTAGCATAGAACAAATCAGCTCTTTATTACAATCTATTTGGGTACAAGGGTTACATCGGCACAGCGACACTACACCTGCCATAGTTGCTTTATGCAAGGAACGGACAACTTGAAGCAGCGGAATAACTTCTAGCAGCAGAACAATGATGACGGTGGTGAACTCCACTCTGCAGGGACTCTGGCTGGAACGCTATCCTAGCTCGCAAACAAAGAATCCATGGAAAACAAGCATTCAAATCTGGCATGACCTGCAAACTGGCATGACACGGCAGGTCAGTACATTGAATGTACTTGCAAGATCACAATAACCAGAAGCATTCAAGGCAAACAACAACATGACAATTACAGGTTAAGCAGGATTTAACATGATATCATCATAGCAACATGGCATCAACATGAACATGATACAGCTAGCACAATATGAGCATGGCAGGAACATATGAATCTGACGATACTAGTATGCAACATGATTACACTATATGCACCACTTATTCTGCTCGGGCTACCTCGTAACCATCACATGCATCACTTACCATCCTCAGACATCACACAATCATCTTAGGATCAAATCAAGCTTGGTATAAACAATATCGTAGTAATCATTAAATGACCACAAGGAGCTTGATCTTTACCCACAATTCTCGTACATCACGAATATCCAACAACTCGATATCCTCGATACCATGGAGATCACTCACGGATAACAAATGGAACCACTCTTGGTTCAACGGATTACCTCATAACCAAACAGTGATGGTTCATGGATCACAAACGGAACCACTCTTGGTTCAGCGGGTTACCTCGTAACCAAACGGTGATCATTCATAGATCACAAATGAAACCACTCTTGGTTCAATGGGTTACCTCGTAACCAAACGGTGATCATTCATGGATCACATAACCAACTTATCTCATCATCGAACCGGGGTTGTTATTAAGCACATCATTATTATTACTGTTAACCCATAGTGTGACCGATATGAACTGGGCCCTTATCCGCGAGCACAGCTATCGATAGATTTAACACACACTCTGCAGTGGTTAGCACACTATACCCACACCACAGAACCCATGGCCTCTCACTCCCATTTGGGTGGACCAACGGCGTTCCGACAAAACCGTCCTACTGCCATGACACTCTCCTGGTCAATCCGACTAACTCCCCACAGGGCGAAGTCATGGGTGGCCCCGTGTCTACCCCAAAACACCAAAGGCCACCGTCATGGCAAAACGGTTGTTCAAGTTTAATTTAATCTGGTTAAACTTGAATGCAAATATGCTGAGCCATGATAAAGTAACATGATGCAATTACAATGCATGAGCATGATATAAACATAAGCATGAGGGTACAACATAACTATCGACCATATCAACAATGAATCATATCCAACTGAGCATGGCATAATGACATGCATGAATATCACAAGTACGACAATACTCATAGAAACCTAGAATGACCACTAGCATCAACAATAAATATCATGCAGGACATATCAACAATGCTACCATGCAAGCATTTAACCAACTGGATGCAATGGAACACGCATACGACGGCACTCGGAACAGATGGAAGTCATGTACCGAAAACCATCACCAACATCAACATGTACTACTAGCAAGCATAAGCATAAGAAAGGAATACTGGCAACTAGTACAGGATAACCAGGTGCAAGACAACATAACACGAGAGTGAACATGAAACTCTAAGCAGCACCGGAACAACGATAACCAAGTTTTAAACAGACAAACATTTAATAAATATTCAAGTTGAAAACCATGGCTACTACATGACTATCATGCAAGTGGGCATTGTGGCTTGCCTGGGGATGAAGAAGGCACCGGGCAGAAGTGCGGTGAAGCCGCGGAAAGATTTGCCGAAAACAGTTCTCTCTCGGAAGGGCTGTTTATGTGCAAGGGCAAAGAGGTCATTTCCATAATATTAGCACATGGTGAAAGTGTGACCAACAAAACGGGATCGACGAAATGAAGAAGTAGGCTTTGGAATCACCTCAAACGGAGTTGCGAGCAAAAAGTTGTGAGGTGATGAAGATCAGGGACTTTTCTGCAAAAATATCACCACAAACAAGTCCCTGAGTAGATAAGGCAGAAACGGGTTTTGAGAAAATACGCTTTCCGGAGATGAAAACGTACACGCCCAGTATTCACTACCCACGTCAGCGTCAGCGGGGTCAACGCGTGTGGCTGCCAGGTGGGGTCGGGGCTGAGTCGCTGACGGGCGGGTCCCACACGGGTGGGGCCCGTCACTTATCTACGTTGGCAGCCTGGCTCAATGCCCGGAGGCTGACCGGTGGGGCCGAGGAAGAGGTAGGGCCCGCTGGCAGGGGCCAGCCTGGCGTCGGGCATCGTCTTCCTCCTCTCGCCCTGTTCCTCACGTTGAACAGGGGAGGGAGCAGAGGAGAAGGGCGCCGGGGCCCAGCCAGGGCGAGGCCAATGGCGGGGGCGGGGCGACGCAGCGGATCCATTCAGGGGCGAAATGACCACTGGGGAGGAATGGAGAGGAGGGGAGGCCGCGGCAATGGGGAACTACAGAGGCGGCGACCGTGGTGGAGGTCTTCGGGGATGCGGGCACTCCGGCGAGGGGGCAAGGGGGTGGGGCGACTCATGGGAGTGAGGAGGCTCTCGTGGACAACTGGGGAGGAGGAGAGGAGGCACGATGAGGTCGTAACCGAGACGAACTCCGGCGAGGTCACGGTGGTCTGAGGAGGGAACGACGAGACTGGGTAATTTTGGTGACCAAATGAGGCGAGGGAGGGATGAGTGAGCTGCGGGAGAGGTCGGGCACGCCTTATATAGACCTGGGGAAGGCTCTGGATCCTCATAAGCGAGCTTGAGCAGTGCACTAATGGTGGACAGAGGATGGAGACGGCACGAGCACGACTCTAGCGGTGCATGAAAGGAGAACAACGACAAGGCAGAGGCACATGGCAACACAGAACCTCACGGGGAATCTCATGGACAAGGTTTTATGTCGAGACGAGGAGGGAGGAGATGAGCACATTGGTCGGACCGAGCCGGAGGTTGCAATTTGCATGACGCTTGCGTGATCACCACACGTACTAGAGCAAACAGCTTGTTTTGGCCGGACAGACCATGTCCAGTAGATGGACCTTAGTGCCCTTAGTCAAAATGAGGAAATAAATAGGTCCAGGGGCAGAGAAGTGATTTCCAGAAGACCCCAAAGCAAACCAGCAGCCAAGTGTTTGTGCTGTGCAGTGGGGACACAAGCTTGGTAACGCAGTAAAAACTTTGTCTGGTGATGATCACACACTAAGGTAATGCTGATCACCAAAAATCAGACTAAGAGAAGGAGTTTAGATGAGGGTTGCTGTAGAAAGTGACCCACTGGTCTGAAATGAGAATTTGGATGATGCACTCACATAGTTGCATCAATTGAGATGAAAATGGTTATGGCCCAATGATTTGAAGGTATTAAGATGCCCAAGGAGTTTCATGCCATTTGGATGAACCACAATAGCACTTGCTTCAGAAAGATTTATTCTGACCAGAAACTTGGAAAAATTCCACAGGGCAAATGGCCAAAGGGATTGAGCAACAACTTGGTGGAGGGAGGTTATATGGATAAGAGAAGGCCTAGAAAAACTTGCAGCCATAATGGACCAAGATAAAATATACTTGCTTCACAAACTCAAATTTTTACTAGAAACTAAGAATTGAAGATGAGCTCACATGGAGGCATGACATGAGATCAACTTTGGTGGAGGGCTATCATATGATGATATGAAGGGCCATGTAAAATTGCAACTCATTTGGATTTGCCTAGCTTGTCCTCCTTCGCAAAGCTTCTTTCTGGATAGAAACTTTGGAAAATCATAATTAAATAATTACTAGGCAAATGAGGTTGCATTTTGGCATGTGGCAATGATATGGACATGAAAAGATGTCCAAGGAGTTTGAGCTCAGTTGGGCAAAGGAAAATAGATTCACAATGTGCCATTTAGGACAGAATAGGAAATGAATTATTGGAGGATTATTTTTGAACATGGCAATGAAAAGTTTTGCCATATTTGAGCAAGATATGACCCAAACAATTTATGAGAATTATTTGGGAAATTTAGGAGTAAGGGAAATATAGGTTGCTTCACAACCAAGGGCAATTTGAGTTATTCCTTTAATAGAAAAGGAATATTCCCAATAAAAAGAATATTGAGATTTGGTCTAGGATGAAAATGACAGGGTCTAGGGAAGGATTTGGGAATGACAAGCCACTCTAGAAACAAAGGAGAGGGCATCTTCTTCAGTTTCCAGAACACAAAGCCACAGAAAAAGAAAACTCAAGCAAAAACCTCAGAGAAACGAAAGAAAAAGAGAGGGCAAAAAATCAGGCTGTCACAAACCTTACCCCCTTAAAGAAATCTCGTCCTCGAGATTTGGTTGCTCAGGGAACAAGTATCAATATATTGGCTTAAGGAAACCTTTTCCAACTCAGGTATCCTTTTTCCTTTATTGTTGTTCCCACTAAATTTTATCTGACTAGCTCTGGGTGGTTTGCTTCACATTCTGACACATCTTACCTTGTCGGTTCATGTTTAAACTGGCTCCTTCTTTTTAGATCTTCTGACTTAACTAATTGTGATTGATTATCACGACTGAAATATATGTCCGTCTCAAAAATCCAAGATTGATTCCATTGGGTGTGTCACCCGGTACTGACAACCTTTCATAAAGTGATGATCAGATTTTTCTCATGAACACCCAAGCTCTGACTCATTGCATTGGGTTTCTCCACTAAATGTAGGTCCTTTGGGTTCCAAACAGTGAGTTGAAGCATAACCATTTCCTGACAGATTCTGACTCATTGCAGAAGTTTCTGAATCATCTTAACTGGTTCCACTGTCTTGAGTATCAGATCCGTACCAAATATTTGATTGTCTCCTGTTGCGGCTAGCATAAAGGGTTTGACCTATATGCTAATATCTACAGACTTGACTGATGGTGGTTCTGACGGACGAAATTTTATTCATGCCAAGCTATCCTTTGGTGATTCTCATAACTGAGGCACATGCTTCTAGACTGTTATTCCTCATACCGATTACTCATGCTGTAGGCATATCCATGTGGATCAATACTGACTTAGACTGTACGGGGTATCTGCACCATGGGGGTCGTGCAACAATTTTCATACCTGCATCACTGGTCTTGCTCCTTCATTATGTTTTTCTTGGTCTGGATCCTTGGCTGAAAGAGCTGGGCCATATTGCTTCTTCATATGACCATAGTTTCTGTTGGGTACAAGATTCTGACAGGCGTACTCTTATCCACATCTTCTGACATGGTAACCCATTAAATGGCAGGTTCAACACCCCTCAAGTTCTGATCGCAGGAAAATGATCATCCAAACCCTTGCAAGAAATCGGCAAATAAATCAGTAGCCACCAGAACGGTCTTTACCACTCAAATCTAGGACATTACTGAAATAACTCAACCACGGCTCAGGACGGCCGAAAAGTAGCTCAGAGCATGAGACCGGGTCGATAAAAAAAAGGTGACAGTTCCCTAAAATAGCCAAAAAGCAGCTATACAGCTATTGTCACAAAAAGAAACTCAATAGCTGTACGAGACAGCTGAAAAGCAGCTCAGAACTTGTGACAGTCGTTGAAGAGAGAAATAAAAATCGGCATCCACCCCGGATAGCTAAAAACAACGCAGATCACAGGCGTGGTGTTGTAATTGGAGAAAAAGGGGATGAGGTCTCATCAGGATCATTTTCCAGGTTCGCAGGTACTTGTACTGAGCACATTGATGTCGTCAATCCTCATAATCCTTTGCCACACTACGGTGTATATTGGCTTTCTTCTCTTAACCATCCTCACGTGGTTGTCAGATCCTTATCCGAGTGACTTGTAAGATCTAGGTGGTATGCTCACCGCATATATATGAGGATCTAATTCCGAGACAGACATGTATTCTGACTGATTCTTGCTTCTGACCAAAATGTTGCGGATCTGATTCTTGGGATTCACTGCCACATGCTGTCAATTCATAGCGTACTACCTTGTACCAACGCCTTACTGAGGAAGATTGGATGACTTGTGCTCGAAACTTTCCTCGGACATCTTGCCGAAGAAGACTGGATATCGTGCTTTAGAATCTTTCCCCCTTAAAGACTTTGCTGGGAAAATACTCAATACCTTATGCCGGAAGCTTTTGCGGGTGCTTACTGAAGAAGCAAAGTACCTTCCACAGGAAATCATCCATGTATTGTACTAAGAAAGATAGATGAATCTTGCCTTGAAAGCTTCTCTGGTATCTTGCGAGGGAAGATTGGGTTGCTTACACCAGAAGCTTCTTATTGTAATATGCGGACCGATTTCCATATATATAACCATCTTAATATTTTTGCTATCGATTTCTTGTATGAAATAGGGTTTTGCAGGACTATCCTCCTTTTTGAGTATATGCCATATTTTTGCTTGCTTCCAAGTACATCGGGTTCCAAAATCATCCTCAACGAAAATTAAACTTGTACCTGAGCCATACCTTTGATAATATTCTGTCAACCTTGCACACAATTTATCTTCTTGCTGATTTGATCATTTCTGTTATGAGGAGTGCACATTGAGACAAACTTGATTATTCTGTTCCATGATCAGATAACCCCAATCTTAATGTAGTCGTCTGAGAGTTCCATACTGTCGTGAGGAGTGCATGCTAATGCAAACTTGATACTGATAGTCCATCCAGGATTTCTTTTGCATTCAGTTGAGATATTCCAAATTTCACTGCAGTCAGCTGATAACTCCATTTGGTTTAGCTGAATTTCCAAATATACGCATTCCTTGCTGACTCTTCGGGTCCGGTGTCGGTTGACGAGCAACTTTAATAGGGAAAAAAATTGTAACACCGAAGGCCCAAAGAAAGGAACAAAAGAAACGACTAAAAGAAAAGCACACAAGCATACTAATAATATAAATAATCAAGCAATCATCACATATTACTGTTACTCACACAATAATATGCATGCACACCTAAGCACACAAATCTCACGGAAACTCCGGTATTATGGTCTAATATGCTGTGGCAGTGTGCTCGAAAATGGTACCCATGTGTGGAAGGAGTTGGCGTAACCGAAGCTACACCAAGCACTGGTTGAATACCGACTAGATCTAGATGGATACACAGGTGAGGACGAACTTGACGATCAAGTAGCAAGACACAAAAGTCACGACCACATCATCATCAAGCGTAAGAAAGGGATTCGTACACATCCAAAGAATAGAATGACTGGGTAGGGTAGTGGTAGAAAAGCAAGGCTCTCTGGCATTGCCCTTTTCTGATAACCAAGATCAGTAAGGGTTGCTAGAGGGACGTGATGGATGGCCTGATTCGGGATAGAAACAAGTCTATCACCAAAAAAATATGGGTGGGTGGCGGAAACAAATATGCAATACCTGAGCATGACTCCTGCAAAAGGTGTCTGGAACACTTGGCACCAAGGCATCACTCTGCTGGGATAGAGATGACGCCAAACACCAAAGAGAAGACATGCTAAGAAGGAGGCTGCAGGCGGTGGATCGAAAACGACGCCACCTACACTCACAAGATTAACTGTTAGTGACAAAATAATAATCTATATTCATGCTACGCGACAAACAAATGCAGCAATCAAGTGCAACAAACCAACTGGGGTCTATACTACCGCTTTCTAACATTCGCGCGGTCTAGGGCGTCCTACAGCCAGACCTGCTCTGATACCAAGCCTATGGCACCCCCGCTCAGAGAAAACCGGAACACCCCGTATTCCAGCCCGGAGATTGAGAGGAAGTATTCCGGAATAAAGCATTGCTTAGCATAGAACAAATCAGCTCTTTATTAAAATCTATTTGGGTACAAGGGTTACATCAGCACGGCGACACTATGCCTGCCATTGTTGCTCTATGCAAGCAGCAGACAACTCAAAGTAGCAGAATACCTTCTAGCAGCGGAACAACGACAACGGTGGTGAACTTCACTCCGCAGGGACTCTGGCTGGAATGCTTATCCTAGCTCGCAAACAAAGAATCCACGGCAAACAAGCATTCAAATCCGGCATGACCTGCAAACTGGCATGACACACCAGGTCAGTACATTGAATGTACTTGCAAGCTCATAATAACCAGAAGCATTCAAGGGAAATGTAGGACCTTGAAGTATGTCTAGAGGAGGGGTGATTAGACTACTTGACCAATTAAAAACTTAACCTTTTCTCAAATTTAGAGTTTGGCAGATTTTAGCTATCTTAGAACAAGTCAAGCAATCATCACACAATTCAAGCAAGCATGCAAAGAGTATATAGGCAGCGGAAATTAAAGCATGCAACTTGCAAGAAAGTAAAGGGAAGGGTTTGGAGGATTCAAACGCAATTGGAGACACGAATGTTTTTGGCGTGGTTATGATAGGTGGTGCTATCGTACATCCATGTTGATGGAGACTTCAACCCACGAAGGGTAACGGTTGCGCGAGTCCACGGAGGGCTCCACCCACGAAGGGTCCACGAAGAAGCAACCTTGTCTATCCCACCATGGCCGTCGCCCACGAAGGACTTGCCTCACTAGAGGTAGATCTTCACGAAGTAGGCGATCACCTTGCCCTTACAAGCTCCTTGGTTCAACTCCACAATCTTGTCGGAGGCTCCCAAGTGACACCTAGCCAATCTAGGAGACACCACTCTCCAAGAAGTAACAAATGGTGCATTGATGATGAACTCCTTGCTCTTGTGCTTCAAATGATAGTCTCCCCAACACTCAACTCTCTCTCTCATAGGATTTGGATCTGGTGGAAAGAAGATTTGAGTGGAAAGCAACTTGGGGAAGGCTAGAGATCAAGATTCATATGGTAGGAATGGAATATCTTGGCCTTAACACCTGAGTAGGTGGTTCTCTCTCAAAAATGGTAAGTTGGAAGTGTAGGTTTAGTCTGATGGCTCTCTTCACGAATGAATAGGAGGTGGAGGGGTATATATAGCCTCCACACAAAAACTAACCGTTACACACAATTTACCAAACTCGGTCGGACCGATTTAGTAAACCTAGTGACCGTTAGGATTTTCGGTGGCACTGACATGCAACTCGGTGAGACCGATTCGGTTAGGGTTAGGGCATAACGTAATCTCTGTAAGACCGATTACACAAACTCGGTGAGACCGATTTTTGTAATAAGCTTTCCAGAGAGTTGGTCAGGTAAACTCGGTGGGACCGATTTGCTCTTTTCGGTGAGACCGAAATGTTACAAAAGGGAAACAATGAGGTTACATTGCAATCTCGGTGGGACCGATCGCTCACTTCGGTTAGACCAAAACGTTACGAAGGGAAACAGAGAGATTACAATCCCATCTCGGTGAGACCGAGATCCCTATCAGTAGGACCGATTTGCCTAGGGTTTGTGGTAGTGGCTATGACATATGAACTCGGTGGCGCCGGATAGAAAGAATCGGTGTGACTGATTTTGGCTTTAGGTTTTGGTCATTTGTGGATTTGAGAAAGTAGCTGAGGGTTTTTGGAGCATATCACTAAGCACATGAAGCAAGAGGCTCATTAAGCAACACCTCATCCATCCTTGATAGTATTGGCTTTTCCTATAGACTCAATGTGATCTTGGATCACTAAAATGTAAAATGAAGAGTCTTGAGATTTTGAGCTTGAGCCAATCCTTTGTCATTAGTATTTTGAGGGATCCACTTTCATCATCCATGCAATGCCATTCATTGAGCTTTCCTGAAATAATAGTCCTAGAATAGCATTAGCTCAATGAGCTATATGTTGTTGTGAATTACAAAAACCACCTAGGGATAGTTGCACTTTCAATCTCCCCCTTTTTGGTAATTGATGACAACATATAGATCAAAGCTTCGACAAATGATAATAAGATTTGACAACATAGTCGCTTTGAGAAGTATGTGATAAGCAAGAGCTCCCCCTAAATTTGTGCATAGTTTAAGATTTGCTTTAGACTGTAAATGCACAAGGAATTAGGCTCATGGGTTACTCTTCCATGTCACATACATCTTGGTGGAGCGCTCAAAATAATAAGGATTGAATACATGCACTCATCACCAAGCAAAGTGAATGATCACATATGATAGATAAGATAATATCATCAAACATGCATAAGTGTAGCTTATGATCAAACACATGATCATCAATGTCTCACAAGAATAGCATAGTATCTCAAGCATTCAAAAGCAAACAAGTTTAACCACCAAAGCAAGAGAGAACAAAAGCAACACTCTCTCTCTCGAAGCCTATGATCTATACATTTTTCTCCCCCTTTTGCAACAAGTTACCAAAAAGTTCATAGAAAATGCATAGTGCTAGATCGACTCTGAGGCTTGATCTTTAGGTGGTGGTGTCTGGATAACTCCAAGAACGAAGGCTTCAGTTGAAGTAGATGGAGCTGGAGGAGTTGATGCTGGAGCTGGTTGCACTGGAGCTGTAGGGGCTGTAGCTGGTGCAGATGATGTGGCTCTGGTGTCTGTCACAGGCACTACAACTGACCTCTGGGCTCTAGGCACTCTGGCAAATACATTAGTGGTAGTCTTGCCCTGCCTCTCCTGCATGTCATCCTGTAGCTGCTCCACAACTGACTGAATCTCAGTTACTTTGACATCTAGATCATGGAATTTTAGTTCCATGATTCTTTCCAAGCTCTCCTGATTTCGAGTGAGGGTGGCCAATCCCTTCTCAATCCTCAGAGTTGATGCTATCAAGTAACCAAGCTGCTCCTGTTTGTTCTTCAAGAAATACTCAGATGCCTCCTCTTGAGTTGGCATCTTGGCAGCCTTCTCTTTCCTTGCCTTCTCCTTCTTCTCTTGAGCTTGTACTGATGATGGATCATTCTCATTCATGACAACCTGATTGTCCTCAAAGTCTGGATAGAGAGGAAAGTGTTCCTTATCCAATAGATATTTGCCTGTGCCCATCTTTGAGTTAATCAACTCCTGAATCTGAGGGGCATATCCACAACTCCTCTTCTGGTCTGCTGCAGTCCTCTTAATGGTTTCAACCATAAGGCTCATGACCTTGAATTTTTGTGGCACATCAAACAAATGCAACATGTTGATTGCATGCCCTCTGATCATGTTGTAGTCACCAGACTTAGGCAACAGAGTGTGCCTTAGGATCCAATTGATAGTTGGCAGCCCTGACAGAAGAAAGTGGACTGATCCAAACTTGTGTGTCTCAACAGCTTTGTCTGGGATCTCCTTGTACATGTGTGCCATGGAATTGTGGTCCATCTTCTTCTTGGCATAGATATCCAAGTCATCTTCACTCTCCTTTGGGGCATTGATCAGACTTGCCCACTCCTCAACAGTTGACTGGTACCTTGTACCTTCAGACATCCAAACTATCCTTCCATCTGGATAGAAGTGTGCTGTGGAGTAGAATTGCATGATAAATTCATCATTCCAGTTGGTGAGCTTTTTCCCAACAAAATCTGCAACTCCACAAGCAATAAAACTGTCTTGCACTCCAGATAGTGTTCTTCATTGTCTTTCATGTAGGTCCAGTCGACCCACCTCATATCACACACTATGGGATTCTTGTCCAACAAGATTGTCTCATAGAAGTCTTGTTGTTCCTTAGTGTGGAACCTGTAGTCAACATCAGTTCTTCTCCTTGAGGCATATGGATCTGTCATCCTCCATAGTCTCAACCCTGAGTCTTTTCTGATCCTCATGTCCTCAGCCATAGGATGGGCATCATTGTGGTCTGGTATCTTGGGCTTGAGCTTCCTTAGAACTTGTCATTCTTCATCTTCCTCATCAGCAACATTAGGCATTGGGGCCTTGTTCTTCTCAACAGCTGGAATACTTCTGGTATTCCTCTTTGGTGCAAGCTTGGGCTTGGGGCAGCCTTGGGTGCTTCCTTGGGCTTTGATGTTGCAGCCCCTGATCTAATAGCATCACCCATAAGCTTTTGTGCCTTTGGTGCTGGTGCAGCAACCTCTTCTTCCTCCTCAGAGTCTCTCCTCATAGAGGGATTTCCAAGAACCTGGGCAGTAGTGGTTCTGGCTCTCTTCTTCTTCTTATCCTGAGCAGCTTCATCCTCTGATTCAATTGCGAACTTCATAGTTTCTCCAGTGGGAACCTTCTTGGGTTTGGAAGTTGTGACTCTCTTTGCAGGTGCCTCTTTGGGTTCAGTTTGTTCAGGCACTTGGGTAGATCTTCTGACCTTTGGCATAGGTGTTCTCTTGGCAGGAATCTTCCTATTGAGTCCAGGCTTTGTGTTCTTTGCTAAGCCATACTCCTTTTTGAGCACTACCTTCTTGGAGGTAGCCTCATCTTCAGCTGCCACATAGTCCACATCCTTAGAGTCTGAGGTTCTCCTCCTTCTAGTTCTTGTGGCTGCTTTAGGCAAATTGCTAGGAGTGCTTCTGCTGCCTTCATCTGAAGTGCTTGAGGGACTAGTGCCCTCACTCATGTGAATCTGCTCTTCATCCCTATTCTGGCTGTCACTCTGGTCTGACATGCTGCAAACACTGACTCCTGACCCTGTGAATAGTTATAGATGAGATAGAGTGGATGAGCATCACAAAATGCAAATATTTTTGCAAAAGAATGATTCAAAAATTCAGTTTTAGTTTTCCACAGAAAGCATTTCGGATCAACCGATTTTCAAATTCGGTGATACCGAAGTAGTTTTGGAACCTAAACTGATGAACTCGGTTGGACCGAGTCACAGTTCGGTGGCACCGAGACTGCTAGGGTTTCACAAAGTCCTAAAATTGGTCTCACCGATTAGCAATTCTCGGTCAGACCGAGAGTTACTAGTGCAATGGCGTTAGCCAAATCGGTGGGACCGAGTTTTTCAACTCGGTGGATCCGAGATGGTTTCGACGGAAACCTAACCCTAAAATTTTCAAATCTCATCTAATCTACGGATTGCATTGACTGGATAGGAGTGTTTCAATCGTGGCAAGAATCAATAAGAACACAATGTGCTAGGAATCAGACGAGGATAGCACAGTGATCGAGTCCATACCCTAGCTTGGCGATGAACTCGCTATGGCGGCAACGGCGGGGGCAAAATCCGTTGACGGCGGCGGAGACCAGCGACAGGAGGCGGCTGGCGACGAGGAGACAATCCGGAGACCCTGATGGTAGAGCGAGCTATTGCGCGGGCGAAGAGGTTCGAAGAAATTTCCAAATTTTTTCCCGTGACTATATATAGCCCGACCCTGTCGGTGTGACCGAGTGGAACAACTCGGTGACACCAAGATGCATAACTGTGTACAGTAACAGCAACTCGGTGTGACCGAAAAGTTCAAATCGGTTGCACCGAGATTCAAAACCTAGATCGAGTTAGTGATCTCGGTAGGACCAAAATGGAGGAATCGGTCAGACCAAGAATCACAAAGAAGTTTTGGAAGTTTAAGTCTATGACGAATCGGGGACTCCGAGTGCTCCTCACACAGAGTGGTTCGAATCTGACTTGATCAAATTTTGTGATGTAGCATGAAAAGAGTTTGAGACGAGAAAAGCATAGATAGCTAGAGAACGTTCTTAGGCATTCTTGTCCATCCACTTGTCAAAAAGAAAAGGAAGCCAGTCAATCAAATCAACAAGTGGATGTCCTTGAATGAGTAAAATATGCACCAGCATGCTCACACAATAAGATGGCAAATGAAATATGTGGCAAAACATGCACAACCAATTCTAGCATCTATCAAACAATTGGCGATGACTAGGTCATCTATATATGAGTATATTGACTTAGGAGTCAAATGAAAAACATTTGATCATAGGTCATACTCATCGTTTAAGCTCAAGTGGGGTTACCACTTTTACATTATGCATTGATGTGTTCACACCATTAGAGTTGCTTTGACTCAATTCTTAGAGTTAAGCTCCCCCTAGATGTGAGATCCCCTTTTAGAGGGATGAACTAACCTTGGGTTTTGTCGATGATGACTTCATGTAGGTGTTGAAGATTTCGATGCTCAATGTTGATGTAGTCCATTTGGAGCAATCCTTTGGAGTGAGTTGCACTTTCAACTTTCCTACATGGGTTAGTCCCACAAGGAACAAACAAGAATATCCATAGACATAGAGTGATGCACACACAAGATGATGTCCGTGAATTCATTAGGTTACCTTGTCCCTTGCCTTACCAACATGAGGGTTTGTGACTCCTTGAACTAGTGCAAGATGTGGAAGTTGATTGCACTTGTTCTTGCCATAATGATATGAGTGAAGAATGTTGGCGGAGTCACCCTCAAGAACTCTCTAGTTCTTCTTCTTCGGGATCCACATCATCTTGATAGGAATCCTTGGAGTTGCAGTTGTACTTGATGAAGTAGAACTTGACGTAGTCTTGGGAACCCACTTGACCGAGACCTTAGGTGCTTCTTCAAATGCATCAATCTCTTCTTGAAGCTTGTCCTTGCCTTTGTTCTTGTGGTCTTGTGGTGGAAGATCATCTTGTGCTTGTGTTCCCTTGAAGGAAGTAGGATCATACTTCTCTTGTTGAGGAACAAACTTCGTCTTGGGGTATTGATCTTCTTCCCACTCAACTCCATTGGCATTGAACTTTCGTTCAAAACCAACACCTTGATTCTTCCGGTGCCTTCCTTGCTTGCGTACAATTTCCTCGAATTGCTTACTCCCGGCAAGGCTCTTGTAAACACCTTTCTCTATAATTCCCTTCAATAAGCTATTTTCTTGCTCAAGTGTAACTTGGCTAAGAGAATCATTAGTGGAATCAAGAGAACTACTAGAAGCAACAATATTGGATTTGACATTATTATTGTTACTACTAGAGGAAGGATCTTTCTTGTACTTGTTACTAGACTTGACTTGAGGCATGTAAATAGATAAGAGTAAACGCTTGGCAATGTAAGAAGAACTTTTCTTACGGAGATCATCATTGATTGCTTTTAGGAACTCATGCTCTTTCTCAAGGTTGATCTTTTCAAAGCGTAACTTCTCATGAGCCCTTAAAAGTTCTCAATGATCTTCGAAGATAGTTTCATGAGCTAACTTAAGAGTGTTTAGTTCTTTAGTTAGAAGATCAATCTTCTCCTTATCATTGTCATTCGTTTTATCTTGATTATCATGATTAATTGACATTTCATCATAGTATCCATCACTAGAGTTGTCAACAAATAAATCATCATCCACAAGAAAGTCATCTTCATCACTATCGAAATCAATATACTCAGGATGTGTTACCTTTGGACGTTTGGCCATGAAGCATCTTCCAATTCCTTCATTTGCTGAATCAAATATGTCGTAGGAGTTGGTTGACACAAGTGCTAGACCGGCAACACCTTCATCTTGAGTATATTCAGAGTCGGAGTGATAGCTTCTCTCAGAGTGATTGTCGGAGTCGGAGCAGATACCCATTCACCAACATGAGCTTGATGTCTTTGTTTTGTGTAGCTCCTTGATGACTTGTCCTTCCATTCCAAATCCTTGCTTCTCCGTGAGGGTCTTCGTTCATAACAATCATCTCTACTCCTCCTCTCTCTCGGTGGTGATTCTTCTCTTTTGCTTCTTCTTCTTGGAGAATATTCTCATCTTTTGTAGGGTGTCGTACACTCATTGGAATAGTGTCCGGGTCTCCCACAATTGTAGCAATTTTGCTCTCGGCTAGAAGATCTCTTGTCATTGTAAGACCTTGACTTGGAGCTTCTTTCTTTGCTTCTACTCTTGTAGAATTTGTTGAAGTTCTTCAACATTAAGCTCAATTCTTCACTGAAGGTTTGTTTCTCACTCGATGATGTGGGGACTTCACTTTAGGCTTTGTAAGCACCACTTGACTTGTTGTGAAGTTCCTCCTTATCCTTAAGTGACATCTCATGAGCAACAATTCTTCCAATGACTTCCGTTGGCTTGAGATCTTTGTAGTTTGGCATCATTTGGATCAATGTGCACATGGTATCATACTTTCCATCCAATGCTCTTAGGATCTTCTTGATGATGAATGTGTCGGTCATCTCTTCACTCCCTAAGCCGGCAATCTCATTTGTAATAAGAGCAAGCCTAGAGTACATTTCAGCGACACCTTCACCATCCTTCATTTTGAACTTGTCAAGGTGACTTTAGATCACATCCAACTTGTATTCCTTGACAGAGTCGATACCTTCATGCATATCAATCAAATTATCCCAAATTTCCTTTGCATTCTCAACACGGCTGATTTTGTTGAATTCTTCGGGGCACAATCCGTTGAAGTTGATATCACAAACTTGAGCGTTGTATTGCAGCATCTTCTATTCTTGCGCATTACGTTCACGGTTCGGTTCTCTCCCATCAAAGAATTCACCTTGCAAGCCAATACAAATAATTGCCCAAACGGCGAGGTTATGTCCGAGAATATGCATTTTCATCTTATGCTTCCAACTAGCAAAATTAGTACCATCAAAGTAAGGCTATGACCACCACTAGACGCCATACTCTCCTAGGTTGTGAAACCAAGGCTATGACCATAAAAAGCTATGGGAATCAAAGCAAATGGAGACCAAAGCTCTGATACCGCCTGTAGGACCTTGAAGTATGTCTAGAGGGGGGGTGATTAGACTACTTGACCAATTAAAAACTAAACCTTTTCCCAATTTTAGAGTTTGGCAGATTTTAGCTATCTTAGAACAAGTCAAGCAATCATCACACAATTCAAGCAAGCATGCAAAGAGTATATAGGCAGCGGAAATTAAAGCATGCAACATGCAAGAAAGTAAAGGGAAGGGTTTGGAGGATTCAAATGCAATTGGAGACACAGATGTTTTTGGCGTGGTTCCGATAGGAGGTGCTATCGTACATCCACATTGATGGAGACTTCAACCCACGAAGGGTAACGGTTGCCCGAGTCCACGGAGGGCTCCAGCCACGAAGGGTCCACGAAGAAGCAACCTTGTCTATCCCACCATGGCAGTCGCCCACGAAGGACTTGCCTCACTAGCGGTAGATCTTCACGAATTAGGCGATCTCCTTGCCCTTACAAACTCCTTGGTTCAACTCCACAATCTTGTCGGAGGCTCCCAAGTGACACCTAGCCAATCTAGGAGACACCACTCTCCAAGAAGTAACAAATGGTGTGTTGATGATGAACTCCTTGCTCTTGTGATTCAAATGATAGTCTCCCCAATACTAAACTCTCTCTCATAGGATTTGGATCTGGTGGAAAGAAGATTTGAGTGGAAAGCAACTTGGGAAGGCTAGAGATCAAGATTCATATGGTAGGAATGGAATATCTTGGCATCAACACATGAGTAGTTGGTTCTCTCTCAGAAATGGTAAGTTGGAAGTGTAGGTTTAGTCTGATGGCTCTCTTCACGAATGAAGATGAGGTGGAGGGGTATATATTGCCTCCACACAAAAACTAGCCGTTACACACAATTTACCAAACTCGGTGGGACCGATTCAACAGACTCGGTTGGACCGATTTAGTAAACCTAGTGACCGTTAGGATTTTCGGTGGGACTGACATGCAACTCGGTGAGACCAATTTGGTTAGGGTTAGGGCATAGCGTAATCTCGGTAAGACCGATTACACAAACTCGGTGAGACCGATTTTGGTAATAAGCTTTCCACAGAGTTGGTCAGGTAAACTCGGTCGGACCGATTTGCTCTTTTCAGTGAGACCGAAATGTTACAAAAGGGAAACAGTGAGTTTACATTGCAATCTCAGTGGGACCAATCGCTCACTTCGGTTAGACCGAAATGTTACGAAGGCAAACAGAGAGATTACAATCCCATCTCGGTGAGACCGAGATCCCTATCGGTAGGACCGATTTGCCTAGGGTTTGTGGCAGTGGCTATGACATTTGAACTCGGTGGCGCCGGATAGAAAGAATCGGTGTGACGGATTTTGGCTTTAGGTTTAGGTCATTTGTGGATGTGAGAAAGTAGCTGAGGGTTTTTGGAGCATATCACTAAGCACATGAAGCAAGGGGCTCATTAAGCAACACCTCATCCCTCCTTGATAGTATTGGCTTTTCCTATAGACTCAATGTGATCTTGGATCACTAAAATGTAAAATGAAGAGTCTTCAGCTTTTGAGCTTGAGCCAATCCTTTGTCATTAGTATTTTGAGGGATCCACTTTCATCATCCATGCCATGCCATTCATTGAGCTTTCCTAAAATAATAGTCTTGGAATAGCATTAGCTCAATGAGCTATATGTTGTTATGAATTACCAAAACCACCTAGGGGTAGTTGCACTTTCGGGAAACCACAACATGGCATTTACAGGTTAAGCAGGAATTAACATGATATCATCATAGCAACATGGCATCAACATGAACATGATACATCTAGCACAATATGAGCATGGCAGGAACATATGAATCTGACGGTACTAGCATGCAACATGATGACACATATGCACCACTTATTCTGATCGGGCTAACTTGTAACCATCACATGCATCACTTACCACCCTCGGACATCACACGATCATCTTAGGATCAAATCAAGCTTGGTATAAACAATATCGTAGTAAACATTAAATTACCACAAGGAGATTGATCTTTACCCACGACTCTCATACAACATCACGAATATCCAACAACTCGGTATCCTTGATACCACGGTGATCACTCACGGATCACAAACGGAACCACTCTTGGTTCAACGGGTTACCTTGTAACCAAACGGTGATCATTCACGGATCACAAACAGAACCACTCTTGGTTCAACGGGTTACCTTGTAACCAAACGATGATCATTCACAGATCACAAACGGGACCACTCTTGGTTCAACGGGTTACCTCGTAACCAAATGGTGATCATTCACGGATCACATAACCAACTTATCTCATCATTGAACCGGGGTTGTTATTAAGCACATCATTATTATTACAGTTGACCCATAGTGTGACCAACACGAACTGGGCCCTTATCCGCGGGCACGGCTATTGATAGATTTAACACACACTCTGGAGAGGTTAGCACACTGTACCCACACCATGGAACCCATGGCCTCTCGCTCCCATTCGGGGTGGACCAACGGCGTTCCTACAAAACCATCCTACTGCCATGACACTCTCCTGGCCACTCCGACTAACTCCCCACTGGGCTAAGTCATGGGTGGCCCTGTGTCTACCCTAGACACCAACGGCCATCGTCGTGGCAAAACGGCCACCTCATAGAAAAACGGTCCCAAATGGGGACATCTACACATAACCAAACTTGGGCTCACAAGGCTTATGTCCGCCTACCTGATCAGGGTAGCGCGCGCTCATAACCTTCCCTCGTTGGAGGCACCGGCAAGAGGCATGACAATAGACCCAGTTAGGACCCTCCCATAAAGGTAAGTGTGGTTGCACTGGTTAGCTCGATATGGTGGCACCATGACTCAGCCAACAGTTGTTCAAGTTCAATTTAATCCGGTTAAACTTGAATGCAAATATGCTGAGCCATGATAAAGTAACATGATGCAATTACAATGCATGAGCATGATATCAACATAAGCATGAGGGTACAACATAACTATCGACCATATCAACAACGAATCATATCCAACTGAGCATGGCATAATGACGTGCATGAATATCACAAGTACGGCAATACTCATAGAAACCTAGAATGACCACTAGCATCAACAATAAATATCATGCAGGACATATCAACAATGCTACCATGCAAGCATTTAACCAACTAGATAAGGCAGAAACGGGTTTTGAGAAAATACGCTTTCCGGAGATGAAAACGTACACGCCCAAATACATCACCACTTGCCACGTCAGCGTCAGCGGGGTCAACGCGTGTGGCTGCGAGTTGGGGTTGGGGCTGAATCACTGATGGGCGGGTCCCACATGGGTGGGGCCCATCACTTATCCACGTGGGCAGCCTAGGTCAACACCCGGAGTCTGATCAGTGGGGCTGAGGAAGAGGCGGGGCCCGCTGGCAGGGGCTAGCCTAGCGTCGGGCGTCGTCTTCCTCCTCTCACCATGTTCCTCGCGTTGAACAGGGGAGGGAGCAGAGGAGAAGGGCACCGGGGCCCGGCCAACTCAGGCCATCTCTGGCCAGGGCGAGGCCACCGGCGGGTGCGGGGCACCGCAGCGGATCCATTCAGGGGCGAATCGGCCGCCAGGGAGGGGTGGAGAGGAGGGGAGGCTGCGGCGACGAGGAACTACAGAGGCGGCGACCGTGGTGTAGGTCTTCGGGGATGCGGGCACTCTGGCAAGGGGGCAAGGGGGTGGGGCGACTCATGGGAGTGAGGAGGCTCTCATGGACAGCTCGGGAGGAGGTGAGGAGGCACGAGGAGGTCGGTGTCGGTGTCAAAACCGGCGGATCTCGGGTAGGGGGTCCCGAACTGTGCGTCTAAGGCTAATGGTAACAGGAGGCAGGGGACACGATGTTTTACCCAGGTTCAGGCCCTCTCGATAGAGGTAACACCCTACTTCCTGCTTGATTGATTTTGAAGTTATGAGTATTACAAGAGTTGATCTACCACGAGATCGTAGAGGCTAAACCCTAGAAGCTAGCCTATGATTAAAGCCTCCGGTTTATATAGACACCGGAGGGGGCTAGGGTTACACAGAGTCGGTTACAAAGAAGGAGATCTATCATCCGAATCACCAAGCTTGTCTTCCATGCAAAGGAGAGTCCCATACGGACACGGGACGAAGTCTTGAGTCTTGTATCTTCATAATCCAACAGTCCGGCCAAAGTATATAGTCCAGCTGTCCGGATACCCCCTAATCCAGGACTCCCTCAGTAGCCCCTGAACCAGGCTTCAATAACGATGAGTCTGGCGCGCAGATTGTCTTCGGCATTGCAAGGCAGATTGCATCTCCGAATACTCCAAGGTAGATTAAGGATCGTGTCCGGCTCTGAAAGATAATTTCCGCACACCACTGTAGAGAGCATAACACTTTACAAATCTAATCTGTTGACAATTTTCATGGTGTGCCCTCACGCCGCGGCCTGGCTCAATACGAACTGGTTTTTCTCGGCCTGCCACAACATGCACTCCAAGGGGATTTTATTGGCACGCCTCGTCGAAGCAAATATCATGTTCCCTTTATTGCGGGATTCCCATCAATACGGGCGCGGGTAACCCCACTACGCCTGTTGGTATGACTCCATGTTTTTAGGCAAGTCCCAAGCGGTTACAGTGAGGACGCTTGATATTCACCCCCTTTACAGAGGGGCTGAGGCCTATCCCTCCTTCCTACCATGCTTGCATCTTTCCGCATCTCGAGTTCCAACACCCGAAGCCCAAGCTTAGGCACTTCGGATCTTCAATCATGTCCAGATCCAACCTTCAAGGCCGGTGGATGGCGACATTGCGAAGCTTAGGGAGGTCAGATATCTGACCGCCAACATCAAGCACTAGCTTCCTGCTCCAGGGCAGGTCATCCCTACTCCCGATCCCAACGAGAGCGTCATATTTGTTTCTCACTTCCTCCGTGGCTTAGGCTTCACCCTCAATCCCTTCGTGAGAGGGCTCATGTTCTATTACGGGCTAGATTTCCATGATCTAGCTCTGGACTCCATCCTTCACATCTTGTCGTTTATCATCGTGTGCGAAGCCTTCCTCCACATCACCCCGCACTTCGGCTTATGGCTCAAGACCTTCAATGTAAAGCCAAAGGTGATCGAGGGGCGACACGCGAAGTGCGGAGGCGCTGCAATAAGCAGAAACGCCGATGCCCCATGGCCAGAGGGCTTCTTCCTGGAGGTGTCCGATCTGTGGCAGTGGAGGTGGTTCTACGTCACGGCTCCCGGAGGCACAAAGTGGGTGGCTGCCCCCGACTTCCGCTCGGGCCCTCTGCCTCAACTGGCGTCGTGGGCCAATGTGGGACTGGATTGGGGGCCTGCTAATGACGTACCGACATTGCAAAGCCACATTCGGGAGCTTCTTGAGAGGGACATCAATCTTGTCAGCGTAATTCAGGTAATGCTAGTCCGACGGATCTTGCCGTGCAAACGTCGGCCTCTCCGGATGTGGGAGTTCAACCCGGAAGGTCCGCGAACTATTTAACACTTCTTCGGCATGACGCTCGAAGGTATGTGTAGGTTATTCTTCAGACCACAAGTAAAGTGTCCGGACACCATCGAGGATGCGGGCCTAAGCTACAACCGTCCAGATACCCAAGTAAGTAACCTAGAAACCGAGCACTTTGTTTATATTTATCACATCATTATTCCGAAAACCACCCGCAGCCAGGATTGGCTCAGCAAGGCGGAGAGAATCAGGTGTCCGGCACCACTTCCCGAAGGCTCGCCTAGTCCTGCAATAGCCAGGATGCTTAGTCGTGCGCTAAGTCAAGTGCCCTCGGGGAAAGACGAAGGGAAGAACAGAGAAGCAGAGCTTCACACATTGCACACCCAACCCGGGGAAATTACTATCTCCATGAAGGAGGATAGTCGGGGAGGGGAATCTAAGGTCTCCTCCCCCCGTGGGAAGAAGAGGGCCGCCTCCGAAGACTTGGAGATGGAGGTGCCTAGACAAGGGAAGAAAACTTCACCAGGGGGCCCAGCCCTGGAGGGCGTCCTCACCGCGCCATGCCCGCAAACGGGCCAGCCCTCCGCCGAGCTGTAAGATAATCGTAAATACAAAGCTACTGCTTCCTCCTCCGAGAACAATAACCAGTACCCATTCTTTGCAGTCCGGCTAGTAGCTCTTCTCGACAGAGCTCGTCTTCGGGGAATCTTCTTCCGGAGATGACGGAGAGTGAAACCCCACCTGCCTCTCCGCCTCATGGGGTGGGCGACCCCGAGGTGTCGTCACGGAGGAGTCTAGATCCGCCGAGGCCAGAAGCTGATACTTCGGCCGCCCCGAGCCCGGAGCGTTCGGCTCCCACAGGGGGCAATAAGAAGGGTCCATCACAGTCCGGCGACCGGCCGGACATGCTGACGGGCCTTCTGGAGCAAGCTGCTCCCTCGGAGGATCACCGTTCGTTAATGGGCACGGTGCTTGAGAATATTTCATCCGCTACAAGAGGGTTGAATGAAGCTTTTACGAGCCTGCTCAAAGGCTTTGAGGTACATAATGAAATACATAATTTTTTGTTGTACCGCACGCGCTAGGTGTGCTCCGTATAGATAGTAGCCCCTAAGACTCTGGTTGCCAGCCCTAGGTGGCAAATGGAGGATCACACTCATAAGTAATGATCGCACTGCATTCATGCGCATGTGGTTAAGGGTCCAGCGGTTGACCGGACCGCTGAATTTGCCGAACTGAGGCGACAGATTAAAGTTGTGGACGCCGACATCACGCTTGTGAATGAGCGGCTTAACGAGTCACATAGTATGTGCTTTGTTTTCCTTATTTGTTATAGGAAATATGAAGAGGAGCATAATGTTAATGTGATATGCTTCGGCTGCAGGCGGAGCTGCTGCCGTGGAGGCCCTGAGGGCGGAGCTTGCCCTAGCCAAGGAACAAGCCCGGGCTAGCAATGCAGCTGCCCTAAAGGCGGCCAAAGAATTCAGAGACGAACAGGCTGCTCATCGCCGAAGCGAAGATAAAATAGCCGAGATGACTGTGGAGCTGAGAGACGCTGCCGGCCGGTATGAGCTCCTTGAAAAGGAGAATCAGGTGAAGTCGGCTGACCTGAAGAAGGCCCTTGATGAAGCCAAGGAGATGCATTCCGAAATTAGGGATGCACGGGAGGAGCTTCGACAGGCCGGAGAAATTGCGGCTGGAAGCCCCTATTTGTTGCGGATGAAGTTCTTAGATCCAAAGTACGCTCCTCTGGATCGATGCTAGAGCACTGCAAACGCATATGTGGATCTGGCAAAAAGTACGGCTGATGTGACCAAGTTTTTCTAGGATCAAAAAGATAGTGAAGTAGAAAGGCTGTTCTGGTCGCAATTCAGTGCTCCAACGCGCCCGTTGCCATTGAGTGAAAGGATGGCCGCTGTGGCCGAGCTCCATAGGTTGTCCGGTCTTGCAATGAGGTCTGTAATAGACCATCTATGGCCGAAGGGACCGAAGCCGGACAATTATTTTGGTTTAGTGCAACAATTCCTTGGCGTCGTATCACAAATTGATGCCATGAAGAGGTCAGCGTGCATAGAGGGTGCGCGGATGGCTCTTTCCCGTGTTAAAACATATTGGGCAGATATGGAGGCCACCATCATTGCAACCCAGAATCCGGCGGGAAGCTAGGATCCAGCCGAGCACTATTTCAAGCAGGTAACAGAAGGTGCTCGTTTAATAGAGGCTCAGTGCTCGAAGAGTGTCATGCTCGAGTGACAAATCGTTCCGTTGTAAAAACAATTGTATTTTAATTATCGAGGCTATGTTTATACTTTCGCCCGAAAGTGTTATTGTGCCTCCTGTGCGGCCATTTTGATGTATATATAACCTGAAAGTTAGCAGTCGTTGGCTTCAGTCCCCACACATACAATGCGGGGGTGTTCGCAAAAATGTGCTTAATCACACTTGATCCAACGTCTTGGTCCATTAAGGAGGTGATCACACGTCGAACTAGGCAACCAGACTATAAAGCTTTAACACTTTCACTTAGCTATAGGAGTTTGACGGTAGGGCTACTATGTAGCCCCTGGTACCTTCGCGTGCATCCGGATACAGGCGCGTGTGTACATGACCGGGAAACGGCCCTTCGTTAATGCGGAGGAATCCTAAAGATTCTGATGAGTCCTCGAGTGGTTGACCAGTCGCTCGCTATATCATGACAGTCAGTTTTCGGCTTTCTCTACTGAGGTGCTCATCCGGAATAACCAGGGCACAATCGCAGTAGTTCTCCTTTAGCCGCCTTAGCCGATAGAAGCGGAACGTAAGGTAGCAAACCCAGGAGCCAGGCAAACCCAACATTTGACCAAAGACATGATTCGGAGCTGATGCATATAAGGCCAAACTTGCGACCCCAAACACTCCCTAAGGTATTCGGACTTTGTAACATATACTGGGCTGAGTAGCGCCCTTGATTATGAACCCTGTATTTCCAGGTACGTGCATTAATCTGTCGTGGCAAAGTGCCAATAACACCAGTATCCCATGTGGGTGTGTTGAGTACCCAAGGGATGTCCAGCAACAAGAGACAATAAGGAAGGTTTACACAGGGGCTTAATCTAAAGAGAAACCTTTGAGCGGGGCCCTGCTGCACGTCTGCGCCTTTGTCTCCGTTGTGCCGTGTCCTGGTAGGGTGTTGCACGAATGGTGTCTGTAAAAAGGAAAACTCATGTGAAAGAGTATGGCGTAGTCATGCGAAGAGTTGGTTATTATCAATGGATGGTAGGAGTGTAAGACATTGGCCTATTAATAAGATCAAGCCAAAAGGTGGGCTTTATTGCATGTTTGCAGCCCCTGATGCCCTCTATGGGCTTACATGTATAGCACCCAGCTCAGGTTTATCTAGGCCATTACCAATGGTGGTGTGCCAGACTCGTCTAACCATGTTCGTGGTCTTAACGACCGATCATGCGTTCTGATAGGAGAGGCCGCTTAGTGTCCGGCTGCTAGAGCCACCGCATACTCTTCCGCATGTAAGGAACACTCTGTATTTCCGCTAACTGTGATGAAGCCATGTGGACCGAGCATCTTGAGTTTAAGGTAGGCGTAGTGCGGTACTTGAGCAATGCATGATAACCACTTCGGAGGGGGCGATGGTGAAGAGTAATTCTTCGCTTTTGAACTTGTCTGGAAAACTGAATGTCACCTCTAATACGAGGGAGCCCCTACAGCGGGCCTCAACACCTGGTACCACCCCTTTAAAGGTGGTGTTACTTTGGCTGATTCTGGATGGGTCTATCCCCATCTTGCGTATAGTGTCCTGATATATTAGATTGAGACTACTGCCACCGTCCATGAGGACACGAGTGAGATGGTATCCATTGATTATTGAGTCAAGCACCAAGGCAGTCGATCCTCCGTGCCAGATACTAGTCGGGTGGTCCCTGTGATCAAAGGTGATCGGGCAGGCCGACCAGGGGTTGAGTTTGGGGGCGACGGGCTCTACAGTGTATGCGTCTCTGAGCGCGCGTTTACGCCTTCTCTTTGGTATGTGAGTCTTGTAGATCATGTTTACTGTTTTTACCTCTGGTGGGAATTTTTTCTATCCCCCAGTGTTCGCCTGGGGAGGCTCATCCTCGTCTTCACTTGGTGTTTCCCTTCCCTTGTGTTCCGCATTTAACTTGCCGGCTTTCTTAAAGACCCAGCATTCTCTGTGAGTGTGGTTCGCAGGTTTTTCGGCGGTGCCATGAATTTGGCACAATCTGTCAAGGACTTTGTTCAGACCGGACGGTCCCTATTTGCTGCCTTTAAATGGCTTCTTTTTTTTGATCGGGTTGAGAGCCCCTGAATCCGGCGTTAACCGCCGTGTTGTCCGGACTTTCTTCCTTGTTTTGACGCTTATTTTTATTGCGCCGTGGCTTCCCGTTGCCATCCCTAATTTCGGATGTGCCCGGGTCGCTGGTGCCTCTACGGGCCAACGAACTATCTTCACCCGCGCAGAAGCGGGTCATAAGGCTTGTTAAGGCTGCCATTGTCCTCGGCTTTTCTTGGCCGAGATGTCTGGTGAGCCACTCGTCTCGATACTGTGCTTGAAGGCCGCTAGGGCTTCGGCATCCGGACAATGGACAATTTGGTTCTTCTTAGTGAGAAATCTGTTCCAAAGCTTACGGACGGACTCACCGGGCTGTTGAATTATGTGACTTAAATCGTCAATGTCCGGAGGTCGGACATAATTCCCTTGAAAATTGGCCCTGAAAGCGTCCTCAAGTTCTTCCCAACTTCCGATTGAATTTTTGGGGAGGCTTTCAACCAATGCCGAGCTGATCCCTTCAACTTGAGGGGAAGGTATTTGATGGCGTGTAGGTCGTCCCCACGAGCCATGTGGATACAAAAGATAAAATCCTCGATCCAGACCCCAGGGTCTGTCGTTCCGTCGTATGCCTCTATGTTCACGGGTTTGACTCCCTGTGGAAATTCGTGATCCAGTACCTCTTCGGTGAAGCACAGAGGGTGCACAGACCCTTTGTATCTGGACATGTTGTGGCATGTTGTCGACTGTTGTTGTGTCCAGTGTTGATACCGAACTGGTATTCAATCAATCTGATCGTTTTGATGACCATAATCCTGCGCCGGAGCATGTCCTCTGGATCCGTAGGTGGACCTGGTTGCGCCGACCTTTTGGTCCAGGAGCTCACGTAAATCATGTGCGGCGTCAGTAGCTGCTCTATCGCGGTTATGAAGTGGTTGGTCCGGCCTATTGGCCGTATTGTTCTTTGGCGGAATGGCTTCATCGTCGAATTCTGGCAGCAGCTTGCGCTTTGGGTAGCTCTTTGTGTGGCGATCGTCGCCGTATTTTTCTTCAGTGTCTAGCACTTTGTTCCATCTGTGGTTGAGCATTTCCTGCGCGGCCTTAAGCCTTTGCTTCTGCTTCTTTAGGCTTCTCGTAGTGGCCATAAGCCTTATGTGGAGGTTTTCTCGTTCCAAACATTTTTCCGGGATGATGAACGCATTGTCATCTGGACTATACTCTTCTCCAGAGGCAGGTTGATGAGTTCGGCCCTCGAGATCGCTGTGATCGGGCATCTGCTCCGGGCTGTGTTCGGTGTGACCTGGCTCGTCCTGCTCCATCGCTGGGTCCATATGGTCGTCATTGCCTTTGGAGTTGACTAGGGTGTCGATTTTTCTAGCGCTATGATTGCTATTTTTACTGTGGCTGGACTTAGAGCGGCGTCTGCGCCATCGTTTTGGCTTTTGCCCGGGGGTTTTATCTTCTGTTGTGTCCTTTTTGTCGCCACTGTCCTCCTTAGGCGTGTCCACCATGTATATATCATATGATGAGGTAGCAGTCCAGCGCCTCGTGGGCGGTGGTTCCAAATTGTCCCCTGCGCCGATGTCCGTACCGTCGGTGTCATTGGAGTCGAAGTCAAGCATGTCTGTTACGTCGTCGACAGTGGCTATTAAGCGGGTGGTGGGTGGGCGGAGATTTTCTTCGTCGTCCGAATCCCCCTCGAGCCGGACATAGTTCGGCCAAGAGTCCTCTGACAAAGAGAGAGATCTTAAAGAGTTTAGCATGTCACCAAAGGGTGGGTTTACCGGAGCCCAATCGGATTCGATGGGCCCGGGTGTGTACGATATGGAACCTACAGCCGGACACAAGTCCGGGGTCCGTTGACATAGATTTCCTTAGAGGCGGAGTCTGTGTTCGGCTCTACCGCCGATGAGTATGCAGCCTCCGGGGCGGGGTCCATCCACCCATCCTCGGACGACGCGATCTGCCCCGGATTTAGGTTCGGGGCTACTGCAGGTGCGATATCCCGAATATTGTCTGACAGTAGATCTAAGTCGTGCTCGTCGTGACTGTTTGGTGCTCCTGGCGTAGGACCGAATCCGTTGAAGATCAAGTCTCCACGGATATCGGCCGTGTAGTTCAGGTTTCCGAATCTGACCTGATGGCCAGGGGCCTATCTGTCAATCTGCTCCAGATGGCCAAGCGAATTGGCCCGCAGTGCGAAGCCGCTGAACACGAAGATCTGTCTGGGGAGAAAAGTCTCACTCTAGACCATGTTGTTGTTGATGATTGAAGGTGCCATCGAGCCTTGCTGCGACGACACAGAGGAACTCTCAATGAAAGCACCAATGTCGGTGTCAAAACCGGCGGATCTCGGGTAGGGGGTCCCGAACTGAGCGTCTAAGGCTGATGGTAACAGGAGGCAGGGGACACGATGTTTTACCCAGGTTCAGGCCCTCTCGATGGAGGTAATACCCTACTTCCTGCTTGATTAATCTTGATGATATGAGTATTACAAGATTTGATCTACCACGAGATTATAGGGGCTAAACCCTAGAAGCTAGCCTATGATTATGATTGTTGTTGTCCTACAGACTAAACACTCCGGTTTATATAGACACCGGAGGGGGCTAGGGTTATACAGAGTCAGTTACAAAGAAGGATATCTATCATCCGAATCGCCAAGCTTGTCTTCCACGCAAAGGAGAGTCCCATCCGGACACGGGACGAAGTCTTGAGTCTTGTATCTTCATAATCCAACAGTCCGACCAAAGTATATAGTCCGGCTGTCCGGATACCCCCTAATCTAGGACTCCCTCAGTCGGAACCGAGACGAACTGCGGCGAGGTCACGGTGGTCCGAGGAGAGAACGACGAGATTGGGTGATTCTGTTGACCAAATGAGGCGAGGGAGGGATGAGTGAGCTGCGGGAGAGGTCGGGCACGCCTTATATAGACCCGGGGAAGGCTCTGGATCCTCATAAGCGAGCTTGAGAAATGCACTAATGGTGGACAGAGGCTGGACACGACATGGGCACGGCTCTAGCAGTGCATTAAAGGCGAACGACGACGAGGCAGAGGCACAGGGCGATGCAGAAGCTCACGGCAAAGCTCATGGACAAGGTTTTAGGTCGAGACGAGGAGGGAGGAGACGAGCATAGTGGTCGGACCGAGCCAGATCTTGCAATTTGCATGACGCCAATGTGATCACCACACGCACTGGAGCAAACAGCTCGCTTTGGCCGGACAGACCATGTCTAGGAGATGGACCTTAGTGCCCTTAGTAAAAATGAGGAAATAAATCGGTCCAGGGGCAAAGAAGTGATTTGCAGAAGACCCCGAAGCAAACCAGCAACCAAGTGTTTGTGCTGTGCAGTGGGGACACAAGCTTGGTAATGCAGTAAAAACTTTGTCTGGTGATGATCACACACTAAGGTAATGCTGATCACCAAAAATCATACTAAGAGAAGGAGTTTAGATGAGGGTTGCTGTAGAAAGTGACCCACTGGTCAGAAATGACAATTTGGATGATGCACTCACATAGTTTCATCAATTGAGATGAAAATGGTTATGGCCCAATGATTTGAAGGTATTAAGATGCCCAAGGAGTTTCATGCTATTTGGATGAACCAAAATAGCACTTGCTTCAGAAAGATTTATTCTGACCAGAAACTTGGAAAAATTCGACAGGGCAAATGGCCAAAGGGATTGAGCCACAACTTGGTGGAGGGAGGCTATATGGATAAGAGAAGGCCTAGAAACATTTGCAGCCATAATGGAGCAAGATAAAATATACTTGCTTCACAAACTGAAATTTTGACCAGAAATTAAAAATTGAAGATTAGCTCACATGGAGGCATGACATGAGCTCCACTTTGGTGGAGGGCTATCATATGATGATATGAAGTGTCATGCAAAATTTCAACTCATTTGGATATGCCTAGCTTGCACCTCTTTCACAAAGCTTTTTTTTGGACAGAAACTTTGGAAAATCATAATTAAATAATTACTAGGCAAATGAGGTTTCATTTTGGCATGTGGTAATGATATGGACATGAAAATATGTCCAAGGAGTTTGAGGTCAATTGGGCAAAGGAAAATAGCACTTGCTTCACAATGTGCCATTTAGGACAGAATATGAAATGGTTTATTGGTGGATTATTTTTGAACTTGGCAATGAAATTTTTTGCCATATTTGAGCAAGATATGACCCAAACAATTTATGAGAATTATTTGGGAATTTTAGGAGTAAGGGAAATATAGGTTGCTTCGGCAAGTTGAGTTATTCCTTTAATAGAAAAGGAATATTCCCAATAAAAAGAATATTGGGATTTGGTCTAGGATGAAAATGACAGGGTCTAGGGAAGGATTTGGGAATGAAAAGCCACTCTGGAAACAAAGGAGAGGGCATCTTCTTCAGTTTCCAGACCACAAAGCCACGGAAAAAGAGAACTCAAGCAAAAACCTCAGAAAAACAAAAGAAAAAGAGAGGGCCAAAAATCAGGCTGTCACATGTGTGTGGGTGGGTGGGTGCGTGCGTGTGTGTGAGTTTGTGTGTGTGTGTGTGTGGGTGTGTGGGTGTGGATGTGTCGCGGGGTCCTCGGTGGCGGATGTAATTTAAGTGTGCATGGCTTCATCATAGAGAGGTGATGTGCATGGCAGAGGCCACCAACGATGGGGTGCGAGAGAGAAAATGCCCATAGAGAGGGAAGAGAAGGTGTGTGCGCGTGAGAGGAGTCGACATCGAGAGAACATGTTTGTTCGAGAGACACCGAGCCAGACTACTATATATCGATGGTGCATGTAGGTGGGAATTAAATGAAGGGATGGTTGAGGGAGTCCTTGATAAGGGGGTATCCGGTCAGCCGGACTGTGTACAACGTCCGGACTATTGGGGCGTGAAGATACAAGACTCAAGACTTCGGCCCGTGTCCGGATGGGACTTTCCTTGGCAAGGAAGGCAAGCTTGGCGATCCGGATATTATATTTCCTTACTTGTAACTAACTCCATGTAGACCCTAGCCCTCTCCGGTGTCTATATAAACAGGAGAGGTTGGTCCTTAGAAGGCCGATCACAATAACAATCATACCATCATAGGCTAGCTCCTAGGGTTTAGCCTCTACGATCTCGTGGTAGATCTACTCTTGTACTACCCATATCATCAATATTAATCAAGCAGGAAGTAGGGTTTTACCTCCATCGAGAGGGCCCGAACCAGGGTAAACATCCGTGTCCCTTACTTCTTGTTACCATCAGCCTTGACGCAGAGATCGGGACCCCCTACCCGAGATCAGCCGGTTTTGACACTGACATTGGTGCTTTCATTGAGAGTTCCTCTGTGTCGTCGCTGTTAGGATCGATGGCTCCTTCAATCATCATCAACGACGCTGTCCAGGGTGAGACTTTCCTTCCCGGACAGGTCTTCGTGTTCGGCAGCTTCGCGCTGCAGGCCAATTCACTTGGCCTCCTGGAGCAGATCGATAGCTATGCCCCCGGCCATCAAATCAGGTTTGAAAACCTAAACTACACGGCGGATATCCACGGAGACTTGATCTTCGACGGATTCGGGCTAGCGCCAGAAGCACTGGATAGTCACGATGAGCACGGCTTAGACCTGCTGTCAGACGTAGCTCGGGATATCACACTGGCAAAAGCCTCGGATCTAAATCCAGGGCACGTTGCTTCGCCTAAGGACGGAGGGCTGGACCCTGCCCCGCAGGCCGTACCCTCATCGGCGATGGAGCCGAACACAGGTCTCACCTCGGAGGGAGCTTGTGACTCCGGACCCCTGGATTCATATCCGGATGTAGGTCCCAGTCCGCGCGCCCCCGAGCCCGCCGATCCTGGTTGGGCTCCGGTGATGGAGTTCACCGCGGCGGACGTTTTTCAGCACTCGCCCTTCGGCGACATGCTGGACTTATTGAAGTCTCTCTCCTTGTCAGGAGACTCTGGGCCAAACTATGTCCGACTCGAATGGGAAGCAGACAACAACGGAATTCATTGCCCACCCACCACCCACTTCATTGCCACGATCGACGATTTAACCGACGTGCTTGACTTCGACTCCGAAGACATCGACGGTATGGACGACGATGCAGGAGGACTACAGGGACCACCATGTACAGGGCAGTGGGCGGCCACCTCCTCATACAATATATATATGGTGGACACCCCAGCGGAAACTAGTGGCGGTGAGGCAACGGAGGATAACCCCTCAGGGAGAAAAGCAAAACATGTGCGTTATCGGCAACACTCCAAGCCCCGCCACACCCAAAACGGCCCCGGAAACGAGAGCAGTCCGGACGGTGCCAAAGAGGAATACAACCCTAGTCAGCCTACACTTAAGCAGGCCAGACCAATGACGATGGGATGCTGGGAGAGGGACAATCACACAACCCCTCCGACGACGAGGCAAGCCTCGGCAATGACAAATTCGGCGTACCGGAAGACCCAGTGGAACAAGTTCGCTTCAAGCGACGGCTCATGGCTACCGCAAGGAGCCTGCAAAGGAAGCAAGAGCAGCTTATAGCTGACCAAGATGTGCTAGAGGATAGGTGGACCAAGATACTGGCCGCCAAAAAGTACGAACTCGACAGCCCCAATAAAGGGCACACACGGCACAACTGGCTACCTCAACTCGAGCAGGAAAACCACGGGCACGCACACAGACGCCCACGCATCACTACGGTCCAAGGAGGCAGGAAGCAGACACGAAGAGGCACCCTCAGGCCTCGACACAAAGGTCATAAACATCAAGACAAGGAAGCTGGTGCCAAGTCCGGCAATGCTCAGTCCGCTAAACGGACAAAGAACAGCACAAGCCTACTCGACCGAAGCCACATGATGGATCAGCCGTGTGAAATTCATGGTACCCCCAGAAGGACGACAAAGCATACCAATAGAGAATGCAGGATCCTCAAAACAAAGCGGCTGGTCGCACGCCGGAAGCAATAAGGGGAGATGCCTCGTCAAGACCCCCCCCCCCCAGAGCGTAACAGTATGAATGACCGCCCAGGACCACATAAACCACGGCAAGACAATTGCAGTGCCTCTAGACCTAGTAGTCCGGGGGCTCCATAACACACAAAGCCCACAAGGGTATGACGCCAAGGAAAACATCTCCTAAAAGATGTAAGGTGCAAAGGCCAAGTTTCACTGGCCCACCACTCTAAATGGTTGTCTTTGGATCACCCAAAAAATGCTACGCCAAAGAATAAATCCTCAGCACCTTCCCACCATACGATAGTTTACTGTATGCTAACGGGAAAAACCACGTCGACTAGATTCCACGTGGTAAATCACCCAGTCCAACCATCTGGACATCCATTGCGGAGTCCGCACTACCTCACGGTCTAACGGATGGGCACACTAGGGCCCGATTAGGGACCCTGGGAGCAACAACAAGAGGACACCTAGCTGCCTTCAAGCATTTCACATTTGCAAACTAACGATTGACGCAGAACAGAACTGGCGGCATGGAATTATCCCGGACACACAAAGGAAGGAACATGCAGGTAGAAGGCAGTTCGGATTCATTCTCGATCCACTCACAATCCCCTCCAGTCTGGCCACAACAGGTTCCGCCAAATAACACCTCTTTCCATACATCATACTAATATGCATAGACATATCATCCTACTACAATGCGTAGAATTAAATAGCAATTACCGTCTGTCGTTTATCACCGACGTCTCTTTGCTGAAAATGACAGCCACACTTCGCGTTAGCTTGGTTGTACCAGGGGCTCCATAGTACGATAATAAAGTCCGACCACATTTTCGGTCGTTCGGCACCCCGAACTTATAGCACTATATGCATCTGCTCCGAATCATGTCTTGGGTCATTGGTTGGGTTTGCCTGGCTCCCATGTTTTGGTACCTTACGTTCCGTTCTATCGGCTAAGGTAGCGCTGGGAGAACTAGTGCAATTGTGTCCCGGTTCAGCCGGACGAGCACCTCAGTAGAGAAAGCCGAAAACCGACTGTCATGATGAAGCGAGAGCTGGTCCGCTGTTCGAGAGGTTATAAAATACTTAAAGATTTATTCCGCACAACACCATTATAAATGCTAAGTGCGACGGATCGGTCTTCTGATCAGGCACCAATAGAGCCCCTAGTTTAGCCTTCCGAACACTAGGGGCTGCGCCGACCATACTCGAATTCCTATGGCTAAGTGAGAGTAATAAAGCCTTATAGTCCGATTGCCTGATTCGTGGAAAGATACACCTCCTTAAAAGGACGCAACCACGGGATAAAGAGCATTCATATATATCCCGAACACCCCCGTATCCTTTTTACGAGGGGGCAGAAGCCAACGACTGGCCAACTCCCAGAATTTGCATACAATAAAACAGCCGCACAGGAAGAACATATGTTCAAATAAAACAGGCAATATACAATAAACATGCCATTATCCCATTTTACAACAAGCGGCACAAATGACCTCAGGGAAATATGATGTCCTTAGCACACTTGTCTGCCACAAGGCGGGCCCCTGTCATCACACCTTCATAATACAGATCGGGCTTGCGGTGCTCCTTACCCTCCGGCGGCCCCTCAGTCATCAACTTCTCCGCATCAAGCCTCCCCCAATGCACTTTCGCATGGGCAAATGCCATACGCGTGCCTTCTATGCAGAATGATCGCTTGATAGCATCAAGCCGAGGACAGGCGCCCACAATATGCTTGACGAGTGCGAAGTAGCTGCTTGGAATCGGCTCCGCAGGCCACAGCCGGACAACTAAGTCCTTCATGGCTAGTTTGGCCGCCTGGTGCAGTTCGACCATCTGTTTCATCTGATTGATGAATGGCACCGGATAATTCGGCGCCAGATACTGCGACTAGAAATCCCTCTCCACAATCTTCTTCTCCTCGGTACGGTAGAATTGAGCGGCATCTGATATGCTGCGAGGAAGATCCGCAAAAGCCCCTGGAAAAATAAGAATTCAGCTTGCCGCTTGGATTCTTCACATTCTAACATATAAAAAGCTAAGAATACAGAAAGCCTTACCAGCCGCCACTTTTCGGGCCTCCTGAATGTCCCGCGCAGCACCTCGGGCTTCTTCCCGAGCACCTTCTGCATCCTCGAGAGCTTGGGCGAGCTCCGATTCTTTCCCTTCTAGACTCTACTCCAAGCCCTCGCTTTTCTTCACAGCTTCCTGGAGCTCTCGCTCAGCTGTGATAACCTTGGCCTCATGTTTTTCACGAAGCGCCTGTTTGGCCTCAGCCTTCTTGTTGGCATCAGCCAAAGCTTTCTTTAGTGCCTCGTATTCGGCACCCACTCCTAGAACACACAATACTATAATTTTTTATTCTGCACAACGATTCGTTCGTTCCAACTCCAAGACAAATGTTTTCAACATACCTTGCTTGTCTTCCAGTTGCTTTCTCACATGGCCGAGTTCTTCCTCGGCCCGTGCAAGGCTCTGCTTCAGTTTGGACACTTCCGCATTGAAAGCAGATGTCCTCTCTGCAGATGCCTGTTTTCACACCAAAGGGTATACGTTATTTACATAGGCTCCTGCGAAGGCAGGGGGTTTGATCCCCTACCCGGCTCTGTCTCCTTCGCCAGACAGTGCATCAGGGGCTACTACTCATATTATGACAATTCCTCAAGGGTTTCCTAGGAAACATACCTCAAAAGCCTTTATAAGGCTAAGGCAGGACGCATTCAGCCCGGTTTCGGCATACTGAATCCTTTCAACCACCTCGCCCATAAGGGCCCGATGCTCATCGACATTAGACGCGTTCTTCAACGCTGTCGATAGACGGCTAGGCAGCTCTGCTTGAACAGAGGATGCCAGCGGCGTAGGTAGGCTCCCCCCATCATGGGTGGCTGCTCGCTCGATCCCGTAACCCTAGAGGTCCCGGGGGCCGTATCCATCCCCGCGTGTTCGGCACCAGGGATATGTCCTCCCTGGTCCGGGTCTTGTCGAGATGACACCTCAGTGTCGCGCCCAGACTTGGGGGAAGGGGCCTGCGGAGGCGTCTCAATCGCCAAAGCGTCCGAGTCCAGTGAATCCTCCGACAAGGACTGGCCGGTGCAGGGCCTTGCCGGACTGTGCAATATATAGGGAACATTCAAAACTACTACACCCAAAAATAATCCTGGACGCATATGCATGTTCGGATACTTACGACTTCTCCAGGGGCTGAGCCCTGGGATCCCACTTCGGGCTGCTATCGGCAGCCGTGGGGGATGCCCCTGGGAGGGAATTTTCCCCCCTCTTGGGCGATCCCGCCTCCAGAGAGGTGGATGCCGTCCTCTTCCTCCCACCGTCAGAGTGAGGCTCATCCTCCTCTGGTTCCTCCTCCTCATCCTCGGACGAAGGATCATCGTTGGAGTCTTCGGATTTGGCGTCCGAAGCCTCGCGACGGCAAAGGCCACCCCGGGTCTTCTTGACCTTCTTGGAGGCCTCTTTCTTTGGCGCCTTGTAAGGCGCGGGGACCAGCATCTTCATTAGAAGAGGTCCGACCGGTTCTTCCGGTAGGGGGGCTGGACAGTGTATCTGCTCCACCTTCTTTATCCATCCCTGAGGTCGCAATGAAACACGATTAAGGTGTCTCCCGCATAACATGCCAGCTAAGGCATGAATAGACAGAGTGCGGCTGTGACTTACCGAGCTTGGAGAATGGGATGATCGATACCCACGGTCCTCGGCGGGGCCCGGCCACAATTTGCCGGACTTAAAGAGCACCTTCCAGATATCCTTGTGGGAGGAATCATAAAGCTCCCAAAGGGTTTGGTGCTCAGCCGGGTCGAATTCCCATAGGTTACAAGCTCGACGCTGACAAGGGAGAACGAGGTGAACTAGCATCACCTGGACTACCTCGACGAGTTTGACGTCCCTATCGACCACACCCTGGATGCGCGTCTAGAGTAGTAACAGCTCATCGGACGAGCACCAGTTCGGGCCCTTCTCGATCCAGGACGTGAGCCGCAGTGGAGCTCCGGATCTGAGCTGCCGCCCACTTCTTGCTGCATGGTTCGGTGATATAGAACCACTGCTGCTGCCACTCCTTGATGGAGTCATTGAAAGCGCCTTTCGGCCAAACGGCCTTGGGCATCTTGCTTACCATGGCGCCGCCAAACTCGGCGTGTTCGCCACTCACCACCTTGGGCTTCACATTGAAGATCTTCAGCCATAGGCCGAAGTGAGGTGGGATCCGAAGAAAAGCCTCGCACACGACGAAGAACGTCGATATGTTGAGGAAGGAGTTGGGGGAAAGATCGTGAAAATCGATCCGATAGTAATACATGACTCCCCGAACGAACCGGTGAAGGGGAAACCCGAGCCCACAGACGAAATGGGGAAGGAACACGACTCTTTCATGAGATTTTGGAGTAGGGATGACCTGTCCCGCCGGTGGAAGATGGTGACCGATCTTCTTGGCCAGATACCCGGCTCCCCGGAGCTTCTTGATGTCCTTCTCCTGGAAAGTTGAGGCCATCCATTTACCTCTTGCTCCGGATCCAGGCATCTTCGGGAAACTTACCTTCAACGGGGAAGAAGAGTGCTTGGGCGTTAGGGCTCGCACAGAGGGGAATGAGCTAGCGGGAGAAGAAGGCGTGGGTAAAAGAGAAAGGAACCTGACCTCCTTATAAAGGCGATAGTCCCCACTTGCCTGGTGGAACCCATCTGCCTCCCACTCGCCGCGGTTAGCGGCACGGTTAGATTACCCATACCCGTATTAATGAGGATCCCGTGATAAGGGGACACGATCTCTGCTTTGACGAGACGTGTCAAAGAAACCGCCTCGCAATATGTGCTGTAGCTGGTTGTGGGAAAACGGATCAAATAATGATCCGACCGTAATAACATATCACGTCATCAGGAAAGAATTGTCAGCAGATGGCCTTTGTGAAATATCATTCCCTCTACGGTGGCATGTGAAGACCATCTTGCAGATCCGGACACGGTCTACGTGTTTGATAACCACTTTGGAGTATTCGGAGAAGGAACCCGCCTTGCAATGCCGAAGACAATACTGCGCGCCGGACTCATCATCATTGAAGCCTGGTTCAGGGGCTACTGAGGGAGTCCTGGATAAGGGGGTATCTAGACAGCCGGACAATGTACAACGTCCGGACTATTGAAGCGTGAAGTTACAAGACTCAAGACTTCGGCCCGTGTCCGGATGGGACTTTCCTTGGCATGGAAGGCAAGCTTGGCGATCCGGATATTATATTTCCTTCCTTGTAACCGACTCCATGTAAACCCTAGCCCTCTCCGGTGTCTATATAAATAGGAGAGGTTGGTCCTTAGAAGTCCGATCACAATAACAATCATACCATCATAGGCTAGCTCCTAGGGTTTAGCCTCTACGATCTCGTGGTAGATCTACTCTTGTACTACCCATATCATCAATATTAATCAAGCAGGAAGTAGGGTTTTACCTCCATCGAGAGGGCCCAAACCTGGGTAAACATCCGTGTCCCTTACTTCTTGTTACCATCAGCCTTGACGCACAGATCGGGACCCCCTACCCGAGATCAGCCGGTTTTGACACAGACATTGGTGCTTTCATGGAGAGTTCCTTTGTGTCGTCGCTGTCAGGCTCGATGGCTCCTTCAATCGTCATCAACGACGCTGTCTAGGGTGAGACTTTCCTCCCCGGACAGGTCTTTGTGTTCGGCAGCTTCGCGCTGCAGGCCAATTCGCTTGGCCGCCTGGAGCATATCGATAGTTATGCCCCCGGCCATCAAATCAGGTTCGAAAACCTGAACTACACGGCGGATATCCGCGGAGACTTGATCTTCGACGAATTCGGTCTAGCGCCAGAAGCACCGGACAGTCACGATGAGCACGGCTTAGACCTGCTGTCAGACGTAGCTCGGGATATCACCCTGGCAAAAGCCTCGGATCTAAATCCAGGGCACGTTGCTTCGCCTAAGGACGGAGGGCTGGACCCCGCCCCGCAGGCCGTACCCTCATCGGCGATGGAGCCGAACAAAATATGAATTCGTTTGCAACAGTACTTAGAGTAGTGATTTGCTCTATTATACTAACGGATCTTACCGAGTTTTCTGTTGAAGTTTTGTGTGGATGAAGTGTCTAAACGAGGAGGTCTCGATATGAGGAAAAGGAAGAGAGGCAAGAGCTAAAGCTTGGGGATGCCCGAGGCACCCCAAGTAAATATTCAAGGAGACTCAAGCGTCTAAGCTTGGGGATGCCCCGGAAGGCATCCCCTCTTGAGGGAGTCCTGGATTAGGGGCTATCCGGACAGCCGGAGGGTGTATAACGTCCGGACTATTGAAGCGTGAAGATACTAGACTCAAGACTTCGGCCCGTGTCCAGATGGGACTTTCCTTGGCGTGGAAGGCAAGCTTGGCGATCCGGATATTATATTTCCTTCCTTGTAACCGACTCCATGTAAATCCTAGCCCTCTCCAGTGTCTATATAAACCGGAGATGTTGGTCCTTAGAAGGCCGATCACAATAACAATCATACCGTCATAGGCTAGCTCCTAGGGTTTAGCCTCTACGATCTCGTGGTAGATCTACTCTTGTACTACCCATATCATCAATATTAATCAAGCAGGAAGTAGGGTTTTACCTCCATCGAGATGGCCCAAACCTGGGTAAACATCTGTGTCCCTTACTTCTTGTTACCATCAGCCTTGACGCACAGATCAGGACCCCCTACCCGAGATCCGCCGGTTTTGACACCGAGATTGGTGCTTTCATTGAGAGTTCCTCTGTGACGTCGCCACAAGGCTCGATGGCTCATCTTGTCATCAAGGACGACATCACCTCAGAGGGGGCTCTGGGTGTAGGCCAGACGCTCCGACTCGGTGGTTTATCATGGCCGCGGAGGTGCCGATGATGGCCTCTCGGGTCATCAGTCATAACCTTCGCGTCAGTTCGGAACTCGCCAAACAGATGGATCGAATGGAGATTTTCTCCCTTAATGAATCTTGGATCGTATCATCGCTCTGGGAGTCACTACGAACTATGACCGGATTGGGCTTAAACCCGAGCGAAGGGACATCAGGTCCCCGCCGGCCACCCATGAGGTACCGATAGTGGAAAAACCACGCGCGGGTTGTCCCTCAACTTTGAGGATGAATTATGTTCGGATTGCTGAACTTCTCGAGCCGAAAACTTGCTAAAAGGAAAACATGACCCAGGCCCCGGGCTTAGAATCGGGCATTGGGCCAAAGAAATTGGGTAATATTCTGGATTCTGAGCTGTTAAGCTCGGAACCGCCCACGCCCTTGGGTGTGATTGGATCAAAATCCGGATTCTGCTAGCAACACCTATCTGGACCTAAATTGTCTCTCCCGCATCAGGCAAGAGCCCCAGGAAACGATACATCATTACTAGGCCAGATTCCTCCTTGCGCTTAGCAAGGTCAAGGACTGCCGCGAGAAGAACATGGTCTCGCTCTTCTGCAAAAACTGCATGGACGAAGGGCTCCTCAACGCTATAAGCCGCCGTGACATAGTACGCTTCGCGGACTTGGCAAACATAGTACGGAAGTACTGTGCAATGGAGAGCGCTTGGAAGACCCAAATAGAATTTTGGGATAGTACCGCTCTCACCAAAACCTTTGCCCGAACTAAACGGACGAACTCTCGTAGGACGTCCGATCCAACCCCCAAGAAACCGAAGCCCAACCCAGGGCAGGGATCCGTATTGGAAGAATGGCTCGACAGGCCATGTAAGCTCCACAGTATGCTGGATACAATGCCAAATCATAGCCTTAGGGCATGTTGGATACCCCGGCAGGTGGTAAAAAGTGGCGAGGACCTTCTTGTAAGCCATAAAGCGGAACAACATCCTGCCAACGGACACAATACGGTACTAACAGTCTTCGAGACTTTCGCCTCGAACAATAGGCGCAAGCGAGCTCACCGAAGCTCTGTGGAAATTTGCCATGTGGCAAAGATAAATCCCTGGAACGACATTGCTATAACTTTCAATGCCAGTGATGAACCTTGATTCCAGACTGTCCGGGCACCGGCCGCTCTGGTCCTTAGCCCAATCGTGGATGGCTTCCGGCTCACCAAAGTACTCATGGACGGCGGAAGCGGGTTAAACTTGATCTATGAAGAAATGCTCAGCAAAATGGAAATTGATAAAGGCCGCATTGAGCAAAGCAGTACCATCTTTAGGGGAATCATCCCTACGTGGGAAGCGAGGTGCGCGGGAAAAATCACACTCGATGTGGTATTCGGCACCTCGGAAAATTATAGGTCCGAAGAAATCACATTCCAAGTGGCTCCCTTCAGCAGCCGATACCACGCCCTTCTAGGGCGGGACGTGTTTACAGGCTTTCAAGCCATACCCCTTTACGGATACATGAAGCTTAAAATGCCTGGGCCCAATGGAATCATCACTCTAGCCAATGATCCGGATGTCGTACTTCGCGCTGAAAACAAAACCGCAGCTCTAGCCTTGGAAGCATTATCGGAAGCCCTAGTAGCCAAAGAGTTAACAACACTACGGGCCACTGTGGACAGGGACGACGTGATACTCGACAAACGACCCAAATCCACCTCATTTAAACCTGCAGATGAGATAGTCAAATTCCAGGTCCATCCAATGGAACCCACGAAGACAACATCCATTGGGACACCGTTGAGCCCCGGGATGGATGCCGCACTGTGAGATTTCTTACGCGAGAATTGGGACATTTTTGCCTGGCACCCTTCAGACATGCCAGGCATCCCACACCGGCTGGCCGAACATAGCCTCAATATACTAAAGGGATACAAACCGGTCAAACAGACCCTAAGGCGGTTTTCAGAACCCAAACGGCAAGCCATGGGGGAAGAGCTAGCCAAGCTGCTTGATGCCGGATTCATCAGAGATATTAAACATCTGGATTGGCTGGCAAATTTGGTAATGGTACCAAAAAAGGACAAATCTTGGCGTTTATGCGTCGACTTCAAAGACCTCAACAAGGCTTGCCCCAAGGATCCCTTTCCCCTCCCTCGCATCGATCAAATTATCGATGCCACAGCTAGACACGACTCACTATGTTTTCTCGACGCATACTCCGCATACCATCAAATAAAGATGGCAGAGTCTGACCAGGCTGCAATAGCTTTTATAATGCCATATGGCCCCTTTTGCTTCAACACTATGCCCTTCGGGCTCAAGAATGCCGGCGCAACCTATCAACGCATGATTCAAACATGCCTGGAAAAACAAATCGGCAAAACAGTGGAAGCATACGTGGATGACGTGGTCATAAAAACTAGACACGTGGAAACCCTAATAGATGACTTGAGGCTCACATTCGATAACCTCCGGACATACGACATCAAGTTGAATCAGGAAAAATGCATTTTCGGTGTCCCCTCGGGGAAGCTGCTGGGCTTCATCGTTTCCAATAGAGGAATCGAAGGGAATCCAGCAAAAATCCGAGCTCTGTCACAGTTGGCTATACCAACAGACCTCAAGCACATCCAGAAGCTAGTTGGATGCATGGCCGCTTTGAGCCGCTTTATATCCAGGCTAGGAGAGAAGGCATTGCCTCTTTACCGCCTCCTTCGGGGCACTGAACACTTTGTATGGACGGATGCAGCCGCGGCCGGACTCGGTGAGATAAAAACCTTATTGGCCAGTAATCCAGTCCTAACAGTGCCAAACATCGGCGAACCTATGCTACTATACATAGCTGCAACACATCAAGTGGTAAGCGCAGTGCTCGTCGTCGAGCGAGAGGTGGACGGACACAAATTCCCGCTTCAAAAGCCAGTTTATTACGTATCCATGGTCCTCACCCCATGCAAGTCCCGATACCCACACTATCAAAAAATAGCATACACGGTCTTCATGGCATCCCGGAAGCTAAGACACTACTTTCAAGAGTGTTCGATTACCGTCGCCTCCGAAGTACCACTCAACGACATAATTAATAACCATGATGCCACGGGCCGGATTGCTAAATGGGCTATCGAGCTCCTCCCGTTCAACGTAATATACAAACCACGATGAGCCATTAAGTCGCAAGTACTGGCTGACTTCGTCGCCGAATGGACAGAAGCCGAACTCCCTAAAGAGTACGGCGCGTACTCCAATTGGATCATGCACTTTGACGGCTCCAAGATGCTGGCTGGACTAGGAGCAGGGGTGGTCCTGACGTCTCCCACCGGGGACACGGTCCAGCATGTACTACAAATATTATACACAGACTCCAACAATGCAGCCGAATATGAGGCTTTGTTGCATGGTCTTCGGATGGCGGTCTCTATGGGCATCCAACGCCTGGAAGTGCGCGGGGATTCGAACCTCGCAATATCACAAATAAATGGAGACTATGACGCCAAGGATCCGAAAATGGCGGCCTATCGTAATGCCATCCTCCAAATGTAAGCTCGGTTTGAGGGGCTCGAATTCCACCATGTGGCTCAAGAAAACAATCAAGCGGCAGACGTCCTCGCCCGCATCGGTGCCAAACGCGACCCTATCCCACCTAATATATTCCTGGAAAGGCTGTTCAAGCCATCCGTGGTATGGGAAGGGGAGTCCGGCAATACCAGCACGGATCCGAATAAACACCTAGACTGCGAACCATCAGACACAACCGGAGGCTCTGCCACCGAAATAACTTCTTCGGTCCACAAGATCATGGCCGTAATCGCCCCGTGGACCGAGCCTTTCTTGGCCTACCTAAATTGGTAGGAGCTCCCCGAAGACAAAAATGAAGCACGCTGCATAGTTCGGCACTCTAAAGCTTACAAAGTCCAAGAAGGGGAACTCTACAAGAAAAGTGCGACCGGAGTGCTCCAAAGGTGCATCTCCGAAGAGGAAGGGCGGCAACTCCTGATCGAAATCCATGTCGGACCGGGCGGGCACCACGCCGCAGCTCAAGCACTAGTCAGCAAAGCCTTCCGTACAGGCTTCTATTGGCCGACGGCCCGAGCAAACGCACAGGACTTTGTCCAACATTGCGCCGGCTGCCAGCTCTTCGCCAATCAGAGTCATATGCCCCCTACCGCTCTCCAAAAAATCCCCATAACTTGGCCCTTCGCGGTCTGGGGGCTGGATATGGTCGGACCTCTTAAAGGGGGAAGCCATAAGAAAAAATACTTATTGGTCATGGTGGAAAAATTCACCAAATGGATCGAAGCTAAACCAGTTAAAACGGCCGAATCCGGACCAGTAATAGAATTCTTATCCGGGGTCGTACACCGATAAGGTGTCCCCCACAGCACCATCACTGATAATGGCTCAAATTTCACAGCTGATGAAGTGAAAACTTGGTGCAGCAAAATAGGCATTCAGCTCGACTACGCTTCCGTCTACCACCCTCAAACAAACGGCCAGGTCGAACGGGAAAACGGTCTCATTATGAGCGGCATCAAACCCAGACTAGTGCGATCTTTAACAGAATCAGATACACACTGGGTAGAGGAGCTTGACTCCGTACTCTGGGGGCTGCGGACCACACCGAATCAAACCACCGGATATACACCATTTTTTATGGTGTACGGCGCGGAAGTAGTACTACCCTGCGACATAATACATGATTCACCACACGTACACATGTACAAAGAGAAGGAAGCCGAGTTAGATCGGCAGGATAACTTGGATGCCCTAGAGGAGGAGCGCGATGTCGCAAAAGCCCGTTCCGCATTCTATCAGCAGCGGGCTCAGCGATATCAAAGCAGAGAAGTGCGGGCCAAAACTTACAATATTGGCGAGCTCGTTCTACGCCTACCGGAGAAGAAGAAGGACAAACTCAAACCCAGATGGGAAGGTCCCTTCGTCACCGACAAAGTTCTCACCGGAGGAGCGTACCGCCTACATAATGCATCTGATAACAGACTCGAGCTGAACCCATGGAACGCGGCTAGACTCCGGAGATACTGCGCCTAACGCCGAACGCAGTGTTCGTATCCTCACCCCTCCTTTTTAATTATGCTCCACCTCCGCTTCTCTCCTTTCTCGACCCTCTTTCTCTTCACACAAAGTGTTTAATACAGTGCGAATTCCCGGATTATCCCGGCCTTACCATGTGTGCAAGCTGTATCTGGGGGCTTCCTATTCGGAAGCTAGACATAATTACTTTAATGGCTTTTTGCCCATCACATATGCGTTCTTTTTCCATATGTGCCTTTTCTTCACCATTATATGCATCGATATGACTTAAGATGTGGCCAAGCTGGGTTGCTTGGCTCCTGTGTTTATGCCCTACGTTCCCATTAATTCGGCTAGGGCATAAGGGGAGCACCTCTATGATTGTTACTGCCGGTTGAGCCGGATGTGTACCTCAGACTGGGTGAAGCCGAAAGCTAGTTTCCTTAAGAGAATATTCGATCGGTGAACAAAGGATGTATTCGTTGGTTACAACAAAGAACCCCAGAAGCTTTGTATACTACACCATCGCGTGCAGTCCGGACATGTGCATCGACACATGGATACCTAGGGAAAGGAACCCCTAACGGAACTATTCTCCCTGGAAGATGTTTCTTGCTATCCATGCAATATAACATAACTAGTTGGGTACTTGTCTGTTCAAGCACCTATGACCCCTACGCCTGGTCTCCGCGCATACCCCGGGTTTTGTATAACCGAGCGGGTATTCGGACACACCCCGGACTATAGGATCCGGGGGCTGAAGCGAAAAGGTCCGCCATGACAAATCATTTCAATCCAGCTAGAGGCTACTTATGCCAATTAAATTACACAGTCACTGAGACTGACTATATTCCTCCTCTATACCATCTAATAGGCTATCTAGCCTACAATCCTGCTGAGAATACTTAGTGGCTAACGCTACCTGGTCATATACCAGGCTCACGGGAATTTCTTGCCCATCGGGCCCCGCTGGTCCCACTTCGGCCATATGGTCCGGGTCCAGCTTGGTGTAGCGCGTCTTCACCATCGCCCAGGCTTCTCTTGCTCCTTGTCGGCGGGCAGATATCTTCCACAGACGGAAGCGCCGCCGGGCTCCTTGAAGCAGGTCCGCAAGCTCCCCCATGCCATTCGGCAGAAGGCTTGATGGCCACAAGGCCTGAGCAACGCCGTGCATCACCTACCGAGCACGTTCGTGCATCTGCGACAGTTCTTGCAGCAAATCACCTGCTGATGAGGGCATCTCCTCTTCAAGGCGACCCGTTAACATTCCTACAAGGAAAAATATCTTCAATAAACTTCCTCAGCAAACTATCAAATAGTTCGCTTGAGCTCTTACCATAAATGCCGCGTCGAAGCTTTTTGTTCTCCTTCACGGAGTCCGCCAGTGGAGCGCTGACGTCCTTTAATTCCACGTCCAGACGAATATTGGCGTCGTGAAGCTTGTTCTTCTCTTGCATCACCTGCGTAAGGATGCGCTCGCCGGCCTTTAGTTGCCATTGGAGATGCGAGTCGTCACCCAGTACGCCCTCCGGATTCACCCCGGGATTGTCTGCAGAATTTCCTTTTAGACTAACCGCACCATCCATTTATTAACTAGTACATTTGCGTATAATGGAGACAAATATTACCAACGGGGGCCTTTCGAGATCCCTCTAACTTGGCTACCGCATCAGATAATTGGGCCTTGCATGCCTCCAGCTCCCGCGCCAATTGTTCATTCTTGTCCACAAGGACCTGCGGATATATTGATCCTTCAAAGAGTTGTCCCAACTATTCTAATTCTCATGGGCTACTGCTAGGCATACTTATCAAAATTTCTTACCCGTATGTCTTTGGTATACTAGCTTGTCGCTTGGGCAAGCCCGTCCCGAGCGGCTCGGACATATGCGTCCGTCGAATTGAAGGCATCAAAAGCCTCTTCGGAAAAGAGGTTGTTCCGGAGCACAGCCCTCCGGCATCGGTGGTTTATGGCGCTCTCCACTTCGGAGTTCGTGGGACGAACACATATCTGCACCCTCCGTCGGGGAGCTATGCGGTGTTGGCCCCATGTCCGCCTCCGCCCCTGAAGCCGGTTCTGGAACCCGGCTGGTGGAGGCGCGGTTGGTGGGGTCTCCGGATATAGCCCGGTTATTCCTCTTCCCGCCAGACACAAAGGGCGCTGTCATATTTCAAATTCTATAACAGCAGGACAGGTTATGACTTTACCTCTGTAGCGGTGTGTCAGCCCTCATCGCCTTCCTCTCGAGCCTGCCCGATCCGGACGCCCGTGGTTGACGAGTCCCTAGGGGCTCGGCCCCTCGCTCCGGCCGCCGTTTCTGCAAATAGATCGACGCCTCAAGGGTAAATCATGATGCCTGGGAAAGATCCTCTTTGGAGGATAGGGTTTTTTAGCTCAGCTTACACGCGACATGGGGAGCAGTCCAGGGTAGTCGGCCGTAATGGCCACCAGGGCGCCATCACAGCTCACCTGATAAAATACCTTGTTGACAAGCTCCACAATAATATCCGGATCTACTTTGAGTCCCGGATCTAGGGCCGTTCCAGGGTCCTCTGGTTGCGGGAGGGGCTGAAGATTCCTTCTACGGCCCTCCTCAGCTCCTGCTCACAATCATTGATGCAGGTAATCTTAGCAGAAGGACGCTAGAGTAAGCGAAGCAGGGAAAGGAACGACAACTTACCCCTGCTGGGGGGTTATTCATGGCGAATCCGTCCCGCGTTTTTATGCAAAGGAATTCCTCCTCTTCCCCTTTATACAAATCGGACAATATCCTTGCCAAAGCGGCAGCAAAATCCGGACCCTTACGACCACGGCGGGTAGCATCGTCTTCACTGTTGAAATGCCACATGGGCTTCCCCCGATATTGGAGTGGTTGCACTCCCCGCTTTATGCATATCACCATGACCTCGACTATCGTCAGTCCGGATTTGGCCAACAACTTTATCCTGTTCATCAGGAGGTATATTTCCTTTGTGTCCTCTTCTTGAGGACCCTGGGGACGCCAGCTTAAGCGTGCCTTCGGCGGGGCATTGCTGAACTTGGGGAGGCCTATCCGGACTGGATCCGAAAGGGGAACGTCATTTATATAGAACCACTCTGAAGGCCAGTTTTCTGGTGCCTTCTCAGGAGTGCCGGACAGGTATCCGGTCTCGGCAATGCGCCATACTTCGGCCCCGCCGACTTGATATAGGGACTCTCCCTGGGTGCGGGGGACAAGGCAGAACAACTTCCTCCATAACCCGAAGTGTGGTTCGCAGCCTAAAAACAGCTCGCAAAGTGCGACATACCCCACTATGTGCAGAATGGAGGCTGGGGTAAGATTGTGTAACTGGAGGCCATAGAACTCCAGGAGCCCACAGAGAAACGGGTGGATAGGAAACCCGACGCCCCTCAGCAGATGCGAGATGAGGCATATCCGCTCCGCCGGAGACGGGTTAGGAGATCCCTCAGCTTGTTCCCCTCCGTCGTAAGTGGCTATTCCAGCTCGGTCGGGGACCATGAATGCCGGTGGGAGAAACCCTTGGGTTTGTAACTTCACCAAATGGCTGTGAGGAACTGAGCACTCTCCCCAATCCCCCGACTTAGAGCGAGGAGGGCAAGCAGAAAGGTTGCGATGGATGGCCATGTTGGAATGGCTTTTTTGCGAAGCGCTCTAGGATGCTAGCTCGAGGGAGGAGAGTGAGGTTTCGATCTGAGAATCCATGTCCCTTCAAATAGACGGTTGGCCCAGAGGATCGAGGGTGGCAAATGTAAAAATACCTTGACTCCTCGCGTTCGCTCGACACGTGGAGATGGTCATTACTGAGGCGTTGAATCCGAGGAGCACAACATTGATTGAAGACCGGACACTATTCGTTGTAACAGGTACTTGGGAGTATTAGGAGAAGGAACCCGCCTTGCAATGTCGAAGACAATACTGCACGCCAGACTCATCGTCATTGAAGCCTGGTTCAGGGGCTATTGAGGGAGTCCTGGATAAGGGGGTATCCGGACAGCCGGACTGTGTACAACGTCCGGACTATTGAAGCGCGAAGATACAAGACTCAAGACTTCGTCCCGTGTCCGGATGGGACTTTCCTTGGCGTGGAAGGCAAGCTTGGTGATCTGGATATTATATGTACTTCCTTGTAACCGACTCCATGTAAACCCTAGCCCTATCTGGTGTCTATATAAACCGGAGAGGTTGGTCCTTAGAAGGCCGATCACAATAACAATCATACCATCATAGGCTAGCTCCTAGGGTTTAGCCTCTACGATCTCGTGGTAGATCTACTCTTGTACTATCCATATCATCAATATTAATCAAGCAGGAAGTAGGGTTTTACCTCCATCGAGAGGGCTTGAACCTGGGTAAACATCTATGTCACTTACTTCTGGTTACCATCAGCCTTGATGCACAGATCCGGACCCCCTACCCGAGACCACCGGTTTTGACACCGACAAACACCACCAGGACGAGGGGGCTAGGGGCTTCCAGGAGCCACGCGCATCTTCAAGTAGTTTGCTCGCGAGGTGAATGCGGTCCTCCCCAAGCTCGAGGCCACGCGCCCTCTCATGTGGTCCACATGTGCCATCATGTTCAGCTCAGCGAATCAGCTCAAGTGTGCGGCTACAGCTGGCGTCCTCCCAATGCTTTGTTCCCCAGTCATCAGCAATGTGCAAGTTACCAGGACCCTCATTGATGGCGGTGCAGTACTCAATGTTCTGTCCGTCGAGACGTTTAACAATCTACAAGTGCCATATGATCAACTTCAGCCGACCAAGCCTTTCTTAGGAGTCACTGACGGCTCCACCACTCCGATAGGGCATGTTCGCCTCCCTGTCACCTTCGGGCAGCACAAGAACTATCGGACTGAGCTCATCGACTTCAATGTTGCCCACATTCGCCTGCCATACAATGCCATCCTCGGGTATCCAGCCCTGGCCAAGTTCATGGCGATGACTCACCATGGTTACAATGTCCTCAAGATGCTTGGAAGCAGCGGAATCATCACAGTCCCCTGCAAAGAGAAGGATGCGATGTGCTCTCTCGAGCATGCGTTCCAAACTGCATCAGTCGAGGACCCATACAGCAAGAGTGAGAACCCTCCTAAGGCAGTTCCTACGAAGAAGAAGACATCACCCAGCTCAAGGCCTCAGGAGGTGCGCCCGTGCAAGGGGCGCCTCCCTCCGTCGTATAGGAAGGCGTGCCCGGCGCCCTCCTCGGGCAAGACTTGGGGACTCTCGCCTGGAGGGCCTTGGACTTTGCCAAGATCACGAGGGAGGCGCTCAGGCACCACTTGGAGGCGTGCTTCGCGGAACATTTCCCTTAGGAAGGCATGGGGCAAGGAGGCCCCAACCCTCAGGAGTTCATCACCAAGGCCACTCAGGAGTTGCAGGAATCAAGAGTCACACGCGGCGATCGCCGCCTACCCAGCATAGCTCCCCATCCAGGCGAGGATGGCGGGCTGCGCGTCTGCATCGACTACCCAGGGCTCAGCCGAGTCGCGTCTTAGGAGCGTTTCTGGCCTTCGCGCGTGGGATGCTGCGAGGGTCCGCCACACAGCTACGTTCGCATGCCTTTCGGCTGCCGAACGCGGCTGCTGCTCACCAGCGTCATTTGTGGAGCATTCTGACAGCTCAGGACGCCAGGCACCACGCGGTCCTGGCGGAGATGGAGATGGTCCTCGAGGAGCCGCCCGGACCCCCAGAGCCTCCCAAGGCTCAGGGCTCCGGTGGCTTGTGAGGATCGGCCTCTTCACCGCGCATCGTCAGCTAATACAACAACCGCTCTACAATGGTATCAGGTGACATCTTTCGAGTTTCATTTCCGCTGGGAGCGCCCTCAGGGCTGCATTATTCCCAGGTCGCGTGGGTCAGGCCCTGCAGCATGTATCCCTTTTGCTTATGTCTTTAGTTCACCTTGCTGGGGGCGCCCCTCGGGCTACATCATCCCCAAGCCGCTCGGGCCTGTCCGAGTGGCATGTATCCTTCCTGCAGTTATCTAAGCCAATTTGCCTTTCATGCTTAACCCGCTTGAGATAGTCGCCTGCTTGATTGACACCTAGCTTTGGAGCAGCTCGCACCGGCACGGCGCTTGCGCATTGGTCCGTCCCTGCAACATCGACAAATCTGAGTGGTCGAGCTCTGGCCCGCAGCAGCCCCACAAGCGTCACCTCACCAGGCCCTTAGTGCCCTCAACACACTCTGAGAGCAACCAATGGCTGGCCGGCAATCGTAATGGCAACCGTTGCTTCTCTCGTGTTGGTTTACAAGGACTACCCAAGGAATAATGTGGGGGGTGTTGCGAGCTCTCTCTCTCTCCCTTACCCGTATGATCCGCTCGCGCGTTAAAAGGGGGGCTTCTGAGCATCACGACTCAGGAGCTCCTACTGGCTCTCCAGCCCTCACCCCCTGGCCTTGTCCACGGCATCGTGACTCGGCATACCAGCGGCGACTGAGCTCACTCGAGGGCCAGGACTTGAGGACGTAGAGCACGAAGGAGAGTGCAGGGAAGGGAGGAGAAGCCCACAAAGGCCTAACCCAGCTACATCTCAGCTGCTGACGCGCAAGTCCGGCACCTCGCGAAGGAACGGCTCCATGCTTTCGAGATAAGTCTCGTCCCTGCAATAGCTAATCGATGCGACGCCAAACCCCCAGTTAGTGTGGCTCTATTACGGCGATGTTGCCTTCCTTTCTCACCTTTCGGCAGCTGAATGAGCTCTAAATGGGACCTCCTGAGCATCGCGCCTCAAGGGCTCTTACTGGACCTCGGGCCGCTCACCTCCTGGCTTTCACAACGGCATTGTGACCTAGCATACCAGCGACGGCTGAAGCCTGCCTGAGGACCTGGACCTGTCAGCGTAGAGCACCAAGTCGTCGCGAGGTTAGAAAGGGGGAACCGAGCCGAAACAGGACATGCATTTTGCACCACTTCATAATAAGGATAATAGCAACAAAGGGATTACGGACACTGGACATGCCCCCACGGGGTATTTCCTCGATTCCTCGTAGGGAGCAAAAGACGTGAATCATAAGGAGCCCTAACTACACGCGCCCTCATGGCCGAAGCCATCATCAATAGTGGGCCGTGAGGGGCCGGCGCTAACCCCATCCAGATCAGCCGCGCCAGCGGCTTGATGCGGCCGCCTTGCTCCGAGCACGACGTGAGCTCAGGGGCACGTAGCTGTCATCGCTCGTCTCCGGAGTCACGAAGAGCAAAGGAGAGTCGCTGGATTCCCAAGCATCATCGCTGCTGCCGGAGGAGCCCTTGGGGAAGCAGGTGGCAGGCCTAGCCCTTGACACATCGACGTCCTGGCTGCCTCCTCTGGGGCAGCACTCCAGCCGGCAGCCTTCTGCATCGAAGACCTTGAAGAGCATCAAGGAGGCACCATCATATTCTAAATGAATCCCGAGGGCGCCCCCTGTTCGGCAGACCCGGGCGATCTCGCCCCAGCCTCGGGTGATGTAGACCTTGCCTGGAGCGACGACTTCAACCTCCACTCCGGTCGCCGGAGTACCGCAGTCGGTGTGCTGCAGCTAAAGCTCGAGAGGCCCCCTTGGCGGCATCTCGAAGGCAAAGAAGGGAGGAAAGCAGATCTAGGAACTTGGAGGCATGGCGGCATGGAGCACGAGCTCGCGAGAGGAGTCCGCGGCGTGGACTCCAGGAGCGATGGCGCGCACCGCCATGACTTGTCGGCATCGCCGACGGCGCAGGCGGCACCGCTCGGCGTCTTCTTCTCCAGGGCCCTCAGCCCGGGCGTATACAGGTAGCGGAAACCCAGGAGGTGATCACTCATACAAAGGTCTTGACGTCTCCAGCCTTGTGACTTCGTCGCGGCGGTCGGGGACCGGCCGTTTCTTCGGCGGGAGCGGGTTGGGCCCCTCCCGGTGGGCCTTTCCTTTCTCCTTAGCTGAGAACCGGTGGATTGGTGCCATTGGCAACAAGATGGAGGAGGAGCGAGGAAGAAGAAGCGAGCAGAGTGAGAAGAGATGGACTACAGGGGCTTGCGCCTCTCCGTACTTATAGTCCAGAGGAGGCCAACCGCCAGCCTCCATGATCGTAGGTAATCATGACCCTTTTTGCATGCAGCAGGGACTTGTCAAATCGGGCAGTTGCCAAGGCAGCGTGGGCAAGCGAAGACGCCCATGTCCAATCAACTGCCACGTGGCGACCAACGCCGCAGGCTATTGGGGCCCGCGGCGCTCCGCACTTGCCCTTTGGCTTCGCTGCTAAGCCATGTCCGAGCGCGCCTTGGGCCCGGGGGCTACTGTCGGTGTTCTGGGAACGGGGGTCACCAGACTTGCCTGCCTGCGGCCTGTGGCGTGGATCAAGCAGTGGACCAGTATGGCCCGTCTATATCAACCCAAGCTCAAGACCCTCGCGAGGGGCCAAGCCTCGTGGGGTGGACGATGCAAGGCTTCCTCAGGGGAGGCCTCACCAGGCAGGCTCACGAGGAGGCGGAGAGATCAAGGCAGGGGTACCTCGCGAGCTGCTTGTGACGCAAGCCATGACAATCGAGACCAGGTGGGCGCTAGCCAGCGCAGTGTCCTCATTTCCTCTTTGGCTCAAAGGGAGCAAGCGCAGGCACGGAGTACCGATGCATCAAGCAAAGGTTACCATATAGGTGCAACGAGACCAAGACCAGCAGAGTGGCGGGATGGAGGTCACGGTGGAGCCCAAGGTGGCGTCATTGCTAGTGCCTTTGGCAGTCGAAGACCAACTTTAGTCAGGATAGCTTGTACTAGCTGTTCCCCTTCAAAATGGCCATTGTTGGCTCCCTTCCTGCTCAATATTTGGGAAGAGGACCAGGGCCGCTCTAAATAGAGATAGCCACCACCGTAGAAAGGGGGGATCGATCGATCAAGCTCTCACCAAGCCAACAGAGAGGGGATCCATCCCAAGTAAAACACCACACCAGCTCAAGAACACCTCTCGCGAGGCTGTTCTTCCTATGTACTGTTCATCATCAGCCCCAGAGGCAATCGACCACCACACACACTAGAGTAGGGTATTACACCACAACGGTGGCCCGAACTAGTATAAACCTTGTGCCCTTGCGTTGTTCATCATGTAGCTTAGATTCACGGCAAGGCATTGGGACGTGGATCGATAGGGGGAAGATCATCGCGTGCACCCCAGAGTTCGAACCTTAAGGGTTTTGCCGGAACCCGATATCCGACAATAAGTATGAGTGATACCTATATGAGATGAATATATGGATTAAAGGGGATTCAAATATTTAAACTAGAGATCACGACATCGATAATATCATAACGCAAATTGGTGTATCAAACATGCATATTCATTTGAATTTGGGGACACGTGTAATGTTATAAAGTTTATCAATATTGGTGATCCATAGATTCTTTAGTTAGAAATAATGCATGGTTTATATGCAATTAATGTCTAAACGGGATTACACTTATGTTGCGTGTGTGAAACACATTATACATGTTTGAGAAGTAAAAAAACATGCATGAAACACACATTAATTGGAGACAATTAGTGAGGAATGCATACATTGGATTTCAACATAAAGTGGTATCAAATATTTGAAAATCCAAATGGATGGATACAACCTTATGAATCTGAGATCATGCCATTTGTAAACCATATTTATGTATAAAGGGTATTGTGCTTTTGAAAGTATATATAAAAAAATGATGCATATAGAATTTTATTACTGCCTATCCCTGCACGAGATGGAAATTACTACTGCCTATCCCTGCCACGCAAAGCCTATCGGCTCGATTTCTATAGGGTTCGATAGGGGTAGGTTTGTAATTTCACTCAAACGTGACATAACTGCCTCTCACCCGGATTCATACACGGTGGGAGCCAAAACACAATGTGTCCTCGACCGAAATCGACTCCCTCCCCGATTCATACACGGTGGGCGCCAAAAACAAACTCTCATCGGCAAATATTCGGTGTATGTGAGATTACCGTCCTATCCCCAACCGACTAATATTGTTGTGATATAGGAAATTTGAAACGAGGGCTATGTTTGTAAATTTCCTTGCATTAGAGACAAGAGCGCCCTGAAGACATGGTTCCACCTTCCTCTCTACCTCCATTTCCCCATTCGTACTCCGTGGGCGCCAAAACACCCTCTCCACCGCAGCCTCCTCCGTCCGCCACCCCATCCACAGCCATCCTCCTCCACTATACCGGACCTTATACCCCGACACCGCCATCCATTACAAGAGATCGACCTCTCTCATCCACGGCTTCGGACCAGGATTCTTGCATCCCGTCCTCTCGCTTCATCCCCACCATCGTCCACCTTGCCGGCGCCGCTCCTACGATCGTCTCGACCACCGCGCCCCACCGCCACCGTCTAACCTCCTAGATTTGCTTCCACGCTGCCAACATTCATCGCTACTGCAGCACCGTCAAATTCTCAGCAGATGCATACACGGCGTCGCACCAGAGGTGGTACTCTTTCGTATCTGCTCAACTTATTTATCACAGCAAGAAAATCGATCGCCACTGCTTTACTCTGATTTCTTGTCCATCACTTACTTGCTAGTTGAAAGCAAACATTGGTTGTGAAGTTGCCTTTGTCCGGTTTGCACCTTTAGATCCTCCATGGCACGCTCAACACTATACTCCCAATGCTTATGGTTTTCCCCTTTTATATTCCACACTAGTTAAATCACAGTAGACTAAATTTCAAAATAGGGTCAGTCGATTTTTTAGAGCTCGCCGGTGTGAAGGAAGGGGCTCGGGTGGGGACGGTGGTTGTGGGGGGCGGTGGTGGGGCCTCACCGAACGAAGAAAACTCGACGCGGGTGGGGGCGGGGGTGGGGGTAGGGGTGGCGGAGTAACAAAGGCGGTGGGGGCCGGTTGTCCGGCCGGCGGCCCGTGCGGTGTTCTGGATGGAAAGTATCAGAGACGAGGAAGATGATGGGTTAGGAGACGCCGGATCTTCATCCAACGCCTGAAATGGTCGACTGACCCAAATGACAAAAGTCATGCAACTTGCATGCAGATATGCCTTTATATTCAGTACCATCATTGTACCTGCTTAGCACTGCTCCTGAATCCATCAAGCTAAACAACGTGCCACTCATAATTCCAAACTTGTTGCTCAAATACGAATCTGATATGATGCTGATATTACTAAAACAAATAACATTTAATTGGTCAGCTAATGTTCGTACTTTACTTTTGAAAAGCACGTGCACCACATATCGAGAGACAGCAGGGAGTTGCAATCTTAATGTGCTCTGGTTCATCATGTGTGGGCACTGCACAACGAACATTTTATTATGCAAAATCTGCTTGCTCTTCTTTAGCATGTTCCTCTTTGTTCTTCTTTAATAAGTACTCTCTCCGTTCCTAAATACAAGTCTTTGTATAGATTCCACCATGGACTACATATGGAGCAAAATGAGTGAATCTACACTCTAAAATGTATCTGGATACATCTGTATGTGATCCATAGTGGCAATCTCTACCAAGACTTATATTTTGGACCAGAGAGAGTATGATAGTAGTACAATATGTTCCTTGTAGTGAAGATGAGCAGGGACATTTGCAGTGTAGAGGTCTACATGGTCGGTTGTGATGGACACTTTGAACTCTTCGGGCCACTTCGATTCGTAGGATTTTGTAAACATAGGAATAGGATTTGTAGTGGCCTGCCCACTTGAATCCTATAAGAATAGCAAGGAAATGCGGGGAGTTGTGTCGCCTTTGAGAGTTACACTGATATTAACAATACCGCGCCTTCAGTTGAAGAGAGATGGTATCTGAAGCCTTTCTAGCCGTACCGATAATACTAGCACATATATTCCAGCAAGTTCGACTTTGCTGATTTTACTCTGATGCTTAAGGTTTTCCCGTTATATCTACACTATGATCTGTGTAGCTGCTTTGTGTCGCACTAGCAGCAGTCCACTCTTGAAGCAAAGCACTGCAATGACTTACAAAATTGGCACCAAGGCATTGAGTGCCATTCTGGATGCAATGAAACTCATACGCTCCCCACCTGTTGACTCTTGTTTAGAATATGATCCTAAGGACTCTTGTTAAAAACTGCCACATATAGAGAGACAACATGGAATTGGATTTCTTTGGGCGATGTGATTCATCATGAGTGGGCAACCAACATTGTATGAAATGAAGCGTAACCTCAAGAATATGCTTCCTCTTCTATTTTTTAACATGTTCCTCTTTTGTTATTTTGTATTTAGTACGTATAGTATGTTCCTTGTCAGGAAGGGGAGCAGGGTATATCTGGCCATGAGCCGGGCCTAAAAAAGCCCATGGAAGAAAACTGAGGCCCAGGCCCTCCCAGGCCCTACCACAGGGCCTACTTTTCAAGCCCAAGCCCGGCCCATCTGGTATAAAGCCCTTAAAATCCCTAAGGGCTTAGGGCCGTGGGCCGGGCCTCTTCCTTAGAATGCCAATATGCCAAGCCCAAGCCCGTCCAGGCACTGCTGGTGGGCTCAAAACTTAGGCCCAAGCCCGGCCCACTAGCAAACCCATCGGGCCTAGGCCCTGGATTTTAGGGCCGGGCGTGGGTGGGCTGACAGGGCCGGGCCTGAGATGGCCAGGACTAGAGCAGGGACATCTGTAGTCAATAGCTGATAGAGCTGGCCTGTATGTGATCGATAGGCTTTCAATTACTAGCGGCAATACAACACTGTATTTTCAAGCCAGTTCCACTTTCCCGATTTATATATCGTGGTTATGGTGTACCCCTTTTATGTACACTATAATCTGCCTAGTTGCTGTGTGCTCTTGTTATCATGTTTTGGCAATAAACTATCTATACAGTATATTATGAACCTATCATCTGCCAACTATCCTTACTTTTGGAGCCTATTTTTTTGTGTACTTTTTCCAGATTATATTAATGCATGCACCATATTACAGCACGCATGAGCTCTCTCATCAGAATCCAGTGATAGCACACAAGTGTTTACAGGGGCGCCCCTATATTAGAATATCATCTACATTACAAAGATAATGTCACTACTATTTATGTTTTCATGGTTCTCAGATATTATATGTAATTACAGTGAATATCAAAATCCATGCATCAGAATAATATTGTGGAACACTGCAATGACTTACAAAATTGGCACCAAGGCATTGAGTGCCATTCTTGATGCAATGAAACTCATACACTCCCCACCTATAGATTCTTGTTCAGAATATGATACTAATGACTATTCTAACCTCGAGGAGTCAAACACAGATGGCCTATCCTGTTCACTCATCAAGGTGCCTGTTCTAATTGGGCAAGGTTTTATTGATTATGCGTATCTTGCATATGTTGTCTTGCATTTCTTCTACTTTGTTGCACCGCCATCTGCTTAGTTTACTCATCATATATGTCAAGATGCCATGCCCATCCATTACCAATACATATTCCATCTGTCATCATACCATGTTTTCCCACTCAAATGCTCTTCTTGTGCATCAAACGTCAAAAAGGAAGACGGTGATTGCCGAACCTGAAGGAGCACCAGCAAAGTCCTTGAAAAATGTGGTTGTGCAGGAGAAATCAGACAACACCCCACTTATATTGGTTGTAGAACCAGTGACACAAAACGTAGGACCGACTCCAGCAGACTGTACCCATACTTCACTGGCCACACCACTAGCCCCACCACACAGGACCTGCACTCCAGCAAAAGGTATGCCGATTTCAGTTGCCATGGCACCAGCCGTACCACAGAAAAATCCCACTCCAGCAAAAAGTACAGCAAGTCCACCGGTCGAAGACCTATCCCAACTGCAGAGACGGCCAATTCCTGCAGACTGGAACCCCATTCCAGTTATTCCTAGTTTAAAAGAGAATGCTTTCAATGTTGTTAGGGACTACATGCATATATTCGCATCAAGGGAAGATTATAGTGAAGAGAAACACCATTTTTCACATCTTCCTGTCCCACTTATGTGTAAGTGCTATTATTCATGGTGATTATTTTCCTATTTTCTGCCGATTGAACACATCGATGATTTATGTTACATTGTTCTAAGTAGGTGAGGGTCAATCTGGATAGTCATGATGAGCAAAGCTTGCTTGTGCTTTTCAAGGAAGTATTGGAGCAGTATCGGTGTTACCTGAGGAAATCACACTTTGATGGCAAGTCTGTAAACGAATTTCTGGTGAAATCTCCTGTGCTAAATTTAGAAGACATTGAAAGGAAAAACCTTGTTATGCAGTGGTCTCGTTCCCAGGATGAGGTACTGTCTATGATATCGCATGACCATTTGAACTTCTACTATTCCGCATGTGCCTTACGAATCTTTTTTGCAGGAAATCTGCTTGAAGAAGAATTCCGGTTTGAAAAGAACAACAGGATATCGCAAATATGCCGCCTGCTGCTTTGCTCTTGTCAGTACCTGTTGTCCTGTATCACTATACTTGCATACATACCCGGTTCATTATGTGACAGCAGTAGGCATGATAGCTTGCTTATCAATTGTTCGCTCCAAATTATCTGATCTGTATGAATGGTTACATTAGTGTAGAATATATCCAATGCCAATGAAATTTTTTAGCTCTGCATTTTTCTTCTAATTACTTGTTGTCCTTTATCAGTGTACTTATATTGACATGTAGTTGTTCATGTACCATCACTCTGCAACTTATTTTCCTGTGCCATCCATTTTCTACACATCAGATCTATATTTACTCTTACCATAAGGTTGGATAACACCGATGGTACTGAAGAAGTTTAGCTCTCCATTGCTCTTGGCTATACCTTTTGCATGTATCAATGTACTTACATTTATAGCTACTTGGTTATGTAGCATCACTTTTCATCTTATCTTAAATATTCTCCATTTTTTCTTATATTGTCACATATATATTTACTCTTAACAAAATGTAGAATAAAGGCAATGCTCATGAAGAAGATTCTGTGGTAAACTTCTTAAATTGCCCCCCATCAGCATGGACAAGGGCTTTATAGAGCCTGTCTTCACCAATAATGTAAGTTTTTCCTTCTCAAGACTTCAAACTTTGTTGTGTATATTTGGTTAGGCATGACTACAACAGCTGTTTATTTTTGGTGTTTGCATCGAATTGCATGTTTAAAGTTTATTATGTAGTTCATAAACAAAAGTTTGTCCTTCTAAATTTAAGTTTTCGGTTGTACAACCAAGTTCCTTCTTCATACCATGTAAATTAAACTATACATAGCAAGTGGTCTTCTTTTGCACTACATGTATGCTTCTGTTCTTGATCCGTAATCCAGTGGTGTGGTGAACCTACCCACTACAGCACAATGTCATATTCTGCAATATCTTAACTATGAACAATGTCATATCATTCTACTATTATTTAAACCATCTCTTTATTTGCCAATCTCAAATGGGATATAAATTGACAGCACACTAACCATTGATACTTATGAGTTCTTGATATGTAATCCAGTGGTGTCGTGAAGCTGCCAACTCCTTCACAATGTCATTTCCTGTCATGTCTTGACCTGAACAATACCATATTGTGTTAATGCTATTTTAAACTGTGTCACTTTATTTGTCAGTAAGAAATGTGATGAATTGTCAGCACTAATACTTATATGTGCAAAACTTGTCATCTGTCTGCTTGTTTATCTTTCAGAGTGAGGAGGATACAAGTGTCAAACAAGCGCAGTCTCATTAGCTTGCTCAGCTGCTTGCGCTGCAGCTCCCGAGCAGGGCTAACCTTTCTTGAACTCTATTGAAGTGCTGTCGGTTTTGTATATTATTTTGTCGGCGTGTTTTTTGCACTGGTGGCGATCTTTGATGCCCAGTGTATGTAATCTGCGGTCTGCTTGTTCTTTGTTATCATAGTGGCAAACTTTGATGCTCAGTGGATGTAATATGCCATAATTTCTTTATTGTAGTCTAGGTTTTTCTTATTCACAATGATGCAATTATTTTACTGTATATATATCCTGTCTTCGCAGTAAACCGGACAAACCGTAAAATTACGGTACATAATCGGGCCATCGTGCAAATCACTATGTATGATCCGCATCATGGGCCCCGTCATCTTGGTCTATTAACAGGCCTAAATGTAAACTAGCCCACTAGTAGATTCGGGCCTTTAATAGGCCGAGTAAACCGCCGGCCCTATTTTCACAAGAAAACTCAATGGGCTTTTAGGAGGCTAAAAAGTAGCTTGGGCCTGAAACATGCCGAACAGCTCACGGGTCGGCAGCAGTCCGAAATAGACCCTGGCCCATGATTGTGCCAATCAAATCATGGGCTTGTAACAGGCCAAAATTGTCCGGTCCTTGTTTGGCCCAATCAGATTATCGGCTGTGAGCAGGACGGATGCAAACTGGGCCGTAGTTAGGCCCAACTATATGGTGGGCTTTTAACAGGACGAAATAAATATAGGGCCAAAATGTTAAACAGGCCTTTAACATGCCGAAACTAATATCAGGCCAAATTACTAAATGGGCCTTTATCAAGTGGGCTCAAAAGCATAGCGTCCAGTTGACGGGCCAAAACTGATATGGGCCATAATTTAGCCCAAAGCCTCTCAAAGGGCCAGACCTGATCTAGGCCGTAATTTGGCCTAGTACGTGGTAGGCTTTTAACGGGCCGGATCTCATATGGGCCTTTATTAGGCCTGGAACGTGGCAGGCTATTAATGGACAGGATCAAATATGGGCCGGCATTTGGCCCAAAACATGGCACCTGTTAATGGGCCGGCCTACTAGTGTCATCAAAATCTTGTGGGCCTTTAGCTGGGTCGGCCCATTATGGTCGGCAAAATCTCATGGGCCTTTAGCTGGGCCGGCCCATTATGGTTCGCAAAATCTCGTGGGCCTTTAGCTGGGCCGGCCCATTATGGCCCGCCAAATCTTGTGGGCCTTTAGCTGGGCCGACCCATTATGGTCTGCAAAATCTTGTGGGCCTTTAGCTACGCCGGCCCATTATGGACCGCAAAATCTTTTGGGCCTTCAGTTGGGCCGGCCCATTTAAACATTATGGGCCACTTTTGGGCCGGTCCACATGTCAACATATCATAGGCGCATCTCGCCCATTGGGTGAGTGACACCTCTGCCAATGTGGAGCTGACACATGTTTCCTCCAACCAATGATGATTTTACACGTGGAAAATCCCCATTGGTTCGGGCTGTTAATGGGTTATTGGATCCAAAACTGGACCTGATAGCTTAACGGCATTCTGTTACGGTGGATGCCACATGTCGGTCACCCTTGATGAAAGCACTTCTATGACGCGTGATTTATTGTCATGGAAGTGGACACTTCTATGATGATAGTTTTGGTAATGTCATGGAACACTTGTACAACAGCATAGGTATGACTATCCTGATTTTGTCACAAAATCGTCATGGATGTACATGCATGACAGAAAACGTGACCTACTGTGACAAACACGTATCATCACAGAAGTGTATTTTTTTGTAGTGAGCAGTGATCGATCGCTCGGGTTCAGTTAGCAGCAGTAGCGAAGGAATTGCTCAGGTTTAGTCAACAGCGAATGAATTGCTTAGGTTCAGTTAACAGCCAAGGGATCGATCGCTCGGGTTCAGTAATGTGCGATCGCTCCGGTTCAGTTAGCCAACACCTCGCACATACGCACGTACACGAGAGAAATGCGTAAACCTCCACGCATCGCTCGGCCCCGACCACCCACTATAACCGGGAACTCCCCGATATTTTGCTCGCCCTAGCTTCTACCATGATCTTTTCTTTCATGGACGGCACAAATAATGTCATGAAGCTACATCTCCGACCCGCCCAGGATGAAAAGCCCATTTTTTGTCATGATTTTTTGCCATAGAAGTAGGAGCCCACCACATCTGTGATGATACCAGGTTTTGTCATAGTTATCGTCATAGAAGTGTCATAAGCATGACAAAAAAAGGAAATTCGTTTGGCCCAAAATGTCACAGATGTGTCTTTTTTTGTAGTGCTCAAGTTCGTCAAGAGCAACAAGACAATGGGAATCCTATACGACAAGAGCAACATGAGGTTGACAACCCTTCACTTCAAGGGCGTCATCATCCCCAACCCCAACACAATGAAGAGCAACTCTACGACAAGCTCAAGTTCACCATGCCCAAGTTCACCGGAAGCAATGATCCCGAAGAATACCTTTCATGGGCATTGAAGGTCAACAAGATCTTTAGTTTGCACAACTTTGAGGAAGAGAAGAAGATAGCCATGGCATCCCTTGAGTTCCAAGACTATGTCCTTATTTTGTGGGAGCAAGTCATCGAGTGACAAGAAGCAAGAGGTGAACCACCAATCACCACATGGGAGCAAATGAAGGATGTCATGAGAGTGTGCTTTGTGCCAACCTACTACAACCGCGACCTCTTCAAGAAGCTCCAACTCCTCAAGCAAGGAACAAAGACCGTTGAAGAGTACTACAAAGAAATGGAGATTGCCATGATATGAGCCAATGTCACGGAAGATGATGAGCAAACTATGGCACATTTCTTGAATGGGCTCAACCAACCTATCAAGAAGATCGCAGACTTCCAACCCTACTCCAACGTCATCGAGCTACTGCACCAAGCTACCAAGGCGGAACGACAAGTGCAAGGTGAATTCAAGTACGCCAAGTACTCTTCCAAGAACTACTGCTCCAACACCCAAGCTTCAACGACTATGTTGGTGCAACAGACCCGGGTATGTTGCCCTGACTGTGCACAAGCATGGGACCAAGATTATGG